>CM053742.1:110292708-110483209 GCA_028658305.1 Pachyuromys duprasi | reverse complement strand
GTTGCTTGTATGAGATGTTTCAAATTTCTTCTTGAAGGCACTTAGTGCTATGAATTTTCCTCTTAGCACTGTCTTCATTGTGTCCCATAAGTTTGGGTATGTTGTGCTTTCATTATCATTGAATTCTAGAAAGTCTTTAATTTCTTTCCTAATTTCTTCCTACTTTTGTTTGTTGAGATGTGGTCTTACATATCATGTAGCCTGAATGCCTCAAAGTCCTGGCAATTCTCCTGCCTCAGCCACACCAGTGCTGGAATTGTAAGTTTGCATCACACACCACTTGTATTTTTGTTTGTGTTTTTGAGGCATGGTCATTATGTAGAGGATGTTAGCCTTGAACTAACATCCTGTCCCAGACCCCCAAGTACTGGGATTACAGGTGTGAGTCACCATGCCTGGCTTCTGGTGTCTCTTTTTTTTTCTAATTGCAATGAATGCTATCTCCAATCAAATGGTACATTTTAATAGAGAAAGTAGATACCTTTACTTTGTTTGTTTGTTTTTAACATTTGATTAAATAAAATATAGTATTTGGATAATCTGTTTATCTCTTTATAGTGAGAAAACATTATATTAAGAAAGATTATACATATATATGTTTGTGTGTGTATCAAGACCAAATTATACATACATGTTTGTGTGTGTGTGTCAAATCTACATATATAGAGAGAGAGACTAAAAAGATAATAACATAGCCCAGAGCTATTTTACTCTAAGACATATACCCAGAGAACTCCATACCCTACATTAGAGATATTTGTACACTCATATTTACTGCCTTTTTATTCACTTAGAAAAGAATTGGAATCAATCAACTTGACCACCAACAGATGAATGGATAATGAGAATTTGACATATGTATAAGACGGACTACTACTACTCAGGTGTAAAGAAAAAAATTTAAAATTTGCAGGAAAACCTGGCACCTTTAATCCCAGCACTCAAGAGGCAGAGGTCAGCTTGGTCTACAGAGCGAGTGCCAGGACAGCCAGTCACTGTCAGCTTAGGGTTACACAGAGTTAGTCAGAGTTACACAGACAAACCTTGTTTAAGGAAGAAAAAAAACAATTGCAGGAAAATGGAATGACTTAAAATGTGTAATATTAAACAAAGTTACACAGACTCAGAAAGAAAAAAACACTTTATGTTCTCTTTCATATGTGGAATTCACCCAATAGTGTAAGTTTGTGTGAACAAATGTGCATGTGGGTACAGTATAACATGAAGAAGAAAGAGAACAAGAAGGCTAAATATTAGAGTATGAGAAAGACCTGAATGCAGGTAATGGACACGAGTTATGTAAGACAACCTAAAGCTAATTGGTTTTCTAGTTCTAATTCTGTTGTGAATTGTTTTTTTTGTTTGTTTGTTTGTTTTCTCATTTAGTGGTGGATTAGTGTCTAAAATATATTTAATGCCGAAGTGTATGTTTAAATTTATTCTCTTTTTTAATTTTTTTTTATTTTACATGCATTAGTGTGAAAGTGTCAGATCCCTCGGAACTGATGTTACAGACAGTTGTGAGCTGCCATGTGGATGCTGGGAATCAAACCCAGGTCCCTTGGAAGAGCAGACAGTGCTCTTAACCACTGAGCCATCTCTCCAGCCCTCACAACTTCTATTCTAAATGCCTATTCTATATATATACATATATATATATAGAATATATATATGTATATATGTATATATATATATGTATATATATGTATATATGTATATATATGTATATATATATGTATATATGTATATATATATGTATAAGTTCATTGAGTTGTATAGACTTGGTATTTGAATGTTTGACGTTTTATTTATTTGCAAGTTTTTTATTTTTTGCATTTTTATTAATTATTTTTCATTACAACTTATTTACCTTGTATCCCAGCTATGGCCCCCTCTCTCCTCCCCTCCCAATCCTACCTACCTTTCCTCTTCTCCCCCTATGCCCCTCCCCTAGTCCACTGATAGGGGCAGTCCTCCTCCCCTTCTCTCTGACCCTAGCCTATCAAGTCTCATCAGGACTAGCTGCATTGTCTTCCTCTGTGGCCTGATCCCCTCCTTCTGGGGGAGGTGACCAGAGAGCCTGCCACTGAGTTCATGCCAGAGACAGCCCCTGCCCCACTTACTAGGGAAGTTTTTCTTTTGTCTTTTGTTTTCTGAGACAGGGTTTCTCTGTGTAGCCCTGGCTGTCCTGGACTGTTTTTTATAGACCAGGCTGGTCTTGAACTCACAGACATTACCATAGTGCTAGGATTAACGGTGCTAACCACCACCGTCCAGCTGATAATAAAGTTTTTAAAAGAAAGAAATCTTTTATTCCTCTCTTATTGAAAATTTAAAGACTTTTAAAATTTTATTTATGTGTTTGTATGTGTGCCACATGCATGTCTGGTACACATGGATGCTGGTAGAGGGTGTCAGATCCTTTGAAACTGGAGTTAAGGATAGTTCTAAGCCACCATGGGAGTGTTGAGAACTGAACCCAGCTCCTCTTCGGGAGTAGCAAGAGCTCTTAACCACCTTCGAATATCTCAAGCCCCACCCCCAACCTTTTCTTTTTCTTTTTTTTACCGGAGATATGGTTTTTCTGTGTAGCCTTGGCTGGCCTGTTCTCACTTTGTAGAGAAGGCTGGACTCAAACTCACAGAGATCTTCCTGCCTCTGCCTCAGACTGCTGGGATTACAGGTATGTGCCACCACGCCTGGCTATTCTGGCCTCTTTTTTCGAAATTGTTATTAAATTTTTTTTTTGAGAGCAGACCTTATTATGTAACTCGCTCCTTCCTTAAACTCACAGTCCACCATACTCAGCCTTCCAAGTGCTGGGATTACATGATCTTGTTGTTGTTTTTCAAATGACTCTGCATACTCTGGAGGTGATAATATTATTATTCTACTTGAATTAAATAGTATGTTAGAGCCCAGCCTGGTGGTGCATGCTTTAATCCCAGCACCCGGGAAGACAGAGGCAGATGGATCACTATGAGTTCAAGGTTAGCCTGGTCTACAAAGTGAGTCCAGGACAGCCAGTGCTACACAGAGAAACCCTGTCTCAAGAAAACAAACAAAAAACTAAAATTAATAATTAATTAACATGTTAGAATTTATAACTAAATTTCCTAGTATTGAAATTATTCTTACATCCCTGGAATGAACTCCACGCAATCATGGATTCTGTTATTTAGGACTGTGCATTAGTAATCGTAAGTGAGCCTTAGTCTACTTGAGTCCCTTTATTTGTGGCATCTTTGTGAGATCTTAATTTCAGTGTTATATTTACTTCATAAAAAGCTTTAAAAAATAGCCTGATGGTGTGTGCCTTTAATCCCAGTACTTGGGAGGCAGAGACAGGAAGATCTTTGTGCGTTTCAGGCTAGCCTTGTCTACAGGGCAAATTCCAGGACAGCCAGGGATACAGAGACACCTGTTTCAAAAACAAACAAACAAACAAAAAGATTTAAAAGTATTCCTTGGGCTGAGGGTGTGACTTAGTGGCAAAGCATTTTCTCAACTCAAATGATGCCAGGGCTTGATCCCCTGCACAGAACAAAATCATTGGCATTATGTGCTTTTAATGGGCTTCTCATATGCAAAGATCTTGAACTTGTACTTTGGGGTGGTAAGGCAGCTCTTTTTAAGTATCTCTGTGTCTTTCAAGGACATTGTTCCATATGGAAGTTTTGTCTTTTTAGAGCCAGTTTGGTAAATGACATTTTCCTGTGACATCCATTTCTTCCTGGTCTTTAAAACCTTTTGCATAGAGTCAATTAAAGGCTTTATATAGGTGGGCATAATGTTACATTTTTGTAATCCCAGCATTCAGAAGTCTAAGACTGGAAAGTCTCAACTTGTTTAAATTAGCTCAGACTACATAGCAAGCCTGAGGCCAACTAGGACAAGTTTGAGGTGAGCCATAAGTCTGAGGCCAGCTTGGGCAAGTTTGAGGCCAGGTATAGGAAGATTCTCTCAAAAAACTTTATGAATAAAAATAAAACAATAAATAAAAGGTGTGTATCAGCAGACTCAATGCAGGGCGGTGATGCTGTAAACTTTTAATCTCAGCACTTGGGAGACAGAGGCAAGTGAATTTTGAGGCCAGCCTGGTCTACAGAGTCAGTTTTAGAACAGCCAGGGCTACAAAGAGAAACCCTGTCTCAACAAACAAACACAAACAAAACTTTATGATGCTTACAACATCCTGTTACTGTAGCTATATTCAAACTTTTCATTTCTTATTTTGTATATTTGTGCTTTTTCTTCTTCTTGAGTATATATGCTATTATATATAATAGCTTTAAAAAACATAATCAGCTTATTTGTAATAGCCAGCAGCTGGAAACAACCCAGATGTCCCTCACTTGAGGAATGGATACAGAAATTGTGGTACTTTTACACAATGGAATACTACTCAGCAATTAAAAATGAGGAAATCATGAAATTTGCAGGCAAATGGTGGGACCTGGAAACGATCATACTGAGCGAGGTATCCCAAAACCAGAAAGACAAACATGGTATATACTCACTTATATAGACCTATAATATAGGATAAACATACTGAAATCTATACACTTAAGGAAGATAAACAAGAAAGAGGACCTGGGGTAAGATGATCAATCCTCACTTAGAAAGTCAAATGGGATAGACATTGGATGTAGGAGAAAACAAGTAACAGGACAGGAGCCTACCACAGAGGGCCTCAGAAAAACCAAATATATCAGGGCACAGGGGTCTTTTATGAGACTATTTCTCCAACCGAGGACCATGAATGGATATAACCTAGAACCCCTGCTTGAATGTAGCAAATGGTAGCTCAATATCCAAGTAGGTATCCTAGTAAGGGGAACAGGGACTATTTCTGTCATGAACTCAATGGCTGGGATACAAAGTACATAAACTGTGATTAATATAAAATAAAAATGTTTAAAAAACATAATCAGCTCATTTATTTATTTGTTTGTTTATTGGCACCATTGTTATCTGAGACTTTATTTATCCTCTTACCTTTATTGGCCAGTGTGTTGGTGCCTGCACATAATACCAGTACTTGAGAAGTAGAGGCAGGAAAATCAGAAATTGAAGTCCGGCCTGGACTATATAGCAAGGGACAGTCATTGTGAGCTGTATGAGATCCTGCCTTAAAAATTAAGAATTAAATAAATTTTTATTTTTCTTAATTCTTTCTTTTGAAATTTTTCCTGTAACTTTTTAAATCTAATATTTGTTTACTTTGGTTTTCCTTTTTATTTAGTACTGGGCAAATACATTACTGTTTAGCTATATTCCTAGCTTTCCTTAATTTTCTTTGTTTTGAAACTGGGTCTCACTAAATTGCCCAGGCTGACCTTGAACTTGGAATCTACCTCATGCCTCAGCCTCTCAAGGGCTGGGAATATAGGCCCTTATTAACAAGCATGGGTTTCCTGGTTTTGAATTTAAGTTTGTTTAGGTGACATGTATTTTTCTTTAACTACTCCTTTAGCTGTATCTATAAATTCTGATGTTGTTGGTTGTATTAGTTACTTTCCTGTTGCTGTGATAAATCATCATGACCAAGGAAACTTATAAAAGGAAGAATTTATTCAGGCTTATAGTTCCAGAAGGACTTGAGTCTATTATTGCAGAGAGGAATGGCAGCAAGCAGCAGTCATGGCAACAGAAGCAGGAAGCTGAGAATTCATATCCTCTGCTTAAAGCACAGTGAGCAAACTTGAAGTAGGGCTTAGAGAGGCCGTAAAATCCAACTCCTGGTGACATACATCCTCCAGCAAAGCCAAAATTGTGCCACTAACTGGAGACCAAGTATTCAAATACTGGAACCTGTGGAAGGGTGCTTCTCATTCAAACCACCAATGAGCATTTCCCTATCATTGCTGCTTAGAAATTCAATCTTTGGCTCAATAGTTGAGAGTTTTTACATATTCAAATGAAAGATACATTTAATATTGATTGCTTGTTTTATCCTATTGTAAGCGAAGAAAATTGTCTTCATGTAGCTTTTTGGAATTCACTGAGATTTTCTTATGAGTTAATATTGATCTGTTGTTTAGGTTTTCTGCATTGTTGCTAGCATGTGATATTTCCTGGCTAGACATGAACAATATTTACTGTACACCAGATGGAGTACCAACAAGAAACTAGAGGAACAGCGAGGTGGTGTTAGCTCAGGTCTGCCTTTAAGTCCAACACCTGGGAGGCAGAGAGAGGCAGGTGGATCTTTGTGAGTTTGAGGCCAACCAGGACAGCCATGGCTATGCAGAGAAAATCTGTATCGAAAACTAAAAAGGAAAAAAATTAGCAAGAAGAATGAACTCCATTTAAGCGTAGCTTAGTAAACCAGTGAGTTTGTCAAGGTTATTTTTAGGAACGTGGATGACGCAAAGGCAGCTGCCACACTGAAAAACTTGTGGCGGTAGCCACACAATGGAGAGCATATTCCTATACCGCACTGACAGGCATAGATCCTATGTTGTCCACCTGCATAGGACAAGTTAATTTATGTGCTTGTCCCATCAGGGGCTCCATCTGTTAAGACCCTAATCAGGATATGTGGTATATTTGGAGTCTATCATGGCAGGAAAGGTATGACATAACATCAGAAACAGGACGCTGGCCCATCACATTTTCATACACACACAGGAAATGGGGGAGGGGAGAGCTGGCTAAGGCACAGACCCTCAAAAGCCATCCCCCACCCCCCGTGATATGTACTTCCTCTAGCAAGGCTCAAGCTCCCAAAGCTTCCATAGCCCCCTGTAACGGTAAACCAGTCCTGTCAGTGCCTTCACTTACACCACCCATATACAACATGGGAACATGTGATGTCCCCTCCAGAACGGCACCAGCCATAGCTGCTGGTTCATTATTGGAGAAGGCCTCGTGGCTTGAAATCACAAAGGTCCCAACACACAGTCTGCATAGCATTGATGACAGGGCTTGCTCTAAGTTGCTATAAATATGAACGCCACCTGTCTTAGGGTCACTATTGCTGTGATAAAACACCAAAAGCAACTTGGGGAGGAAAGGGTTTACTTCACTCACAGTTCCATCTAACTGCCCATCACTGAAAGAAGTCAGGATGGGAACTCAAATAAGACAGGTGCCTGGAAGCAGGAGCCTGGAGGCAGGAGCTGATGCAGACGCATTGGAGAGGTGCTGCCTGCTGGCTTTCTCTCCATGGCTTGCTCAGCCTGCTTACTTATAGACCCCAAGACCACCAGCCCATGGATGGCAACACTCACAATGGATTGGCCCCTCCCCATCAATAATTAACTAAGAAAATGTCCTGCAGGCTTGCCTAGAGCCCGTCTTACAGAGGCATTTTCTGAAGTGAGGCTCCCTTGACTCTGATGACTCTAGCTTTTATCAAGTTTACAAAACTAGCCAACACACCACTCCAGAAAGAGGCTTGACTAAATGGCCTCCAATCCAACCTTTAGTTGGACAAGCTGATTTTACTGTTTCAAGAAACCGGTGAGGGATTCCACCTATTGCGGTTCGCTTCTGCAGCTATAGCAATTACTGTTGTAACGTTGTAAACTGAGCTTGCGCCCATTTCTACAACCGGAACTAAAACCATATTGGAACCATTTGCATAGGTTGGAGTTTTGTTTTGTTTTTTTGAGACAGGGTTTCTCTGTATAGCCTTGGCTGTCCTGAACTGCCTTTGTAAACCAGGCTAACCTTGAATTTACAGAGATCTACATGCCTCTGCCTCTCGAAGTGTTGGGATTACAGGCATGTACCACCGTGCCTGGATCTCGGGTTGTTTTTTTGTTTGTTTGTTTGATTTTTGTTTTGAGACAAAATATGTAACACTGGCTGGCCTAAAACTCGCTATACAGCCCAGGATGACCTGAAACTCACAGAAATCCGCATGCCTCTGACTGCAAAGTGCTGGCTACATGAATTCTTTGGCCCCCACACACCCACACCCATGTACCCACAGTATACACATGCAACATACACAGACATAAAATAATTAATTAAAAATAAAGAGAATTGGCCAAGAGTATAGCACAGTGAGAAGATCAGTGCCTAGTAGCCTAGTGTGCATGAGGTCCTGGGTACAGAGTCTAGCTTCATTAAAAAAAAAAAAAGATAATGAACTATTTTATGAGAGTGTAGTGCAAAGCACCTGTAAAACCAGCTGGGTCTGTGTTGGTTGATTTGAAGAAGGGAGGTTCCTGACTACCAATTTCAGATTTGCTTTCTTTTTTTTTTTTTCAAAGATTTATTTATTATCTATACAACATTCTGCCTGCACACCATATCTTACTATAGATGGTTATGAGCCACCATGTGGTTGCTGGGAATTGAACTCAGGACCTTTGGAAGAACAGCGAATGCTCTTAACCTCTGAGCCATCTCTCCAGCCCCAGATTTGCTTTCTTGAGATAGTCTTTCACATAGCCTAGGCTGGCCTTAAACTCCCTATGTAACCAAGGATGTCTTTGAACTTTTGATTGTCCTGCTTCCACCTCCCAAAGGCTGATATCATAGGAATGAGCTACAAACCCAAAGCTTTGTACATGCTGAGCAAATACTCTAGCTGAATTGATTACCATTTAATAGCCCCAGGTCATGAGTTATATTTCAATTTTGCTAATGCTTTTGGTTCTGTTTTGTTTTGTTTTTTTGCCTTTGGGGGGGGGGGTTCTCCCTGTAGCCTTGCTGTCCTGGAAATGGCTCTGTAGACCAGGCTAGTCTAGAACTCAAGAAATCCCTCTGCCTCTGTCTCCCAAGTGCTGGGATCAAAGGTATGCGCCACCCTGTCCCAGCTTATTGTTAATTCTTGGTGGTCTGCTCAAGTTCTTTTTATAATGCTTTGTAATCCTCTTGTTCTTTTATATTTCTCTATCTTATATTTCTGTCTAGCTCCTAAAAGTCAGGATTCTGGCTGGAGTGCTTGGCAGTGTCTTCACAAAAGCAGGACAACAGAGGGACAGCCTGCCTATCATTTGGGGGCTGGATGGAGTTTGGCTCCTTTTCACTTCCAAAACTTGGCTATGTGTAATTCCCTGACTTTGGAATATTTGTGACTCCATACTTGGGTCTACTCATCTATGACTGTGTGTGTTTATACATGATGCTCCGCTGTACTTCTGAGTAGACAGCAGTGGGATGACTCTGTGTAGCTATCCTTCTGTACCAGTTTGCACAGGTCTCTGAGCTGGAACAATGCTGTGGGTGTTGAATGTCCATGTCTATTCCTACATCTCTGTCTATAAGTGATGAGTTCTGTGTGCTTTTCCATGTTGAGTATCTGCATCTGTGAAAGTTAGTGGTCCTGAGGATTATTATGTTTCTGCCTGTGTGGGAGGTTGTTAAAAGTGGGGGGCGGTTCTGAGTGCACCCCTGAGTTTCACTGGAGCTATATATGTAAGGAGTGCACTGCTATGTGGCAAGTTTAGACTCTCCACGTCTGGAAGAAACATTACAACAGGAAATACTCTAGATTCCAGCTTCCGGATGGAATTTCACTCTGAAAAATACCCCTTCCCGGTCCTCTCAATAAATGCAGCATTCTTTGTCTTTCTTCAAGAGGCTGAGTTGAGGGGGTTTATGCTGCTAACCTTGACCTCAGAGGCCATGCCTTTCAGGAGGTTTTGGCAGAATCATGAAATTCCACACCATACCACTTGCCTCTTGCCAATCCTACTTCTTCCTCCCGAGCCCTTTAATAGCCTCACATTATCTACCAGGCTAATTCCAGTCTAAACTGTTCAGAGCAGCCTGATGAAGACACAGGAAGATGGGACAAGTGAACAGCACCAGGTTTGGAGTTTTGTTTCCAGTAAATATATATAAATACGGGGACAAGGGACAAATACAAGGCAGAGACCAAGAAATGGGGTTTTGCAAGATTTGAGCAGACAATCAGAAATGGAGAGCAAAGCATAGACAGGTGGAGAAAGATACATAGAGATAAAAAGTTGAGTTTATACAGAAAGAGAACCTAGCTTAGATGAGACCAAATGCAAAAAGAGACCCATGCAGCCAGGCTGTGGTAGTACATGTCTTTAATCCCAGTACTAGGGAGGCAGAGAAAGGTGGATCTCTGAGTTTGAGGCCAGTCTGGTATACAGAGTGAGTTCCAGGACTACACAGAGACACCCTGTCTCAAAAAAAGAAGCCAGTTGAGGTGGCACACACCTGTAATACCAGTACTCTGGGAGGCAGAGGAAGGCAGATCTCTGTGAATTTGAAGCCAGCCTAGTCTATACAGAGAAACCCTGTCTCGAAGAAGAAGAAGAGGAGGAGGAGGAGGAGGAGGAGGAGGAGAAGGAGGAGCATTCATAGGGATGAACACAGAGAGGGCAGTCAGGAGAGCAGCTACATTAAGATAAAAGTAGAATGTCCAGGTATGGTGATGTACACCTTTGATCTCAGCACTCTGCAGGAATATGCAGGAGGATCTTTGTGAGTTTGATGCCAGCCTGATATGCATAGCCTTTCCAGGGCATCCAGGGCTACATAGTAAGACCTTGGGTCAAAAAATAATAATAAAATGAAAATGAAATGAGGGTAGAGGCCAGGGATGAGGATGCATCCTTGTAATCCCAGCACTCAGAAGGCTGATACAAGAGGACTGGGAGTTTTGAGTGTAGCCTGGGCTATACAGTGAAACCCTATCTTAAAAAAAAAAAGTAACAATGGTGTCTTTTACCTATAATCCCAACATTCAAGAGGCTGAAGCAGGACGATCACATGTTTGAGGTCAACCTGGCCTACATGGTGAGTTACAGTACAGCCTGAACTACAGTGTAAGGATATGTCAAAAAAAAAAATTAAAGATGGCAGGAGAGATGGCTTAGTGGTAAAAAGTACTTGTAGATCTTGCACAGGACCCAGGTTTGGTTCCCAATCTCCATATGGCAGTTCATAACCATTTGTAACTCCAATTCCAGGGCAATCTGGCATCCTCTTCTAGGCCTTGCTGGGCACTGCATACATATGATGCTTATGCATACAGGCAGACAAAACACTCATACAAATAAGATAAAAATAAATCACTTCAGCCAGGCAGTGATGGTACAAGCCTTTAATACCAGCACTCAGGAGGCAGAGGCAGACAGATCTCTGAGTTTGAGGCTTGCCTAATGTACAGAGCGAGTTCTAGAACAGTGAGAGCTGTTACACAAAGAAAAACATAAACAAATAAATAAATTCAAATGAAAGAAATGAAGGGTAAGAAAAGTAGGTTGGGCAGAAGTAAGTAGAATTAGAAAAAGATGGATATATGGCGTTGATGTTGAAGCTAGACTGGTTGAGCATTTGTTCTTTCTGAGGTATCATTCTTCCGGTTATCCATATATGAACTCAGTAGCCCACAGTGACATATGAAGCATAAATACTGTTATCATATGTCTTGTTCTCCAGATAAGGACACCACAGCAAAGCGGCACAACACGGCTGAAATTGAACCCAACAACCTAGCACAGGGAACATGCATTTTTACAGTTCTGTCATATTCATGACATGAACATGTTGATAGGAACAAAGACTGTGAATGGGGAGCATGGGGGGTGAAGATAGATATGGAAATTGAAACAGAAAAGTTAGAATGTAGAAAGCCAGTAGGAGATAAGTGGATGAATGCAGCAACACAATTAGGAAGATGAGTTGGAGATAACCAGAGAGAAGATAAGTGAGAACAAAGTGTAGGTACAGGTTGTGAAAGAAGCCAAGGAACCAATGGAAATTGAAAAAGAAACAAGACAGAAATTCTGGGATACATATGAGGAAGAGCAATGCAGTCTGTGAATAAGGACAGGGAGATAACCCCGATTAATATCATGCATTAGGAACATGACATAGACAAAGAGGCCCAAGACATAGGCAGAGAAAGTAATAGAAAAAGAACAAGATGGAGAGACATTCTTAAGAACAGAGCAGGAGGCCTGGAAAAGTGGCTCAGTCAAGAAGAAGACTGACTGCTCTACAGGAGGACCAAGGTTCAATTCCCAGCACCTGCATGGCAGCTCACAATGGTCTGTAACTCGAGCTTCAGGGGATTTGACACCCTCTTCTGGCTTCCAACCATGTACATGGTACACAGATAAACATGTAGGCAAAAAACCTACACACATAAAATTAAGATATTTAATTTGAATGAAAAAAGAAAAAGAGAAAGGAAGAAAAGAAAGAAAAGCAGACAGATGGAAGATGGATGTGGCTGCAGTTTAGTAGAGCACTTTCCCAGCATGAGCACGGAAAACTTAGCATGGATTCTATCCCCAGCACAGGGAAAGAGAAGGAGGGAAAGGAGAGACAGGACAGACACAAACAAAAAGCAAACTAGAAATAGATGTAGCATACCTGAGAACCAGTGGCAGTGATGGTGTAATGGGAGGTTGAGACCAACAGAAAGGAGAAATGGAGACAAAAGTAGTCAAGGCCAGATCAAGCGATTCTGGGTTTGGTTGATTCCCAGCATGTCATAAAGCCAAACATGGGTGTTGTAGGTTTTGATTAATATTTACTAATAATTATCATCTAGTAATGCTTGCTGTTAATCTTAAACAGCTGTATAACCAAATCACCACACAGAGACTGGGTTTATTTAGTTAACCTAGAACACAATGCTGGGCAATAGTTACTCCCTCTTAAACCTCCAAGCCCACATAGTTTCCTAACATTTAGATTTTACCCATTATACTTGCTTTTTGTGAAATCTTAGGTCTGGTTCATGCTCCATGCTGTTCCAAGATCTGTCCTCCAGCTCTGCTCTCCCAGATCTGCCCTTCCCCTTTTGCCTCCCACTCTTTTCCTGTCCTCCTGCTCCTCACCTCTTCTGCCTACTTCCTTTTCATTGCTCAACATTGTGGCTAGTTGCTTCATTTTGGCCTGTTTACACGAAGTTGAGACAGGATGTTTAGAATAAGTATCAAAATGCAATGTCCAGATTGAAACCAGAGAGAAGGGGAGAGCCATCAGCATTTGAATGAACAAGGGTTAAGTGTATACATTCCAAAAGAACATTATAGCAACACGTGGCTTTGCACGCCTGTAATCCCAGCATTCCAGATGTGGAGGCAGGAGTTTCAGAAGTTCATGTCATCCTCACCTCCATAGAGAATTTGGAGCGAGCCTGGGCCCTATGAACCCTGTAGGCCCCAACCCCACAAAAAAATCAAGCAAAGCATTTTATGGAACATACCTTTAATCCCAGCTCTCTAGAGGCTAAAGCAGGACCCTAAGCCAGCCTGGGCTACATAGCAAAATGTTGTCCACTGTTGTTCAACAAAGCAGGGGCCTGTTACTCACGGCTGTGTCCTTCATCCACATAATAGAATAGAGAATATCAATTATGGGAAGAGCTCTCATTTGTTAGAATCGGGGACTGTGCTTGCATTTATATTTATTACGTCATCAAAGCCTCATGACTGGAGTAGAAGTTGTTACTGTCCTCTCCAGGGCAGACACTCCAAATGATGAATAACTGCCAAAAGTCACAAAGTCTAAAAAGCCAGATTCCAGCCAGGCTGCTTCTGAGACTTATTTGTTTGACTAGGGCATTCTGCTTAGGTAAAGGCTTGTTAGAAATATGAAGGCTTGGTCCTTGGAGTTTTTATCATCTCCTGGAAAAGACAGACCTAGTAATGTCAATGTGAGAAAGTTCTATGAGTTGCAGAAATAACCCACTGTGGGACATTGTTGGCCTAGAGAACGCAAAGAAAGCTTCTTCATGTAGTGTAGTTGAGGGGCAGATCTCCATGAAAGTTAAAAATATTGTTTCTATAGGTTTCTTCAGGGCCTTCATAAGTGTACAGTGAAAAATTTAAAGGACTAATTTAGCTTACTAAAATAAAATTAAAATCTCAGCTGGTCATGGTAGCTCATACCTGTAACCCCAGTACCTAGGAGGCTCAAGGAATAGGATCTCCACAAGTTCAAGTCCAGCCAGGGGTACATAGCAAGACCCTGTCTTAAAAATAGATTGACCCCCCTCCCCCAAATCTTACACTTCGTATGTTTAAAAAAAAAAACAAACAAGTTCTATCAAATTTGACACCAGTTCTAAAATGTACACATTGTTAGTGTGAAACTGAATTTTAGACTACCAATGTTAAAAAATCAAATTTCTGACCAGGTGTGGTGGAATATGCCTATAATCCCAGCACTCAGGGAGGCAGGGGCAGGTGGGTGTCTGAGTTGGAGGCCAGCCGTGTCTACAGGACAGCCAGGACTATACAGAGAAACCTTGTCTTAAAAAACTTAAAATGAGGGCTGGAGAGATGGCTCAGTGGTTAAGAACACAGTCTGCTCTTCCAAAGGTCCTGAGTTCAATTCCCAGCAACCACATGGTGGCTCACAACCATCTATAATATGAACTGATTCCCTCTTCTGACAGGTGTAAATGCAGATAGAACACTCATATACATCAAATAAATAAATCTTTAAAAAAAATTAAAAAAAAACTTAAAATGAATAAATCAATGAACAAATCTCTGGAGCCACTGAGAGGGTTCAGTGGGTAACACACCACCAGCCACCAGTTTTGAGGATCCAAGTTAGATCCCTGGGCCTAATATGGTGGAAAAATAAATAAATTTTAAAAATTCTGTCAACCACGGTATTAAGGATTGAATACTATTTTTATAATTCCCTCTGTAGATGACATTATCATCTCATACTTGGGTGGCAAAATAGAAGCTATCAGATCCTAAGAATTGTTACAGAACTAGGCGTTCTGATGTTCCCCTTTAATTCCAGTATTTGGGAGGCAGAGGCAGGTTGTTCCCTGGGTTCAAGACCAGCCTGGTCTACAGAGTGAGTTCCAGGCCAGCCAGGGTTGCACAGAGAGACCCTGTCTGGAAACAAAACAAACAAAAACTGTTACAGGACCATCATCCTCCCACCTCTCGTATTTGTTTGTTTGTTTTAAACTATGTCATCCTCACATTTATTGCTTGCATTAAATATTTTCGTCTAAAGTGATAATCATCATAGGGACACTCATCTCACCCTCTTCACACCTGAAACTTATTTTCTCCAGTCCTGTCTGGATTCTGGTAACAAGTATTTTCTTGTGGCAATGTCTGTCCAGGGTCCAGGCTAGGCTCCCTGGGACCTCAGAACAATCAGATATGGAGTTGTCCTCGAGGGTTCTTTTGTCTGCAGAAAAGAGGAGAGGAAACAGCAGTCCCATCTGAGAGGAAGGAAAGGTGCCCCGAGGGAGAAAGTGCTTTGAGCATTTGAGGTGAGGAAGTTTACTTGACCTTGCCCCTTGACTGTGCTGCCTCCCAACAGGTCTTACATTATTTAGGGTGGCCTTGATTTCAATTCAGTGCTGGACAATAGCCGCACCTCCCTCCAGAAACCACAGGACTGGAAATGCCATAGTTGTGTGGCAGAAGCCAGTCTCTGCAGGCTTCAGCATTCAGTTCTAAGCAGCTAGGACGTCCAGGATAAAATCAGACAACTTGGTTGATGGGTGAAGGAGGGTCTGGTCTCTGCGTGCAAGCTCCTCCCTTGAACACTGGATTCTCTGGAGAAGATGAACAAGAGTCTTAGCATGGCAACGGGTGAAAGAATAAAATATCTTGATTTTCTTCCTGGACCTACAGAGCTGTACAGCTGGCCAGAAGGAGGGAGATGAAGAAAAAGATAAAGAGACAAAGTTATGTTTTTGAAGCTGGAAGTCAAGGAAGCAGCCAGGCTCTACAGTAGAAGTCAAAGACTTGTTACATGGGTGGGGTATTTTCAGAAAGTGAGAATGCAGTGTCCTGTCAAGAAGAACTAGGATCTTTGTGGCTATCTGAAGCGAGATAACTCTGAGTTACAACTCAGAAAGCCAGCGAGTCCAGCAGTGACTCTACCAGCACCTGCTAATTCCATCACTTTACATGTTTATCCTTTCCGGGACTACAGCAAGTAGGGCTAGACAAGACAGAGGGTAGCTCTCCTTTCCTGGGCCTAGTGCTCCAAATCCCAGCTTTCAACTTTTCTCTCACCGCAGCCTCCAGCAGGGTGTCATGTAGTGCAGGCTGGTCTCAAGCTCTGTGTGTAGTTGAGCACAAATGTTGAACTTGTGATCCTCCTGTCACTACCTCCTTAGTGCAGATTACAGGCACGTGACAACCACACCCAGCTCCCGCAGTGCTGGGAATCAGACTCAGAGCATTGTGCAAGCTGAACAAATACCCTCCCAAGCCAACTATATTCCCAGCCCCATTTCTCTTTCTTTCTTCTCGGTCATCCCAAGAACAAAGCAATCTATATATCTTGTCTTTAAAAAAAGCATCATTCTTTCTGTGCATGATGGTTCATGCCATTAATCCTAGCACTCAGGAGACAGAAGCATGCAGGCAGAAGCAAGTCTACATTGAGTTCCAGGTCAATCAAGGTTACATTTTAGATCCTGTCTCAAAAATAAATAAATAAACCAGACAGTGGTGGCTTGCACCTTTAATCCTAGCACTGGGGAGGCAGAGGCATTCAAATTTCTAAGTTTAAGGTCAGCCTGGTCTACAGAAGGATTTTTAGGATAGCCAGGGCTACACAGGGAAACCTTGTCTCAAAAGCACAAAACAAAACAAAACAAAAAACAAAGGAAAGAAAGAACACAATATATAAATAAATCACTCTTAGGTTGGGCATGTTGTAACACTCAGGAGCCCCTAGGTTGGAGGATTATGAAGTTAAGGCTAGCCTGATCTACATAGTGAGAGCCTATCAGACACAGAAAAAAAAATAGTATTTACCTAATTCTTTACCCTAGTAGGACCCTGTTGTTTGACTATGTTTTTCTTTCACAGCCGAGTTTCTCAGGGGGTTTGTCTATATACCTAGCTCCACTTCAGTGAAAGAGAGGGAAGGTGTTCTGTTCCTTTAACCTCAGTGAGAATCCTGTGTCAATCCTGTGCCAACAAGCAGTCTACTCCATTAGTCCTGTTTGTTAACATATAATGTATATTAACTGGGTTTGGTAGCACACACCTTTACCTCAGCACTTGGGAGACAAAAGCTGACAGATCTCTATAAATTGAAGGTCAGCCTGATCAACAGAGTAAGTTCCAGGGCAGCCAAGGAAAAGAATCCTCTATCTGAAAAAAAAAAATTCCTATATTTGTTTTTCATGATATGCATTTTAAAGTTTAGAATACAATTTGAATACACAAGAAAAGAGTTACTTGTGTACCCTTACCACACAGCTTCAAAAACATTATTTACTAATGACAAAATCTTTTTTTGAAACTTCCCCAATTACATCTCTTTCTCCTACCCGGAAGGTAACCATTGTCCTGGAATGTTCCCTTTTTCTTTCTTCTTTTGTATGCTTTTTGAACATATTGCTGAATCATAGATGACTTAATTTGCATGTATTTCTTTAAATATGTTTTTGGAAACTGTTTTAAAATCAGCGTTAGATTTCCAAATCTTGCCAATATTGGTAGAGGTAACTACCTTTCCGTGTTTTTATTCTGTTTCCATATTTTAACATAAAAATATTTCACTGTATACATTTATTCACTGCATGCTTGCATTTCCAGTTTCTTGCTGTTATAAACAGGCTTTTGTGAACCTTACTATGTAATTTCAGTACATATATGTACGGAGTACTCAAGGGGACAGTTCTCAAACTCCCAGGGTTTCTCTGTATAGCTCTGGCTGTCCTGGAACTCTCATTGTAGAGCAGACTAGCCTTGAATTCACAGAGATCTGCCCTGCCCTGCTGGAATTAGAGGTGTACACCACCACCACCTTGTACCAGTACCTTCTTACTGGTATTCTGATTTCAGGGCTCCTTGGTTCCATGGGCTCGCTAGACAGCATGGTGAGAATCACTGCAACTGCAGTACAATAGGTACCTAGAACTAACTATTGGGTTCAGAGTATGTGCATCACTCATTTTCACTAGAAATGCCAAATATGCATCTAGAGGGTCTATCAATTTACACTCTCACTCATGGTGTATCCGTTCACTCTTAATCCATTTTGGTGTTCACCCTCTCTACTCTGTATAACAAAGTCACAAATGATATTCATGCTGCTAGCACCAATAGACTTTTCTCATTCCTCATCTTATTCTACTTCTCATTGCTCTTGAGACATTCCAGACATATTCTAATTCAGAACTCTAGGTCTAGGCCTTTGATCCTTCCTGGAGCCCAATGAGGAACATATTCCATGATTTTGAGGCAGAGTTTCTCAGTGTAACAGCCCTGGCTGTTCAGGAACTAGCTCTGTAGACCAGGCTGGCCTTGAACTCACCGAGATCGGGATTAAAGGCATGCACCACCACTGCCTGGTTCTCTTTCATTACTTTTTCTCAGGCTAATCATTTTTATTCTCAGAATTTTTCCCCCCTGGAGACAGGGGTTCACTATGTAGGTCTGTCTGACCTCAAACTCAGATATTTTGAGTTCCACTTAACCTCTGCCTCCTGGGTGCTGGAATTAAAGGTATGCACCCCCTACATCCAGCCCTAGTCTCAGGACTTTTATTGCACCTCTGTGCTGATGACTGTCATTTACATCTGAAACCTAGACCTCCTCCCTCAGAAGCATATTCCACCTGTGTTATTTCTCCACCTGGATAACCAAGGGCTTAACATAACACTGAACATTTTCACAGGGTCTTACTCTGTGCTCCTCAAACTCAAGGCAATCCTCCTGCCTTAGTGTCTCAAATTCTAGGATTATAGGCATGAGCAACCACACCTGGTTTTTCCACAACTGAACTATTGATCAACCCTTGAAAACCTATTCTTCTTTCTATTTAATTTCAAAGACTGAATAATAGTAATAGTAACAACAGCAACAACAACCTGCTTGGTGTGATGTCATATGAGTTAAATCCTAGCACCAGGGAGGCCGAAGCTTAGTGGATCTATTTGAGTTTAACTGCATCCTGGTCTGCATACTGAGTTCTAGACCAACCAGGGCTATATAGTGAGACCCCATCTCAACAAAACAAAGTAACAAATGAAAGTAATACTAAAAATTAATTCTAAAAAAAACCCTATGGTATAGCTGGGCACAGTGGTGCAAGCCTGTAATACCAGCATTCTGGGAGGAAGAGGCAGGCGGATCTCTGTGAGTTCAAGACAAGCCTGGTCTAAAAAGTGAATCCACGACAGCCAAGGCTACACAGATAAACCCTGTCACTAAAAACCAAAATAAATAAATAAATAAATTTACCACCTTAAGAGATTTCTGTTGTTTTTAGAATAGAATCCATTGTCTTTAGCATGATCTAAAAAGCCCTACAACATTTACTTCTGTCTGCTTTGACCTCATTCCAATGCTTTCCATTTGACTCACTATGCTGTAGTCGTCCATTGACATCTTTGGGAAGTTGATTACAGGATGCCCACCCAATGAATAACAAACTCTGCAAGATACTCAAGTTCCTTATATAAAATAGCTCAGCCTGTGCACCATAGCAAAAACTCCATCTCCAAAAAGCAAAAGTGTCATAACATCTGTCACTAAACTATACATATCATCCTCTGTGCTTTTTCATCTCTAGTATATCAAAACAATGGGATACCCCACAAATGCTTGTTAGTGTGTTCTTTAGGGAATGATGAAAAGAAAAAAGTCTGTGCAAATTCAGTACAGGTGGGGTTTTTTGTGGTTTTTTTTTATGTTTGTTTGTTTGTTTTTGAGAGAGAGAGATTCTCTGTATAAGTCTGGCTTTCTTGGTACTCACTTGTAGACCAGGCTGGCCTCGAACTCAGAGATATGCTTGCTTCTGACTCCTGAGTGCTAGGATTAAAACCATGTGTCACCACATCTAGCTCTTTTCCAAGTCTTTTTGACTTGAGATTGGTTAAATCAGTGAAAGCCAGTTCTCCATTTTCTTCTCCATTCTTCATTTGTTGATTTCCAGTCTTTCATGCTTTGCTACATACTACCAATCCCCAAATTCTTTTTATCCTGTCACTCTGTTCTGTTCAGTTATAGCCTTATGGCAATTATAATTGTGCATGTTTATGTGTTGTAATCTTGTGTCCATTTATGTCCCATCATCTTCAATACTGGACTGATCATTGTGAGAGTGGAGTTTGCTCAGCACGCTCTCTTGTTTGTGACACTGCACACAGAGCCTGGACTACATGTTCAAGAGACAGTCACAGAGTCAGCTGAAACTTAGACAAATGAAACGGAATGAGGGAAAAGTGAAGATGGTTTCAGGGAAAGGCAACAAAACGTGTAAAAACTCAGCCGTAGTCATCGGGAGCCTGAAGCAAGACGACTAATACAAGTCCAAGGTCAGCCTGGGCTACAGAGTGAGGCTCTGTCTCCAAGACCCAAAGAAGCAAAGCAAAAGAACAACCAAAAACCTTCAGAGGTTATAACATATATGAAATGGTCAAAGAATTTTTTTAATTAAAGTAAAAACATACCTTCAGAGGCTAGATAGATCAAGGAAGTCTTAGAATTTTTTTTTTCAAATTTGACTCAAGAATTGGGCCTTCAAAAGGTTTACAGAGGTCTTCCTAGGTCAGAAAGAGCCCCACTGAATTGTCAATGTTAAATTTTCTTTTGCACTCATGGGGAAGGGACTTGAAAGAGTCTAAACATATGAATAATATGATTTGATTTTAAAAGATATAGACTGGCCAGATATGGTGGCATATACCTTTAATCTCAAGGCCTGCCTGGTCTACATAGTGCGACCTTGTTGAAGAGAGAGAGAGAGAGAGAAGAGCCAGGATATAACTTGGGTTTCTACTTTGACCTAGATCCTTCATTTAGGTAAGGTACAAAAGTGCAAATTCATTGAGAAGATGATGTCTTGAATTAGGGAAGAACTGAGATTTACATTTTAGGATTCTCTAGGATATTCAAGCAATGCTGTCTTATAACCCGCTAAATATCTGGGCCAGGAGAAATGTCTGGATTTGAAGTCTTTTAGAGAAATTAGGAAAGAACTGGTCATTGAAGCCATGGAAGCAAATAAGAGATTGAAGGAAAGACCAGAGAATATGCAAGGGAAGACAAGAGAGCCAAGATCAAAGCTTGCAAGACTACTAGGATAAGAAGGAACCCGGAAAAGAAAGAGAAAAATAAGCACAATGTTATGTCATTGTAAAGTAATTTCAGGAGGAGGGAGAGATCACTGGTGCTACCCAAATGCTACCCAAAACCCAAGTAGGATGACCTCTAAAATTTTTTTGGTGGGGTTTAGTAACATACGCTTATACCTTGGTAAGAAAACAGTTTGGAAGAAGCAGTGGAGGTAAAGATAAGTGGGAGGTAGGAAATGGGACAGTTGACTATGAGCAAGTCTTGAGTCATTTGTAGAAAGAAAAGAGAGATAATTTCTGGCGATTGCTTTTAGATGGGAGAAGATACCTGAGTGTTTAAAGCCCAAAGAGAAGGAACAGGGAACGCATTCAGAAGCTTGGTGGTAAGGATTCAAAACCTCTTCTTTGATGCTTTCTCTTCTTTTTACTCTGTGTAATAAGGGAAGGGTTATCTGCTAAGTACTAGGGGGCAATTCAAGATGTTGGAAAGACTAGATTTAATTTGGCCACTGTGGGTGGGAGTTAACTAGGGAATGGGGGAAAACGGAGAAGAAAGTTGACCAGTAGTAGGGAGATAGGTTAGTTCTGAGGGACTTGTAGAAGCTGGGAAACAAGGGTTTATTATAACACAAATGTGGAAAATTGTAGTATTTCCTATGAGTGTTCATCTGTCTGGGCACAAGCATGGCGGGGGAAGGCAAACAGTTGCCTTCTGGATTGGGTTGCTGCCAGCTAGATAATGGACACAACAGGGAACTGAGGCTAAAAGAGTGGGAAAGTAAAGGTCCACGAGATCTGGTCTGAGAAAATGAGTGGCAAAGGATCACTATGAGCCAAGCCTAGCTTAACTCTGGAATATGTAGAAAGGTTCCTGGGTAAGAGTGATGGGAAAGCGGAAGAAGACATGAGATGTAACGGAAGGGTTTAAGAATTTGAGCCCAGGGACTTGGCTCTGTGGGACCAGGGAAAGATGGGAAGGAAAGCCGAAGGGAAGTTCAAGGCTAGCAGAAGGAGGGCCTTAAGCTCCTAGCAGCTAGAGGTGAAACTGGCCCTAGCGAGGGGGCGTGGTCAAGCTCAAATCCCTACGAGGGGGCGGGACTCCAGTAACTAGGTCCCAGCGCTGCGGTGGCTGCGGCTGTCTCTGCAACGGCCCGGGCCTCCCCATCCTCCAGTTCCCAGGCTCTTCCTGCCCGCCGCGGTGGAAACCCAGGCCAAAGGCGGAGAAGCCCGGTCCAGCCCGTTCCTCTGCTAGCGCCCCTGGAGCATCGTCCTGAAGGACTGCCCGAAGGCAAGCCTCACAGCCAGAGAGCGCCGCGCACACGCGCGCGCCTCCCGGCCACGGCCATCCTCTCTTCCCTCCTTCCTCTCCTCTCTCTCCTCCCCTCTCCTCCCCCCTTCTCCCCCCAGCCTCTGCTGCGGCGGGAGGAAGAACCCTTCCAGACCAGCCCAGAGAACCCAGGTCGGTTCTCATTCCGGGAGAAAGGAGAGACCCCCTGCGCTGGGATCCCTCTAGCTGCTCGCCCCTGGCCACGGAAGTGACTGGCTGTGTATCAGGAGAGCCCGCGCCTGGCGCAGCCCCCAGACCCTCGCCCAGCCACTGCCGCATAGACAGCGTTTCCCAGCGGGCCCCCGGCCCCGCCGAGCCCACTCCCCGCTTGGGGCCAGGGCCGGCGATGCCTGGCGCGGCAACGGCGGTGGCCGCGGCTGCTGCTGCTGCTGCCGCCACGGCTGCGGGCCGGAGCCCGGGTCGGGGGCTCGAGTCTCCGCAGTGGGGTTGAGCCCGCAGCCCCGCCCCCCGAGCCCGAGGCCGCTGCTCTGCCGGGCGCCGGGCCTTCTCCGCCCGCTCCTCCGCCCCAGGAACTGGAGCCAAGCGGGGAGCCCGGGCCCCGCGCCCAGGCCCGGACCATGCGTGGCCACCGAGTCCCGGGGGGGCCTGGGCCTTCGGATCCCGAACGCTCGGCGGCGAACACCCCCGGCGCCGCTCCGCTGGCCTGTGCCGACTCGGACCCTGGAGCCTTGGAACCCGGACTGCCGGTGCGCAGGGGCTCAGGCTCGGCTCTTGGAGGCCCTTTGGATCCTCAGTTTGTGGGACCCTCGGACGCCAGCCTGGGAGCTCCTCCAAGCTCCCGGGTCTTGCCCTGCGGCCCTAGTCCACAGCACCACCGGGCCCTGCGCTTCTCCTACCACCTGGAGGGATCTCAGCCTCGGCCTGGTAAGTGATCCAGCCGGCATGGGAACCTGGGCCACGGGCCTGGTACTGGGAACGGGTTCTTGTTCCAGGGCTTGGGGCTAACCCTAGCCCCTAGGGTTCCCTCAAACCCTATTCCTCCCCCTCCCCGCAGCCTTCCGTCCAGTCCTTTCAGCCTTTGCCCCTTGCTCTTCTCTGTCCCTTGTGCCCTCAACCCTTAAGACTCTGTTCTCTAACGCTGAGGGTAACAGGAGAGGAAGCACTCCAAGAAAAGGGGGCAGTATTTCAAGGCAACAATGGGGATGTGGTTGGGGGAATACGAGAAAAGAAGTCTCCCATTAGCGAAGTGCTTACATTTGTGCATGGCACTGAACTGGGTACTTTTACAAGGATTCTTGTCTCAGCTTCAGGAGCCATCTGTGAAGTGGATCTCATCAACCACATTTTTAGGGGTGCCGACTGAGTCTCTGAGAAGTAACTTGTTCAAGGTCACACTGCCATTATGGTGCCTGGACTCAAAACTAGATAGAAGTCCCAAATCTGTGGTCTTTCTGCTTCCTTAAACTGAAGCTGGAGAGTAATGCCAAGCTTTTTACTTATGTGATCTCCCCCTATAATATTCAGTAGTCTTGAAGTCTGAGCAAAAAAGAGACGCGAGATGGTGGGCTCATCCTAGATTGTGCTTTTCCTAGGTGTGTGTGGCCACAGTACAAGGGGATAGGAAGGAGTAGGAGGTTCTGATGAGAGAGAAAGGTGGGGAGGAGCCTGGAGGAAAGGGCTGAAGGGGCTGGTAAGTAGGAAGAGAGCAAAAAGGTCAGAAAGGAGAGCTTCAGGGCCCACAGATTGTTTGGAAAGATAATCAGGGTGGTTGCTTGGGTTTGCAGTGGTGGAACAACTCTAGGTCAGACTGGGGCCACAGACCTGGATTAGCCTTTTCATAGCCCTGAGTGTCTGAGCAGCATAGCAGAGCCTCTAGGATATTCTCACATTGGACTTGTGTCTAGGAGCCTTGAAGGAAGAACAGTGCATATCGCCCTATCTTTGCTGGGACTGAAGGAGGTGGTGAGCTTCTAGCCACTTCCAGGGCTCATATCTCACCTTCTAAAGATCACCGCAACACTGGCTAGGCACCTGGTGGTAGTAGTAACAGCTAGTGAAGCATAAACCATGGGCACGATGTGTCTCTCACTGAGACTGTTCTTTGAGTAGTTATGGAACCTCTGGGAGATTCAGGCACATACCCTCCCCTTGTGTCCTGGAGAGAGGCAGCTGACAACACTTTAATACCCTGCCCTGCTTGTTGCTTCTGCTGGCTTCTGAAACTTCCCTGGACACATGCTGTGTGGAGAGGGCTCCTCATACACGCGTACTTTATTTTAGCTCCTCCCTTCAGTTATCCAGACAGCCACAACTCTCCCACTGCAGAGCTTTTGCATTTGCTTCGCCTTCTGCCTGCTAGCTCTTCCCTCAGCCTTCCACCTGGCTTCCTCCTCATCTTTCTGGTCTCAGCTCAAATGTCCTCTCTGAGAGACCTTCCCTGACCACTTTTAAGTAAGGGCCTCTTTGAATCTCCATCCCAGCTGCCAGTGTGTGTCTATCCTTACATTTAATACAGTCTGAAAGTACCTCCTTGTTTGCATCCACTTGTTGATTGCTGCTCTTATGCCACTAGAATGGGAGCTCCCTGAGGGCAAGGGGGTTGTATCCGGTTCTCTCTATATTGTTAACCTAAGGGACTAGTGCAGTGCTTAACATATATATGGTAGGTACTCAGTAAATCTTTGTTCAACAAATGTGTGAATAGATGGTAAGAGAACACACAGTAGGCCCTCTGTAACTATTGCCTAAGAGTTCACTGAGTTCCTACCCAACAAATACTCTTGGTCTGGGAGTCAGAGCTAGGAAGGTCTTGACCCTTGGCCTCTGCCCTCTCTAGTCAACATGGGGTTGATAATTGAGCTTGCTTTTCTACCCCATGAGTTCTTGGAAATTCCAAAGCAGAATACCCTTCCCAAACCATCCCTCTCCTCCCCAAATCAAGTGTTTTCAGGATCCTTTTCCTCAGTTGAGTCCTTGTGTCTATAACAGCAATAAGGGTGTCTTTTATTTTATACATTTTTTTGTTTTTTTATTTTTTGTTGTTTTTGTTTGGTTTGTTTGTTTTTCAGGACAGGGTTTCTCGGTATAGTCTTGGCTGTGCTGAACTCACTCTGTAGACCAGGCTGGCCTCAAACTCACAGTAATCCACCTGCCTATGCCTCCCTGAGTGCTGGGATTAAACGTGTTCACAACCACATCTGGCTTTTTTTGTTTGTTTGTTTTTCACAACAGGGTTTCTCTATGTAGCCCTGGTGGAGGCCCTGGAACTCAGAAATCTGCATGCCTCTGTCTCAGAGTGCTGGAATTAAAGACATGAACCACCACTGCCCCAGTAGGAGTGTTTTGTTGTTGTTGTTGTTTTTTAATTTTAATCAAAAATAAAGATTAGGAATAGAAAGGGTGTCAGAGAAGCATTTGGTCTCCCATCTAGCCATTCCTGACTTACTCACTGTGTGACCCTGGATGAATGGCTTCTGTTCTCTGTACCCCAGTTTCCTTCATCTAGAAAATGATATCGAGGAATCTCTGAGATTCTTGTTTGCAAAGCCTTCAGCAAGTAAGGACTTAAAAAAATATGAAGAGGGAAAACCCTTCCAAAGAAGAGGCAGAGGAATTTCTCAAGTCCTGACAAGGTGGGCACTGAGCCATGTGATTCACAGTAGCTTGGGCTATGAGTGGCCCGCCTCCCCCTCTGCAGAGCCTGCTCAGGGGTAGGCACAAGTGACTTGCTTCACTCTTCACAGGACTTGCCTATAATTGCCTCCAATTGGGCAGGGTTGGTGGTTGGAGGGAGAGCAGGAAAGAGGGATAGAGAGACACACAGATCCAGAGAGAGAGAGAGAGAGAGAGACAGAGAGAGAGACAGAGACATAGAACCTCAGTTAAAGGGTTGTAGAAACATGCTAAGATGTTTGTGTATGTGCCTGTTGTTGACTCCCTCCATCAGACTACTGAGACTTGTATTGAATCACCAGCTTTAGGTCCCAGTAGCATATCCCAGAGCAGCAGGGGGTGGGTGGTATGAAAATAAAATATTTTATCCATGTGAAGTGCTCTGGATTACTTCTAGGGCCTTTCTTTTTGTTATTTTGTCTAGTTCCTGATGGAAAGTGTTATGCTCATTTTCTAGGCTAATAAAATCCAAGATTTCCTTGGTTCACTGGGATATTACCCAGTGAGATACCAGAGGGGACTTGGAGAGGGTTAGCAAAGGGCTTCCAAGTGTAATCTTATGCATAGGGATTTGGGAGAATCTTACTGTAGTCCTCAAAGCTGGGGCCTAGAATATTTTCCCACAAGCTTGGGGCCTGACCAGTAGCTCAGCCAAAGGAGTTGAACTTGATGTTAGAGCTATGTTGTGGGGTATGAGATAAACAGCCAATGAAAGTATCAAAAGGGGATAGACAGTGCTTTCTAATTTGGTTGCATCATCAGAGACTCAAAGAGTTAAGCTTAAGCTGCAAAAGTTGGTAGACACTGGCTGCTCCTGGGTCTTCCAATCTCAATGAGCATCAGACTCTGTTGTTGACCTTGAAGAATAGATGTCATTCTCAGATTCCACCAGAGACTTGGAGTTACATAGTCCAGGAATTTGGTTTCAAAAAATAAGATTCCCAGACAAAGGATAGGTGTAGTAGTGTACACCTTTAATCCCAGGCAGAGGTAGGAGGATGTCCAAGTTCCAGGCCAGCCAGGGCTACATAGTAAGACCCTTTCTCATCAACAAGAACAACAGCAACAAAGATTCCCAGATGGTTTTGATGCATACCCTAGAGTAGAAGCCAGGCCCATTTTTTCCCCAGTTGAATCAGTGAGACCCAGAAACCCAGTGGTTCAGTCATACTCCTATAGTGAGTGAGCACTGGTCTCCTTCTCTGAAGGCTTCTCCCCAGAATCATATATAAATCTCCTTCCACTTATTCCAGCCTGAAGAGAAGCATGACATGGAAGAAAGTAAGGTAATCTCTTACCCCCTCCCCCCCCCCCAAAATCCACACTGGTTGCTTTCGTTTACCTTCCTTCCCTGCTTTTGTGAATGGCCACCATTTGACTGCTTTAAGTTAGAAGGAAGTGGCAATTCTGGAACTCTAGGCATAGGAAATCTGGTGTCAACGGTACCCAATGCAAGGGCCCATTCTTTCTCAATGGAAGGGACTAAGGCTTATAGACCTAGAGAACATGAGGTCAGTTCAGCGAGAAGGTCTGGTGTCAGCGAAGATGTGCAAACATTGATGGGGAGTGCCTGGTACTACTGGGAGGGGTTGAGTAAGGCTAGTAAAAAGACTTTGTCCTGAGGGCAAGTAGGAACCATCAAGAGCTTATTCACAGGGAAATGATGTGCTTAGTTGCTAGTGTTTGAGAGCTCTCATAGGTGCACATGGAGAATGCATGGAAGGGTTTTAAAGAGTGGAAGTGAGTGGAGGGGAAAACCACGTGGGTGTCATATATTTTGTGAGAGGTTATGGTAGCTCCGGTTGAAGTTGTAGCTGGTGGATTGGAAGAACATTTAAGTGCCAACATAGTCAAGCCTTATAATGGCTGTAGAGGTCAAGGAAGAAGGGAGAATCCAAGATGGGTAGTTTTCTGAAACTAACTTTAGTGACCAGGTGGGTGAGAGTGGAGCCATCTCCACAAGAGAAGGAGACCTGCTTCTTTAGGGGAAAGTGATGAGTTCTGTGATTCACTGAGTTTGAGAGGCCTGGGAGGATTTCAAGGTAGTGATAGTCACCAGATATTTGCGTTTAGGATTATAAATCTCCAGCAAGATTTCTATGTGAGAGATGCTCAGGAGTGTTCACCACAACATGGACTGCATGTAGACCACAAGGTGGCTCTATGAAGAGTATGTGCTTCTAAGGAGCCATTGCATCCTTGAGGACAGATGCTGAGGTCAGCAGAACTATATTCTGATATGTCTCTTTGTGTGTGGCAGCTTTGAACATTTGCATGGGGCTGAGGCCTACCTATTTCACACACATTGAGGAGAGCTAGCTTTTGCAAAGAGTGCCTAAAAGGCAAATCACACATAAACAAACAAACATTTGTGTGGCCCTTTTCTTTGTTTTTTTTTTATGGTGAGGGTATTTGAGAGTCTGGAGAGGCACCCCCCTCCCCCAGTGGAAAACAGTGGTCCCAGGATAGGAACAGTGATGATCTAGGTGGTGAGGTTTGCAGGATTTTTGGTGAGCCTCGTAGGTTTGGGAAACCTCTCAGATTCAGTTCCTAGTCAGCTGGAGCCTTTCAAACTATGCATTGTAAAAGGCTGGGTAGGTGGGCAGAAGGGCTTCTCCATGTTAAAGGAATCGAGAGTTTCAAATGTAGATGCTTAGCACCTCCACTCAGCCCTTTCAGATGTCCTGTCCAAAGAGGGCCCAGCTAGGGCTCCCTCCTCCTTCAGGAGTGACAGCTAACAGTACCCTACACAGAAATAAGCAGTGGCTTTCTGCAGCCAGTTAGCTAAATGCCTTAGGCAGATGTGGTGCTGGCCAGACGCTGGCTGGGTGGGGCTAGGACCTGTCTGGAATGAGGGCAGGAAGCATAGCCTGTCATTGACTAGCCACTTGGATTTAAATTCCTTAATGCAGAGAGAACAGACACTCTTGGAGTCACAACTCCAGCCGTTTGGGACTCTGGTGTCCAGTTGCTTGAACCTGGAAGGCATTATACTAACAGAACACTTGGAGACAAGGTTATAGGGCGTCCAGTGAAGGACCCTCAGCCTGGATCTGCTCCCCGTCCCCCCCCCCCCCCAGGCCTCATTCCCACCTCAGGGCTTGAGTTTCCCCATTTCTAATATTGTTTTACCCATCTCCCTGGCATATAGTGTGACAACTGTAAGTACTTTGTGAACCTGGAAGAAACAAAGTTGAGAAAGAAGGCTGTTTTCTTAACATGCTATTGCGTGTAGTATATGAAGTATATCCGTGTCCTCATGGAGCTCACGTCTAGCATGAAAGATACACTGCAAGTCATTCCCAGTACACATGTTGCAGGGGCACATGGAGAGGAGGCAGATCAGACATTGATGTTCAGGCCTGAAGGATAAATGGATGTCCAGAGGTGAGAAGATGTGGAAAAGCCGTTCAGGCTACGGGAACGACATGTGCCAAAGCCTCAGGTGGAAGAAAGTGCTTTCGAGGAATAGACAAGAGGCCATTGTGGCTCAAGGATCGGGTGTGCGACAATGTGCATGCGTTTAGGGCTTTCTTGTTTTATTCTCTGGAGTTTGGACTTCACCCCAAGGCTAGGGTAAGCCTGGCTGACCCTTGGAAGGGGTCCTGAGGACAGATGGAAGCCGTTAGAGTCTGGAAGTAGATATTGTATGGACCCTAGGGCTACTAAAGGGCCCTATCTGCAGGACTTGGAGATTGGTTGGTTGTGTGAGTTAAGCTCTAGAGGAGAGGTGGAGAAAGGCCAGTCTGTGACTTGGACAGCTTGGGTGATTGGAGGCTCTTGCTGTTCCTGGGGCGGGGAAGGCAAGAGGAGGAGCTAACTAAAGGCTGGGGTAGGGACGTTTTTTGTTTTTAGGATACACTGCGTCTGAGGAGCCCCCCGCATAATACACGTAGAACAGTGTGTACCTGGCACCACCTGGGCTCCCAGAGTAAGGACAGACTGGTGAGGTCACAGGTGTGTGCCTGGAGTTGCCAGGACTCAGTGAACTTTCCCGCTGTCTTTTTCCTTTCAGTTGTCTGCTCCACTTCCTGTGTTGTGCTTCACAGTGGCCCTGAAAGGGAAAGGGTTAAGTCACTGAGCAAAAGTCTTCTCTGGAAAGTGGGAAAGGCGGGACTGGCAAAGCTGGCCCCTGGGAGCTGCAGCTGGCATAGAAGCCCTTCTGCTAGCCCATAAGGCCAGCTCTGCTGCTGCAGCCGCCCACGCTGCCCTTGCTTTCACCTTCCAGGCTTCCCCTCCAGCTTCTTTCTGGCTCCCCTAGTCTGGGCCTCCCTACCTAATACATTCCAGGTGGAGGTGCAGCCCCTCTCACTGCAGGGCAGCAGGGGAGGGATTTAGGGAAGGTGAAAGTCTCTTTTATTATGCATCTTTTAGGATGAGTTTCTCAATCTCTGGGACTGTTTCTCTCCCTGGAAAATTCCTTCAGGGTTCTTTCAGCCATGTCTCTGGCAGTGATGGGGAGAGGCCCCCTCCCAGACCCTTGCTTTGCAAAGTTTCCTGTGGTCTTGCTACTCTGTGCCTCAGTTTTCTTATCTATAAAATGCCTTGTAATTCCCACCTCTTAGGGCTATTGAAAGGATGAAATGTCACAGACAAAGCCCAGAGGCCCATTGTAGCTATGCTCAACAGATGGCCCTGGCCTGCTATTTTGCCTTGTGGCCTGCATCCCTCAGTGATTTCCACGCCTCATGCCAAACAACATGTCTCCATTTCCATTCAGACTGGTCCCATTTTAATTTTTCCTTTTATATCTATCTGTGTTTCTGAAAGGTTTTCTACCTTTTGATTCCCTGTGTTTGTCCTAGAATCTTTATTTAATTACATTTTTATGTTTTATATTAATTGCAGTTTATTCACTTTGTATCCCACCTGTAGTCCCCTCCCTCATAGAATCTTCTGTGTGTGTGTGTGTGTGTGTGTGTGTGTGTGTGGATTGTTTGTCTTTTTGAGACAGGATTTCATGTGGTCCAGGCTGTCATTAAACTCACTATGTAGTTGAGGCTGGCCTTGAACCCTTGGTCCTTCTGCCCCTGTTTCTCAAGTGCTAGGATTACTGCCATGTACCATTGTCAAGCTTTCTAAAAAAGGTCTTTTCCTCACATAATTCCTCTGTGTATGCAGTTCTCAGATTTGACCAGACTTCTAATGGGTAGGAGAGTGGATACATGGGTTTGTGGGGGGACAACCCTGGGGTCAAGACAGAGGTCAAAGGGATCATCCTTCTAGTGGCTTTGTCTTCATTGGGAAGGTAATTGTAGCCAGCGTGGCAGCCCAAGTGCTGGGTAATTACTGTCCCTAGTGCTCCCAGCTATAGCTCCACTCCCTTTCCTTCCTGTCCTCTGATGTCCCCAGCTCCTCCCAGGGGTGGAGCTACCACCCCCTGTCCTTTTATGGCTGCTGGTCCAGAGAAGACTAGAGGGGGTGGCCAGCCCTTCATAGCAATCAAGCAGATGGAAGAGGGATGAGCCATTTGTTAGGTGGCAGTGTTGTGTATACACACACACACACACACACAGACACTCTGCACCTATCCTCTTGGTAGTCTTTGTCCCCATGGGTTGTTTTGTGTCTTCTTAGTTTTTCTGTATGCTTGTATGTGAGTTTGCCTCTGTGTCTGTATATATCAATGCGTGCTGTCGATTATGTCGTTTGGCTCAGTTTTAGCCTTGGAAGTTTCTAGCTGCTTCTCTGTGTGTGTCTGCTTGGGTTCTCTGTTCTCTGTCATAAGTCACTGTTCTAATAGTGCTGGCTGGGGTAGCAGAAAGGGGTACCTACGTGCATCTTTTGGCATTTCCTGCCAGTTCTGACTACTCTGGAACTCTCTTGCAAACCTCGCACGCTCTGTCCTTTAATCATATGCTTCGCCTACATGCCTTCCCAGGGACTTACGCTTTTGTCCACTATGATTCCCTCGTCTGTAGGACCATCTTGAGTCTATCTATATATGAAATAAAAACATACCCTATTCTGGACAACTTTACTTAAAGCCCCTCCCTTAAGAATGTTGTGTTTTTCCTCCTTCCAAATATGATTTCTTCTCCAACTCAGCAGATTCACAAGGAACGTGCTATGTGATTACACATAGATACACCTAGGCTCCAGCCACAGCTCATTTGTTCTAGCTGTGGATCCTCAAATCAGTTATTTTGCTACTTTATGCCTCACTTTCATTTCCTTCATTTCCTCCTTCCTTCTGTTCTACCTTCTATTTAATTAATTATTTATTTATAATTGAGACATGGTCTCACTGTGTAGCCCTGGCTGGCTTGGAACTCGTTGTATAGACCAGGCTGTTCTCTAACTCACAGAGATCTGCCTGCCTCTGCCTCTCTAACTGCCGGGATTAAAGGTGTGTGCCATCACACCTGTACCTCTTTCTTTATGTATAGAATGGCACTAATAGCTCACAGAGGTATCAGGAGCATACCACAGGAGAGTGTCACCACAATGCCTGACCTAGAATAGATGCTTAATATGCAGTTGAATTTCCATACCTCTAATCGTCCATTAAAAAGTAACAGCTTAGTGAGGGTGTGTGTATGGCTTCATTGGTAGTATTGTTTGCTTAGTGTGCTTGCTTAGCAAGTACAGAGCCCTGGGTTGGACCCCCCCCCCCCCAGCACCACATAAATACATGTACTGTATTTGTAATCCCAGAACTCCGGAGGTAGAGGCAAAAGAGTCACCATGATACCAAGGCCAACCTGGACTACATAGTGAGTTCCAGGCTACCTTAGGCTACAAAGTGTGACCTTGTCAGAAAAACAGGAGAAGGAGGTAGAGGCTGAGGAGTCTGCTGCTGCCAGTCCAAGCATGTATTCTGTGGATGGAGACAGAGAGATACGTTTAAGGTCATCCTGTACTACATAGGGAGTTTGAAGTCAGTCAGTCTAGGCTTAAAGACCCCGTCTTTAAAAAAAAAAAAAAACGACAGCTTAAGTTCTAGAGAATTCTACATATTATTCAGTCTTCAAAGGCAGATTTCAATCCAGGGACTGCCTGACAAATATATGAAATAGCTTCCTTGACATACTAGGTCCAGAAATGGCAGGGCCCTTTCAAGGGCCTCCAAGGCTGGTATAGATACCTGTCACAAAAGCCTGTGGTCTGGACCTGACTCAACAAAGTTGGCCTCTCAAATTTTTTTGTTTTAATTGGCCTGATATGTCTTTTTTTTTTTTTTTCCTTAAGACGGATGTCTCTGTGTAGCCCTGGCTGTCTTAGAGCTCTCTCTGTAAGAGAGAGTTGGCTGCCCTCAAACTCAGAGATCTGCCTCTCTCTGCTGCCCCTGTGCTAGGATTAAAGGTATGCACCACCCTGCCCGACATGGCCTACTCACTCTTCACATTAGGGGATTCCACATAAGACTGTTGAAATATTGGAAGATCTTAAACACAGATAGTGCTCTTGTAAGGTAACAACTAGATGGAGGGGATATATTTTTTGTCTGAAGTCTTAAGTGAGGTGTGTGTTCTGTAGCTTAACTAATTCCCACTATCCCCTGCTACTTTATCCTGTTATATGCTACGGAAAGCTCCTCACTTCACGCAGGTCCTCACTGCACACTTTACAGAAAGGTCCACCCTTTAAAAGAAAGAAAGAAAGAAAAAAAAACGTTCCTCTGTTTTATGGACAAGCTTTTTTCATTAGTCCTTCAGTTACTAGCGCGCTATCTGCTTGACAATGGATTTCTGTAGAACTCTCCTCACAGGATATCTCGGCACTTAGAAGAAATCTCTTCTGTTTTACAGAATTGCTTCCTTTTACAGAGGAACCTTAAACAAAACAAACAAATGAAAAACAAAAACAAAAAACCCCAAGGAGATGGGAGCAGGAAGATCAGGAGTTCAAGTTTGTTCTAAGTTTGAGGCCAGCCTGGGCTACTGAGACCCTGTTTGAAAAATAAATAAACAAAAAGTTGAAGGAGGGCTATGGTTCACACCATTAAACCCAGTACTTGGGAGGTTGGGTTTAAAGGCTGCCTGGGCTACAGAGTGAGTTCTAAACCACCCTGAACTATATAATGAGACCCTGTCTCATAAAAACAAACCGAACAGTAAAAACCGAACAGACCTTTTACAGACACCTGTTTTACAGGAGGACACAGTCCTTAGGAAGTGCCTTGCTAGTCCTTAGGAAGTCTTTAGGAAGAGCGAGATGGCTCCCACTTTCTAAAAGTGTCTTTGCACTGCCGAAAGTACCCCATTTTTTTGCAGAACCCTTCTAGTCAGAAGACTAGCAGTCTTCAGAGAAGGAACTTATGGATACCTCTTGGGGTTCCTGTAATGAACACATTTCATAGGGCTCTGTGCTTACGTTTAGAAAGGACATCTGCTAGACCAAGCAAGGTCTTGGGTGCGGTGGTACCCTGACAGTGGACTGAGACAGTGAAGTTGACGCTCACTCATGTTCAGGAGGAGGAGGGGAGAGAGAGGGCAGTCAGGAGGAGGAGGGGAGAGAGAGGGCAAAGCTGCCCTCCTCCTCCAATCTGAGAGACTCTCCTCCTTTCTCTACAGACCCTGGTTTCCCAAAGACTGCTTTTCTTTTTTTCTGTTGTTTTTCGTCTCCACTACCTCTCTTCTGTCTTGCACCTTAGAAATTTCAGTTGTCCCCAGGCAGTACCCTCTTAGCTGGGAAAGACAAAGTTTGAGGACTTATTAAGAGAAGTTTGCAATATCCTCGAAGAGACCTGACTGCTGGGGCTGTGTTTTTTTTTTCTCCCTCGTTCTCAGCAGGTCCTCACGATGAACAGCACATGTGTGTTTGTCCCCAGTTTGCAAATGGGAAAATGAGTCCAGAGCCGTGTTCGTCCCAGGTTATCAGAGAGTTAACAGCCAAGGCCCAGTGTGCAGCTCTAATAGTTGTCTTGAGATTAAGCCAAGGCTACAGCTGGGAGAAGGGAGACAGGATGCTGCTGGCCAGGGAAGGAGGGAGAGCTGGCAGCTGAACTTTCCAGAAAGAGATTCCGGAGAGGCAGGGTCAGGTTCCAGTAAGAATGGGCCAGAGGAGGAGTCTTTGTCTTCAAATTTAGCTAGAAGCTGAACCTGCTCTGCCATATAAACCCAGAAATATGTCCTGAGAGCACCTGCTAAACAGGCACATGACCAAAGCAGAAACAATATTTTGAGTAATTTTGTTATTTCTTTCTGTTCCTTGAGAATTTCATACAATGTATTTTGATCATTTTCACCCCTCTCCCCTGATTCCTCCCAGATCCACTCCCCTTCCCTACCCACCCAACTTCATGTATTTTTTTTTAACCCCATCAGGTCCAATTTGTGCTGCCCATGTATTCTTGAATATGTGGCCTTTCGCTCTTTGATTACCAGTGGCTGCTTCTAAAACAAAACCGACTGTCCATCTCTTAGCAGCTATCAAATTGCCAATAGCTATTCATCTGGGTTAGGACTTGAGACTTTGTGCCCACCTCTCCTCTCCACAGATGGGATTTTGTCTGACTTGATCTTGTGCATGCTGTCACAACTACTGTGAGTTCATACTATGACTAGTCTAGTATGACTAGACTAGAGTCAAACTCATGACAATCTTGCTTCAGCCTCCCAATTACCAGGATTTTAGGTATAAACTACTGTTCCTGTCTCCCATGGAAAACCCACTGCCATAGCCTCTTATGGATTTCCTGACCACTATGGGTATTCTAAATGGGACACACATATCTGAAGATTCAGAGCTAACACTCAGAAGTGACAGAGAACGTTCACTGTTTGTCTTTCTGGTTCTGGGTTATCTCACTCAGAATGATTGCTTTTAGTTCCATTCACTTACCTATGAATTTCATAATTTTATTTTTCTTTTTATTTTTATGAGACAGGGTTTCTCTGTTTTAGCCCTGGCTGACTTGGAACTTATTATGTAGACCAGGCTGTACTCGAACTCAGAGGTCCACCTGCCTCTGCCTCCTGAGTGCTAGGATTAAATGTGTGCACCATTACCACCCAGCTACCAATTTTATTTTTCTTAACAGCTGAATAATACTTCATTATGTGAATTACATTTTCTTTATCCAGTCATCAGTTTGTGGACATCTAGGCTACTTTAATTTCCTGGCTATTGTGAATAGAGCAACAATGAACAAGCAGGTGCTACTATAGTAAGGTATAGAATCCTTTGGGTATATGTCCGGGAATGATATAGTTGGAACATGTGTTATCTGTTTCTAGGTTTTTGAGGAACTGCCACACTGATTTTCATATTGGCCTCACCAGTTTGCCCTCCCACCAATAAGTGTTCCCTGTTCCCCAGATCTCTGCCAGCAGATGAGGATCCAGCTTCATTCTTCTACATCTGTATATCCATTTTGATGAGTCTATCTTTTCTCCAGGGTCATTGGCCCCTCTACTAAAAGTTCATGTAGCTGTAGGAATGTTGGTTTGTATGTAGATTCTTTTATTCCATTGATTAGTGTATCTGTTTTTATACTAGTACCACACTGCTTTTATTATTGTTATTACTGTACTTTTGCAGTACAATCTGAAGGGTAAGGTCAATAATACTATTTCTTGAGCTGGAGCTCAATGGTAAAGCTCTTGCCTAAAATGTGTGCTGGGTTATAGCATTATAACACACGTACACGCACACACCATTGCCCTTATAGCCAGCTGAGGGCTTAGAGGTTGTAGAGGTAAAGTAAGAGAGTGTGTACCCCACTTTCACAGTTGAGCCTGGGGGTATTTAGGTACTCCTAGGATGCTCAGGGTATGTTCCTGCCATTGCTAAGAGATGTGGAAGTATAGTAGTGGTTGTGCCATGTATAGTGAGCTGAGCACAGTGCATACAGATGGGATACATAGAGAGGCTCTGTGGTTGTCTTCAGGTCCTATTGGGCTGTGCACAACTGGCATGCTGTTTATGATGGCTCTGTGTATGTGAGAAACAGTAGGGACTCTGGTAGAACTGGAGGTAGAAGGAACAGTGCTGGTAGAGAACCTTCATGGGGGTGTGGATGAGGGATATGTGTGTCAGCAAATGTTTTAAATTAATTATCGACCATAAGAAAGTCTGCAGAAAACCAATTTAGGATCTAGGTGGGTGGGATGGATGGGGAAGTAGGAAACACTGTGGTTTTTAGAAAAGAGGAAGTGAGCCCTAGTCTAGCTGCTCCCCACAGGGCAGTGATGAGATTTTTCTCAGTCTCTGCACAGAGTCTAGGAGTTGTGAGATACAGTTAGCTTAACTAAACTGAGGGAAGCCCAAGAAGGGCCATAAAGGGTCCCAGAGAACCAGTAAAGATGTTTACGTTTTCCCATGGGTAGAAGGGAAACTTCTGCTGGTAAGTTGTGTGATCTGTCTTTCTATAAGAAGATTCACAGAGAAAGAGCAAGCCCTGGAGCAAAGGGAGTCACTGAAGGAAAACAGAAGACACTGGGAAGAAGCGGTCTACAGAAGTAGTAGACAGGGATCTTTTCCCCCTCGGTGGGACCTCAGTTTGGCCATATTTAGACTCCTGAACTGAACCCCTGCTGTCCTGTGTGCAGGGTTGAGGGTATCCTTTTTACTATCCACACTGTTTTTCTCTAATACCAGGGCACTTTATTGTCCCTTGTGCTTTCCATGGGAGAGCAGGGTTAGGAAAAGAACTCAGGCCAGAAGCACTCTACTTGAGTCAGCTATTACCTTGTTGTGTCACTGTGGGCTAATCACCAAGTCTTTCTTTGTATTCATCTCTGCACAAGAAACTGGACAGAGAATCCCTGCCTCTGTCATCTGGAACTCTAGGGTCTGAATGTCATCCACCTAGTCTGAATGTCATCCAACTAGTCATCCCTGAGTCTGAATGTCATTCAACTAGTCTATTCTATAGGACTGCTCACAAGGAAGCAGAGAATGGAGAGGCAGCCTGTGCAGCTCCCATGAGTGGGTCAGGTGGGGACGGATAAGGCAGAATGGGCCAGAGCAGAGCCATGGAGAATGGTAGGCCATCCCACTCTGAGAAGCAGCAGGGAGGAAGCACCACAAGAGCCCTGCTACCTAGCTGCTGGCCTGGTGGGGAGGACTTGCCCAGGGCAGCTCTCCTGCTTTGAGGTGTTAAGGGCTGGGCAGCGGATGGAGAACCCCTGGGACCCTAGCACCTGTCTTTGTCTCTGGAGGTCTGCAAGCCAGTGTGTTTGGCTTCGTTTACCAGCTCTCTGGCCATCGTCATCACTTTCTCTGGCCATGTGTCTTTGCAACTGTGTCTATACCTGTGCCACCCTCCAGGTGATTCATCCTCCTCAACCCTATGCCCAGAGAGAGGACAGGGCAGGGCTAGCCAAGGTAAGCTAGCCGCTGAGCTGGCCAGGATAAGCAGCTTGACTGGGTCAGAACTGAGGAGAAGAACACAGGCTAGGCCCTGCCTACTCAGGTGGGAAAGCACAGGAAGAAATGTCATAGGAAGCCAGGAACAAAGTGGAAGAAACCCACTGGTACCAGGGTCAAGAGCACACATTCCCTGAGGCTGGGAAGGGTCCTTGACTCCCTGGCCAGTCTGTAGCAAGGATAAGGTCAGGAGCTCAGGGAAGCTGCTATAGAACCCCTGGAGACCCATAATCCCCTGCAATTCTTTCTGCTGGTGTCACATTGTAAGTAAGGGCATGGATGTCTCACTGAGTGAAGACAGTATCTTATACTTTGTTTAGAACAGGAAGACAAGTGTCGTGTGTCCGTGTTTGTGTGTATCCCTGAGTTAAGACCCTCAGATACTATAGACATGTTTGTTGCAAGAATGTGACATAGTGAATTATGAAATGTGTCTGATTTGTGTCCATGTTTCTGGGTATGTAATGGCTTATGACGTTAAGCTTATGACGTTTTGCTGTTGTGTGTGGTTGTTTTCTGACTTTGTATAATGGATCCTATGTGGCTGTTATCTTTGTTTGTAACTATGTTTATAGGCATTCAAAGCACATTGATGATATATATGAAGCTCCATGATCCTGTAATGTAAATGACACAATACCTTTGTCACTTGGTGGAACTGTGCTTGAGGTAATATATAGTGGTATATAAAGTTATATTGATGGCATATGGTGAGTGTGACATGAGAGAACTGCCATTTGTCTTAGTGACTTATATGTCTTTGTGACTGTGCTTGAACTTATTTGTTGTGTTTGAGATAGTTTCTTTGTGTAACAACTCTGACTGTCCTGGAACTCACTATGTAGACTAGCTTGGCCTCTGCCTTTGCCTCCCAAGGACTGGGATTAAAGGTATGTGTTACCCTCACCTCAGTGTGTTTGACCTTACTATTGGTGGTTCCAGTGATGTTTGATCATACATGAAATCGTAGCTGGGAGGGGGGGGGCGCTATGAAGTTGTGTGTGCCCAGGCTTTCAGGTAGTGTTTGGATGTTTGAGTTTATGTGAGCTGGCAGTTGTGTGAAGAACTGTAAATTCCATGTGTTTTGTGAAAATAGTGGACTCATTTGTGACTGTCCACTTAGGAGATTTTGACACAGGGTAAAAGACTTGAGATGAGATGCCACGTAGCTGTGGCACAGTGTAACTCATGGCTCAGTGTAACTTACACTATGCGCTAGTTGTAGCTGTGGAACCTCTTGTTTGTTTGTCTTCAACTGGGTTTTCAGTTCATAGGCCAGGCTGGCCTTGAACTCAACATCCTTCTGCTTTAGCTTTCCAAGTGCTGGGTTCATAGGCATGTGTTACGGTGCTTGGTGTTCCAGGAGTTCTTGGCTAGTGCTCACTCGTTTGTCCTCATACCTTCTCTCTACACAGTGCTTCTCATGGTCCTCTTCACCTCAGGAAAGTCGAGTACCCCTTCATTCTGGAATCCAAGACTTTCTCATTCCTCTTTAGCCCTACCTGACTTCTCTATTATCATCTCCACAGCCTCCTACCCAGCCACAACCACATGAGTCCTGCACTCTTTTGCTTGAGACATGTTGATTGTGTGTGTGTGTGGGGGGGTCAATCACTGTTCCCCCAGTCTTTCTTTTTCTTTGTAAGTGTGACCATCATATCCTCTAGGGCCCCTAACAAATAGGCTTAGGGATCCTATGGTAGGGAAGGGGAAAAGATGAAAAGGATTCCCCCTTTTCCTGATTTTGCTACTTGCTGCGTTAAAGCTGTTCTTGTACCTATATTCTGGATACTGGTGGTGGAGGGTTTGGGGTGAGGTGGATGTGGAAATAGAAGATGGTGAAACAAATTGGTGAAACACTGGGATTTTGGCCGGACACAGTGGCACATGCCTATAATTCCAGTGCTCTGGGAAACAGAGACAGGCAGATGTCTGTGAGTTCAAGGCGAGCCTGGTCTACAAAGCAAGTCCAGGACAGCCAAGGCTACACAGAGAAACCCTGTCTCAAAGAAACAAGAAAAAAGAAAAGACACAGATTTTAAGAAGAAAAATGTCTGCTTATAAAATAGGGTTCCAACACTGTGTGTAAATGTGCATGGAGTGGGACCAGAACCTAGGCCTTGCAAATGCTAAACAAGCATTCCATCACTAAACTAACTCCATAGTTCCTGGTTTCATCATTTTAAAGACACTTATCTGTACAAAATTGTACACAAGAAAGTTCAGATATTCTCAGGGCTTTAAGAAATGGGATAAAGGTAGGGCACAGTAGCGCATGCCTGTAATCCCAGTACTCAGGGAGGCAGAAGCAAGTGGATCTCTGTGAGTTTGAGGCCAGCCTGGTCTGCAAAGTGAGTCCTCGACACAGCCAAGGCTACACAGAGAGAAACCCTGTCTCGAGAAATCAATCAATCAATAAAAGAAAGGGGATAAAGAAGACAAGAACAGTAGTTTATGCCTAAAATCCTGGTAATTGGGAGGCTGAAGCAAGATTGTCATGAGTCTGAGTAGAGTGAGACCTTGTCTCAAAAACAAAAATAATTAATAGAATGAAGGATGGCCATATAAATGAGAGCTACAAGTATGTACACTAACTTTAGGGTACTCACTTCTACCCTCAACCTGGTTCAATTCCAGAGTTTGGTTTAAGTCCTGAACTGTCCATTGACAGGAGCATTGATTGGATGCTTTTCCAAAGGTCCTGAGTTTAATTCCCAGCAACCACATGATGGCTCATAATCATCTATAACTATCCACTGAAATGCATGGAATCAATATGCTAATCGCAGAAAACTATTACTAATTGATGAAAACAGCCAGTCTCTACCTTGGGCCTGGTTCTCTGTCTAAGGCCTGAGAGAAAAATTTCCTGGCAAAACAGTGTGGCCCAATACAGGGCTCAGAGAAGCCTAGCCCTAGATACCTGCTAAGATATGCTACTTTCTATTCTCCCTTGGGGTAAAATCAGTTACTTCACGTCCAGTTTCTGCCTCTACCTTTCTACAGGGCTGCACCAGGGAAACCGGATCCTGGTGAAAAGTTTGTCCCTTGACCCTGGCCAGAGCCTTGAGCCTCATCCGGAAGGCCCTCAACGGCTTCGTTCAGATCCAGGCCCTCCCACTGATATCCCTGGCCCCCGTCCTTCACCACTGAAGCGGGCACCAGGCCCAAAGCCACAGGGTAAGTGCTTCCATTAAGATCAGCGAAATGGACCAGAGAGGTGTTCAAAAGGAAAGGAGAAATTAATGGGTGGCAGAAGAATAAGGAAGTGCCCTTATTTTAAGGGGCAGTGAATGATGCCTATTTAATGGGCAGAAAGGTGTTGCTTGTGGCTAATGTAGCCTACTGGTTTCACCTCACTCCTGTTCTGTGCCTACCTTAGGACAAAAAAAAAAAAAAAGCATGGCATTACATTCCAGTACCCCCAGCACTCAAGACATGGAAACAGGATGATTGTTGTACATTTAAGGTCAGTCAGGGCTATGTTATTAGTAAAACAAGACCACGTCAAAAGACCAACCAACCAAAACAAAATTGGCAGGGATATAGCTTAATGGAAAAGTGTTTGTTTGGCATACACAAGGCCGTGAGTTTGATCTCTAACACAGAAAAGAAAATTCTGGCGTTTGTGAAATCAGGTTTATCCTGGCCATGCTAACCACCTCCAAATCCAGGTCTGTGATCTCTCTCCTCTCTTCCCCATCCACCACTCTAGTTCCCCCAAAGCCCAGCTATCTGCAGATGCCCCGGATGCTTCCTCCACCTGAGCCCATTCCTCCACCACCATCACGCCCTCTGCCTGCAGACCCTAGAGTAGCCAAGGGTCTTGCGCCAAGAGCTGAGGCAAGCACCAGTTCTGCAGCAGTGTCTTCACTGATTGAGAAGTTTGAAAGGTGAGTCTGGTCCCTCTCAGACCCTGAGAGGTGAGGGCGGGTCTGGGACAGGAAGGGACAGTTGTAAGAGAGGCCTCTTGGTCGAGCTCATACCCTGCCTCCATGTGTGTTCACCACTTATCTCAGAGAACCTGTGATTGTCGCCTTGGATAGGCCAGCCCCTGGCCCCTGCCCAGTTCCCCCAGAGCCAGCCATGTGGCCACAGCCACTCCCGCAGCCAACAGTGTCTCAGCTCCCTGAGGGTGAGGCTTCTCGCTGCCTGTTCCTGCTGGCTCCTGGGCCCCGGGATGGTGAGAAGGTGCCTAACCGGGACAGCGGCATTGACAGCATCAGCTCGCCATCCAACAGTGAAGAGACCTGCTTCGTCAGCGATGATGGGCCCCCCAGCCACAGTCTCTGTCCTGGGCCCCCTGCCCTGGCTAGTATACCAGTTGCTTTGGCCGAACCCCACCGGCCTGCCTCCCAGGAGGTTGACAGTGACCTGGAAGAGGAAGATGAGGAGGAGGAAGAAGAGGAGGAGAAGGAAAGAGAAATCCCAGTGACCCCGCTGGAGAGACAGGAGTCTGTGGAGGTACTGACCTATGTTACCCAAGAGGCAGGACCATGCTGAGAAAGCAGGAGCTTTTATACTTTTTCTTCCCACAGCTTGGTATTTCTCAAAACAGGTCATTGCTTCCATTTAGCCTCCTTAGCATCCCTTGGTTTCTAGTATGGAGAACCAGTAGCAAAACCCTGTTCCTCTCCCAAATGAGTGTGACCACCCAAATGGCATGCCTCATTCTAAATGGGAATGTGGCATTTAGAATGCCATTTAGAGTGAGGCATGCCCATTGGGAAAGTGGCTCCATTTTCATCAGAGAACCACTGATGGGGGCAGGGCTTTTTCGCGACCCAGTAGCTGTGTGACATTGGGGTTGTCTCTTCCCTTTCTACTCCTCACTACAGGAGGCAATTTCCTTGTATTTATGACTTCTCAGCAACTGGAGGGGTACACAGAGCCAGAACTTCAAAGGGGCCTGAGGTTCTATAGTGGTTCGGAACTCTTTCCATGCCCTGTCTACCTAGCATTTCTTCAGAAGGAATTCTTGCACTCAAGTAAGGCCTCCGCCAGAAAACCTGCTTTGCCAGAACCAGGCACAAATGTAGGTACTGAGGCCAGGGAGTACTGAGATGATAGGATATTCAGCAAGCGTGTAGCCTGCAAACAAGAAAGTGAGCCCACAGGCATCATCTCAGAGATTTTCATACTTCTGTGCTTTTCTCACACCCCACACACTCAGCAAGCTTTTGCTGACAGGGAACTGAATGACTGAAGAAATAGCTGATATTTAGAGACTGTAAACTGCAGGCTGTTCTGGTTTTATTTTTAGGAAATCTTTTAGGGTTGGGAGTGTAGGCAAGTGTAAAGCACTTGCCTAGCATGCATGGAGCTCCAAATTTAATACCCAACATTAGAAAAATTAAATTAATAAACTAAATTAAAATGTATGAAATTGCCTCCATTACAAATGGACATAGGCCCTATTATTTTGTTTTGTTTTTTATAGTGGGGATTCTTTTTTTTTCAAGATAGGGTTTCTTTGTGTGTAGCCTTGCCTGTCCTGAACTCGCTTTATAGACCAGGCTAGCCTCGAACTCACAGAGGTCCGCCTGCCTCTGCCTCCCAGTGCTGGGATTACAGGTGTGCACCACCGTGCCTGATGAGGATTTTTAAATACAGAAATAATTAGGCAACTTATGAATGCTAGTGAATGGATTTGAATCCAAGAAGTTGGACTTCCCAGTTCTCATCTTTAACCACCAAACTACGCTCAGTGACTAGAAAAAGGAAACAAATGGGTAGATGCGTGTCTGCATGAGGGAGTTCATATCTTCAGAATTGAGGGACAAGTTTTACGAGGGATGCAGCTTCAGGAAGCTTTATGAATCAGACCAGGGTCATTTTAGAGTGGAACTATGGGTAGGGCATCATGTGCACTCTCTTAGGGGAGACAGGCATGGTGGCATTTCCTGTCCAGCTACTGGGGAACCTGATGTAGGAAGATCACCTCAGTCCAAGAGTTTGAGGCCACCCTGAGAAATATAGCAACACCTGATAAGTGAGTGGGAGAAGGGAAGGGATGGAGGGAAGAAAAATGGATAGAAGGACCCAGAGTTAGGGTAGAGATGATGTATCAAGGGTCACCTCTCCTTTCCAGCTGACTGTGCAGCAGAAGGTGTTCCATATTGCCAATGAGCTCCTGCAAACCGAGAAGGCCTATGTTTCCAGGCTCCATCTCTTGGATCAGGTAAATAACCTCTCTGGGGTCCCAGGACCTAGGATGTGGTAGGCAGGTTCCATAGAGGAAATGATAGGGCCTGAGCCTAATTCCACCATTAGGACCAGAATCCAGAAATAGTAAGATCTCCAGCTGACCTCAAAGCCAGATGTGATTATGTTCAGAAGTGTACTCTTCACTCCTAACTCTGAACACACGTGTGTACCAGCCCTGTGATTATGACTGACACTTTTGACTCCCTCTCCTCATGGACCTCATTCTAACTCCTGACTCTCTTCTTGACCATGCATCCACTAGAATCCCTGAGGGTGGGGACCTTTATTTGTTTTGTCACTGTTCCATCCTAGCCTCCAGGGCAGTGTTTTATACACTAGACACTTAAGATAAAGGGATCTAATTCGAACCTTCCCTCTGAACCCAAATCTGCTTCTAACCTTGCTTCAGATCCTAACTTGGCATCCTCACGCCAGTTCCTAACTCCACGTCCTAATCTTGATGACCTGCAGTTCTCACCATTTCCACTCTTGGTCTCAAGACCACTGCTGATCTCTGAGATCCATAGGGCAGTCCACAAATACTCCCCTTACCTGCAAGCTGCCCTCTCCTCAGTTAAGCTTTAGTTTCAGTTGGGCTGAGCACTCCTGCCTTGCTCCACAGGTATTCTGTGCCCGGCTGCTGGAAGAAGCTCGGAACCGCAGTTCCTTTCCCGCTGATGTTGTCCACGGCATCTTCTCAAACATCTGTTCGATCTATTGCTTCCACCAGCAGTTCTTGCTGCCTGAGCTAGAGAAGCGCATGGAGGAATGGTGAGAGGCCTCAGAGCCACTCTGCTTATTCTGGCATCAGCTTAACATGCCAAGCCCTGATGTATACATAGGATTTCATTCTTGTCATGGAGATGGAGCTCAGTGGCTTAATTTTTGCCTAGAATATGCAAGGCCCTGGATTCTGTCCCTAGCATCATAAAAATAACTCCATTCTTACCTACCTTCTTCTCTTCTGCAAAAAATAAGTAAGGCCCAACCTCTGCTTTTTAGCCCCTCCCAATTTAATATGGAACACAGATCAGGACCTAGAATGTTATAACAGAATAGCAGAGCCCTTGAGAGTATGAGAAGGTTCATGAGATGGCTCAGTTGGTAGATGTGCTTGTAGATGGCAACCTGATTTCAATCCCTGGAACCCACAGAAAGATGGAAGGAATAGCTTGGCCTTGAGATTTGCAGAGGTAGGCAGATCTCAAGGCCAACATGGTCTACACAGTGAGTTCTAGAAGAGCCAAAGCTACACAGAGAAACCCTGTCTCAAAAAACAAACAAAAAAACCCCTAAAGAAGTGACTACTCCATAAAAGTTCTTCTTTGACATCCACACACCTGCTGTGTGTGCTCACATTCATATTCTCTCTCCTCTGTCTCATATACACACACACTACTACCACCACCATCAAATTATTTTTTTAGAGACAAGAGTTTCTCTGTGTAGCCCTGGCTGTCGTGGACTCACTTTGTAGACCATACTGCCCTCAAACTCACAGATACCCACATGCCTCTGCCTTCCAAGTGCTAGAATTACAGGTGTACACCATTGTGCCTGACTCACCATCATCAAATTTAAGACAGAAAAAAAAAGAATGTTGAGATTTTGCTGTTATGGTGCTATATGCCTCTAATTCCAGCACGAGGGAGTCTGTGGCAGATAAGTGCATTTGGGGCCAGTCTGGGCTACACAGTGAGACTGTTTCAAAAACAAGCAAAAAAACAAAAGCCAGACAGTGGTGGTGCATGTCTTTAATCCCAGCCAAGATTACACAGAGAACCTGTCTCAAACAAACAAAAAGAGCTAAAACAGCTAGGTTCAAATTCTGCCTCTCCTACTTGGTAAATTTAAGGAAGCTTCTTTCCTTTCCTTTCCTTTCTTTCTTTCTTTCCTTTTTTGTTTCTTTTTCTCTTTCTTTTCTTTTCTTTCCTTTTTCAAGACAAGGTTTCTTCCTAGAACTCACACTGTAGATCCGGCTAGCACTGGGAATAAAAAGGCATGTGCCACCGCACCTGGCAAGTTTCTTTAATTGCTGTACCTTGGTTTTATTTGCATCTTTATTCATGTGTATATTTCTGTTTTGGTTTTTGTTTTCTTTTTCAGTGTTAAGGAGTAAACCTAAGCCTTTGCACATACTAGGCAATTGTTTTACCACTGAACTGTACTCAGGCCTTCCTCTTATTTCAAGTGAGGACAATAAGAGCTTGCTTTGTACTGTCATTCTAAGAATTAAAAGTGTTAATACATGTTCAGGGCTTAAAACAGTTTCTAACATATAAGAATTGGAAGATTATAAAAAAATTTAAAAAAAAAAGAATTGGAAGATTATAAGCTGCTATTCTTTTGTTTTGTTTTGAGACAGGGTCCCACTCTGTAGACCAGGCTGGCCTACATCTCAAGAAGATCCACCTGCCTCTATCTCCCAAGTGCTAGGATTAAAGGTGTGTGCTATCATGTCTGGCCCGAGCTTTTTTTCTTATCAGTGCCGTGGTATGGGTGAGAATGAGAGGCTGGGGATGCAGACAAATAGATGAAGCCTAGTCTAGGAGTAAAAGAAGGATTTGAGGAGAAGAAAAAGCCTAAGGCAGAAGGGAATGGTTTAGGGCCCAACTCTGGCCTTCAGGTTTTCCGCTTCCAGTGTAGTCTAGGGCATCAATACTACCTGCCTAGTCTTCCCAAACAACAACCAGGCCATGGCATTACCTCCTTAAAATTGTCTCCATGGTGCCTATACTCACGGGATGAAGTGTGCCTCTTTTATAAAATTGTGACTGCAGAGAACTATCGTCAAGCCTAGTTTCCATATCTCCCTTACCATCCTGTGATCTTAAGTTTGCCTCGTCTCTCACATCACACCAATGAAACTTCAAGACCCGGTTACTCTTCCTTCTGTACAAGACAGCAAAGCTCTCAGGCTTTGACTGGGTATGGCTCAGCACTGTGACCCTGGTACTACCCACCACAAAGGCTGGACACACATCAATAATCAGTATATGAGTGGCCCTTGTATGGCAAGAGTGGGGGTTCCAGGATGACAACGTTTCTGGTACTTAAATAGGACAGAGTTAGGCTAGGTGTTTCACAGGCTGCAGCCTCGGCTCAAACTCAGTCTCTCAGCTTAATCGGCCTGTAATATAAACAGCATTTCCTGAGAAGGAAGCCAGATGAAAAAAGTGGCTTTCTACTTGAGGCTAGAGACTTGTGGAAGGATCAGTGAGACAATGTCAGCCCCTGCTTTTACTTTAGGGACCGCTACCCACGCATTGGTGATATCCTTCAGAAGTTAGCACCCTTTCTTAAGATGTATGGCGAATATGTGAAAAACTTCGACCGGGCTGTAGAGCTGGTCAACACATGGACAGAGCGCTCTACCCAGTTTAAAATCATCATCCACGAAGTGCAGGTAAGAGTTGAAACTGGATGAGACATGCTACAGGAGGAAAGGTCTACAAAGACCTGGGGGAGGCCTTTAGCCAGACCTGAACTTTTCTGCTTCTGTCACAGAAAGAGGAAGCCTGTGGCAACCTGACCTTGCAGCACCACATGTTGGAGCCCGTGCAGCGTATCCCCCGCTATGAGCTGCTTCTCAAGGACTATCTGTTAAAGCTGCCTCACGGCTCTCCGGACAGCAAGGATGCCCAGAGTGAGTGTGTGTCCCTAGGTCCTCCCTACTTCCCCACACTGGTAGCTCTATGCCAGACTTCTGAGGCAGGACTCCAGCTTTCATTCACAGGGTTGGTCTTCCAACATTGTGTGATTAAAATCGTAGAAGAGGATATCTAACCCAAAGAGTCTACATTGAGTATCTGTGGTGAGACTTCAGGATGAACCTCCAAGTTCATTACTCTGCTTTTGTTACTCAGGAAGAACCCAGTTAGGAACTTCTGACTGGAACTATACAATCTTGGGGGCAGACTTAGTATAATCCTCTTCAGGAAGCAATGCTTTTCCTTTTTTTGTGGTGGGAGGGGTGGTTTGAGACAGGGTTTCTCTGTATAGCCTTGGAACTCGCTCTGAAGACCAGGTTAGCCTTGAACTCAGAGATATCCACCTGCCTCTGGCTCCCCAAGTGCTGGGGTTACAGGTGTGTGCCACCGTACCCAGCTGCCATGCTTTTTTTAGGCTGAATCCAAGATTCATATTCATGTCTGGATGAAGTTGTATTGGAGTACAAAATGAAAGGGAGCCTAAATCTCCAGAGCCTGAGCCCCTAGGCTCAGATCCTAGCTTGAATCCTTCAGGCTAGCTTGGTTCAGTGATTTTCCATGGGTGAGCTCCCAAGTAAAAGCCCCCTCTAATCAGATTTCTAATTTTCCATCCTCCAGAGTTAAAGCTCTATTCAGCCCCACTGGCCACTCCCAAGAATGAACCTCCCTAAAGAATTTCAGATGTGACCAAAAAGCTAGTGTTGTCTTTATAGTAAATTGTTTCAGACTTGTTCCCATCTCTATGCCTCTCAGGTTAGGATCTATAGGCTGAGATACCTCCTCCTTCTCCTCAGACTAAGTCTTCATTTACTGAGTCACTAGAAAAGTAGTTGGTTTAGATTACTTCCATATCTGTACAAGGTCAGACCCAAGACAGAGCACTTGCTTTTCTTTGAACTCATATTTTCATTTACTTGTCATTAACATAATAGCTAAGTGTTTGTGCATTGTTGTAGGCCCTGGGAATGGGGACCTGAGAGAAATAGATGAGGTCCCTGACTCAGGGAGTGTGTGTCTTCTAGTTGGAGAGAGCCAATAAACAAATGTGACAAATACATAGGAAAATATTTGCCAGATGCTAAGTGTGACTTGGAGAAGTAGAAAAGAGTGATGTAACAGCAACTGGACAGTCTACTTTCAACGGGTGACTTCTATACAGAGAAGATGGATAAATTAAAACCTGAATAACAAGAAGGTTGCTGCAGGCCAATGGGAGGAGAATGTTCCAGGCAGCTGTAGTAGCAAATATAGAGTCTTCAAAGCAGGATGGGATGGGTAAGCTGGTAGAGGTACGTGTGTCTCTATGACAACAAGAGGGTCAGTGTGACCTGAGAATGACAAGGGCGGGTGAGATGACAGAAAAAAGGTTGAAGGAGGCCAAGATGAGGTGGTTGGTTTATGTCATGGAAAGGTCATGTTAGGATTGGGTGGAGAGTAAGAAAAGGAGCCAGGAGATCCTTTGCAGTAACGCAATAAAGTGACAGTGAAGATAGTAGAAGTGATGAGATATGGTTCCATTGAGGAACCATTTGAAGTGGCACTAAAAAGCCTAGGGTACCATGGATATGGAGATTAGTAGAGTCAAGAATTATGGTTCTTGCAGCTAGAGAGACAGCTTTGTGGTTGAGAGTACATACTGCTCTTTCAGAGAACCCAAGTTCAGTTTATAGCATCCACACCCAGGCAGCTTACAACTGTCTGTAATTCTAGCTCCAGAGGGATCAGATACCCAGAAGAGGGTATCTGATGAATACTTACACACATACAATTAAAAAATAAATCATAGAGCTGGGTGTGGTAGTGTACGTCTGTAATCCCAGCACTAGGGAAGCAGAGGCAGGCAGATCTCTGTGATTTCAAGGCTAGCCTGGTCTACAAAGTGAGTCCAGGACAGCCAAGGCCACGCAGAGAAACCCTGTTTTGAAAAAAATCTTAAAAACCAGTGATGGTTCTTGCTAGGCTGTGGTCAGGCATCTTGAGAGGCAGAGATAGGCAGATTGTGAGTTTGAAGCCAAGTTAGGGTACATCATGAGAGATGTTTAGACAGTTACGTGACTCTAGAATTCCAGGGAGGAATTTCAGTGCCATTGGTGCACAGTTTACTGTTGAAAGCTGTGGAGCAAGTGGGATTATCAGAGGGACTGGATATAAATGTAAAGGAAAACGGGAGGCTTTGGAAGGTGTGATCAGCAAGAAAAATGAAGAAACAGCCCAAAAGAAACAGCCCAAAGGCAAACAGAAAGTGTACGAGTCCCAGGAATGGGGAACAAATAATTGTGTCCTGTGCTATGGATACTTCTTAAACTCTTTATCTGAGGCCACTTTGGTACCCATTTGGTAACTAAGCTCTGCAAATAGACAGCTACATACTAAGTACCGAATTCCATTCCCAAACAAGAGCCTGCCACCCCCTGAGGTGCCAGAGTAAGCCAGGTACCATGGTGGCACAGGTCTGTAATCTTAGCTACACTGGAGGCCAAAGTAGGAAGATTAACTCCCTGGGCTACAAGACCAACCTAGGCAACTTAATAAGGAAAAAATTAGGGGCAGGCATGTATCTTAGCAAAAGAGCGCTTGCCTAGCCTGTGTGAGGCCCCAGGTTAAATCTCAGGTACTTAAAAAAAATCCCTAAACCCAGCTGGGCATGCTGGTACAGGCCTTTAGGCAGATCTCTGAGTTTGAGGCCAGCATGGTCTATAGTGCAAGTTCTAGGATAGCCAGGGCTACACAGAGAAACCCTGTCTTAAAACACACACACACACACAAATTAAGAAAGAAAAAAAAAAAAACTAAACCCCTCAAACCAAACAATACAACATCAAATCATGTGTGTTCTCCAGAACGCTGCCCAGCTTCAAGCTCTATTTTCTCAGAAGCTTACTAAGAGTGATAATAATGTCTACCACATAGAATTCTTTCGAGGGCAGCCTGGCCTACAGAGCAAGTCTAGGACAGCCAAGACTACACAGAGAAACCCTGTTTCGAAAAACAAAACAAAACAAAAATCAGAAATTTGCGTTGAGGCTGAATGAGATAAAACAGTTAAGACTTTTAGCATAGTACCTGATATGTAGCAAATACTCAATAAACATGAGCTATTTTTTGCTGAGTAAATGCTCTGGCTAATGTCATCCATCTGAATTAGCTACCAGGTTGAGTTTATTGACTTAAGTTTCCTGTTTTGTACTTGCCTTAACCTTATCTGAGTCTCTAGAACAGATTTCAGCATTCCCTATACTGACTCCAAAGGTGAACCCTCCCATCCCCCAGCACACACACACAAACTTTGTAGGATGGTTTTCTGAGCTGCTTTGGCTGAAGACCTCTGAATGAGAGCCAGATCTGCTCTCCAGCCCAAGCTGCTCTGCTGAGCTCTAGATAGTTTATGTCTCCAAGTAAAATCTGTAAACCAAGCCCCACTGAATCATCTTGTGGTTCTACTGACTGACTTACCTACTTTTAGCTCCCAAACTAAACTCCAGAGCCTTGAGTCAATTCCCAAACTGTCTTCTTGGGACTCTTGTCCTCAGCTGTTTACCTACACTTAGCCCAAGACTGAACTCTAGACTGAGACCCCAGGCTGTCAAGCCAGCCTAGGCCCTCCTAAAGCTTCTAACTTTAGACTAACATCCCCACAACAAACCCTCAGACAGGGAAGCCAGGTGTGGTGTCACATGCCTTTAATACTGACGCTCGGAAAGCAGAGGCAGGCGGATCTGTGTGAGTTCGAGTCCAGCCTGGTCTGCAGAGTGAGTCCCACGTCAGGCAAGGCTACACATAGAAACCCTGCCTAAAAAAAAAAAAAAAAAAAAAAACCTTGAAAAAAGACCTAGAGAAAGGCCCAGCACCTGAAAGGCATATGGAGACCTGAGCTGGAGCAGTGGCCACAGATCTGCTTGAGTACCAGAATGTGCTCATCTTAGGAAAGGGCTTGGGTTGTCATCCGTGTGGACATGTGCCTTTCTAGTACAGGCATAAATTTTGAGTAGGGAATCCACTGTGTAGAATGAGGGCCATGAAGCTGCAGCCAGACTGGAAACAAAGGCAAGGGTGGTTGAACAGGTAGAGACTTATGGAGACTCATTTAATTTTTTTTCATGATGACACCTGGTCACTCTAGGAAGTAAAGAAATGACAGAATAGAAGACAGAGGTAGGTGGCCACAAAACCACCTGGGACCTGAGCCCCCGATGAATGTTTAGACATACATTTGTTTCAAGAATTAGATCATTTTGTATATTCAAGTTTGTATCCTTCACTTTTTTAATTTTTTTATTTTTATATTAATTTCAGTTTATTCACTTTGTATCCCAGCTGTAGCTCCCCCCCCTCATTCCCTCCCAATCTCACCCTCCCGCCCTCATTTCCTCCCATACCCTTCTCTAAGTCCACTGATAGGGGAGGTCCTCTTCCCCTTCCATCTGACCTTAGCTTATCAGGTCTCATCAGGACTGGCTGCAATGTCTTCCTCTGTGGCCTGGTAAGGCTGCTCCCCACTCAGGGGGAGGTGATCAAGAGCAGTCCAATCAGTTCATGTCAGAGACAGTCCCTGTTCCCCGTCCCTGTTCCCCTTACTAGGGAACCCACTTGGATACTCAGCTTGTATCCTTTTCTTAAGACACTCTGTATATTTCACACATTATTAAAACCTACATAAGTATCATTGTTAAAGACATTATATAATAAGAAGTATACCATTAATTATATAACATTAATTATATAACTGAGCTCCTATGGGTGGACACTTTTGTTTTAGGTTCGGTACAATAATAAAGATGATGGGAACAAAAGTGTATTTGTGCATAGAAAATGTGCCTATAGTCAGACATTAGGAAGATAATCAATAAAATCCCCTCTCCCCTACCTTCCCCCCCAGACAGGGTTTTTCTTTGTAGTCTTGGCTGTCCTAGACTCACTCTATAGAGCAGGCTGGCCTCGAACTCACAGATATCCACCTGACTCTGCCTCCCTGAGTGCTGAGATTACAGGTGTGAACCACCTCCTGGCTCCTTCTCTCTTTTATCCCCTTACTGGTGCACTGGAATTGAATGGAGAGCCTCTAATATACAAGGCAAATGCCCTACCACCAAGCCACATCCCCCCTAACTCCTCTTTGTGTTGCTGCTGCTGCCACATTATCTTACTGTCATCATTGTCTTCATTTTCTTGTCTGTCTATATATGTATGTGTTTGAGATAAGGTCTTCTCTATCATAGGCTGACCTCAAACTTGCTGTGTACATAAGGATGACCTTGAAGTTCTGATCCTACTATCTACCCCCTGACTATTAGGATTATAGGCATGCACCCCCACACCCAGTTCATGTGGTGCTAGGGCTGGACCCCAGGGCCTTGCACATGCTAGGCAGACACTCTACCAACTGAGCTCTATCCCCAGACCTTTTTATTTTTAATCTTGTTGTTTCTGCTGTTGTTTTGGTTTGGTTTGGGCCCAGGAGTTTGAGGTCACCCAGGGGAATATAGGAAGATTCTGTCTCAAACAACAACAAGAAAAAACAAAACAAACAAACAAAAACCAAGCAGAACAAACAAAACATCCATAGTCCCAGTAGCCAGAAACAACTGTCCAAACATGACCATGTTTCCTGCCACTTAATGATCACAATCATTTTAGCAAGCTTACATTTTATTGGCTGCCAGCTATCACATATTTCTGTGTTGTTAATCTGGATGATTTCTAATTTGAAATGATGTGGCCGTGAATATTTTTTGAGGTGACATTTGCTGGGAAGGGGACAGGACAGTGTAGTCAGGACTGGAGGAGAGCTGTCCCCCAGTGCTCTCTCTCTGCTCATCTCCCATCTGATCATACTTCTCTTTGTGCCATAGAGTCTTTGGAGCTGATAGCCACAGCAGCAGAACACTCTAATGCTGCCATCCGTAAAATGGTAAGTGGCCCTTCTAGCCCTTCCCTTCCTAAGCCATCGCTTTATATTCTGTAACCAGGGGGGAGGGAGCTTATGACTTGAGGATGTTCAAGGGGAGGTGTTGCTCACCCCAAGTTTTATCTTTTGCTCGCTGCCAGGAACGAATGCACAAGTTGCTGAAAGTCTATGAGCTGCTGGGGGGTGAGGAAGACATTGTCAGTCCCACCAAAGAGCTCATAAAAGAAGGTCATATCCTTAAGTTGTCAGCAAAGAATGGGACCACTCAAGATCGATACCTCATATTAGTAAGTGCCAGGTGTGGGCTTGGGGGTGGGCATGCCCTGCCTCAATAAATAGATGACCTGGTAGTCATAGATCTCTTGTCAGCTGGCCTTTCCTGGAGTCATTAATTTTATTTTCATTATGTGAGCCAGAAATATTTTTTTTTTGCTTTTATAGTTATATAACTACAATTTAGGTATAACTTGGCTGGAGATTACGCCCTAGGAAGTGACTCCCATGACATTTCCTTGTCATTTCCTTTTCCTCATTATTGCTGTATCCAATTGGAAATATCTTTCTGTCTGTTTGTCTCTCAGTGTGTATGCATGTGAGAGAAAGAGAGACAGAGTTAGAGACAGAGTTTCTCTTTGTAGTGGCTGTCCTGGAACTCATTCTGTTGACCAGACTGGCCCCAAACTCAGAGATTTGCCTGCCTTTGCCTCCCTAGTGCTGGGATTAAAGGCTTGTGCCACCACTGCTGAGCAATTTGAAATTCCTTTCCTCCATGTATTGCCTTAGATCTTTAGGAGATGTGTGGGGGTGGGGAGACTTACCATCCACACTAAGTCCCTGCACATGTATTCAAATCTTTTCCTTCCTAGTTCAACGACCGCCTCCTTTACTGCGTGCCCAGGCTGCGGCTCCTTGGCCAGAAGTTTAGCGTGCGGGCACGCATTGATGTAGATGGCATGGAGGTGAGCCCCACAAAGTGATAAATGGAAAGGTGGAGTGGGGTATTGCTATTGGGAGGAATGTGCCTACTTTGATCCTAGTGTGTGTGTGAATATGTGCAGGACCTTGTGGAGTTCTGTAGGCCTCACATGCTCCTTACCATCTCCTTTCAGCTAAAGGAGAGCTCCAACCTCAACATGCCTAGGACCTTCCTGGTATCAGGAAAGCAGCGCTCTCTGGAACTCCAGGCCAGGTAACTGTCCTTGCCTATGCCTTACCTCCAACTCACTCTTTACTTTCAGATATGCTGAGGCATTCCAGACTTGGGGTTCTTTCCAGAGAAAGAGTAAATGCCTTTCCCCAAAGGACCTGGTCCTTGGCTATGTATATTTGGGTGATTCTGAAGACTACACATTTAGATGCATGGTGTGGGAAATGGTGGTACTTTGTTCAAGAACGCATTTTGGAGAATGAACATGCTCCAGAATGGAGGGAAGAGTGGGTACTTAGCCCTATAATGAATAACATTGCAAATGGTAATCACCACACATGGTTACCATCAGTTCATTTTAAAGCTGAAGAAATTGAGGCACCTTGCCTTAGATCCAGCTAGCAAGGATCAGAGTGAAATTGGAGCTTAGGCCTCCTCAGCTTGGTGCTTGGATTCTTAACCTCTGTTCATACTACTTTCTGTTAGTCCAGGTGAAAGTGTATAACAAGGTCATGATCATGGCTGGAGAATGCACATCAGCATATGGTCCTTTTCTGATAGGTTACATGGAAGTGAGAGGTGAATGATGACTACATGGAGGTAGAAGGGAGGCGGGTAAAGGAACCTAGTAGTTGGGGCAGGCAGTGGTGGTGCACACTTTTAATCCTAGCACCCAGAACATGCAAGCAGGTGGATCTCTTGAGTTTGAGGCTAGCCTGGTCTATAGAATTAGTTCTAGGACAGCCAGAGCTATAAAAACTACAACAAAAAACCTCAAAACCTAGTAGTTGAGCCTTGAAGTTCTAGGAGACCAAGAGAACCTCCCTGAGGACTGCAGTGGTAGAAGTGGGGAAGGAGCAACACACCCAGCAAGACAGAAAACAGGACCATCTAGGGAAGAGATAAGCCCCAGAGGTGTGGTATCCATGTAGAGTTAGAGTGCATAGGAAGAATGCTGAGAACAGAGGGGTCCCCCAAGCAGTGTTTGGTTTCCTCCTAGTCTCAATAGGGTGGGATGGAGAGATTACTTGGTAATGATATTTACTGTCTGTAATTAGCCTAGGTTGGCCTTGACAAACCCCCTGGGTTTGTCTCCCTAGTGCACAGATTACTGATGTAAGCCAGCACACCAGCGTTTTAAGAACTTTTTGAAAGGTTTATTTTGATTATTTTTAAATGATGTGTATGCGTGTGGCTGTGCAGAAGTATGTGCATGTGAGTACAGGTGACTCTGGAGTGTGTAAGAAGCACCAGGTCCATTGGAGCTGGAGTTATATATTGGCACTTGCAAACTACAGGACATGGGTGATGAGAACTGAAGTTGGCTCCTCTGCAAGAGCCATCTCAAGCCAAGTGCTTTTTTTTTCTTACTTTGTAGACCTGGCAAGCTTGGAACTTGTTTATGCAGAACAGGCTGGCCTCAAGCTCACAGAGATCCACTTGCCTCTGCCTCCAGAGTGCTGGGATTGAAAGTGTGTACTACCACATCTGCTCCATTCTTTTTTTTAATTTTTTGATTGTTTATATATTAAAAATTTATAAATGCAACCAGGCTTGGTGGTGCATGTCTGTAATCCCAGCACTCTGGGAGGCAAACAGGAAGATCTCTTGAGTTTGAAGCCAGCCTGGTCTACAAAGCAAGTTCCAGGACAGCCAAGGCTACACAGAGAAACCCTGGTTTGGGGCAGGCAATCTGCAAAAAATTTTAAATGTTTATGGGTATTTAGCTTACATGTATGTCTGGCAATATGTATATACCGGGTGCCTAAGGAGGCAAGAAGATGGTGTCAGATACTCTGGAACTAGAGATACAGATAGTTGTGAAATGGGTTCAGGGAAATGAATCAGCTTCCTCTAGAAGAACAGCAAGTGCTCTTAACTGCTAAGCTTTCTTTCCAGCCAATTAAAAAAATTAACATCATTTTTTTTGTTTTGTTTTGTTGTTTTTGTTTTTTGAGACAGGGATTTTCTGTGTAGTCCCTGGCCGTTCTCCCTGTTTTTTTTTTTTTTTTTGTAGACCAGGCTGGCCTCAAATTTAGAGATCCTCCTGCCTCTGCCTCCCTGAGTGCTGGGATTAAAGGCATGCACCACATTTTTTATGAAAAATTTCAGCCTGGTGTGGTGGCTTCTGCTTATAATTCCACCATTTAAGAGGCTGAGGATTGCCAGAAATTCAAGGCAAGATTGAGATACAATATGAGACCTTGTCTGAAAAAAATCCAGGGCAAGGAGTTGATTTCAAATATATAAAAAAAAATAGTATGATAAGAACCCATAATTTTTTTGTTGTTTTCGAGATAGGGTTTCTCTTTGTAGCCTTGGAAGTCCTGGACTCACTCTGTAGACCAGGTTGGCCTTGAATTCAGAGATCCATCTGCCTCTGCCTCCCCAAGTGCTGGGATTACATCTGTGTGCCACCTTGCTTGGCTAACACCTACAATCTTTAGATATAGCTTAACTGCTTCTCATCTTGGTAACTTGTAGAATCAGCTGAGAGCTTAAAAAATATTGATGCCTGGGCTCCATCCCCAAAGATTTCCATTTACTTTGTCTTCATTTATTCCCCAAAAAGCTCCTCAGGTGAGGTGATTTGATGTGTGCACCATTGATTTAAGTGCCAGTAACTGTGGACAGGAGCACAGAGCTTGACGATCATGCATAAGGACTGAATTCCAGAATCTGTCTCCTTCCACACACAAGACAGCTATTGACATTTTACCAGATAGACCTTTTTGGTTTAGAACTTTTTCCCCAGAGCTGTCCTTGGAACTCCTGAGTTCAAATGGTCCTCCTGCGTTACTCTCCCAAGTAAGTAGGACTAAGAAATATGGACTTCATCATTATATACTTCACATGGCCACAAAGTCCACCATAATTCTTAAAAATCAAAAGCAATACTTGTTCACTGCCAAGAAATTACCAGTTAAAAAATATAAACAAGAAATTATTTTAGATGAATATAATCAGAATAAACTCCTCTCAGTGCTGGATTTATAGATATTTGCCACCGTTTCTAGTTTTTGTGTTGATGCTAGGGGTTTCTGAACTTGGGTCTTCATGCTTGCATAGCAAGTGCTTTAACCCCCTGAGCCACTTTCCCAGTACCTGCTGCCACATTTTATTATCAACCTTTTCCAAAATACAGAGAAATTAAAAGAATCACAGTGAACACTAATAAATGCACCATTTAGAGTCTATAATCATTAACATGGTGCTATATTTAGTTTGTTAAATATCTATTCTTTTAGCCACCCACCAATCCAATGGATTTAAATTTTTTATTGGCATATGTCCATTGTACATCATGATAGGCTTCATAAAGACTTTTTTGTTTGTTTTTAAGACAGGGTTTCTCTGTGTAGTCCTGGCTGTCCTGGAACTCGCTTTGTAGGCTATGCTGGCCTTGAACTCAAGAGATCTGCCTGCCTCTGCCTCCCAAGTGCTGGGATTAAAGGCATGCACCATCACACCCGGCAAGCCATTTTTCATACAAGTTTGTATTTCCAGTACTTAGGGTGTACTTTCCATCTAAACTCTCCTTTTGCTTCTTCCTCTCCCTTCCCTGCAACAGCCTTGTTACTACTTTGATGTCATATATAAAAAAGATTTTATGTATATATGTAAGATCTAGATTCCACAAATAAGATAAAACTTGAGATACTTGTTTTTCTGCATCTGACTTTTCACTTAATATAATGATCTGTAGTTGTGTCCATTTTTTGGCAAATGATACAATTTTATTCTTTATGGATTCATAAAAACTTCATAATACACACACTCACACACACACCACATTTTCTTTAATTGTCAGTTGACACAACCCTTAATGGCTGCTATGGATAGTGCTGTAATAAACATAGATAGCCATGAAATCTCTGTGGTATGTTAATATTTCATGTATATACCTAGAAGCTGTGTCAATATTTGAAGTTATCCTGATACCTGATTTCAATTTTGGCATAAAAACAGAGATGGAAATTGATGGAATATAGGACCTAGAACCAACTAATAGACTAATAGACCGTAACTAACTAATTTCTTTACTCTTTAGTCTTTTGAGGCAGGGTCTTATGTACCACTGGACAGCCTTCAACTCCTTATCCTGTTTCCACCTCCTAAGTGCTGGCTTTACAGATGTGCCACCATGCTTTACTTAGCCACTTGATTTTTGACAAAGATGCTAAAAACATACATTGTAGAAAAGATAGCTTCTTCAACAGATGGTGCTGAGAAAACTGAATATCCAATGACTTTAAAAAAAAGATTTATTTTTAATTATGTGTATGAGTGTGTATGTGTGTTTGGTTTTGTGAATGCAGTTTCCTACGGAGGTCAGAGGCATTGAATCACCTTGGAATTGGAGGTACATGTGATATGAGGTACTCAGTGCGGTGCTAGGAACTGAACCTTGAAAGATTACGTGCCCTTTGCCACTGAGGCCTTTCAGTGACTGAATACATTTTAAGTATTAAGTTCCATCACCCTCTTCAAGAGTCTGGCATTAACGGAAAACCATTAACTAGAGTTTAGTACTTGCTTCAGTACCACTGCCACACCCTTTTCTTGGCAGATTCTTCATAGTGAAATGCATAGGTCTTAAGTGTACCGAAGATGAGTTTTTGACAAACATTTGTGTTTGTGTGTGTGTGTGTGTTGTGAGTGCTGGAGAAAGGACCTTGCATTCTAGGTAAGCACTCAGCTAACTAACCTACATCCCCACATCTCTAGATAGTGACTCACATCCTATCTTGTTCACATCCTTTTTCATACAGTGGTACTAATGATGCAGTCATATTTGCATATTTGAAAAATACATGGGAAGCTTAGAATATAGATGTGGAAGGAAAATAAGAGTCTGGATAGGCGGCAGCAGAGAGTGAGAGGGTCCTATTCCTAGGGGTTAGTTGACAAGGTTGTGCCAGGGCAGAGTCCTTAGAGAATGCAAGGCTGTAGAAGAGGCAGGGAAGAGCAGAGGGAAGTCAGAGCATGGATTGTAGCAGATATCAATGCTGGGAACTTTACACATCATCTCAGAACATAGTAATAAGCATCACCTTCATGAAATGAAAAAAAAAAAACTGCCTCCTTTTGCAAAAGTGAAATGTTAGCAGTCTGCAGTTTCATGCATGTTCCATACTCTCACTTATGTTTCACCTTACCCTTTAGAAAGCTTTCCTAAAAGCACCACTCAAACTCAGTCTGTGGATTCCCCAGTCAGCATTGATTCCCTCTGTTTTGTCCCTGTCTGTCTGTTTTCTTTAATGCACCATGAGCTCCTTGAGGGCAGGGACTTCTCTGAGGCCCAAGTCCCTATTACAGGGATCTGTAAGACATTGTTGGATAAACACAGGTTATGTGACTTGTCCAAGGTTAAATGAAAAAGTGGAGTCAAACCTAGGTCCTGTAACTCAAAAATACCATTCCAGTTGTCTTTTGTTGACCTGCCTAACCTAACATCTTTCTTTTCTCCCCTACAAGGACTGAGGAGGAGAAGAAAGACTGGGTCCAGGTAACATGCAATGCTTTGTGGTAGGGGTCTGGAAGGGCATTAACAGGTCTCTTAGGGGCTGATATGCTTTCTCTCAAAACTGTCTAAATATATCGGGCCTGGACAACAGCCTTCCAACAGATGCTCTCTCACATATGAGCAAGCTGAAGTGCTGAGGTTAGATAGAAATATTCTTTTAGAAGGTCAGCTCCTCAGAATCAAGTTTTATAAAAGCTTCTACTCAGCCAGCAGCAGGCAGCCAGAAAGGCCTTCTGAGGTTTTCCAGCTACCACTCCCCTTTGCACATTTTATAATTACAAGTAGTAGACCTGGATTTAGGGAGGGACTTTTTTTCAGTCATGTGTGGCAGAGGCAGAGCTGGGCCTAGGAAGACTACGGCCTAGGAAAGTGGGGTGAGCGTGGAGATCTGATCTGACCTCTCATTTCTCACCTCTTCACCAGGCCATTAACTCTACACTCCTGAAGCATGAACAGACCCTGGAGACTTTCAAACTGTTGAACTCAACAAACAGGGATGATGAAGATACTCCCCCTAACTCTCCAGTAAGAGTCCTACTGTCCCCAGTTATGGGGACCCCTGTGAAGCTCCATGTTCCCACCTTCCCTTGATATAATCTTTCCCTTTTCCCAGCAAATAGGTATTAGGGAAGCAGTACAGTCCTTCTGAAGCAGTCTTCTGCTAGTAAAGTGACTTACCTCCAATAAGTGTGGCAGGGGCAGAGCCTGGCCTTCTGTATGTGCCCCACAACCCCATGATTCAAGCCTCAGAGCAGAGGCAAGGATGGGTGGCTGGATTGGGCTGAGGAGCTGTCTCTGATCTGGGACCTAACCCTTCCCCTAGAACGTGGACCTTGGGAAGAGGGCACCTACGCCTATCCGGGAAAAGGAAGTCACCATGTGCATGCGCTGCCAAGAGCCCTTCAATTCCATCACCAAACGCAGGCACCACTGCAAGGCCTGTGGGCATGTGAGTGTTGAGAGGCAGGGGCAGAGCTATGGTGGGGACAGGCTGATAGCCTAAAAGCCCAAGGAGGCTGCAAGTTGGCTGTGGTAGTTGATACACTGAAGAGAAAAGCCCAAAGCAATCAGGCTCTTCTTGCCTACTTGTTGCCCCAGGTGGTTTGTGGGAAATGCTCTGAGTTCAGGGCCCGCCTCATCTATGACAACAATCGTTCCAACCGTGTGTGCACTGATTGCTATGTGGCCTTGCATGGAGCACCTGGGAGCAGTCCAGCCTGTAGCCAGCATACACCCCAGCGCAGGAGGTCCATCCTAGAGGTAAGAGCTAGGATCCCAACCAGAATCCCCAAAGTGTGCCCCACTTACGGATCCAGTGTAGTTAAGGTCTGCATATCTCAGAAAATAGGGTGCTGTGTGTACTCACTAATCAAGTGATCCAAGCTTGAGACACGGAAAATGAGTATAAAGGTTAAAAGGGTATTTTTTATTAAAGAACTTTACACATTTAACCATCACAGTAACTAATCAACCCATACTCTTATCTTTAGTTAACATATGAGGAAACTAAAACCCAAAGAGGTTATTTGGCAAGGTTGCACAGCCAGAAAAACACTGCTAGGTTTTGTTTTATCTGAGACAAGGTCTCACTGAATAGCCAAGGCTGGCCTATATAGGATGCTTTTTTTTTTTTTTTTTAATAAACCAAGTGCCTTTTTCACTATGAAATGGGATAAGTAGGATAACATAGAATAAAACATATCCCTTTACACAGAAGTTGCCACTGGTAATACTGATCCTTTCTTTCTTGGACCATGAATACACACAAGTTTGGGATGATTGTTTTTAAATAAACCAAGGTATCCCGAATGTAAGGGAGCTTACTCTGCACCAGGAACTCTTAAATACCTTGTTTATGCTAACTTAAATCTCAGAAAAAGCCCCTGTGCTTTTCTCCCAAGTCCTGTATTTTCATCTATTGTTAGGATTCTGGGACAGATGGTGTTAACCACCCACTCCGCCCCTTAACCACAATGTTAGACTTTCTCAGAGCAGACAAGGAGTATATAATGAAAGATGAAAAGGGTTAGCTGGGAATGTCACTTAGACTGAAGAGTGCCTGGCCAGCATTCCACTGTCCCCACTGAGATCTGCACACACACCCCTCCCACTAGCTGTTAAAGACAGCAATCAAGCCAATCAAGGTAGGGATATGGTTACCAGGACAGAGGTGTATAGGAACCCCCACCCCCCCCATGTGCCTTGCTACCTTTGTTTGACACATAGTCCATACACTATGGAGCTGCTTAAGTCAGGAGTAAAACCTTCCGTCAACATTGATGTACTTTGTGTCTCTGATCACAGAAACAGGCCTCGGTGGCTGCTGAGAACAGTGTCATCTGCAGCTTCCTGCACTACATGGAGAAGGGTGGGAAAGGATGGCACAAGGCATGGTTTGTGGTTCCTGAGAATGAACCCTTGGTGCTGTACATCTATGGAGCCCCTCAGGTGTGCATCCACTCCTTCAGGTTTTTCCAGCCATCTGACAAAGCCAGGCTGCCCCTCCCCTATATGTCTTGTCCTTCCCGGCCCAAGAGAGCCTAGCAAAGAGGAAAACCAAAACCACCATCTTAATGTGACAGAGTAGGTAGAGACAAGTGTTTAGAGGCCACAGTATTGGTTTGGGGTAATGAGGGAGATGTGGGAAGTCTGGCTTTCTGGAGAAAACAGGAGTGAGGACAGGCACTTCTAGGTCTGACTTTAAGTAGAGAAGAATATACAGATAGAGGAACTAGCCAAAGAACTGAATCTATAATAGTAAAGACTAGCAGCTGATTTGGGTATGGGAGGAGACAGATAAGCAAACCAACCTGCCTTCTAGTACTAGTTCAGACATCTTCCTGTTCATTATAGTGAAGGCAAGGCTCTTCGGCAGAGGAAACAACAAAACAAAGCTGTTTAACTGTTCAGCCTCTAGATGACATTAATACCTGTCCCTCTTCCCCAGGATGTGAAAGCCCAACGCAGCCTGCCCCTCATTGGCTTTGAGGTGGGGCCTCCTGAGGCAGGGGAGCGGCCCGACAGGAGGCATGTGTTCAAGATCACACAGAGCCACCTAAGCTGGTACTTCAGCCCAGAGACCGAAGAACTCCAGCAGCGCTGGATGGCTGTGCTCGGCAGGGCGGGCCGTGGGGACACATTTTGCCCAGGGCCTACACTGTCCGAGGACAAGGAGACGGAGGAGACACCAGTGGCACCCTCAGGAGCCACTGCTGAACCTCCTGAAACCTCCCAGACCCGAGAAAAGACCTAGAGGGTTTTGGGGGGCAACTGGGAGTTCCTGCCCCACACTCCAGCTGCCCATGTTCAATTGGGGGCTCCAGCCCACTCCCAATGCAGTCAAATACTTGAATTCCCATCAAGGGCACTTTCAATCCCGAATGCTGGGTCTTGGGTTTTTTAATTCATCTTTTCACATAACATGGGCTTTTTACAAAAAATATTCCTACATTGATGTTAATTTTTTAAATCCCTATCCCCAGGGAGGGGGGAGCTAATTGCTAGACTCACTTGAATTAGGCTGTTTCCTCCCGATACCCCACAGATCCTACTTCCACCCAGTTCCCCATAAAAGCACCAGAGGCAAGAGACCTGGATTCAAGTGCCAGCTCTGCAACTGACCCTGGGATCCCAACCTACCCTTGCCTCCTCAGCCAATGTCTTCACATGTATGACTTTACATGGGGTGGTGACTAGACCCTTCTTGCCTTTCCCATGGCTTATAGCTTCTACCTAGCCCCAAAGCAATCCAGTATTTTATCGTCCAGACCCATGGCAGGGCCACTGGGCAGGACGGGAATGGGAGGGAGGGGAGGACAATGGATACTGTTTTTTAAAGAAAAATACAGTTTATTTCAGGCTTACAGTAACTTTCAGAGCACTGCGATGGTCCGTCCGTTTGTCCAAAGTCCCAGGCTACTACCGGGAGATGGGAGGGTGTAAAAACTCCTCTCTTGCTGAACTCTGAAGCTCAGCTCTCAGAAAGCTGATTCCAAGGTTAAATCATGGATTAAACGAGAAGGTGTTATGTTATTAAGGTCTTAAGCCTCATCCCTGGACTTAAAACAGCCCAACTTTCCCAAGTTCACCACTTAAATCCTTCAAACTCTTGAGAGTATTCAAGGTGGGGGTGGGGAGGATGCATGTTCTAGACAGGGTAAGAGTTGCTCTGGGGGAGGCTGGGGTGGGACATTGGGAGGTACCATACCTCCATCTACTCTGTCTCCAAATGCATGTTTATCTCACTATTCCCAACCCAGCCAGCCTCTCACCTGCCTACTTATCACAAGTCTGGCTTCTAGTATAAGTACATCCACACTCATCAGCCATCATAACATTCATTGCACCTAGGAGGCACTATGCTGGGAAACATGGTCTCATTTCTCATATGGTACCTTAAGATTCAAGGAGCTGGAATAGGTCCCATCAACCCCACAACCAAGGATTCTCAGGCTTTTCTTCCCCTGAAGGGAATGACAGGTTAACAAGGTAGGGATATGGTTACCAGGACAAAGGTGTATAGGCCCCCCCAAACAGCCCCTAAATCTCATAACACCTAACAATGGCCCAAAACATTTACTGCCCTGCTCATTTCTTTCTCCGGACAATGGTCCAACCATCTTCTACTATATCCTCTTCCTTAATAGTCTGGGAGTCTGGATCAGTGGGTTGAGGCTGGGGGCTGACCTCATCCGTGGTGGCCCCATCATTTGTAGCTGTCACCTGGAAGGAAAATACGAGAGCACTGAGTACATTTTCCAGGCTCTGCTCCCAACTTTACCATGACTATATGAGCTTATCTTTGAAAATACCACCACTTACAACCACCATTACTTCCCCAAGAATCTAGCCACCTGTCCAGAAAATGAAAACATTTAGGACCCCACCCACCGGATACACGCATACATACAGGCACCTCTTTCACCTCCATTTCTTCCACACTGTCCACATCTTCATCCACATCAGTTTCTTTGGCTTCCTTGAGTGGGGTTGCTGTGGCTTTGCACTTTTTTTGGTTAATTTCAGAGGTCATCTCCTGCAGAGCAGCCCCATCACCCTTCTGGAAGTGGTGGTACATGGTCCGTAGCTGCTGGCTCACCTACCAAGGAGACATCCAACCAGCTTGGATTTTTTTTTCAGAACTTTACCATAAAACCAGCAGAGTAGAGAGGGGGTGGAATTTTCTGTGCTCTTTTCTCCCTAAGAAGTTCATCCAAGCTGGGCATGATAGCACTCATCTGTAATCCTAGCACTCCCGGGAGGGAGAGGCAGGCAGATCTCTGTGAGTTCCGGGGCCAGCCTGGTCTACAAAGTGAGTCCAGGACAGCCAAGGCTACAGAGAGAAATTCTGTCTCAAAAAAAAAAAAAAAAAAAAAGGTTCAGCCAAGCAGCTAGGCCCAGCAGTGGTTGTAGATGATGGAGAGACCTGAGGAAGGAGGACTTTGTGTTTGAGATCACCTGGTGAGACACTGTCAAAATCAAACAACAGCTGGCAGTGGTGGTGCAGGTCTTTAATCCCAGCAATCAAGAGGCAGAGGCAAGCAGATCTCTTTGAGATCTAGGCCGGCCTGGTCTACATGGCAAGCTACAAGCAAGCCAGAGAGACAATGTGAGACCCTGTAAAAAAATAAAGCAACAACAATTGCCAGTTCGGGGAAGCAACCACAACTGCGAGAGGGTGTGACGCCTTGGATGAGGTCCTCCTTGACTGAGTGGTACACACCTGTAATCCCAGTACTTGGGAGGTTGAGGGTGGAGGACTGCTATGAATTTGAGGCTGGCTTGGGCTACATACTACATTTCAGACTGCCTGGGTTAGAGAGCAAAACACTGTCTCAAGAAAGAAAAAAACAAAAGGACAGAAGATTCAAAATGAAAGATAATCTTTACCAAGGTAAACTGTTAATTAGAATAAGGAGGGAAGTTGGAGCTGGCAGTTTCTGGGATGTAGAGAAAATTCCTGGTTGAGAATAATCTAAAGAGAGAAATAAAGGTAATATTTGAAATGCAATAGGGAAGCTTATCTATGCCTCAAGAAAAGAATGATCACTACCAAGAGTCTTATTCAAAACAGAGTAGAGAGAAAGAGCAAATAGGGGGCTGGCAGCTGTCTCCATAAGCTTACGTGGGGCAGACTCCCATCTTCCACAACTGTATCAAACTCAGTGGTCATCAGCTCCCCAAGGAAATCTTCCACCTCTTCCAGCTCCAAGTCAGCTAAATAGGAAAGGATAGGAGCCTTTAGTGAAAGACCAGCTTCATCAGCCCTGTCCCCTATTCAATACCTGCCTGCAATATCTGACTGGCAGATAAAAGTCCAGTGACCCTTTATTCACTAAAACAGCCTCTTTTACCTTGTCTATTCTAACCAACCTCAGCTTAAGGTGACCTTGAACAAACTACTACTCTCAGAGCCTCCAATTTGTCATTTATAGAGAAGCTAACAGGGTCTCCAGGACAGTCTGTTAGAAGAGCTCATTTTAACACAATGCTTGGCACAAGGGAGACAAAAACTCTAATATTAATTTGCATCACTTCAAAGCTGAAGTACTGAAGTGTAGAGACCCGTCACAACTGTGGCTCCACTAATACAGGAGTCCAAATTCAAGAGCAATGGGTATGGGTAAGAAGTAGCTGTGGTAGTTCATTGTTTTTTGGTGCTGGTAATCAACACCAGGGTCAACCCGCCCTCAGCTGGATGCACTTTCAAACTCTGTTATTGTGGCTAAGCCCTGTTCACTGGACTTCAGTTATCTCATGGGCCCATGCTCTGTCTTTTCTTAATGAACGACTAGCTTTCTTTTCTCTACATGCTTTCTCCCAGACACACTTGTCCTTTTTACTTGCACTCATTATGTGCTAATTATGTGTCCAGATGTTACACAGGTGCCTTAAGTCCCCATATCCAAAGCCAGATTTATTATCCTGCCTCCCAAACCAGCATCCCATCCTCCAAGTTTTCTCTATCCAATGAAAGGCTCCTAATCTACGCTGCCACTCATTATAAATCGGTCTCTTTTCCAAACCCCCTCTATGGACAAACACTCTCTTTTCCCTGACCATTGATACTGTCCCATTTTAGACCTTGTTTTCTAGACAAAACCAGCCTTTTTATACTCTACACTAATTCCTTTCTGAATTTTCTAGCTAGCAAACACCATCCTATTATATTAGAATCTGCTCATCAATTTTATAACCTACTGTGAAGCCTGCCTTTGGGAAATATTCTGCTAAACTGAAATTCCTCCTGGTGATTGATGATCCCCCTGCCTTCACCTCCCCAGTGCTGAGATTACAGGTATGAGTCACAATACCCAATTAATGTGGCTAAGTACTCTACCAGTTGAGCTATATCCACAGCTCAAATTTGCTGAGTTTTAAGGGATGATCTCCATAGAAAGCAAATGGAAAACAAAGTCAGGAATGATGACACATCTGTAATCTCTGTGCTCAGGAAAACGAGGCATAAGGAACATGAATTTTGTGGCATGGGTTATAAAAGGAAATACTGTCTCCAACTACCACTGCTACTAATAGTAATTATAACAATAACAATAATAAATAGAAGCTGGAGGAAAAAAGCTTATGTAATCTGACTGGAGAAAATTTTCCTTCATTGAACATCTAACTAGACAAGTCTTCTATAGCTTTGAATTTTATAAACACTGGCCTAAAGAATGTAATCAAAAGCACATACGGCATTCTATCATCCTTTAGGGTCAGGGTGTCACTAAAGGACACGTGTACACACACACATACAATCACATGCTTCACTCTCTACCACTCTTCCATCCCTTTACTACAGTGCAAGGGCCTTTAAGGCAACATTTATCTCAACTTCTTTGAGTGTATGCTTTATCATCTCTAACTAGTTCATCCCTTTTTCATTCCTTAAGACTCACAGCAATCACTACTCTTAAGAAGGCTCGATGGCCTGTGGTGATACACACCTTTAGTCCCAGCTCTTGAGTTTAAAGAGAGAGAAAGGGCTGAGGGAGAGATACAGTCCTACAACAGTCAGGGCTACACAGAGAAACCCTGTCTCAACAAACCAAAAAGGCTTCTCCTCAGGCTCAGATAACTGAAGAATTCTGAGCACTTTTTTATCGTAACAGTTATCACCCAGTATTTTAACTATTTACTTATCTGAAATCACTCACTAGAATGTAAATAGTGAGATCTGACTCTGCCTAATACCATCCTTAAAACTAGGATATTAATGAAGAATTTTACAAATAACAGCACTTAATACTCCTACCAGGTCCTCTTGTTCTCTTATACCCCACAAAGACAAAACAAAGGTGCAGATTTTTTTTTTCTGTAGGAGTAGCCATATGTGGTTACCAAGCACAGGCGCTTGAAATGTAGCTAGTTCCAATTAAGGAGTGCTAAGATCTTTAAAACTCCAGATGAAAATTTAACACTAAAAAAAATGTGTACAATGCTTAATTCTTATGACCACTAAAATATTTTGGAAGAGGATTTTTGTTCTACTTATTTCATGTCTATGGTGTTTTGCTTGCATAGACACCTGTGCACTATGTGCATGCCTGGTGCCCAGGCAGGACAGAAAATGGTATCAGATCCCCTGGAAACTGGAGTCATAGGCAGCTGTGAGTCACCATGTAGATGCTAGGAACAAAACCCTAGTCCTTAACTGATGAGCCATCTCTCCAGCCCTGTTTTACTTATTCATTAATTATGTGTATATGCACATGTGTGTCAGTGAGGAAGACTGTGCATTCTCTGGAGCTGGAGTTACAGGTGGTTGTGAGCTGCCAGACATGGGTGCTGGAAAGCCAACTCAGGTTCTCTGGAACAGCATGAAGCACTATTAATGTGTGAGCCTTTCTCTAGCCTATTCTTTTAAGGACAATTTCTTGGTATGCGCCAAGGCTGGCTTCACAATCAGAGCAATTCTCCTACCTCATTCTCCCTAGTGCTAGAATTACAAACATGGCCCATATGCTAGGCTTTGTATGTAAATTTAATAACGCTATACTTTTGCTTCTTTCATTCTTTTATTCATTCATTCGTGCTAGTGTGGGATAGTGTAGTAGGTAAGCACTTCCACTGAGCTATAGCTCCAGCTCTTCATTTTTTATTACAAGACAAGGTCGTGGTAAAGTTGTTCAGGCTAGTCTTGAACTTGAGGTCCTTTTGCCTCAGGAGTAATAGAGATTGCAGGCCTCCACCATAGGGCCTGCCTGCCTTTTGTGTCAACAGAGGTGCTGCTTTTAGTTTTGGTGGTGGGAGGATTGGAATCTAAGAACATGAGCAGGCTAGGAAAGTGCTCTACCACGAGGCCACACTCCTCCCCCAACAATTTTTAAATTATGTTTACTTGCGTAGGATCTTAAGTGAGTCAGTTTTCTCCTTCCATTTGGTCAGTGCTATCAAAATCGGATTGTTAGGCTTGTAGGCCTTTGCCTACGGACCTGTTCTCCCCGCCCCTGATGTAGCAATTTTACGTTACATGATTAAGGCTCGCGTAGTTCTATTAGTCGGATCTCTCCATAACCATTTAGCGACTTTCTGGAAGACAAAATGTGTTCTCCAGGATCATAGCATTATTCAGTGTCATTGCCTGCAAAGCACTCTAAACGCGCGATTCTGATCCCAAAGTCACCATTCATTCCACAAGAGAAAGCGCGGGTTCTCTAGGACGAGGTTCCACCACTCCTCACCCGACAAACAAGACAACATCTCACACTCACCATTGGCGATGAAGTAATCTTCCACTGCACCCCCCAGCCACTCGGCCTTCTTCTGGCTGTGCACGCCCCCGAAGCCATTCTCCACAGCGATCTGTGAACACAGGCCCAAGCCAACCATGACAGCATGGAAACCGGAGTGGCATGGCCTGCCCCTGGCCTGGGAACCTGCCGTTTACACCATCCAGACATGGCTCTGGCGCCTCACCTGCCCAACTCCTATTTTTTTTCCCACCCGTAATCGTGACCCTGCCATGGCCTCACTCACCTGTAAAGCAGGCCAAGCTTCCAGAGCAGCGCGGACGCCAGCCCCGAAGAGCGCTCGCACGTCTTCCGCCGCGCCCGCCATCATCCGTCTGGATCACGTGGTTCCCAGGAAGTCCAATCGCGCGGCCGACCTTGCCAGGCAAAATGAGCCAAAAGCCGATTCTCAGAACACAGGTTCGTTTTCTGCTGACCTGGCAGCAACACCAGAACAGTAGAAAATTCTGTCAGTGGTAAATCCTAAAAATTACAGGAAAGCATGAAACACAGGGAGCATAGCCGAAACAAAGGGGGAGGGAGGGAGAAAGGTGGAGGCGGGGAAGAGGGAGAGAGAGAAGCTACGTTTGAGGGCCTGTGTTAGTGAGGCTTAGCAATTAAGGCAATTGCCACCATGCCTGAAGAGCTGAATTCGATCCCCGAACTCCACAAAGTGGAACTAGAGAACCGATTTCTGCAATTTCTCCTCTCACTTCCACATGCTTTGTGGCATGCACAGACACATGCACGCACATGCACAATAAAAAAAAATAATTTAAAAAAATACGTTTCGAGCGGTGGTGGCGCACACTTTTAAATCCCAGCACTTGGGAAGCAGAGGCAGGTGGATCTCTGTGAGTTTGAGGCCAGCCTGGTCAACAGAGCGAATTCCAGAACAGCCAGGGCTGTTAGACAGAGAAACCCTATCTAGAAAAACCAAAAAACTAAGTAAGTAATTAACTAACTAACTAAATAGCCGGGCATGGTGGTTCACATCTGTAATCCCAACATCCAGGGAGGCAGAAGCAAATGGATCACTGTGAATTGGAGGCCAGCCTGGTCTACAAAATGAGTCCAGGACAGCCAAGGCTACACAAAGAAAACATTTCTTGAAAAAAAAAAAGACATAATAGTAATGAATTTCAAATAGCATCATAACACCTGTATACAACAACAGCAGAATATACATTATTTTTGTCATTAATAAAGTATTTGTCTTCCCTCTCACATCCTGAAACAACTACTTTCCCCAGGTTTCCTGAGGAGGAACAGGTATAGGAACTGTTAATACCTAAGATGGGAGGAGAAAGATCACTGACCCAAATAGTCGTGGTCAAATTAAATAAAACAATCAATTAATTAAAGCAAGTGTTTTAATTCGTGTATGCAGGCTGCCACCCCTTAAGCAGTGTTCAAGAGGTCAGCATTGTCGTGAGGAAGACAAAGTTTTTATAGCTCAGGGTTAAGAGGTTTCCAAACGGGAAAAACAGAAAGGGTTACAGGAGTATAACATATATAAACATAACAATTTCATTATAATGACCTCCTGAAACAAAGGCATACTGCAAGGTGGTCACAAGGTAGTTATAACAACAGGTAGTCATAACAACATTTTGAAACAAAGATAGGGTTGCAAGATAGTTACAAACAACTTTTGAAACAAAGGCATGGTTGCTGTTTCCTAGAATAAACAGTTAAGGTTATAGGTGAGGCCATAGCCCAATCCTTGAGAAACATAAACAGAACTTAGTTTGTCTTTACTGTATGATAGCTTTTAAGCCTAAGATAGATGCAGACTGGTTCATCAGAACACACAGGATAAGGGAGACATGCAAGGTCAAAGGAAGTAGAAGAAAATATGGCTGCTTTCGCTTCAAAAGTCATAGAGAACAAGAAAGGGTACCACAGGGCAAAACAATCCCATAGCTCCTGAGAGGGTGAAGCCCAGAAAGAAGAGAACTGAGTGACCAGGAGTTAGACAGATTTCCTGATAGGCAGACAGGTAGGGAGAGATCCCATGACAGGGTTATAAAGATGATGAACTTCTTGCACTGGAGAGATGGCTCAGCATTTAAGAGCACTAAAGAATGTGGGTTCAATTCCCAGAACCCACATGGTAGCTCACGTTGCCTCACCCCTAATAAAGGCTTTTCTTCACTAGGCTACTTTGGTCTGCTGCATTTGAGAAATTCCTGTTACCTGTTGAGCTTGAGAAATTTTTCCTGCTTTTTCATTCTTTAAGAGACAGAGAAAACAAACCCAAACAAGACCCTTATAGTAACAGAATTGTGGTTTCAGAAAAGCACAACCAATGATGAAGCTTTTAAACACAGACCTAAAGTGTCCAGCCCAGAGCCAGCCACCCCAGCTGCTGGTATCTCAGCCCCCAGTGTCTCCTTGTTCTTGCTGCTGCCCTAGGAACGACCATCTTGTCCAGCTGCAGAGTGTTGGCTACTCTCATGATAGCTATTTTTCAGCTTTCCCCAGATCATTCCATGAGGATTCTGGCAGACTATGCCTGTGTATTGCTGCTTTTTTCAATGTTTTCCTTTCTCTTTTTATTCTTTCTGGAATCTGAGCCCATGGAATGATGCTGCACATATTTAGGGCAAGTCTTTCTACCTCAGTTAACCTGATCTAGAAAATTCCTCATAACCCACCAAAGGGTCTGTCTCCTAAGTGATTTTGTACACTGCTAAGCTGCCAATCTTAATCATCACAGGGTCACCACTTGTCAATTTGTCATCATACTGTTTTTAGGCTACAACCTCCCACACTTAGTTCCCTATATACCCAATGGTCATCTCTTAGTGCAAAAATGCATTCATTCCAACTTCAGAAGTGCCCATTCGTTAATAGTTTCTGGAGTATTTGCAAGTGCAAGTTCAAGTGCAGGGTCTCCTCTAAGGGTCAGGCAGCCTTTTAACTGTGAGCCCCTACAACATTAAAAAATCTGCATAGGCTAGAGAGGTAGAACAGTTAGTAGAGTGCTTGCCTTGCAAGCATGAAGACCTGAGTTTGGTCCCAAGAGCCCACAATAACAAACAAACAAGCAAACACAAACAAACAAACAAACAAACAAACAAACAAACAAATGCAAAATCCAGGTGTGGTGGCTTGTGCTTGTACTCCCAGCTCTGGAGAGGCAGATCCTTGGGGGCCCTCTGACTATCTAGCCTACTTTACTTGGACAGTTTCACACCAGTATGAAGCCCTGTTTTAAGTAAAGTATGTAGCTCTCAAGGAAAGACATGCAACACTGACCTCTGAGCACCAGCATGTGCTCACGCAATCACGCACGCGTGCACACACACACACACACACACATACATACTCACCATTACATATTTTCAACCTATAATGGCACAGAGTAAACATTCCCCTTCCAAAGAAGAAATGGGGGCAGGTTATATCAAGGAAATATCAAAACACAGTAAGACAAAAACCCAGCAGAGACGACACCAAGTCCTGCAGATCCATGTTTGGCATCTGGTGCTGGGATGGAAGCACCTGGTCTACTAAGGGCTTTGGGAGCCCTGCACATTCAGTCCTGCTGCCTGCAGCACAGAAATAGCCTCTCTATTGAGCCAGCTCTACTCCACGCCTGCAAGTTTCCTCAGCAGATATTCTGCAGTTCTGGCGTTTCTGGCATTCTGGGGTCTCCATTGAAACCTAGGCTTTACCTTCACAACTTTACACAATGGCCACTCAGGGCCTCCTTGAAGTAAATTCTGAGTTACATTGCTTGGCCTCAGTGGTCTTCTGGAACATTGAAACAAGCCTCTGTGACTCCTACACTCTCGTGTCTATCGTACCTATAAAAACAAGATGCAGGTGCCAAGTTCTGCTGATAGTTTGAGATATAGCCTACCCCACTTGGACCACAGCTACACCAGCCTCTAGGCTGACCCTGGGCAACAGGTTGCTATTCAAATTTCACAAGAGTTTCAAGATAGATCTTTAGAGCACCTTTTTTATTATCCTAGGGCAGAGCACGTTTCTATCTTTCCCTCTCTCCCTCCCTCCCTGTTCACCCCTGTGTGTGTGTGTGTGTGTGTGTGTGTGCAAGCACATGAGTGCATGCCCCTCTAGAGTACAGAAGAGGGTGTGTCAGATTCCTCGAAGCCTGAGTAACAAGTGGTTATGACCTACCTGACATAGGTGCTGAGAGCTGAACTCCCATACTTCACAAGAAGAATATTCGTCCTTTCTGACTGACTGACTGTCTGTCTGTCTCTCTCTGAGATTCTCATTCTTTTTTCTTCATATTTTTATTTTTGAGATTATAGCATAGTTACAACATTTATCTCTTCTTTTTTATTTTTCTGCCAAACCCTCCCATCTACCCTTCCCTACTGTTCTCCAAATCCACGGCTTCTTTCTTCACTAGTTGTTATTGTATGCATAGATTTTGTGTGTGTGTGTATACATACATATTTCTAACTATAACCTGTTCAGTCCATAATACCTGTATGCATACTTTCAGGGTTGACCATTTTCTTTTCTTTTTTTTTTTTAGTGATTTTTTTAAAAGATTTATTTATTTATTATGTATACAGTGTACTGTTTGCATGTACACCCACACGCCAGAAGAGGGCACCAGATTGTAGATGGTTATGAGCCACCATGTGGATGCTGGGAATTGAACTCAGTACCTTTGGAAGAGAAGCCAGTGCTCTTAACCTCTGAGCCATCTCTCCAGCCCAGTTGACCATTTTCTAATCTCTTTAGCAGTTATAAGATACTTTCTCAGGACCCATCTTTTCTGCAGCTTTAAACTTTCTCTTTTCCTCATCAAATATTGCATTTTCCTATCTTTTTACTCCACCTGTTGCTCTGCCTGTGACAATGAAGCAGCTCAAATACTCCTGCCCAGCTCTTCTCCACTAAATTAGCCTATTACTCTTGAACTCAGCTTCACTCCATTTCTCCATACACATGTAGGAGATTCTGTGCTCAAAAATAACTCAGATGCTCTCTAGCCTGGTCCCTTCTTATTCTTTTTTGAAACATCGTGAGCTTGGCCTGTATTGTCTGAATTTTTCTCAGCATTCTTATCTTCAAACTTCCATAAGAATGTCTCATTGAGCTGTGCTTATAGCATTTTGGACTTTTCCAGGCCCAAATTCCAAACTCTTTCATATTTCATTCACAAACCGTTCCAAAGGTCATTGTCCTAGTGCATTTTCTATTGCTGTGAGAAAGACCATGACGAAAAGCAACTTGGGAAAGAAAGGATTTATTTGGTTTACAATTCCATGTTACAGTCCATCTTGAAGGAAAGACAAGACGGGAACTCAAGGCAGAAACTGAAGCAGAAGCCATAGACCAGTGGCTCTCAAACTTCCAAATGCTTCGACCCCGTAATACAGTTCATGTTGTAATGACTCCCCAAACATAAAATTATTTTTGTTGCTACTCCATAACTGTGATTTTTGCTACAGTTCTGAATCATACTGTAAATGTCTGATATGCAGAAAGGGTCACTTGACCCACACAGGGGTCATAGCCTATTCTCATAGAGGAACACTGCTTTACTTACTTGATCTTTGTGGTTGATCAGTCTCATTTCTTTAAGCATCTTTTGTTTTGTTTTGTTTTTTTTCAAGACAAGGTTTCTCTGTATAACCCTGGTTGTCCAGGGCTCCCTTTATAGACCAGGCTAGCCTCAAACTCACTGAGATACGCCTGCATCTGCCTCCCTGAGTGCTGGGATTACAGGTGTGCGCCACCACATCTGGCTCAGTCTTACTTCTTATAGCATCCAGGACCATTAGCCAAGGGGTGGCATTGCCCCCAGTGGGTTGGACCTTCCCACATCAGTAATTAGTCAAGAAAATTAAATTTTCAGTTGCCTACAGAAAAATCTGATGGAGGTATTTTTCTCAACTGAGGCTACCTGCTCAGCTGACTCTAGTTTGGTTCAGGTTGCCAGCACTCTAACGAGCTCAGTCTGGATTCTCAAAGCAATGGTCCCGATCTCGGTCCCAGTTCTCTGCATTGATTGCCTGTCTTTATGGCTATGACAAAATACCTGATAACAGCAACTTTGAGAAAGAGAGCTTTTTCCTCCCTTTGCCTTACATTTTGAAGGGCCACTCCATCATGGCGGGGGAGCCATGGTGACAAGAGTGGGGGGTGGCTGATCATATTGCGCACACACTCAGGAAGCAGACAGATGAGAGTGGGTACTTCGCCTGCCTCCCCTTTTTATTCAGTCTGGAACCCAAGCCCATCGAGTGGGTCTTCCCACTTCAACTAACCCAAATCTAGAAACTCTACAGACATGCCCAGAGGGATTTTTTTTTTCTCCTAGGAGATTCTCCATATCTTCAAGTTGATAGTCATATTAACCACCACAAATACCCCGTGCCAATAAATAAGTAATAAAGTTCAGCAGGATGCCATATACCTGCAACCCCAATGCTCAGGTAGCTGAGGCAGGAGAATCCTGTTTTTTAGGCCAGTCTGCTCTACACAATGAAATCCTATCTGAACACTAGCATGACCAAGTTCAGGCATAGGTTAGGTCCTCTGTGCAGGATTTTACAGGTTACAGGCTTATATATGGCCCAGGGTACAGTCTTGTATGGCAAGTGGGTCCTCTTTCAAGCTCACATCATTTTTAATAAGATTTGGTGCTTTGCGATTATAGAGAATACACCCTCAGATCCTGGGAGCTGTCTCTTCTTACTTCACTTTTCCTGGGACAGGGTTTCCCCGGTGCAACCCTAGCTGTCCTGGAACTCACTCTGTAGAGACCAGACTGGCCTCGGATTTAGACATCCACCTGCTTCTGCCTCCCAAGTGCTGGGATTAAGGGCATGCACCACCACCACCACCACCACCTCACAACCTGGGAGCTGTCTTTCATGTGATCCTCTCCAGGAGGAAGTGTGACTTAAAAAAGATTAAAAAAAAAAATAGAACAGGTAAGTCAACCAGAGGACTAGGAAATGATGCTTAGAGAACAATATGCTTGGACTGGACATTTGAGGAGATGGTCCATTTCTCTGAGAACAAGGGCTCAGAAGTCATCACTGCAGTGAGAGGTTGATTTGGCTGGTCGTTTTGATTTGCATTTCCCTGATAGCTAAGGATATTGAGCATTTCTTTAAGTGTTTCCCAGAAGCAGACACATATCATATATACTCACTTATAGGTGGATATTAGACATATAACATAGGATAATCATACTAAAATCTGTACACCTAAAGAAGCTAATCAAGAAGGAGGACCCTGGGTAAGATGCTCAATCCTCATTCAAAAGGCAAATGGGATGGACATTGGAAGAGGGAGAAAACAGAAAACAGGACAGGAGGGGACAGGAACTCCACAAGGAGAGAAAAAAATCTGGGCCCAGGGACCTTTTCTGAGACTGATACTCCAACCAAGGGCCATTCATTAAGATAATCTAGAATCCCTGCACAGATGTAGCCCATGGCAGCTCCATGTCCGAGGGGGTGACCTAGTAATGTGAACAGGGACTGTCTCTGACATGAACTCAGTGGCCTGCTCTTTGATCACCTCCCCCTGAGCAGGGGAGCATCCTTACCAGGCCACAGAGGAAGACAATGCAGCCAGTCCTGATGAGACCTGATAGGCTAGGATCAATTGGAAAGGGAGGAGGACCTCCCCTATCAGTGGACTGGGGGAGGGGCATGGGTGGAGAAGAGGGAGGGAGGGTGAGATTGGGAGGGCACGAGGGAGGGGGTTATAGTTGGGATACAAAGTGAATGAACTATAATTATTAAAAAAAATAAGTAAATTAAAAAGAGTTCAGCCTATGAACAGTGGAAATCTTCCTTCCCTTAAGGACTGGCCTAGGTAGAAACACCATAAGAATACCTTTTGCCTTGAAGAAACCAGAGCTTCAAAGCTTCAAAGTTGGAATTCCCAAGTGTTGGGTCTTATCCATATGGTATCTATGTTCCATCTCTAGTAATGATGAACTTCATATGAGGGCTTTGATCAATGAATAATACTTATAGAGATAAGTCTGTTTCATTTATATTTGTTTGTTTGTTTGTTTTGGATTTTCAAGACAGGGTTTCTCTGTGTAGCCCTGGCTGTCCTGTAGTAGACTGGGCTGGCCTCAAACTCTGCTTCCTCAGGTGCTAGGATTACAAGCATGAGTCATTGCAACTGGCTCATTTTTATTTATTGAAAAGGAACTTTCTAAAATAATCATATTAATGGTAGCAATCTGTTTCAGCCTGATATTTTGAAATTCAATGATCTAGTTTATGACAAGAGTTTGGGACAAAAAATTATAGTCATTTCTTAGATATATCTTCCTCAAGCCTTTAGTAAACTACTGCATTTTTTTTGTTTCAATTTTTTATTGTTTCTTTGTGAGTTTCACATCATGTACCCCAGTCCCTCTCATCTCCTTATCTCCTCAAATCCACACTTTGCCCTTGCAACTTTCCACCCAAAATAAAACACACACACACAACAACAACAACAACAACAACAACAAAACAAAGCATAGGAAACATCTCAGCATGGAAGGTGTGGTCTCTCACAGTGTGTCCCTGTCCACACACTTTCACTTGCAAATGTTCATTGCAATGAGTCATTGGTCTGCTTGAAGATCTCTCTGGCTTCTGTGACACCATCAATATTGGATACTCATCAGGACTCCTCCTGTTTCCCTGTGTCGTGGAGATCCTGTTGTTTTGCAACAGCAGGACTGGCCCTTTCACAAGTCCCAACCATTCACTGATGATATAGACTTTGGGGTGAGCCAATTCAGAGCTCTGGATCTGGGCCTGGGTGGTAGCTAAGCTGGTCCTTATCCACATTACCAGGGTTAGCTCTCTAGCACTGCATCAGCTAGGCTACCCAATGCTGCCATTGGCAGGAGGTAGGGTCTGTTCTTCTGCTCCGATGCCCTTTCGGTGGCTCTTGCACCCACACCCTCTCCTCCAGAGCCAGCTCCACTAGGCTGCCTAGTCATGGTGAGGGGGCCCACTCTCCCAAGTACTGCAGCCTATGAGGGTCTGGCTCACTTAAGCCTTTGCCATCAGGGCCAGCTCCACTTTGTTGCCCAGGCGAAGTACAAGGCCTGATCTCTCAAGTGCTCCAGCCAGAGAGGTAGCAGGGCTAACTCTCTCACTCCCATGTTCCCAGGGCCAGCTCTCCTGTCTACTGCAAGTGGCAAGGGGAAGTGGGAGTACATCACCCACACACTAAGGCCACCTCATGGCAGACAAAGATGGTGGAGCCATCTCTCCCACGCTCTTGCCTTCCAGACTGGCTCCCTTGCATTTCCTGGAGCAGGGCCAGGCCTGCTGTGCTGCCCAGGTGAGGTGCAGGGCCAGGCCTTGAAGTGCTGAGGCTGCCTCTCATGACCCCAGGACCAGCTCTCTGGACTGTAGAAGGTGCTGAGGAACAAAGAGGAGAAGGCATCACCCCTGCACCCATGCCACCCAGGGTCAGCTCTCCTGCACACTCATCCTCGAGGATGGCTTGCCTGCACACCCACCACCAGTGGTAGCTCTGCTGTGCTGTCCAGGATGTGCAGAGCCTGCTGTCCTGAGTGCTGCAGCCGGTAAAGGATAAGGCTAGCTCTCCCAAGCTCATGATCCTTTGCCCAGCTTTCACAACTGCCAGGGGTGGTGAGGGGTTTGGGATGGGGCATCATCCCTGTGCCTGGGCCACATCAGAGCTGACGAGTAGCAGGGTCAACTCCCCCACACTTACACTCTTGGGGCAGGTTCACCCAACATGGCCAGTTCCACTGTGCTGCCTGAGCAAGGCACAGGGCCGGCTCTCTTGACTTCTATCAGTGGTGAGATATAAGGCCAGCTCTCCAGAATGCTGCATCTAGTGAGGGTCAGGGCCAGTTATGCATAGCTCCTGGGCATCCACTCAGTCTCTGGTGGCTACCCTGACCAGACCACGGACATCCCCATGTTCTTTAGTGGTAATATGATTCATAGACATCAACCCCTGCCACTGAGTAGCCATGGACTCAGACATGGCCCTCAGTAGCACCTTGGGCTAGGAGCTCAGCATGGGCGCCGGAAGTGGGGCTGTCCACTCACAACAGGCTACTCCTCTACATAAAAGTCCCCAGTTCCATCTTTTTTCCTAATGCTAAAGCAGCTCCACTTCTTTTTCTCTCCCATCTGTCCACCACATATTCACACATTGTAGTTGCTCCCACGTCAGGCTTGCCACAAGGTTGGTGAAATCATGGGTGACATCCTTCATCTGGCTGCCTAGTGTGGTGGCAAGCCAGCGTCTATGGCAGGTCTGTGGGTGGCACGGAAATCTGCAGATCTCTGACTTTCTTCCTCTTCTCACACTGTGCTGCCTGGGTTTGATTTGATTTGATTTTTATGAGTCCTAGACAGAAAACAGCTTTGGCCACCAAGCCAGGCATCAAGCTAGAATGAACAAAGGACTGCCATCTGCTCTGCTCCTGGCTTAGAAAGAACACCACCACCAACAAGGTGTCTCTTTGCCAGGGGGTAACTGTTGAATTTTTAATGTCAAATGTTTTGAAAATGGTCTTTCAGCAACTTGAACAATAATGTTCAACAATTTGTTTTTAAGGCAGGGTTTTATGTAGCCCAGGCTGGTCTCAAACTTGCTATGTGGCCAAGAATAACCTTTAGTTACTCATCGTCCTGCCTCCACGTGTGCTATGAAGTTATCAAGTTTTTCTTTCTCTTTTCTTTCTTTCCTTCCTTCTTTCTTTTTCTTTTTTCTTTTCTTTTTCTTCTTCTTCTTTTTTTTTTTTGAGACAAGGCTTCTCTGTGTACCCTTGGCTATCCTAAACTTGCTTTGTTAAACCAGGCTGGCCTCAAACTCACAGAGATCCGTCTGCCTCTGCTTCCCTGAGTACTGGGATTACAGGCATGCACCACTGTGCCTGAACCATTTTTGTTTTTCAAGACAGGGTTTCCTGTGTATCCCTGACTGTCCTGGAACTCACTCTGTAGACCAAGCTGACCTTGAACTCAGAAATTCACTTGCCTCTGTCTCTGAAGTGTTGGGATTAAAGGCGCGCATCACTATTGCCAGGCTTACCAAGTGGTTTTTTGTTTCTTTGTTTGATTTTGTTTTGTTTTTTGAGACAGTGTTTTTGCCTCCTGAGACAGGGTCTCACTCTATAGCCCAGGCTCATCTGAAACTGATAACTTGAACTCCCAGAAATTCTGTGACCACTTCCCAAGTAGTTGGATTACAGGTGTGAGCCACTAAACATGGTTATTCATTGTTTTTGAGACAGACAGACACACAGATGTGTACATTCAAGGGTACAAACACACATACACACACCATACTGGGCATCAAACCCAGAACCTCAGGCATAATAGGTAAGTATTTTGCCATTGAGCTATGCTCCTCAGCTACCTGTATTATTATAGTAAAATATTTTTTATTTAAATTGATGAATTGTTTTATGTTTCTTGTAACCGAAGAAAAGAGAGAACTTAGGGGAAAAGGGAGGGGGGCAATGGACATAGTGTGTTTGTGTGTGTGTTGAAGAGAAATTGCCCCCTGCCTTTTATTCCAATGGTGGAGTTGTTGAATGAAAGAGGACTGAAGAATGTGGTTTTCAAGCACCACTGACTCAGAAACTGAGTTACAATAAGACTTCAAGGTGATTTGCATGCTCACTAGAATTTGGAGATGCTCTAAATCTAAGTCGAGCTGGCTTGAGACACATGCCCATCTTTTGACTAGAGGACAGGATACCATAGCTGACAGTCATGACTGATTGTATCAGATAGGAGGACATTATCATTTATATATCCCAAATAAGGTCTGGGTATAGATCAGTAGTAGAGCACCCTTTACCATGCACCAGGCTCTGGATTCCACTGCCAGCAGCATCAAGGAATAAAATGATATTCCCACAGAGATGGTGATTTGCACACACAATCCCAGAACTCAAGGGGTAAAAGCAGGAGGACCTTCAGTTTCAGGCCAGCCTGAAAAATTTGTGTCTAAAAACAAATTTCCCCCAACATGATTTTGTTATCAAAAGAATAGTGAGTGAATGCTGAGTGACCAAGAAACATATAAATCTCTACTTCACCCTTGGTCTTTTTTGGTGAATGAGGTTTAGAAGATTTTTTTTTAATTAAAAATTAAAAACAAGCTGGGTGCAGTGGTGCGTGCCTGTAATCCCAATACTCAGAGAGGCAAAAGCAGGCAGATATCTATGAGTTCGAGGCCAGCTTGATATACAAAGCGAGTCCAGAACAGCCACAGCTACACAGAGGAACCCTGTCTCAAAAACAACAATAACAAAAACAAATTTAAAAAAATAGCAGCAACAACAAAACTCTGCATTCATTTAATATGGACGCTCCTTGGATGCACCTAAAAATTTTTTTCCCTAAAAAGAGAAATTTCAGGGATTTGAAAGAGAATGCTCCTCAACTCTAGAAGTGTATCCTAGGGAATGGGGACAATGAATTTATGACAGGCAAACTCCTGCCTCAGTCTGAACCCAAGTAACGTCTTTGAGGGGAAAAGCTAAGAAAGATGGCCAGAAAGACCATCAGCCTCAGATGGAAAGTGACTAGTGGTCAATAGCGACACCTTGTGGCAATGATGTGCAATGACAGTCGCGGTAGAGGAGCATCCCTTAGGCACCACCCCTTTGTATCTGTTGCAGAGTATATAAATTTCTGGATGAATCGGAAGAAAGACAAGTCCGTGAGCACAGTAATGGACAGCTTGTTGGTGAATAAAAGTCCAAACCTGTTGCCCGTTTTCATTTAATTGGAGAAATACAAAACCATGAATACTTCATCTTCAAAACCTGAAGATCTGTTTGATCAGAAGTCTACATATTCATGTTGGTTATTTTTTCCTAACCAAAATACATGAAGAGGACAGGGATTCAGTTTGTCTTATTTCTGCCTGCTGTCCCAAAACACACTGCATGGTGGATGTTCAATAAATGCTTTGATTTGGTTTGCTTTAAAAATCTTAATCTAGCTGGACACAGTGACACACTCCTGTAATCCCAGCACTCAGGAGGCAGAGGCAAGGTGTCTCTGTGCGTTTGAGATCAGCCTGGTCTACAAAGTAAGTTCAGCACAGCCAAGGCTACACAGAGAAACTCTGTCTCAAAAACTATATAACTGTATAACTATATAACTATATATATGTATATATGTATAACTTTATGTGTATGGGTGTTTTGCTTGCATGCAGGCCAGACTGTCTTGGAACTGGTGGCAATCTTCCTGCTTGATTGTAGGCATGAGCCACCAATTCAAGTGAATGTGTGTTAATGAATGTGACAAGGGCTTTAGTAGTCTCAGAAGTAACATTAGGCATTGGTCATCGAACAAATCCAAAAGTAGCCTTTTTTTTTTTTTACTGTAGTAGCAGTCATTTCCCACTGGGGGCTTCCCTGAGCTGCCACCAACAGTGGCCAGGGATGTTTTCCTGCTTCTGCCCTTTTTCATGATCCTCTCCCCCATTCAACACTGCTTTCTTTTTTTGTAAAATCATTTTCCTAAACCTTTGATTTCCTGTAATGTCCCCAATCACCATTTCTAACTACCCCCTTACCAGAACCAGTGATTCTTAAAACAATTTCAGCAAGAGGAAGAACCTCCAAAAGTGACATCTATTTTCCTTTTCCTGCCTTCCAATTTTTATTACACTATGCTAGGGTCTACTCAAGGATTTATCTTCATTTTAGAAACATGGTATCATATGGTAGACATCACCTGAGAGTAGAGGGTTAGATTTAAAGGCAAGCTGATGTAGCTGTGTTCATGTCTTAGAAGACAGACTTCAAACCAAAACTAACCAGAAGTGATAGGGAAGGACACTATATACTCATCAAAAGAAAAGTCTACTAAGAGGACACTACAATTCTTAACATCTATGCCTCAAAAACAAGGACACCCAAGTTTATAAAGAAAAAACACATTACCACAGCTTAAATCACATACAAATAGAGGGAGACTTTAATACATCACCCTCACCAATAGACAGGTGATCCAGAAAAACAAAACAAAACCTAAAGTGAGAAATAATGAAACTAGCAGATATATGAATCAAATGGACCTAATAGATATTTATAGACTATTCCACCCAAACACAAATGAATATACTTTCTATTCTGCACCTCATGGACCTTTCTCCAAAACTGACCACATGATTGGACACAATGCAAGTCTCAATAGATACAAGAAAATTGAAATAACTTCCTGCATCCTATCAGACCACCACAGATTAAAACTGCATATCAACAACAGAAAGCTTACAAACTCATGGAAAATGGAACAATTCCCTACTGAATGAAAAAAATATGTGTCAAGGCAGAACTTTTTTTTTTTTTAAGGACTTTCTAGAACTGAATGAAAACTAATAGACAATATATGCAATCTTTTTTGGTTGTTTGTTTTTTGTGTTTTTCAAGACAGGGTTTCTCTGTGTAGCCTTGGCTGTCTTGGACTCACTTTGTAGACCAGGCTGGCCTTGAACTCACAGAGATCTGCCTGCCTCTGCCTCCCAGAGTGCTGGGATTGCAGGCATGTGCCATAGTACCTGGCTTGACAGTATACACAATGGGACACAATCAAGGCAGTTCTAAGAGGCAAGTTGGAGAGATGGCTCAGAGGTTAAGAGAACTAGTTGTTCTTCCAAGGGTCTTGCATTCAATTTCCAGCACCCACAAGGTGGTTCACAATCATCTATGATGGGATCCGATGCCCTCTTCTGCCCTGCGGATCTGCAGAAGATAGAACACTCATATGCATAAATATATAAATCTTTTTAAAAAGAATTTTAAAAAAATCATGTGTCCATAGGTGTGTGGATTTATGTGTGGAAATTCAATTTGATTCCATTGTTAATGTGTGTGTGTGTTTGTGCCAATACCATGCTGTTTTTTATTACTATAGTTTTGTAGTAAAACTTGATATTGGGGCTAGTGAAACCTCAGGTCATTCTTTTATTGTTCAGAATTGTTTGGGCTATCCTGTTTTTTGATTGGTTGGTTTTGTTTTATTTGATGTGTGTGTGTGTGTTTGTGTGTGTGTTCCCACATGAAGCTTAGGATTGTCCTTTCAAGATCTTTGAAGAATTATGTTGAAATTTTGATAGGGATTGCACTGAATCTGTAAATTACTTTGAGTAGGGTGGCCATTTTTCACTATGTTAATCCTGATGATAAAGAGGCTAGAAACATACATTGGAAAACAGACAGCATCTTCAACAAATGGTGCTGGTCAAACTGGATGGCTACATGTAGAAGAATGTTAATAGGTCCATACATTACTGCTCTGCACAAAATTCAACTCCAAATGGATCAAAGACCTCAACATAAGTCAGATACACTGAACCTGATAGAAGTGAAAGTGGTGAACAGTCTTTTTTGGAACAGGAAAAGACTTCCTGAACAGAAAACTCTTAGCATAGAAATTAAGATCAACTACTAGTAAATGGGACCTCATGCAACCAAAATGCTTCTGTTCAGCAAAAACAATGTCTTTTAGACAAAACAGCAGCCTACAGAATGAAGCAAAACAAAACAAAAAACTATTTTTATGAACTACACACCTGATAGAGGGATAATATCCAAGATACATAAAGACTTAAAAAACTAGATATCACAAAAACAAATAATCTAATTAAAAATGGAATACAAACTTAAACAGAATTCTCAACAGAGGAACTCAAATGTCTTAAGAAATACTTAAAGAAACATTTAACTTTCTTAGCCATCAGGAAAATGCAAATCAAAGCTACCTTGAGATTTCGTATCATGCCCATCAGAATAGATAAGATCAGTAACACAAAGGATGGTTCATGCTGGCAAGGATGTAGAGTAAGGAGAAAACTCCTCCGTTGCTGGTGGGAGTGCAAACTTGTGCAGCCACTATGTAAATCAGTGTGATGGTTCCTAAGGAAGATGGGAATAGATCTACCTCAAGATCCAACTATCACATTCTTAGGCCTATACCCAAAGGATGTTTCATCCTACCGCAGAGACCATGTTCATTGCTGTTCTCTTCATAATAGCCAGGGATTGAAAACAACTTAAATGTCCTTCAATAGATGAACAAATAAAGAAGATGTGGTAAGTTTATATAATGAAATATTACTCAGCTGTTTAAAAAATGACATCATGAAACCCACAAGCACACTGATGGAAATTAAAAAAAGGAAATCATACTGAGTAAGGAATCTCAGACCCAGAACGATAGATATGGCATGTATTTGCTTATATGTAGATATTAGCTGTTAAGTAAATTATAATCAAGCTACAATACGTAGAATCACAGGGGGAAGGATAGAAAAAGGGACTAGGGGATACAGATAGATCTCATTACAAAGAGGGAATAGAACAGGTAGTTAATGGATTGGTGAGGGAATGGGAATAAGAGGATTACATGGGTCAGGGAGGGAAGAAGGGGACAAGGGAGGGAATACATGGAGAGACAGCTAAAATTAAGCATCATTTGAGGGGTGGTAGAAACAGTAGAAATATCCTAAAATATATACATATATGAGGGTGATCTAAATTAAATCATCAAATAATGGAGGAAACAGAGCCCCAGTGGGCCATCTCTTGTCAACAAATGAAGTTTCCAACACTAGTATTGGTTTTTCAACATATTTGTTAGCCAAAAGGGCCCCATTAGAATCCCCTAACAACCCAAGCTGTTGAAAAGACTATAGTTTGCCCTCCACAAACTAAAAGCAATGTGCTATTGCTGAAGACAACTCACTGAACATGGAGAAGATGCACTGATGCCTACGTAGAGCCTTCATCCATACATTCTAGAATCTTTTGTATAGGAAGGTACACTGCATGTGACCAAATGAGAAAAATAAGCAGCAAGTCAGAAATAAAGCTTTTTATCATGTGCACTGGTGTCCTGCCTGCAATATATGCTAGGACAATGGCAGCACAAAGCTTGTAAAAGCAACCAACCAATATCTGATTTCACAAGAGGGAACCCATACTTTAAATTGCTTTGGTAACCAAGAACCAAAGACTAGATATCCCAGGTACCTAGTGTAAAAACAAATAATACTGTGCTGCAAAAAAGTAACACTAAAATCACTTCTAATGGTACCTTCTATATTCATACTTCATTGCCTTGTTTAGCTATCATCAGAGAAGCTTCCTCCTGCAGCAAATGGGAACAAATATAGTGATCCACAGCCAGGCATTAACACACACACACACAAAGAGAGAGAGAGACAGAGAGAGAGAGAGAGAGACAGACAGAGAGAGAGAGAGAGAGAGAGAGAGAGAGAGAGAGAGAGAGAGAGAGAGAGAGAGAGAGAGAGAGAGAGACTGTGGGAGACTCAGCCCTAAACAACATGTTTCCATTAAATCCCTCCCCTCAGAGCTCAGGAAACCCTGTGGAAGAAGAAGGAAGAGTGTGAGAGCCAGAGGGGTTGGAAGGCACCAAGAGAATAAGGCCTTCCAAATCAACAAGAGCAAAGGTCATATGAAGTCACAGAGACTGAAGCAGCATGTACAGGGCCTGCCTGGGTCTGCACCAGGCCCTCTGAGTGTATATTCTGCCTTCCAGTTTACTGTTTTTATGGGATTCCTGAGTGTGCAAACTAGTGGATGTCTTGATTCTTATGCCTTCTCTTGGGCTATTTTTCTTCTGTTAGTTTGTCTTGTCTGACTCTAATGTGATGTTTGTTTTATCTATATCTATATTGATATATGCATTATTTGTCTACTTTGTAGACCAGATATAAATATATATTATTTATCTTTATTATATATGCTAAAAAAATCTCACTTCATAAAATGGACCCATACCTGACACTGTCAGTGAGACCAAGAACCTGAGATTAGACTGGTCATTGGCTCTAGGGGAAAACCAACTACAATTATTCTGCTAAATGAACATAGGATTACTTTTAATAACATATTGCTATACCCATAGATTAGTGCATCACTCTACTCCCTCAAAGAAGATTCTTCTTGCAGCAGATAGCAATTACCACAAAGACCCACAACTGGACAGCATAGAGAATGAGACAGCTCTAAATAAGATGTTTGAAACAAACTTCTCCCCTCAAGGTTCAGGGATCTATGCAGAAAAAAAAAGAAGTGGAAAGATTTTAAGTGCTAGAGGTAATGGAGGATTCTAGGGAAACAGCATTTTCCAGACTCAGCAGGGCTGGTGCGCATATGAACTCACTGAAATGGTGGCAGCATGCATAAATATGTTGACCTGACAAGTTCAAACTAGAAAAAAAAAAATCTTAGCATGGAGAAGGGGAAATGGGCACAAAGCCTTATTCTTGCTAAGAAGATATTTGCAATTGATGCATGCTACAAGAGGAAAAATCAGTTTTTCTATAAGGAAGTTAACACTGGATACATTAGGCACACCTCAAGGCAGACTGCGTGCAAGGAACAGTTAGCCAACACAAAACAAACTCTATGAGATTTTTTTTTTTTTTACAGTATGATGTATTATGTATACAGTATTCTGCCTGCATTACACCTGAAGTCCAGAAGAGGGCACCAGATTTCACAGAAGAAGTCACCAGATCTCACTATAGATCTCACTATGTGGTTGCTGGGAATTGTACTCAGAATCTTTGGAAGAAGAGCCAGTATTCTTTATCTCTGAGCCATCTCTCCAGCCCAGTTTTAATTTTCTAAGAGAGAAAAGGAATATGAAGTGAGTGGGTATGGGATGATCTGTGAGGAGTTGGAGGGGGAACATGACCAAAATATATTGTATGAAAAAAATTATTTTGACAATAAAATAAATAATTGACACATAGAATTTTTAAAAAAGAAAACTATTATATTTAAAAATGGGCTACTAAACCAACTTTCAAAAATTTAAGTTGAAGCTGAGCGTGAAGGTGCACTCTTTTTTTAACATTTTTATTTTATATTAATCACAGGTTATGTACTTTGTATCCCAGCTGTAGCCCCCTCCCGCATCCCCTCCCTATCTCCCCCATCCCTCCCTCATCTCCTCCCTGCCCCTTTCCAAGTCCACTGATAGAGGAGGACCTCCTCCCCTTTCATCTAACTCTAGCTTATCAGGGCTCTTCAGGACTGGCTGCAATGTCCTCTTCAGGGGCCTAGCAAGGCTGCTCCTCCCTCAGAGGGGGGGGGGGTCCAAGAGCCAGCCATTGAGATCATGTCTGAAACAGTGTCTGTTCCCCTTACTAGGGTCCCCACTTGGATATTGAGCTACCATTTGCTACATTCAAGCAGGGGTTCTAGGTTATATCCATACACGGTCCTTGGTTGGAGACAGTCTCATAAAAGACCCCTGTGCCCTGATATATTTGGTCCTTGCTGAGCTCTTGTCCTCTCCAGGTCATACTAACTCCCCCCTCTTTCATATGATTCCCTGCACTCTGCCAAAGGGTTGGTTATGTTTCTTAATATTTGCTTTGATACCCTGCTAGGAAGAGTTTTTTGGAGGCCCTCTGTGGTAGGCTCTTGTCCTGCTACTTGTTCTCTCCTACATCCAATGTCCATACTATTTGACTTTCTAAGTGAGGATTAATCCTTTCACCCCAGGTCCTCTTTCTCGTTTATCTTCTTTAGGTGTATAGATTTCAGTATGTTTATCCTATCTTATAGCTCTATATAAGTGAGTATATACCACGTGTGTCTTTCTGCTTTTGGGATACCTCACTCAGGATGATCGTTTCCAGGGCCCACCATTTGCCTGCGAATTTCATGATTTCCTCCTTTTTAATTGCTGAGCAGTATTCCATTGTGTAAAAGTACCACAATTTCTGTATCCATTCCTCAACTGAGGGGCATCTGGGTTGTTTCCAGGTTCTGGCTATTACGAATAAAGCAGCTATGAACATAGTTGAGCAAATGTCCTTGTGAACTTGAGCTTCTTTTGGATATATGCCTAAGAGTGGTATAGCTGGATCTTGAGAAATCACTATTCCTAATTGTCTAAGAAAGGGCCAAATTGATTTCCAGAGTGGTTGTACAAGTTTACATTCCCATCAGCAATGGAGGACGGTTCCTCTTTCTCCACATCCTCTCCAGCATAGCAATCTACAGATTCAATGCAATTCCCATCAAAATACCAACATATTTCTTTACAGACCTTGAAAGAAAAATTCTCACCTTCATATGGAGAAACAAAAAACCCAGAATTTCCAAAACGATCTTGTACAACAACAAATCATCTGGAGGTATCTCTATCCCTGATCTCAAGGGGTACTACAGAGCAATAATTATAAAAACTGCATGGTATTGGCATAGAAACAGAATAGTGGATCAATGGAACTGAATAGAAGACCCGGAAATAAACCCACACACCTATGGAAACTTGATTTTTGATAGAGAAGACAAAACCATTCAATGGAAAAAAGACAGCATCTTCAACAAATGGTGCTGGACCAACTGGATGTCTAAATGCAGAAAAATGAAAATAGATCCATATTTATCACCCTGCACAAAATTAAAGTCCAAGTGGATCAACGACCTCAACATGACACCAGACATATTAAATCGGTTAAAAGAAAAAGTGGGAAAGACCCTAGAACTCATTGGCACAGGAGACTACTTCCTGAACAAAACACCAACAGCACAGGCTCTAAGAGCAACAATCAATAAATGGGACCTCATGAAACTGAAAATCTTCTGTAAAGCAAAAGACACTGTCATCAAAACAAAACGAGAGCCTACAGACTGGGAAAGGATCTTCACCAACCCTATATCTGAGAGAGGGCTAATATCCAGTATATATAAAGAACTCAAGAAGTTAAAAAGCAACAAATCAAGTAATCCGATTAAAAAATGGGGTATGGAGCTAAAAAGAGAACTCTCTGTGGAGGGCTGTAGAATGGCAGAAAAACACTTAAAGAAATGCTCAACGTCCTTGCATCAGGGAGATGCAAATCAAAACGACCCTGAGATTTCACCTTACACCCACCAGAATGGCTAAGATCAAAAACTCAAGTGAAGGCGCACTCTTTTAATCCCAGCACTCAGGCAGGCAGAAATAGGCAGATCTTTGTGAGCTCGAAGACATCCTGGTCACAAACTGAGTCCAGGACAGCCAAACTCACACAGAGAAAAATCTAAATAAATAAATAAATAGAATACATAAAATAATATAAAACTGTGTCTACATGTAGAAAAAGGACTGGAAACATGTATACCAAAGTTGTACCAGGGTTGTTTCATAGTAGTGCATCATATTTCTTTTCCCCTCTTCTATGTCAATATTTTTCCATAATAAAACATATTGGGGTTTCTTTTGCTGGTTTGTTTGTTTGAGACAGGGTTTCTCTGTGTAGCCTTGGCTGTCCTGGACTCACTTTATAGAGCAGGCTGGGCTCAAACTCACAGAGATCCATCTGCCTCAGTTTCCTAGACTGCTGGGATTACAGGTGTGGGCCATCACATCTGACTTCCATATTAATTTTTAAAAATTTCTTTATGTATTACAATTTATTCACTTTGTACCCCAGGTGTAGCCTCCTCCCTCCTCCCCTCCCAATCTCTCCCTCTCTTCTTCTCCTCCTATGCCCCATCCCTAGTCCACTGATAGGGGAGGTCCTTCACCCTTTCCATCTGACCCTAGCCTATCAGGTCTCATCAGGACTGGCTGCATGGTCTTCCTCTGTGGCCTGGTAAGGCTGCCCCTCCACCCACCTCAGGGGGAGGTGATCAAAGAGCCAGCCACTGAGTTCATGTCAGAGACAGCCTCTGTTCCCATTACTAGGGAACCCACTAGGATACTGAGCTGCCATGGACTACATCTGTGCAGGGGTTCTAGGGTATCTCCATGTATGGTTGGAGTATCAGTCTCAGAAAAGATTCCTGTGCCCGGATTTTTTGGTTCTGTTGCTCTCCTTGTAGAGCTCCTGTCCCCTCCAGGTCTTTCTCTCTCCCCCTTCTTTCATAAGATTCTCTGCACTCTGTCCAAAGTTTGGCTATGAGTCTCAGCATCTGCTTTAATACCCTGCTGGGTAGAGTCTTTCAGAGGCCCTCTGTGGGTAGGCTCCTGTCTTGTTCCATTTGCCTTTCTGAATGAAAGTGACAATATATGCTGGAGAGGATGTGGAGAAAAGGGAACCCTCCTCCAGTGTTGGTGGGAATGTAAACTTGTACAACCACTTTGGAAATCAATCTGGCACTTTCTCAGACAATTAGGAATAATGTTACCTCAAGATCCATCTATACCATTCCTAGGCATATATCCAAAAGATGCTCAAGCATACAACAAGGACATTTGTTCAACCATGTTCATAGCAACTTTATTTGTAATATCCAGAAGCTGGAAACAACCCAGATGTCATGTCCTACAGTTGAAGAATGGATACAGAAATTGTGGTACATTTACACAATGGAATACTACTCAGCAATTAAAAACAAGGAAATCATGAAATTTGCAGGCAAATGGTGGGAACTAGAAAAGATCATCCTGAGTGAGGTATCCCAGAAGCAGAAAGACACACAGGGTATATACTCACTCATAAGTGGATATTAGACATATAATATAGGATAAACATACTAAAATTTGTACATCTAAAGAAGCTAAACGAGGAGGAGGAACCTGGGTAAGATACATATTGATTTTTTAAATATAAAGTGAAAACAGCTTAACAATACAGCATTTACATTGTATTAGTAATCTAGAAATGATTGATGAAGATTATTTCTTTGAACTAAGGTTTCACAATGGCCTGGGGCTCACTTTGTAGCTCAGTGTGACCTCAAACTATTCCCTCGGCCTCCTGAATCTAGGGATGACAAGCACGATCCACCACACTTGGCTTATCTAGATTCCTTAAAGTACAAGAAAAGGGGACTGAGACTATACCTCAGCAGTAGAGTCCTTCTCCAGCAGTCATAAAGTCCTGGGTTTGATTCCCAGGGCCATAAAACAGGCAAATGTTATGTGTATCTTGCCACAATGAAAAATGTGTTAAAAGCAGGGCTGGTCTACAGAGATGCTATCTGGTCCCTGCCATATGGGACCTCATTTGCACCTTTCTCCTCTTCTTCTGTTTTCCCAGCATATCACCTATGGAGCTTGATAAGATACTGTTTTGTTTTGTTTTGTTTTTTTTCTGCCTGGAATGTTTCTCCCACCCTTTGCCTAATGTTCAATGTACCTTTCACAGGGCCAACCTTCGAGCAGTTTGGAACCAACTGTCCACTGCACTTTTTCTTTCCGATGTTTGTCACAGTTAAATACCTGTAGAATCGATTTGTGCTTGTATCTCCAACTAGAATGTCACTTGTACAAAGATAGAGATTCTCTGCTCTGTTTACTACTGCAACCTTATCCTAACGCAGTTAGATAATAAATATTTGCTCATTGTCTGAATGGGTGACCTGCTTTGCTGACTCAAGGGTTTCAGACTCCAGAGCTGAGCATGTAGCTCAGTTAATGGAGTGTTTATTTAGTATTAGCAAAGCTTTGGGTTCCATCTCCAGCCATATCTGGCCGTAAAAAGGATCCTCACATCTCAGGTCTATTAGCCTTAGCCCAGAAACCTAAGTTTGAAAGCATTATGGTACACACTTGCAATCCTAGCACTCATGAGGTTGGGGCCTGATTGCAAATTGCAAATCAGACTGAAATACATATTGAGATTGTCTCAAACTTAAACAAATAACACACAGAACTGATCTACCTCAGAGCTAGGTGATAAGCAAACTGTAAACTCAAATATGGCACTGAATGGAAAAGTACTGTTTAATTAGTTTATAGAAAGTCTACATGGTTGATTAGAGAAACACCCGAGACTGATGGAACATTTTAAGTGATGTTTGACGATAAAATAAACCTTAGAGTTTTTCTCCCTTCCTTCCTTCCCTCCCTCCATCCTTTCCACTCTCCTTCCCTTCTTCCTTCCCTTTCTTCATTCCCAATCCTTTTTTTTTTCTTTTTTTCACAGAGACAAACCACAAAGCCCAGGCTGCCTTTGGACTCCCGTTCTTCCTTCCTCGGCCTTCTGAATGCTAGATTACTCCTCCACAATTTCCCCAGGCCCCAGAGAACATTTCTTAGTAATCTGAATCTTCCTGTCTCTGCCCCAAATCTGTTACCGATGTTGCTTCCAAACAATATAAACCCACTCTGGCTAGAGGGTCCCTTGGGGCTTGGTAGTCACTGAAGGACTAGCAATTCCTTGTAACACCCTTGTGTGATGGCCTGTAGAGGAAGTAAGGGAACTGTAGGAATAGAGTGGTCAATTTAAAACTCTCCCCCTCCATTTGTTTTTGACACAGGGTCTCACTATAGAGTCCTGGCTGGCCTGGAGCTCTATATGTAGACCAGGCTGGTTTCAATTTCACAGAGATGTGCCGTCTCAGCTTCCAGAGTGCTGGGATTAAAGGTGTGTTCCACCACACCTGGCTCCATTATTTTCTTTTTTGCTTCTGATTCAAAATTGCCTTCAGATTATAAGCTGGTTCCTCTTAAAACATCAGAGAGAAAACAGGTAGTATCTTGTCTATTTAGGCGTTTTTAGAGTTTAGTTTTGCAACCAAGTCTCATTATAGATCTCAGGCTGGACTGGAATGCCTTATGTGTCTGAAGGCTGACCTCAGACACAATATTCCCTCCTCAGCTTCTACTGCTGACAATATGCAGTGGCATAAGAACTAATTAATTGGGGGCTGGAGAGATGGCTCAGAGGTTAAGAGCACTGATTGCTCTTCCTAGAGGTCCTGAGTTCAATTCCCAGCAACCACATGGTGGCTCACAACCATCTATAATGGGATCTGGTACCCTCTTCCTACATGCAGGTGTACATGTGGACGGAACATTTTAGACATAATAAATAAATCAATCTTTAAAAAAAGAATTAATTAATTAAATTCAAGCAGTCTCTAAGTAATTGGGCATGGTGTTGCATACCCATAATTCCACTACCTGGGAGGCTGAGACATTAAGATAACTGTGAGGCTGGGCTACAAAACGAGATTCTTCCTAAAATAATAATAATAAAAAACAATAAAAGTAATTTTCAATATCACTCAACTCAGATGAATAATAAGAAATATAGTATTTCACTCAAGAAGTCTTAAGATAATGATATTCTGTTATACTTGTACACAGGAGCCTAGACATTGGAGAGGCTTCATCTAGCAGCTAAAGGAAACAGATGCAGAGACCCCCAGTCTAAGATTAGACAGAGTTTAGAGAGTCTTGTGGAAGAGTGGGGTGGGGGGGCAGGGGGGATATTGAGGAAGCCAGAGAGGTCAAGGACACCACAAGAAAACCTACAGAATCAACTAACCTGTGCCCGTAGGGGATCACAGAGATTGAACCACCAACCAAAGAGCATGCATGAGACTGACCTAGGCCCTCAGTACATACTTAACAGTTGTGTAGGTTGGTGTTCATGTGGGACTCCTAACAGGAGGAGCAGGCCTCTCTCTGACTCTGTTGCTTGCCTGTGGAACCCTTCCACACTACTGGGCTGTCTCATCTAACCTCAATAGGAGAAGTCATGCCTAGTCATACTTCAACTTGATATGCCAAGGTGGGTTTATATCTGTGGGGGGCCTCCCCTTTTTTGGCATAAAAGAGAGGGGGAAATGTGGGGAGGGGAGGGGAAGAAAGGTAAGAGGAAGGGACTGGGAGAAGAGGAGAGGGGGAGGCTGTGATTGGGATGTTAATTAATTAATTAATTAATTAAAAATAAGTCTTAGCCGGGTGTGGTGTTGCATGCCTTTAATCCCAGCACTCTGGGATGCAGGGGCAGGCAGATTGCTATGAGTTAGAGACCAGCCTGGTCTACAAAGTAAGTCCAGGACAGCTAAGGGTACACAGAGAGACCCTATCTCAAAGAAACAAAAAAACAAAATAACAAAAAAGAAAATGAAGAAGTCTTAAGTAGTGGGACTTCAGAGTTGACTAATTCAGGACCTCAAGGGCTGAATTTTTCCCACATCACTCTTCCATGAAACTTGGTGCTGTAACTTTGTGATGACAGGATCTTGACAGGATTTTTTTTTTTGAGACAAGGCCCAAGTAGTTCAAACTGACCTTGGACTTGTTAAACAGCTGAGGGTGTGAGAATGACCTTGAACTTCTGATGCTGGGATTATAGCTATCACACCAGGTTAAAACCAATTATGAGGAAAAGAGGAATTGGCAAGGCAGTGGTGTCAGGAAGCAGAGGCAGGAGGACCTCTGTGAGTTGGTGGCCAGCCTGGTCTACAGACTGAGTTCCAGAACAGCCAGGGACACTCAGAGAAACCCTGTCTCAAAAAAATAAAAAAAAAAAGAAAGAAAGGAAGGAAGAGAGGGAGAGAGGGAGGAAGGAAGGAAAAAGAAAACAGAAATCCAGACAGGTATGGCAGTATATGCTTTTAATCCCCGAGATACATTTGAAAAATACAAACTGAGAGATGGTAGTGACACACCTTTAATCCCAGCACTCCCGAGGCAGAGGAAAGCAGATCTCTGTTAAATTCAAGGCCAGCCTGGTCTACAGAAGGAGTTCCAGGACAGCCAGCCAGGGCTACATAGAGAACTCCTGCCTCGAAAACCAATCAATCAAACAAACAAACAAAAAAAGAGGAAAGTGGGGCTGGAGAGATGGATGCAGTTACAAGCATTTGTTTTTGTTGTTGTTTTTCAGAGGCCTTGGGTTCAGTTTCCAGCCCCAACAGTGTGGCTAGCAACCATGTGACTCTAATTCCAGAGGATCGGATACCTTCTTCTGACTTCTGCAGGCCCAGGAGTGGATGTGGTGGATATAAACATGTGCAGGTAAAAGATTCATTCAAATAAAATAAATAAATTTGATTTTTAAAAAGGAAAGAGAGAAGGAAAGACCAGAAAAGCGGAGAAAGGCATGTTTGGAGGAACAGGAGTTTTGAAAACTTCTCAAAAATGAAAAAAAAGTTCAACATCATTAGCCACCAAAGAAATGCAGGATAATACTACATTTTTGAGAGTCCATTTGACCCTAGTCAGGATAGCTACCATCAATAAAACAACAAATGCTGGGGAGAAACAGAAACCCTCCTAGAATGTTGGTAGAAATGTAACTGACACTGCCACCATGGAACTCAAAAAGTTACAAATAAAGCTATCATATGACCCAGCTACACAATCACTGAGTATACCCCTGAAAACCCTAAGTCAACATACCATGGAGATACTTGCACTTCAATGCTTTCACAATAACCAAGATAGGGAAACAGCCCAGGTGCAGGTCAACAAATAGATAAAGAAAATGCAGGCCAGCAGCTGTCTCAGCATGTAAAAGCCCTGCTGTCAAGATTGATGACCCGAGATAGTTCCCCGGGAGCCACAGAGTGCATAGAGAGGACTAACTCCCACAACGTACCCTCTGACCTCTACACTCATGCTGTGGCCATGTGTTTGAGTGAGTGTACACACAAGCTCACAAGGGAAAAAAAAATAAGTTAAAAAATGAGGTCCATCCTCTCTGTTTATATAGATGTAAGTTATCTGTGGAGAAGAATAAAAGTATGGTATTACACAGAAATGGATGGTATTGGATATTATTATGTAAGCTAAATAAGACAGGCTCAGAACGATAAATACCACACATTTCTCTCATACGCAAACTTTGGATTCATATGTGTATACATGCATACATACTTGATGTGAAAGTAGAAAGGGAATTATGAGAGTGAAAAGGCTTCCAAGGGAAGGATATGGGGTAAACAAGAACATAATGGAGGGAAGAAAGAAACATCATATTTCTTTGTTTGTTCTTTCTTTCTTTCTTTCTTTCTTTCTTTCTTTCTTTCTTTCTTTCTTTCTTTCTTTCTTTCTTTCTTTCTTTCTTTCTTTTTGAGACAGGGTTTTTCTGTGTAGCTTTGGCTGTCCTGGACCCAAACTCACAGAGATCCTCCTGCCTCTACCTCCCCAAGTGCTGGGGTTGCAGATGTGCACTACTGCACCCAGCTATCAAATTTTCTTACATATGAAGAAGTTATATTGAAATCTATATACACATGTGTTCGTGGAGATGACATAAAGGCAGCAGCAGGACTATTTGGGGAAGATGCAGAGCAGTGAGAGGTGGAAAGCAAAATGGGAGTGAATATGAGCAAAGTATGGCGATACGTATATGTGATGATGCCATAATGAAACTCATTACTGGATGCCAACTATAAACTTCATTTGAAAAAAAAAGAGAGAAAAGTTTTAGAAAATAAAATGAGATAAAATTTTGTGTGTGTGTGATAGGTCTGTATTTAGGAATTAGGTATACAAAAATTTAAGACATCACAAAACAAAAACAATATACAAATTCCTGTGTTTCTATGTAGATGAGACAAAACTTTGGGATGTAAATGTGATGATGTATTGCATGGTATCAAAGACAGAGAGTTTATAGCAACTAATAATAATAGCACCGTAGAACTGGTGACGAGATCACTGAAATGGACATGATTATCTTTAGAAAGTTCTAGAAAATACAGCATTTATGTGCTGTATTGACTGTCATGTAACCTCAGGACAACATCCTCATATGCTTCTTTCTCTTTTTCATGTGTGTGTGGTGCGTGTAGAGGCCCAAGGTCAATGTCAGAAATCATTCTTCATTATCCTTCCACCTTAACCATTGAGGAAGAGCCTCTCAATCAAACCCAGATCTTACCAATATGGCTAGCCTCTAGGGAGCTTGCTTTGGCCTTTCATGTCTTCATCTTCCAAGTCCATCTGGCATTTATGTAGATTTCTGGAGATCTGAAGTCCAGTCTTCTTGTTTATATAACAACCAATTGAACTGCCAAGCCATCTCTGGAGCCCATCTCTATACATTTAATTTATTTTATTCTATTTATGTGTATAAATGTTTGCCTGCCTGCATTTATGTGTACCATGTGCATACTTGGAACTCACAGAGACCAGAAGAGAGTGTCAGATCTCCTGGAGATGGAGTTACGGAGGGTTATGGGCTGCTGGGGGGATGCAGAAATTCTCATCCAGGTCTTTGGGAAGAGCATCTAGTGCTCTCAACTGCTGATCAATCCCTCCAGCCCCTCCATGTACTTCTAAAAGAACAAGAGAGCAATGAAGTCAAATAACAGGCTTTAAAGAAATTGATCTTAGGAGCCCAAAGGGTTTTGGGGTTTACCTAGAGTTTTGAGACTACACATAGAGGTGTACCGACTTTAACCAATTAAGGTTTCCTTCCTAGTCATATAAGGGATGTGTAAGCCTGGGGAACCAAAGCAGGGCCCCAACAGTGTAGGGAAAAGGGGAAAAAACTGACAAGGGCTGCTATAGTGTGGCCAGAAAAAAATTCCCCAAAGCAACCAGGGTATGATTAGGAAGGAGAAATAAGTCTGGAGACACAAGCAGCAGAGCCACTCTCCAGGTTCTGTCCTTCCCTGCCCCCCCCCTTTCAAGGCTAAATACACTTGTCTCATGGCACTATTCTTCCTTAAGATTTGCTCCTGGCCATGAGGAATCTGCAGACATTTAGCCCCTTCCCATTATATATTGTTCTTATTCCGTCATGTTTCCTTTACAGCAGCCACTGGAGAAATGTCCCTGAATATTTGTGAAGATCAGACGCCACTTTGGCTTCTATTTACTTACTTTCATTTTTAAACCAGCTTGATTTATTTCCAAAAGAACTTTTTAGTCTCTACCCATTCCACTGATTGAAAGTCTCTTTATGTTTCTCCAAGGAGTCATAGGAAAAGTGATACACTGGTATATTGATTATTCATTAGAATTACATTTGTATGTGGGGTAAATTGGTTTTAAAAGCCTTTTCTGTTTCCATTTTCTTATCAGATACTTGGTTCAAGGCAAATCAAGACTTTAAATGTTGTGGTTTCTTAGAACAGTTTGATTTCCTAGGAGGGCAAGCCAACCTCTCAGACAACCACTAATTGCTTGTGGAGCAAGGAAAAAGGACCAGTCTGGAAGCAGTGACTCTGCTCAGTGGTTAAAGGCGCTTGTTGTCAAGCCTGATGATCTGAGTTCGATTCTTAGGAACAAACTTGGTAGAAGGAGAGAACCAATCCCATAAGCTCTCCTCTGACCTCCACACACTTGCCATGACTTATACATGCTCCTTCCCATTTCTCTCCCTCTTCCTCCATTTCCCCTCTTTCTCCCTCCCTTACCCCACTCTTTGTCGTGCACGCGCGCGCACACACACACACTAATAATAATAATAATAATAATAATAAAATAGACTTAAGGCCAGGCAGTGGTGGCACACACTTTTTATCCCAGCACCCAGAAGGCAGAGGCAGGCAGATCTCTATGAGTTAGGGGCCAGCCTAGTCTACAGACAGGGTTCCAGAACAGTCAGAGTTATAAAAAAAAAAAAAAAAAAAAAAAAAAAAAAAAAACCTGTCTTGAAAAAAGAAAGAAAGAAATGAAACAAACAAACAAACAAGTAAGACTTAAGATCTGAGTGTGGTCATTTGACTATAATCTCACAATTTGAAAGGAACAGGGGTGAAGATTGTTGCAAGTTCAAAGCGAGCCTGGGCTACAGATTGAGGCTCTGTCTCAAAAAATAATAGCAAATAAGACTTAAAAGCAGAAAGAGAAGCACTTGGGAAGAGAAAGGGAGACAGTGGGAAGAGCAACAGAGACAGAAGAAAGTAAAGGGGAAGGCAGATAAGCTTACGGTGCATCTACATGTTTATGAGAATGTATAATGAAAGCCATTAAGTTGTACAATGACTATTCACTAAGAACAAAAATTGTAGTGTTACAAGTATAGTTTCCCCTTTCTGCTGCCTCTTGACCCTGCTTGAGGGCCAGCATCTACTGCATACCTGTGTGAGTGGTACATTTTATTGTATGGAAGGATAAAAACCTAGAGGTTTAGGGTAGAGAGGTAGTGTGGTGGTTTGAATGAGAATGACTCCCATAGGCTCAGAGATTTGAATACATGGTCACCACGGAGAGGCACTATTTGAAAGGATTAGGAGATGTGGTCTTGTTAGAGGAAGCTGTCATTTGGAAGGGCCTTTGAGGTTTCAAAAAAAGTTCATTCCAAGGCCAGAGCCCCTCTCTTCCTGTTGCCAGTGGATCTGGATATAGAACTCTCAGCTACTTCTCCAGCACTGCATCTGCCGAGTGAAGCCATGTTGACAATGGACTAAAACTCATAGTGTCTCTTCACAGCAATAGAACACCAGCTAAGACAGGTAGATAGATACACTCAAAGACCAAAGACTGAAGGGAAGAAAAATAGAGAGAACGCAGAAATCCAAGTCACCAAAAGCTACAAAGGAGGCAACACAGTAAACAAGAAAGACAAGGTGAGAACCTTTAGGAAAAAAAAAAGAAGAAAGAACAAAGAAAATTAGTATCAGAAAATTGGAGGTACCATCTTCTCTAAAGTCCTGAAGGAAAATTATCTAAGCACCACTCAACTAAACTTTTTTTTCTCTCTGAGATAAGGTTTCTCTGTGCAGCCTTGGCTGCCCTGGACTTTGTAGAGCAGGCTGGCCTCACAGTGATCTGCCTGCCTCTGCCTTCCTGAGTGCTGGCTTCACAGGCATGTGCACTGTGCCTGACTGGATTTTTTTTTCAGTGTTAGAGATTGAAATGAGGACCTTGCACACACTAGGCAAATGCTTTACCCCTCAGTGAGCCTTCCGGCAGAAAACATTACTTTGTACAAATGAACAAACTGTCTCACAATGGCCAAGTGACTCATCTAGGACCCTTCAGTGAACCCATGGAATAGTGGAGGTTTGCTGAGTGGCCACTAAGTGCCAGGCCCATAACTTTGTTTTTCACATTTCACACAGAGCCACAGTTTCTCCTGTAATCCCTCAGGAGGACAGTTTATTAGCTGTCATCCTTTCTGGCAGTCAAGGGTGGTGGCTCCTCTCTGTGAGGAGAGGGGTCTTATCCTCTGATTTCCAGAGTAATGTGCCCAACCCCTCTCTTTGGGAGTTGTTTAGGGTTGGAATGAGTTGGAGTCCATATATTTGGTGGGCATTAAAGCTGCTTTTAGACAAACATAAATATCCTAGCTTCTCTGCTTCCTAGTGCAAAAAAATCTCTCCACTTTTCCTCTTACATGTTCACCTTTCCTCTATACTGCTGGCAGCCTGAGGGTGCAAGAGTCACCTGCCAATCTCCTTGATCAAGACTATAGATAGTTCTGTACTTTGCGCACTGAACAATTACATCTGGCTAGAGGGCTGGTAGATACTGGAGCCAGTGAAGGCTGCAAGGCAGCTTGCCCTCTGTTACCATACCATGAGCCTTGTGGGGCCTGCATTTACAGGGAAAAGGGTCATCTTACCCTTCAGGGAATGGGACTTTCTCCCAGACCACCTGCTATGGGGTTATGTTCAGCTGGGAGAAGTTTCATGGTTTTTACCTCTATTTTCTTTTTCTTTCTTTCTTTCTTTCTTTCTTTCTTTCTTTCTTTCTTTCTTTCTTTCTTTCTTTCTTTCCTTTTTCTATGTATATATTTATATATTTATTTATTTTTGTGTCAGGATTTCACTATATAGCCATGGCTGGCCTGGAACTCACTAGGTAGATCAGCCTGGCCTTCAACTCACAGAGATCTGCCTGCTTCTGGGAAATGCTGGTATTAAAAGTGTGTACCAACATGCCTGGCCTCCTTTTCAAGGTTGCGCACTATCGGGTAAATGCCAAGTAAGCATCAATGTTTCTGTTTTTGTTTCCAGTCCTGTCTTTTGTCTATTTTTGAAGTTGCTAAAGGAGTCCAGTGAGGTTATGCTCAGCCTAGGCTACATCATGAGACTCTGCCTCAGAAACAGTCCTCCTGTTCCATGTGTGGTGGTGGCACATGCCTGTAAAGTCTAAGGGAGGCTTTTGGAGAGTTTGGACAACCTGGCATGCTAGAGAGTACTGAGCCATATTAAAACCCTCCTATCAGTTGGGTTGGTAGCCCAGTAGCAATGTGCTTGGATGGATCAGTTGAACACCTCATTAAATACCTCCATGCATACAAAAAATAGTCCCACATCTCCTCAGTCACTTAGAGTCAAACAAAGTACTGGTTGGAGGTATAGCTGTGTGTACAAGTGTACACTCAACGTGTATGAGGACCTGAGCTTAATCCCTACTCCCCCTCGCCCCCCAATTTTTTTTTCTTCTACTGGCTTACAAGGTCTTCCCTTGCTGTGGTTTTCTAATACCAATTAAAGCTTCTACTTTCACCACTCTATGTTGGCCACATGGGCCTTTCTGGTTTTGTGTTATTTTGTTTGTTTGTTTGGTTGGTTTTGTTTTATTTGTTACCCAGGGGATAGAACTCCTTAGCTGCCTCTTCAGCCACAGATTTTTCTTTCTGATTCTTAAACACATGAAACCCATTTCACCTCTAGCTGTTTGTACTTGTTTTTCCTTATGCCTAGACTTGTTTTCCTCCAGATGTCCACATATCTTTCAGATTCAGTTCAAATACCACACCTTTAAAGAGGTCTTGTCCAACCACTATATTCAATGTTCAGCTACACGTTCCACCCCAAGTCCTACTTTACTGCATTTTCATGTTTGATTTTCTTCATATCAATTATTATCACTTGAAGTTGTTCATAGTATCTGTTTTGCCATATAGAATAGAAACTAGCGAAAGCTAAAACAATGTCTTTACAGCATTGTATCACCAGCATCTAAAATACTGTCTGTTCCAATGATGAATAAACTTTTGTGAATTAATATTTCAGAATGAATGGTTCTATGACTTTTTTCTGATAACTACAAGTGCAGTACTAGTTAGAAGGTCCAAAATATTGAAATCACATCCCTTGTAAAACCAGGTTGATATTCGAAAACAGACTTGAAATATCCAACATAATATTCTAGAGTACAAGTTCCTTTGATTCTTTTATTTTAAAACTAATTTATTTACTTTACATGTATGAACACTTTGCCATCACCACGTGACTGTACCTGTTGGATCCCTTGGAACTGGGGTTAGGAATTGCTGTGAGCCACCATGTTGTTGCTGGGAATTGAACCAGGGCCCTCTGCAAGAGCAAAAAGTACTCTTAACTGCTCAGTCATCTCTCCAGCTCTGATTTTAAATCTGAAGGCACAGAAAAGGAAAATGAAGATGGCAATTCCAGAAAAGAGTGCAGTCTTATTTTTAAAGTTTCCTCCATCATCACATCAATCAGCTGGGATTTGAGGTCTTAAATTGAATGAAATACCATACAATGTTTGTAAAGCCAGGTGAAGAAAAGGTCTGGCCTGTAATAGACATTATGTTTTCTTTTTAAACTCAGTTATGTTATGTAAATATATTTTTGTTTTAATCCCAAGTGTGGGATTTTAGTTGGGCTTTAGTTTGTCCACAGCTGTTTATTGTCTCCTGCAGGGTATGGCTTTTGCCAGCTGGTAATAGCTTTCCATGTGCTGCACAGACAGGGGTGTGGTCTAGGGCTCGGAGGATATAAATATGAGAGCCCAGAAAGAGAAAGTATGGCTTTCAGTGTTGGCATGTGGCATGTAGCGGTTTGGAGAGACCAGAGAGACAATGTGGCTGTTTGGAGCAGACAGAAATGCTTCGGGCACAGTGGCGTGGAGGAGACTGCTGGCTGATTTTGCTGTCAACAGAGATTGGTAGATTCTCCCAAAGACCCATCCACCCTAAACAACCTGGAGAAGTAAAAGGGTCTGCTCCCCCTCTCCCCATTAAACTTCTCTCTCCTCCCCAGGGTTGGGGGTTGGTGGAAAGGCAGTAGAGGTATAAATACCCACATAAAGTAGAGTTTTAAGAACAAGTGCTATACTGGCCCCTTCAGCTTTTGTAATGGGATCCAGTAGTGGAAAGCTAGTAGGGGGGATCCTCTCTCACGAAGACTGCACAGAGTGGAAACTATGACTTCAAATCACAGAAAACAACTGTAATGTTTTGGGGGTGATGAGGAGGGAGGCCTGAAGCGGTCATTGAAAAAAATTCATGGGGACCCGAATGATCCTTAAAGGTAGATCTAGTATAGCCACTTTCCCAGAAAGTTCAAAGGCAAAGCCAGATTGAGTGTTAAAACCAGTTAAAAACTATTCATGTAGAGCAGGGAGTGGCGGCACACTCCTTTAACCCAAGCACTTCGGAGGCAGAGGCAGATGGATATCTATGAGTTCAAGGCTAGCTTGATCTACAGAGTGAATTTCAAGTCAGCTAGAGTTACATGGAGACACTTGGCCTCAAAAGAAAAGGAAAAAAAACAAAAGAAGCATGTTCTTTTATGGGAAGCAAAAATTATACAAAGTATGCAAAGACTACTTGCTATCAGGTTGAAGAATCTATTTGTGGATTTTTAAAAATTATTATTATTTTTTATCTTAGGTCAGATGTGTTGCAATGATTACTTGAGCTCACAAGTTCAAAATAAGGGTAGACCACAATAATGAGACCTTTACTTCAGTTTTTTTTTCATTAAAAAAGTTAAAGTTCTGCATCTCAGAGTGGAGCTTAGTGGTAGACCACTTGTATAGTATGCATGTATCCCTAGGTTCCAGCCCCAATACCACAATTAAAAGGGGAAAAATCAGATGCATTGTGGGGAAAATAAGTATATTACCTAATATATCAACCAAAGTAGAAAACAGTCCTTTTATTGTAGTATTGGGACTAGAACCTAGGGCTACACTAAGCTCTAGCTTTCCATGCCCAATTATAAAGTTCATGTAGGCAGTTAAACAGCCAAGCATGTAATTTATTGTGTGTTTATTTGAGAATGATAATTATATGAATGCTAGCTAGTCCTAAAACTGAATGATATTGAGAGAAATGTCTGAAGATTGACCCCTAAAGTCTCTAGCATATAAAGGGTAAGTAAAGGAACTGGAGTCAGTATAAGACAGTATGAATAAGCAGGCTATAAGATAAGACAAAAATACTCTGAACTTTAAAATGTCATCTACACTAAAAATAAAATATTAACCAAGGACCATGTATGGATATAACCTAGAACCCCTGCTTGAATGTAGCAAATGGTAGCTTAATATCCAAGTGGGTACCCTAGTAAGGGGAACAGGGACTATTTCTGTCACAAACTCAATGGCTGGCTCTTTGCCCCACCCCCACCACCCGAGGGAGGAGCAGCCTTGCTAAACCACAGAAGAGGACATTGCAGCCATTCCTGAAGAGACCTGATAAGCTAGAGTTAAATGGAAGGGGTGGAGGTCCTCCCCTATCAGTGGACTTGGAAAGGGGCAGGGAGGAGATGAGGGAGGGATGAGGGGATAGGGAGGAAATATGGGAGGGGGCTATGGCTGGGATACAAAGTACATAACCTGTGATTAACATAAAATAAAAAGGTTAAAAAATGAATAAAATAAAATAAAATATTCACCTGGCAGTGGTGGCTAGTGTCTTTAATCCCAGGACTCATGAGGCAGATGTAGGTGGATCACTGTGAATTCAAGGACATCCAGGGCTACACAGAGACACTGTCTCAAAAAACCAAAGATAGGGAGGTACGTAGATAGATGTGTAGATAAACAACTTTGTTAAATGCTGTTAAGTAATTCAGTAAAATTAAGATAGAGAAATATTGAAGAAGAGGTCAGTTAGGGAGTGACACATACCTTTAATTTCAGCTATTGTACTGGAGAAAGGAAGTTTGCAGATCTGAAGCCAGTTTGGGTGCTTTTGTGAGGAAAACAATACAATTAGGAGTGGTGATATCACCTAGTTAGCAAATTGAGAATGGGCAGAACCATGAAATTTTATATATGCACATCAACATAACAGAGACCATTGTAATGTAAAGTGCCAGAAAACAAGGCAATATTAGCTGCTAAGATGTTTCTCCTTTTTTTTCTCCTTTGTGTTGTTCCCCCTTTGGGTTTTTTTGCACTTCTAGCTGATAATTTGATTGTGATATCATGTTCACTGTGGTTCACTGAAAGGTGAATTTATCTGAGAGGTGGAGAAACATTTAGAGAAACGGAAGCATTTTGATTCAAGTGTGATACAGACAGATTATGTACTTTGTAGTTGTTTTGAAACCCGGTCTCCTGTGGTCCAGACTGACCTTGAACTTTCTAGGTAACCCAGAATGACTTTAAATTTTGGATTCTCCTGCCTCCACCTTCCAAGTGCCAGGATTAGACTGACATGTGCCACTACTCTAGCCTTAGCCAGGCATTTTGATAGAAAACTCCAAAGTGTTTCATGACATTAGTGAACGGATGCCAAATTATTGGTTCAAGGCAGCAAAACTATTAAACCAAAGGATCAGAATTTGATTTCTTCTACTCTGATTCAACACCACTGTACTTTTGTACTATTGAGGAAGCCACAGTGATCTGTGATTAAGGGGTTCTTGGGGAAGAGTACATAGATTCTAATATCTTGAACCTACTTGCTAACTGATCTTGGAAAAATTGCCTCACCTCTCTGAACCTTTCTTCTTTTATAGAATAGTGTCAGCAAAAGAGTATCAAATTTTCCTAGGCTTGCTATAGAAATAAAACACAGCAGTATAAGGGAAATACTTTGTAACCTGGTGATCCAACAGAGCAGCTTGTAATAATATAGTATTATAATAAGGTCTGGGCTTAGCATCATCAACTACTTTACCCAGACTACCATATCTATTCCCTGGACCTGGAATTTTCATATCCCTTACAAGGTCCTTTGTAAGTTTTTGCTACTACCTACCAATCTGTGTTGAGCTATTATTTTACTATTTAGCTCTTTGTTTAGTTATTATTTAGTTTCTGTGGACACTGGTTTCCTTTAGGCTGACTGAGGTAACAAAGATTTTCTTTCTAATTGACCCACATTTATCTAAAGCTACTCTTTCTTTCTTTTCTTTTTACTTTTCCATGCTAGGGACCAAACCGAAGGTCTCACACATACAAGCATTATATTCCTGAGCTTTTAGTTCCAGCTTCTGTTTTTGCATTTTATTTTGATACAGGTCTTGCTACATTGTCTGGGTTGTTCTTGAATTCACTCAGTAGCCCAGACAGGCCTGGCCTTGAAGTTATCATCCTTATGCCTCCACATTCTGAATAGTGCCATCAGGCTCAGCCTATCTATCAATCAATCAATCAATCAATCTATCTATCTATCTATCTATCTATCTATCTATCTATCTATCTATCTATCTATCTATCTATCTATCTATCTATCATTTCTTGGGACATTGTCTTATTCTGTAGCCCATGTTAGCCTAGAATGGGCTGTATAGGCCAGACTAGCTTTTAAAGTATCATATAAAAGGCTTTGGCGAGGCACACTTGTAATTCAAACACTCAGGAGCCTGAAGCAGAATGATCGTGATTGTTGCAATGGATAAAAAACAAAGCAAAACCGTTAGTATAATGTTCTTTTGGAATGTATACAATTCACCCTTGTTCATTCAAATGCTGGTTTCTCTACCCCACTATCTGGTTTCAATCTGGACATTGCATTGTGATGTTTATCCTAAAGCATCACCTGTCTCAAGTTTGTGTAAACATGCCACCATTTGTTCTCTGTATTGCCAACAAAACAACCAGCCCCAATGCTGAGAAATGGAGAGGATAGGGTGGGACATCCTGGTCCTGGGGGCGGGGGCAGAGAGGAAGGAGGGGAGAGAGGAGGAAGAGAGAATCTAGAGGAGATGTCTTGGAACCATGAGGAGGGATGAACTGGACCTAAGATATAACTAAAAGAAAGTATAATGGGTGAAATCTGAATGGTAGAAAACTGTGCGGGCTTGGGCTTGGAGGTTTAGGATGGAGTAACTATTGCCCAGCATTGTGCTCTAAGTTAATTAAATAAATCTCAGTCTCTGTGTGGGTATACAGCTGGATTAGGATTAACTACTGCTTAACTGAAAGATAAGTCAACAGTAAATATTAATATTCAACAATACAAAACAAAACACTAACTTGTTCAGTCATAGATATGTTTAAGGTAGTCTTTGGCTGGAAGGTCTTGGCAACTTGAACACCTTCAGAATAACATACATGGGCTAGTTGGGATAGTGTACACTTTTAATCCCAGCACTCCAGAGGCAGAGGTAGGCAGATTTCTGTGAGTTCAAGACCAGCCTCGTCTACAGAGTGAGTTCCAAGCCAGCTGTAGCCGAGACTCTGTATGAAAGAGAGAGAGAGATAGAGACAGAGACAGAGAGACAGAAAGAAAAAATACTGGAAGATGGGTGTCGTGGTCTACATAGAGTTTGTAATCTCAACATAGGGAAACTTTTTGTTGTGGAAATTAGGAGTATTTTTTTGGCTTGTGAAAAAAAAGCAATAAAATTCATGTTCTTTTAATAGAAAGGAAAAATACAGGAAGAAGAAAAGTCTGATGTGCTCCTAAGAGGATCAAGACAAGGACTAGAATTCAAGGAAAAAAGGGAGGGGGGCTGTCCATTTTCAACTCTTTTTATTTTAATCCTGGTTTACTCAGGAAGCTATGCTGGCTAAAACTGGAATTTATTAAGAAGATTATACTGCACCTGCAGTTCACATCAAGTAATTTTCATCATTTTGTGTCTATGTGCTTAATTAGTTTCTAATGTTTTCTTTTCTAATTCTGTCTGAAATCTCATGAACTTTTGCATAAGATGAATACAGTGGTGCTAGGGGGCAGTTGATGGTGGTGGTGCAGGTCTATGGTCCCAGAACTCAGGACACTGGGAAAGAAGGATTGTTGTGAGTTGAACCCAGGCTGAGCTACATAGCAAGATCTTGTCTCAAAAAAAAAAAAAAATAACAAATTAATTGGAGGTACCTCTGCAGGATCCAAAGTGAAGGTCAAACTCAGTTCTTCTTCTTGAGATCCTCTTAATTGTTTGTGGGGTCTTATGTCATGTTGAACCTTGGAAAGATGTTGAAGACAATCATTCGCCTCCATGTTATCATTGAGGAACATTGTTCATTTGGCATTTTTAGATTGGCAAGTTCTTTGTGGGTTCTGTGGAACATTTTGTACACAGAAACAACTTTTAATAGTTGTATCTTTGGGCCTTGCATTCTTATCTGGCAGATGAGTAAGCAGTGACTCCTCTCTACGGCCTCATCAGGAGGCTATGGAAAGCAAGATTCTGGTCCCAGCTGACTTTTCAGTCACTTCATTCTACAATCCAAGGGACATTTATTTTAAATCTTAGGGAAACCACAATTCCTTCAAGCTCATTTCTCCTCTACATGCTTGGAAAGGAGAAATTAAAATATTTACAAGCTATTTTGTTTTTGTCTTGGCCACATAGTTCCTAGAAGGTGATAAAGCTAAACTGCTGGAAAGGGAAAAATTCTCTAAGATTTTATCATTATCCTATTTATTGTCTTTTACTTAAAATCATATCTGGGGGGAAGCAAGGATTTTCAAAATAGGACTTAAGAAATGCTAAGGAAAGAAGAAAAAATAACAACCTAATGAACTGGACTCCATTTAGACAAGGAACTTCTTTTTTTTAAGTAATTTATTTATTTTTATATTAATCACAGGTTATATACGTTGTATCCCAGCCGTAGCCCCCTCCTTCATTCCCTCCCACTCTCCTGATCCCACCCTCATCTCCTCCCTGCCTCCCTCCAAGTCCACTGATAGGGGAGGACCTCCCCCCCTTCCATCTGACCCTAGCTTATCATGTCGCTTCAGGGCTGGCTGTAATGAAGGAACTTCTTTTTTATCAAAAGACATGATAAAGAGAGTGAGAGGGCCTGAATACTGGAGTGTCTCGGTGGATAAAGGTACCTACCACCAAGCCTGACCTACTGAGTTTGATCCTAATGACCCACATGGTAGAAAGAGGGAACTGACACTTATAAGTTGCCCTCTGACCTCCACTCAAGTGCATAGGTACCCACTTATTTTAGTCAATAAAATGTCATCAAAAAGAGAGAAAAAAGTGCCAGACAAGATGCCTCATACTTGTAGTCTTATCACTCAGCAGGCTGAGACAGGAGAATCTCAAGTTTAGGTCAGCTTGGGCTGTGTAGTGAGTTTGAAGGACCCTTGCCTAAGTTATGTAGCAAGATGTTATCTCAAAAAATATTTACTTCTCTTTATGTACACAATACTTCAATAAAAGATTCTCCTAAGGGCTAGGTACATGGCTCAGTGGAGACAGTGCTTGCTTCATAACTATGGGGATAGAGTTTCAGATCCCCAAAATCAACAAAAGTGCTGGATGGGCATATCAGTTTGCCTGTAATTGCAGCACTCGGCAGGCAAAGAGAGGCAGTGACCTCCAGAGCAAGCTGGCTATCTAGATTAGCCCATTTGGTGAGCTTTGGGTTCAACTGAGAGACCTTGCCTCAATATATAATGTGGAGAGCAGTTAAAGAATATATTCAATGTCAATTTCAGCTTCTGAATATGGGCACACGTACATTGGTGACAGCACATACATGTACACCCACATCTACACATGCAAAAACTTTTTTCTGAAAAGGGGTCTGGAGAGAGCCCAATCTGACCCAAGTTCAATCTTTAGAACCCACAAAAAAAGCTGGCCATGGAGTCATACACTTATAATCACAGTGTGGCAGTGGATAGACGTATTCCTGGTGCCCATTTCTCAGTAAACCTATCCTTCTTGGCCAGTTCAAGGCCAATGAGAGAGCCTGTTACAAATATATTACCCAATGTTTTCTTTGGCCTCCCTATAGGCACACACACACACACACACACACACACACACACCTTCCTAAGTTAGGTATGATTGTGGCACAAACCTGTAATCTTAGTACTTGAGAGATGGAAGCAGGAGGATCAGGAGTTCAAAGTCATTCTTTCATTACGTAGATAGTTCAGAGGAGGAAAAAAGGGATATGGACATGGGGTTGTAAAACTGTTTTTACTACCCTCTTGTTTCTGTTCGTTCTTTCTTTGATCTTATTTATTTATTTTTTATTATTTTTAGAGAGGTCTTGTTACATAGCTCTGGTTGGCATGGCATTCATTGTATAGCCCAAGCTGGCCTCAAACTCAAGACAATTTTCTTACTTTGGCCTTTTGATTTTTTTCTTTACCTCATTTTCTTCCTTTCAGTACTAGAGATTGAATCCAGGGCTTTGAGAATCCTAGATAATACCTTTACCATTGAGTTATACTCTCAACTCCGTATTTTCATTTTTAAAAACCACACAAAAATTAAAATAGAAAAATTTAAAACAATTGTTTGGCCTGAGGATTTTAACTCAGTGGTAGAGTGCTTGCATAATTTATGTGAGTCCCTAGATTTGATCCACAAGACTAAAATAAATGAATAAGTAAATAAATGAAAATAAGAAAGTGTAAAAGCGTGTAGCAATTATGAAAATATAGAAACATGCTTAATCTCAGTGGCAGGTTAGTGGTCTTTTAAAGAAGCTTTTATTATATTTATTATGCATAATAATAGGTTTCGTGATTACATTTCAATGCATGTGTATGCTATGTTTTTATTATACTCATTCTCCATCTCTCCATGTCCCTCTCTTGTATCTGCTGATTCCCTTCTGTGTCCCTTCTGCCTTCATGCCTTTCTCTTTGTTTCTTTGGTTTGGTTTGTTGTTGTTTGTGTGTGTGTGTGTGTTTGGTAACCCACTGGTTTCTTACATGAGCATGAATAAAGAGTGATTTACAGGAGATTTGGGCACCTCAGAAGAGGCTACACTACTGAAGAAAATGTCTTCCCCCACCTAGTAACCATCAACTGTTTTAGAAATTCTTAGGGAAGAGTTGTACTTCAAGACCCCACCCATCTCCAGCAATGGTTAACTGCCTACACAGTCCTTTAAAATGTGGCTAAATGTTTTATCTCTAGAAAGTACAGAAATATAGTAACATGCTTAATCTCAGAGGTAAGTTTATGATCTTAAATTTATGATCTTTCTGAGACCGGGTTTCTCTGTGTAGCCTTGGCTATCTGAGACTCACTTTGTAGACCAGGCTGGCCCGCCTCTGCCTCCCTGTGCTGGGATTATAGGCATGTGCCACCACACCTGGCCAGTTCATGATCTTTTAAAGAGTTTTTATTGCATATTATAAATTAAAAGGTTTTATGATGGCACACATATAATACATTTTGATCATATTCACTCTCCATTACTCTCCCACTCCTGCTAATTTTTCTATATGCTTTATATCTCATTTAATTTTCAAATTAAATAAATGTGATTCATGATAATTTTCTTTTTCTATTTATTTTATTTTCAGGTGCTAGTAGGGATAATTCAGAGTCTTGAACATGCTGATAGTCAAGTAGTCTACCACTGATCCATATTCCCAGAATACCATGTTGTGAAGCTAAGGCTTAAAATGTTAAATCATTTAGCCATCACCCATGGTAGAGACTAAAAGTCAAGACCATAGCATACATACATACATACATACATATATGCATATATATTTTTCTGAACAGAATTTCTCTGTGTAACAGCCCTGGCTGTCCTGGACTCACTTTGTAGACAAGGCTGGCCTTGAATTTACAGAGACCCACCTGCCTCTGTCTCCTGAGTGCAAGAATTAAAGGTATATCCCATCACACCTGGCCTCAAAGACTACATTTTTGTCTGCTATCTATATTGTCTGTTTCTTTTTTAAATATTTATTTATGCATTCATATTTTATGTGTACAAGTGTTTTGCCTGCATGTATGTATGTATATCATTTGTGTATCTGCTTCCTGTGGAGGCCAGAACAGGCAGAAGATCCCCACTCTGGAACTGGGTTACAAATGGTTTTGAGCAACCATGTGGTATTGGAACTTCAATCCAGGTCCTCTGCAAGAACAGTACCCCGTGCTCTTAACCTCTGTGCCATGTTTCCAGTCCGTAATTGTCTATTTTGTGTTAAGCTCCATGAACTAGTGTCTGAACCTTGTGGGTTAGGTGGTTTCAGGCAGAATATGAAGAGCTAGTTTTATCAGGGACCCTATAAGGCACAGGGAGACAAAAGATTAAATGTTTAAAGTATAGGAGATGGGGTGTTTGCCATCTGTGTTAGAGCACAGTATAATTTTAGTTTATCATCTTTAAGATTGGAAGAAGAAGGCTGGAGAGATAGCTCAGCTGTTAAAGGCTAGGTTCACAACCAAAAAGATTGGAAGAAGCAATTTAAGCCTCAACATACATGTAGATCATTGGGCTTTTTTCCTCAGTTAAGTTGTATTTCCCTAAAGGAAAGATAATTTATTCTGGAATTATTTTTGAGTGACCAGAGGTCTAGAAACTCAGATTTAGATTGTCCAAAATTATATGTTCCAGTGAGGCAGCAGTTTTATGGTTCTACGGTCCAAAGACAGTCATAAATCAAGGCATATTTAAAAAACATTGACTGGTGCAGTCTGAGAAGTGGTTACAGCAATGTGGGGGGATGCTTTTCTCCAGGCCTGAGATGGTATCTGATAGCATTTTTAGGGTTTGGATTAGTGGAAGCTGGTGGTCTGCTAAGTTAATAGATTTCAAAAAGGTTTTATCTCTGAGTCACAGGAAGTTAATTCCAACACAGAGCTGGACAAGAAATGGCTGTTCTGGGGCCTGAAGCTAGCCTGAGATAAGGTAATGAGCCTCTAGAGCTGCAACATTCCCATCCCTATCTCTCCACAGTTCTCTGCAGTTCTAATCAGTCAATCAGTCTCTGCAGACGCAGCTTCTTTCCAGGCATTTTTGGTCACAGTTACTATATATAGGTATAAGGTCTGGGCAGATGTAATCAAGTTAACATAGCCCTCACTCCCTTGCATACTATGTTATTAAGCAATTCAGGGGACAGTCAGTACCCTGATGACCCAAATACTTGGCATGCTACCTCTGGAGATTCCTGAGGTATGCTGAAAGAAGCACATTCTTCATAATTGTGCCTACCTTTTTGTTTGTTTGTTTTGCTTTGTTTTTGATTTTTAAAATATAACTTCATGACAAGTAGAGTGGAATTTAAAAAAACTGTCTTAATGTCTTTGAAGTCTAGAAATGAAGATTGTGACTCACTGTAGACTTTTTATTCAGAAAATTCACTTGGCCCATTCCATTAATTATGTAAACAGAGGACAGAAAGGCCCTCTTAGCCAAAAATTATAAGATATCTCTTCTCCTCTCCTCTCTTGTTTTCATTGTTTTACTAATTTTATTTAGAGTTCAATAGTTTGGGGAAAGTAGTGGATCAATTTGTATGAGAAGACAAGGAGCTTTCCAAAATGAAGTGGCAAAGAATGCCATCTCTTCTATAGATTTAATGTTTTTGAAATCTGTTGGAATAGAGGAAAAAGAACCTTGGTATTCCCCAAAGAGAAACTATCCCAAGGGCAGCATGAGTCTGTATTGCTTATCTGCTAGGCTCAACCCTGGAGCCTACAGGACTGTTCTAAGGCTTAAAAACCAGTGACTAAGCTTGCTAGGCACTGTGTTGTTTTGAGAAGCTACAGCAGATTGTAATTCTTCACTTAAATTATCTAATCTGTTGTGTTATTCAGGACCAGTAGCAGAAAGCAAAAGAAGCCACTGTGTTACTGGACTCTGATTTTCTTACCAGATTTTTATAAAAGTTTAACCTAGAGTTTATAGCTCATAAATAGGACTCACCACTTTGGAATGAGTAAGTGTGTAGAGTTTACCTTATTGAGAGAAGAGACCTCCAAAGACAGACTGACATCCCATTGTTAAAAGCTGATTCAAGGTTGGAATGGAGCTCAGTTAGTTGGCTATAATTGTTTCTTTGAATGAGTCCTTGTCTGAAAAAAGAAAAGCATCTGGGGCATGGGAGTTTAGCTCAATGTTATCCTTATCTGTTCTACACATTCATTCCCATCCAAATTCTTAGAAATGTGAAATTAATTAACCCAGCTACAGACTCTAGTCCAATCAGTGGTGGCTTAAGAATATGGCCCATTTCCCACTGAGTGGATCTTGGGAATCCTGTGTGAGAAGTGAGCGTAGGGGAGGACAATTGAAACAACGGATTGTCTATCCAACCCAGGTTTACATATCAGACTTCACAATGTAACATACATCCTAGATATATAATCCATGCTTGATAAAAATTATAACATCAAGACTTTGTTATTAATAAGTGAGTCTCTCTTTCCCTGGGGATAGGAACTGAGTTCAGGGCTTCCGCCATGCTAGGCTCAACCACTGAGATGAAGTAGAAGGTTACATCAATAGTTACATCTGTATGTAACTATATAACAGTTACATCTCTATGAGATGTGTTAGACGGCAAGACCTACAAACTGGTAGATATAACTGCCCATCTCCAGACCTTTATGGGGATATTGAGAGGCATCCACTACAGTACTTACATAGTAAACAGAGGCACTGGATTTCATCATATTGTGTATGTATGTACTTATGACAGGTCACTGTACTACATTAGGTGATAGCTGTAATCTCTGAGAGAAATACAGCCATGGAGGATAAGTAAAAATTCCAGATCTTACCTCTATACAAAAAGCTCGAGTGTATTTGAGCCAAAATTAGTTTAAAATTAATGGTTCTACGCAGTTTAAAGTCTAAACTGAAAACTAGAAAGGTGTAGTTCTGGGTTCTTCCCTTTGTGCTCACAAGTTGGGTTCTGCCCCACCCATCCCCCTCTCACTGTACAGTTTATGAGTGATAGGAAGCATAGAAAACCAACCTAAAGAAAAATGGTGTTCAGTTAGAAAAAGAGCTCATTGACAGAGTATTTGTGTGTATTGCCTTGGGTTTGTCCTCAGAACTAGAACAGCAAAACCACAATAGAAACTCCAGTGGTTTTCAACGGTGAAAAAGTCTTCCCTCACCACCCACATGCCTGGAACATATTTGGAAATACCTGCATTTTTGACTGTCATAAAATGTTGTGGCTTGCTAAGTTAAGAAAAGTTAACACATCTAAGTGAAACGACGTATACCTTAACTTGTCCGTCCCTGATCCCTTCTCCACAATTCTTTAGAACCACTACTTGACTCTACTTTTTTTCCCTTTCCTTTGAGAGAAAGCTATCGTGAGGTTCAGATTGCTCTCCAATGCTCTAGAACAGAGAATAACTTTCTTTTTAAGTTTTTAATGATTTTTAAAATTTCATGTACATTGGTGTTTTGCCTACATGCATGTCTGTGTGAGGGTGTCAGATCCCCTGAAACTGGAGTTACAGACAGTTGTGAGCTGCCCTGTGGGTCCTGGGAATTGAACCCGTGCCCTCTGGAAGAGCAGCCAGTGCTCTTAATTGCTCTCCAGCCCCTTGCCTCGACTTTTTATTGTTGTGGTGGGGTTTTTTGTTGTTGTTGTTTATTTGTTGCTGTTTTTTGTTTGTTTGCTTTGGTTTTGGTTTTTGGTTTTTCAAAACACAGTTTCTCTTTGTAGCCCTGGCTGTTCTGAAACTTGCTCTGTAGACCAGACTTGGCCTTCTGACCTCCTAAGTGTGAGGATTAAAGGCTTGTGGCAGCACTGCCTGGCTGTTCGTTTGGTTTTTTATTTTTTTTATTAGTTTTGTTATTTTGTCTTTTTGGTTGTTGTTGTTTTGTTTTGTTGAGACAGGGTTTCTCTCCATGCAACCCTGGCTGTCCTGGAACTGTTTATGTAGCTCAAATCACAGAAATCCATCTGCCTCTGGCTCTGCCTCTCTGCCCCTGCCTCTCTGCCCCTGCTCCTCCAGTGCTGGGGTTAAAGGCGTGGGTCATCACACCCAACTGTTTTTGTTTGTTTGTTTGGTTTTTGAGACAGTGTTTTGCTGTGTATCACGTCTGACCTGGATCTTGCTATGTAGACCAGGCTGGTGAGGCCATAAACTTTTGGTGATACTCCTACCTGTGTCTGCCAAGTGCTAGAATTACAGGTATAGCAATCATCCCAAGTGCTGCGGTTATAGGTACATAGCAGATTGCGCAGCCTCATTGACTCTATTTAACATCTAGAATTAATTTTGTGCCTTACTATGTTTGGGGATGGAGCTCAGGGGACAACTGAGGATTGAATACAAGTTGAATATAGGTTGGATGACAAGCACCTTTACCTGCTGAGCCAATCCTGACTCTGTTTCTTAGGCTTCACATACACGTGAGATCATGTCTTTGTGAGCTTGGCTTATTTCTAGTCATGTTACATTCTCCAGGCTTTACCTCATTGCTCATAAGTGACAACATTTCCTGTGCAGGGCCTCTTGTACACTACTAGGCAAGCACTTTAGCCCTCAGCTACATCCTCAGTTCTAGGATTGCCTTGATTTTTATTTCATTTACTTTATTTTTGCAGTGATGTTGGGTATCAAACTCCTGGCTTTGGGCATGAAACACTATACCACCAAGCTACAACCTCATCCTTTGATTTTTTTTCTTTGTATGGCTTGATAATATTCGTTGTATTTATGTATACATTGATTTCACTGTATTATTTAGAGTTTCTTCTTCTTCCTCTTCTTTTTTTTTTTTTTTTTTTTTGAGACAGAGTTTCTCTGTGTAGGCCTAGTTGTCTGTAGCTGACCAGGCTGGCCTTGAACTCACTTCTGCCCCCCTGAGTACTGGGATTAAAGGTATGTGCCACCATGCCCAGCTTATTTCAGGTTTCTATTGCTGTGATAAAGCATCATGACCAAAAGCATCTTACGGAGGGAAGTCTTACAACTCTCAGGTCATTTTTTACTCCTGAGGGAAGTCAGGGGGAGAACTCAACAAAGGAACATGGAGGCAGGAACTAAGCAGAGGAGTGCTGTTTACTGGCTTGCTCTACATGGCTGGGTTAGCCTGCTTGCTTATGCAACCTAGGACCAGCCCAGAGATGTCTTGGCCCACAGTGAGTTGGGTCTTCCCATACCAATCATCAATCAAGAAAACATCTCACAAGCTTGCTTACAGTTGGATCACATGGAGCTATTTTCTCAATTGAACTTCTTTCTTCCCAGTTGACCCTAGCTTGTGTCAAGTTGATATTATATTAATAACTAGGCAACACAAATAAATATTCATTGAAGGACAGATGAATTCCATATTTTGGCTGTGGTGAATGGTGCCATAATAAACATGGGAACACAAGTGTTTCTTAAATATAGTGAATCAATTTACTTTGTATATATATCCAGAATGTTTTGGTCCTTCTTGTCCTTTAAGACTGGGGATAATGAAATACTTGTAGGGATATTCTTGGGTGTTCTGTATCCTGACTTCTGGCACAATCTCAGGGTAGACAGCAAAGCCTGGGTAAACAAGAGCTATTGTAGGCAATCATTTAAAAAAAATACCACAACAATGGCAAGCACTAATGTAACACAGGTCTGAGAGCATAAAGGAACAATGTGGGCATAGGTAACAGATTGCTGAGTGCTAATGGGTATGGCTTGATACCAAGAAATTAATATTTTTGCCCCTAGGTGTCAATAGTATATAGTAGCCCAACAATGTGGCTGGAACCTGGGATGGTTATTTTTTTTTCCCCAAGGATTAGGAAAGCTTGTTAGAGCCCAAAGTAATTAGGAATACTAGATAGTAAAGAAAGATGAAAGAGAGTTGGATGTGATGGCCCATGTCGGAAATACCAACACTTAGGAGGTAGAATCAGAGGAATTTGGAGTTCAAGGTTATCCTAAACCACATAGTGACTTCAAGACCAGCCTGGACTACATGAGCTTCTGTCTTTCCTATCCCTCCTTTCAAAAGCAACAAAATGTCTAACTCTGTTACTTATTTGCTGAGTTATCTTGGGTATTTCACCTCTTTGTGATTTGGTTTGCAAATGTGAAACATGATGTTAAGAATGGTGCTTATGAATCAGTGGATTCATATAAAGCACACAGGAAATGCTATTTAATTGGTAGCTATTATTATTATACATCTGAGTGGGTAGACTATGATTTATAACTGCTGCTCAGAAGATTTTTCCTAAGAATGCCTTGCTTATGTGGTTCTGTGGATGGATATGGACCCCAGGGCCTTTGAAGAGAACAGGCAGTTGTTTCAGCAACCACTCTGCTCTGTGGATACTTTGCAGAGAAATTTAGCTTTGTGACACTTCACAGTTAGAGAGAAGTGATGTGGACTTATTTATATTTGTACTTTCCAGGAGTCAGGTGTCAAAGCACTTTGCCCCCCCCCCCACATATGCCTTGGACACACATGGAATCACTGTATCTTTGAAGAGAAGACCAGACAATATAGCAAGATGAGAGAAACTGCACTATTGCATGTTTCTAAGTAAGTTGCTAAGCCATAGGGAGCTGCTTACTTGTGGGGGAAGGAAGGCTGACATTAATAGTTCCTAGATGATCTTAGTGAGACTCTTTCTAATTTTAAGGCCTGCTTAGAGAAAATGTCATTCAGAAATCAATGCCCTTAGAGTTACTGTCTTATGTAGTGAGTGACTGGATAAGAAATACATTACATGTTCTTTACATGAAATGTACTTACAATTAATTGAAAGTATATGTGGCTTAATATTATTTGGGGTTATAGTTTTTTTATTCCCTATATATATCTCTGCCTCTCCCATAATCTATTTTGTTATATCTCAAGGGAGAAGGTGGCGAAGCAGGAAAACAATATAAGGATATGGCTTGGGACACTGACATCTAAAACTGATTCTAGGTGGGTGTGGTGGCACATTTTGTAATCCCAGCCTTGGGATTGGGAATTTAAGGTCATTCATGGCTACATAGTGAGCTCAAGGTCAGCCTGAGCTACACAAGACCTTGTTTATTACCTCAAAAAAAAAACAACAACAACACCAACAATTATTCTAGTGAAAACTTTGTGGTTTCTTGATAGTAGTGCTTCCAAACATAACTGTGTTGTTGGATGTTTTTATGGGATAATATAAAGTCAAATTAGAAGTGGTTAATAATGCTCAAATTTTCTGGTAGATGAATGGGAATTGCCACTTGACAGTGGAAACCAGTGGATAGGAAGAGGATGTTTTCTAATATATAGTGGTGATTAGCTATAACTGTTTACTCTCATTTCTGTCTACAATGGCATTTGTGCTCAGCTCTGGGCAGCACATATATCAATAATAAGTCTACAAGTGGCTGGAGAGATGGTTCAGCAGTTAGGAGCACTTGCTGCTCTTGCAGAAGATCTGGGTTTGGTTCCCAGTACCCATATGGCACCGTACAGCTATTTGTAACTCCAGTTTCAGTTAATTCAATACCCTCTTCTAACTTCTGTGGGTACCAGGCACACATGTGGTGCACATGCATGCATGCAGGTAATACAGTCATATGCAGAAAAAAGTCTTCAAAATAACTTGTAAATATGTAATTGAATAAAAATATACAGAAATTCAAAAATATTTCTCCATTGAGAAATATTGTTCCATTGGCTGGGAACAGATTCATCTGATCTTCGAATTTCTAAAGCTGTGTGTGTTTGTGTGCGACACTGCTTAATAATTATGAGCAAGTGTTTCGTAGTCGAAGAAAAACTACATGGAAGAGTTGGCATCAGAGTGGCTTGAAGGGCTAACAGTCCTAAGTATTATTCTGTGTTGATTGTATCGTCAAGCTCAGAGAGGGCAATAGGAGGAAGAGTCAACATTAGTAAAAAGGTGGCCACAGTTTTCTATTTATTATCTCATGAGATTAAGGACCAATAACTTGATAATCTTTGAAACTGTTGACTTATGTTCGTTTGGCTACCCTTCAGCAAGTCATGTCTGTTTTCTCCTCCTTGAGCCTCAGTTTCCTCCTTTGCTAAGGCAGGATCATTACAGGTTAAAGGAACAGTTATTCACCATGCCTCATACAGCATATGAAGCAGTTCTTGAAGACACTGAGCTGAGAGTAACACGCAATGAAAGCTCAAAGAAGGCAGCAGTCAAGAATTTGAGAAATTGGGAGATTTTTGGGGGGGGAGGAGGGGAGGGGAGTAATGGGAGAGAGGGCTAGCCTCTGTGAGAAAGTGGCTTTTTCCCTTGCTAGCCATCCAGAAGCCTGTCAGAGTAGCAAGGGGGCTGGGCCAGGCTGCTGAAGGGGTTGCTAAGATACCGAGGGTCCAGAGGCAGTTCAATGAACCTTTAAACCATTGCACCCTCACCCACCCGTCATCACCGGGGCCATTGGCCATTGTTCCCCACAAAATGGCGCCGGTAATCCCCCTCCCAGTCTGAGGCCTGTGTGTGGCAGAGGAGAGGAGTGGGACTAGAGGTGGGAACAAGAACTACACTTCCCAGGGTACAGCGCACCCGCTAGTGAGGCACTGGCCACGTGCCTAGGCCTAGCGGTTACACGCCGTCAAAAATCGGTTAGCTCCCTTTCCCATCTGTGTTTTGGTTCTTGCCCCCCCTCCCCCACGCGCATTGAGGTCCTGGGGGCGGGGGGGGGCGGTAGTGGTATATGCCATGACCGTTGCCCTTGCAACATTACCAGGAGACAGGTATTTGTAAATCTGTGCTTCGACTTCTAATCCCAAAGCCGGCAGGTATGGGTCTCGCGAGATAAACCGGGAGCTAGAAAAAGTGAGTAAGGGGTGGCTGGTGGAAAGGTACTGGTGGGTACCACGTCTCTACAGAGCTGGTTCATTTTAAGGTTTACAAAGAGCTGAAAGTGGTCTGCGGGTGGCTCGGAAGTGGTTGGTGTGCGCTTGTACCTCTTTTCATTTCTTTTTTTTTTTTTTTTGGATGGAAAAGGGTAAAGCAGCCGTGAGGACGAGTGCTTCAGGACACGCAGGAGGTTTCTCGCTTGGCTCCTGGCTGAGATTTTTCTCTTTGCTAGGGAGAGAAACCTCTCTCCTCAAAGCGCATCTACCTCGCTGCGCTGAGTTCGGGGAAGGTGTGCACAAGCGCCAGCTGGACAGTCTGTGGGCACCTTGCTATGATAGGGGCCATTCCGAGTTTGGGCTGCTCAGTTGGCTTTCTCCGCCCCTCCCCCTCTCCCCCTCCCTCCCCTCCCTTCCCCGCCCCTCTCCAGTCCAGCAGAATTCTCTGGTTTCAGTACGCGTGCTCCCGGTCAGCTGAGGGGCGAGCGCGAGCTTGGGCTCGCACCCTGTTCCCCCTAACCCCGCCTGCTCTTTCCCTAACCGCGGTTTCAGGCACGGTGGGCTCCCGGGCAGACGCGCGCACGCGCACAGCACTGGGAGATGAGCTCCAGACTCTGAGGAGGGGAGTAAGAAGCATCGGAGGAGGCGTTAGAGGAGGAGGTATATGTGTATGTGTCTAGTCTACGGTGTAGCGGTCCGGTGGGCTGGAGGAGGCTTGAGAGCCAGCGAGGGAGAAGTGAAGAGAGTCGGTCTCTGTCGGTCAGAGTCTCTAGTGAGGTGAGGGTCCTGGCCAGCCCAGGACCCTGAAAGAGGGAGGAGGCCGGGGGGCGTGTCCAGGATCGGGCTGAGAGATGAATGGGCCCAGGATGAATGGAAGGAGGCAGCGGCGGCCAACAGTCTTTTCAGAGTAAGCGCCCCAGTGTGTGTGTGTGAGTGTGTGTGTGTGTGTGTGTGTGTTTTGAGGGGGAGCTGCTTGACCACGGCAGGGTGCGTGCAGTCACCCAAAGGTACTAAGGTACTGGACGAGGCCGCACTCGGGTCTTGGGTAAGAGCTGGAGTCTAAGTGACCGAATACGGAGAGGAAAATTAAGATGGGGGCGGGGGGGAAGTGGGGAAGGACAGATCTGAGGTTAAGGTGCGTTTTTTTTGTTTGTTTGTTTTGTTTGTTTCTGTTGGGGAGGGTGGCAACTTTGGCAGTTGATGAAAGACCCAGAGACAGGGAAGGTGAGGATATAGGAGATGGTTGACAAAGGGCCTGAGAGATCATTTAAGTAAGATTGGTGCTACTAAAAGAATCCTTTTGGGTGTGGAATGTTCAACAAGGTTGGGCTGTGTTATATTGATGGAAATGGAGTGGGGGACAGAGTATGCTTAAAATAGATGTTCGTTTGCTGTAGAAGGGTCGATAGGACTGAAATCTGGGTGAGGGATACAGCAAACTGATTGTGTAAATTGTGTTAGGTGCAAGGGAATTGAGAGGTGTGGTGTGTATTCTGAGACTGACTTCCTGGGAATGGGGAGGAGATAGTATGATAGGGTTAGAATAAAAGTCTTGAGGTGGTTTCCTTGTACTGAAAGAGGTTTTGTTTAGTTAAGAGCTGTGAAACATTTATATAGTGGGATGTGGGTGGAAACCCCCAGAGTCTGTCCATATCTTGCCAGTTGATACACTGTTAAACTGAAGTGCAAATTTTGTAGCTCTTGCTCTTCTCCCTGTATTTTTTATCCTTGAAAAAAAAGTTACAGGGTTTCATCCTGTAACCAAGGCTGGCCCAAAATTCACTCGGTAGCCAACATTGGTCTTGAATTTCCTTCCGTCCTCTTGCCTCAGCTTTCAGGTGTGATTCTTTATGAGTTCCTGCTGAGACAGTTGTATTGAATCAAAATCAATAGTCTTGAGTTGTGAAAATCAGTGCAGTAGCGATTGCATCCAAAAATTTGGAGGCTTTGTTATCCGTTTTTCATGAGTAGTGGTTTGTTTTTGAGACATGGTCTCACTACGCAGCCTGACCTGAAATTTGCTGTGTAACCAGGGTGGCCTGGAACTCAGAAATCTGCCTGCCTCTGCCTCCTAAGTTTTAATAGAAAGAGAACTTTTCAACAGACCTTAGTGTATGACACAGAGCTGGAGTTGATTTTAGACAGTCTGTAACTCTTTGGATTGTTGAATTTGAGATTTATTTAAACTGGGCAGCCTGAGGGAAAGATACCTCATATTAAACATGAGCTAAAATGTACAAAATCTGGTTTTGAGTGTTTAGTAATGATACCTGATGTTTTTGCTTGTTTTGGAGTTTATTTTCTTTGAAAACTGGCACTTGCTTTTAGTGGTTTTGTTTCTTTCTTTGATGAGGATTCAACACAGGGCCTTGAACATGCTAGGCAATCCCTTTACCACGGAGCTGCTTCTGCAGCTGGTGTAACTTTAAATTACAATAGATTACTTGGACATTTTGTTCTCTGAATATGTTACTTAGCTTCTGGTAAGGAGGTCTCGTGATGTTTTCATTCTGTTCTGGATCAAGATTAATGATTATGGAAACTTCATGATTATTTTTACAAGTCTTGTTGACATATATCGAGTTTTGGGAAATGTTGTAAATTTAAGAACATTTTTTGCATTATGTTTTGAATTGAAAAGAGTATAATCCTTTCTTTGACTACTTACAGTTTTGATACAAAGATTAATACTGTGTTTAGTTTGAGATTGAGGTGAGTATATATACATACCTTGTGTATGTATATATAAATATGTAGGGTGGTATATATGCATACATACCAATATGTATAATCTCAGGCATGCATTAAAATAGAGAAGAAATATAAAGGTACAGTGGGAGCATAGAAATGTTCAACTCTTCCAGGAAACATGATCTTCCTAGTTTTTAGCTAGATATTCCTGGAGTGGAAGGGCATATAATTATAGAAGTGTATTTGAGGAGTGGGATGAGAAAAGGCAGGAATCATATGCTGAGACTGCGACTGAAGAGTAGTACTAGGCTTATATCCTGGGAGCCATTTCTGCCCCTCCTTTCTTCTTTTTGCTGCCTTTTCCACCATGTCCCTCTTTAGATTGTCTGCATACTTTACACATACTTTTACACTATCCTTCTGAGTCTTCCTCATATTTTAAAGATAGTATAAAGGTCAAAGATAAGTCTGGTGTGGTGGTACAAGACCTTTAATCCCAGCATTTGGGAGGCAAAAGCAGGCAAAACCAGGATAGCCTGGTTGACATCTAGGGGTAAAACTGACAAAGACAACAAACTAATAAAAACAAAACAAATACTTGGTCTAGTAAGCAGTGGAACCTGCGCTTCTGACTCTGGATCAGTGATAATGCTCCCATCACATGTCTACATTCACTACCATGATTATTTTCTAGTGTTTCAGGCATGAAATGTTTGTATATTGGCTTAAGTTTTTCTTCATAAAGCACAAGTGTTTCTGTTTTCATTAAGTTGTCCATTGCTGAGACAGTAATTAATATGGCCAAAGACTGCCAAGAAACATAATAGAAATATAGAAATATTCTAGTTGTAATACATTCCTAGCTGTTAGGTAACTGAATTAAAAGTAATTAGTGGATCTGAGTGTGATGGCCTTTAATCTCAGCACTCAGGAGGCAGTCTGGTCTACAGAGTGAGTTCTAGGACAGCCAGGGCTACACAGAGAAAACCTATCTCAAAAAAAAGGTAGAGCTTAAATTTTTGTGTGCATGTTTTTCTATGAAGATGAACTGTGTACAAGAAAAAAATTATGTCTCTTATTTTTGTATTAAGTATTCAGCTCTATTTGTAGATATCCTTAGGTCTTTTACAGGAGTGTCTTGCCCATTTTTATTTGAGATATAAAATTTGTTATATTGTTAGGCAATGACTAACTTTGATGGCTGTAAAGAACATATAAAGACATTTATTTTAAAATTAGAGTTGATGCCATTTTTAATTTAATTTTTATTTTGGGATTTTATATATGAGTACTGTATTTATAGTTGTTCTGCAAATATCATGAGATGTTTGGTTTGGAAAATGTTGAAGTTGTTGAGAGAGACTTATTGTAGAAATGAGCCTTTAATGCTCTTTCTTTTAGGACTATATATTCTAAAACTTTTTTCTTTTCCTCTTTCTTCTCTTTCTTCCATATAAACTGTTCCCTTCTCGTTGTCCTTCCTTACATTTTAAAAATGAACTATGTCCTCCCCTACCTGTGGATTTGGAAAGGTGCAGGGAGGAGATGAGGGAGGGAAGGGGGGGGAATAAGGAGGGAATGCAGTAGGGGGCTATGGCTGGATACAAAGTACATAACCTGTGATTAATATAAAATAAAAGTGAAAAAAAATGAACTGTGTTTGGGATTTAACCCAAGGTCTCCCGCCTGCTACTTAAGCCCCACTCAGACTCCTTTAAAAAGTCTTAGTAGAAATGAAATATATCTTTGCCATACTTTAGCATGGAATCTTAAAACTCAGTAACAAAGTTACCATTTTAATACTTTTATTTTATTTTTGTGGTACTTGAGGTTAAACCCACCAGCCCTGCACATGACCAGAAAGCACTCTGTCACTGACAAACATCCTCAGCCCTCTTTCTTTTTGATAGTAGGTCTCAGTAAATTGCTCAGGTTGTTCTTGAGCTCACTTTGTAGACCAAGCAGACCTTGAATTTGTGATTCTCCTACCTCAGTCTCCCAAACTGCTGGGATTACAGGCTTGAGCCACTAAACCTGGCTTTAAACCATTTTTAAAGTACACATACGTATTTGGCATTAAGTAACTTTACTGTATTTGGGCTAGTATCTAATTCCTAAATGTTTTCACCATCTTGAAAGAAAACACTGTACTTACTCATTAAGTGTTCACTCTCCATTCTCCTCCCTCTAAAACTCAGTGGTCCTGTTTCAATAGCTTTGCTTAGTCTCTAATCATAATACTAACCCTACACCTCTTAGCTCTGACTTTTTCCTGTAAATCTTTGCATGAGCCCTTCTCTTTCTGCCTGTCTGTCTTTCTGTGTCTTTGCCTCTGTCTTTCTCTCTGTGTGCTTGTGTGTGTGTGTGAACATGTGTTTGTGTGGATGTTTCACATAGGAAAGTCAGAGGACAACCTAAGTTTTCAGTCTTTGCTTTTGATCTTGCTTGAGAATAGGTGATTTCATCTGGGCAGCCTCCTGTCTCCACTTCCCAACTTGCTATAGCAATGTTGAGATGCTACAGCATCTGGCTTTACCTGGATTTTGGGAATCCAAATTCAGGTCCTCACAAGCCGTATCCTCAGCCCTTATGCCCAAATTCTTTTACTTACCGTATTTTTTGAGATTCACCCACTATGTATGTCTCATTTCCTTCTATGGTTGAGTAATACTCTATTTTTTGGGTATATCCATTCATGAGTTCATGAATATTTGGGGTGTTTCTACCTTTAGATTTTTGTGGTTAGTGCTGCTGTGTAATATTATTCATGTGTAAGATTATTTTGAATACCCATTTTAACTTAATTTGGTCATGTAACTAGAAAAGATTTACTGGCTCACGTAGCCACTGTTTTCTATAGAGGTGCCACCATTATATATTATCATATCCAATATATATGGATTCCAATTTCTGTACCTCCTGTAAAAACTTGCTGCTGTTTTTTATAATGGCCCCATGGTGGGTGTGAAGTGGTATTATTGTGGTTTTAATTTGCATTTCCCCAATGACTAATGATGTAGGGCATCTTCCCTTGTACTTTGTCTATTTATATTTCTTCTTTGAAGAATATTTTGAACTGTCTATTTAAGAATTTGTTTATTTTTAAATTGGTTGTCATTTTATGAATTATAGTATTTTTGATGGTTTGTAGAAATTTATTTTGATTTATGGTACTAAAACATCAGTCTTGTGGGGTGTGGTGGTACATGCCTTTAATCCCAGCAAAGCCATTGAGACAAGCAATGAGAAGGCAGAGGAAAGCAGTCCTCTGTGAGTTTAAGATGAGCATGGTCTAGAGAGAGAGAGACAGAGAGAGAGGGGGAGTTCTAAGCCAGCCAGCCAATGATACATAATATGACCCTATCTCAAAAGAAAAGAAATCAATCAATCAATCAATCAATCAATAATCAATCATGTGTAATCTAACCCAGAGATTTCATTCATCCACCCACAACAAAATTGTCTGTTAGCCGTATTTCTAGATCTTGAAAGACCTTTGCTCATTTTAAAATTTGGCTTTTTTTGTTGATTTACAAGAGTTTTTTAAAACTGTATTGGGAGGGAATAAAGGAGGGGGCTACAGCTGGGATACAAAGTGAATAAAATGTAATTAATAAAAAATTTAAAAAACTGAATTCTAGATGCTAGACCCTGATAGTTGTTATCTTTTGCAAATAAATTCTTGCATTCTGAGTATGAGTGGCCTTTTTTAGTGCAAGGTCTCCTATATGCTTGACAGGTGGTCTGCCACTGAGTTACAGCCCTGATTTGTACTTTGGTTGATTGAAAATTTTTGCTTTTTATTTATTTTTTAAGAGTCTTGCTGTGTACTCCAGGCTGGGCTTTGATTTTTGATCCCCCTGGCTCAGCCTCCAAAGTGCTAGAATCATAGGCATGTAACCACTCTGTCTGCTATCTTGATGGTGTGTTTTGAGTCACTAAAGTTTTGACGCATCATTAAGTCAGTTATATATTTTTTCTTTTGTTACTTATGCCATTTGTTCATTCATTTATTCATCCCCTGCCCCCCAAGTTGGCCTCAAAGTTGTGTAACCAAGAATGACTTTGGACAATTTTTAACTATTTATTTCTAAATTTTATGTACATTGGTGTTTTGCCTGCATGTATGTCTGTGGGTGTCAGATGTGGAACTGGAGTTACAGATAGTTGTGAGCTGCCATGTGAGTGCTGGGAATTGAACTGGGTCCTCTGGAAGAGCAGCCAGGACTCTGTACCTCTGAGGCATCCATCTGTCTGACCCCTGTTGCTATAATGTTCTTGTGGAATGTATACAATTTATACTTGTTCATTCAAATGCTGATTTCTCTACCCCACTGTCTGATTTCAATCCGGACATTGCATCTAAGCATCACCTGTCTCAAGTTTATGTAAATATGCCACCATTTGTTCTCTGTATTTTCAATTAAACAACCAGCCAATGATGTGCAGTAGAGAGAATAGGGTGGGGCATCCTGTTCCGGAGGGGATAAAGAAGCTAGTGGGGGAGCAGGAGAGCAGACCTGGGCAAGAGAGGACTTGGAACCACGAGGAGAGATGAATCGGAGCTAAGATATGACTAAAAGCAAGTATAATGTGGAAAATCTGAATGGAAGGAAACTATGTGGGCTTGGAGGTTTAGGATGGAGTAATCATTGCTCAGCATTGTGCTCTAGGTTAATTAAATAAACCCAATCTCTGTGTGATGATTTGGGTATACAGCTGGATTAGGAATAACTGCTGATAACCAGAAGATAAATCAATAATAATAAATATTAATGTTTAACAACAGACCCCCTTGGAACTTTTTTTAAAGATTTCTAAATTTTATGTGTATGAATATTTTTGCATGTATATTTGTGTACTGCATGCATGCTGGTGCTTGTGGAGGCCAGAAGAGTTTATTACCCTAGAATAGTGAGCTGCCATATGGATGCTGGGAACCAAAATTGTAATTTTAGTCATATTTACTGGAGCTCTCCTATAACCCCCTATTCTCCTCACTGCTCTCCTCATGCAATGAGTTTTCTCCCTCCCCCCACCCCATGGAGTGAATTATGTGTTGCCCTATTTCTTTTGGAAGTGTGTTCTGCCCTGCAGTGTGGTAAGCTTACCAGGGATCACACCATTAAGAAAAAGCTGATATTTCCTATCCCAGCAGCTATCAGATGCCACTAGCGTCTCAACTAGTGGTAAGATATTATGACCATTCCTCCCTTGTTTTACATGGCAATTGCCTGCAAATTTTCAAATTTTACAATTGTGAAGGTTGTGCATTTTACTTGGTGTGTGTGTGTGTTTGTATGTTCCAAAGCTCCATATGAGTCAGAGAGACTTTTATATTTTAATAATTATGATGATGATGATGTGTGTCTGTGTGTAAGTCAGAGGACAAATTTATGGAGTTTCTTCTTGATGTGGATTTCAGGGATTGAACTCAGGGCATTAGGCTTGCAAAGAAAATACCTTTACTTATTTAGCTATCACCCCAGCCTCAGGGAGACTTTTATATGATTAAACTTTTTATGATGAGCTAAAAAAAATCTACCCTTATATTGAAATTATAGGGATGCTTTTTTGCCTGCTTATTTATATATTTCTGTATGGGATATTCATGTGTGTGCAAATGTATTCACTCATGCCAGTGTGTCTGGTGGTTAGATGTCAGCATCAGATGACTTCCTCTATAGTGTCACACCTTAATTTTTGAGACTGGATCTCTTGCTGAACATGAAGCTCACCAAATTGCTAGACTACCTGACCAGTGAGCACAAGGGATCTGCCTGTCTCTGACTCTCAGTGCTGGGATTACAGATAACCCCCCTGCCTAGCTTTTGCATGGATACTGGGGAATCTGAATTCAGGTTCTGATATTTGTAAGCATTTCACTCATTAAGCCTTTTCTACAGTGTCATTTTGAACTAAGATTATTTGTCATACACAGGGTGCATTCCTGTAATCCCAGAATTCAGGAAACTGAAGCAGGAGTACTGTAAGATCAAAACCAGCCTGGTTTACATTGTGTAAGGTGAAATGTTCCTTTAAAACTACAGAAAAACTGTAGGGCATAGTGGTACATAACCTGTAATTCAAGCACTGTGGAAGCAGAGACAGGAAGATCTAGTGTGTGTCCAAGGGCAGCCTGAGTTACATGGAGAGTTCTAGGCTAGTTGGGACTTAAATTGTTTGAAACCAATCAACCAATCAACCAGTCAACCAACCAACTAACCAGCTAACCAACCAAAGCAAACAACAGCAAAAAAAAAAAAAGGCTAAAAGAAGCTACTCAAATGATTTAGACATATAGATTCCTGATCTGAACAATTATAAACTATATAACAGATATAATTGATTTTTTTTAGATATATGCAATGCCGATTTTTGGTAAAATAATAGATAATTATGCATTAAATCTGTTTTCAACTGAGTTTGTTTTTTGGTTTGACTTAGCCCCAAATAGCCTGGAAATTGTAATCCTCAACCTCCTATGGTGCTGGGATTGTAGGAGTAATGTCAACATGTCTGACTTTCGTATATGCAACTAATCCCTTGCAGGGACTATATTTCCAAAGAATGTGATGTGGTTTTACAGTGTATATATCTGTGAAATTTATAAGGAGCCCCTTATTAGGAGTGAGTTATAAGTGGGCTCGGGAGTGAGATAATGGCTTGTTTTTTTTGTGGGGCTAGAGATGGAACTCAGGACTTGGCACATTCTAGAAGCAAGTTCTCTGTCACTGAGCCCCTTTCTCCTAACTTTTTTTCCCCTAGCTCTTCCATTTTAATTCATTTTACTTGATCTCTATTTACTTTAAAATCTTTTGCCCTTTAGAAACACTGATGTAGTACAGGCTGATCCTCAAATTTGCTATGTAGCCAAGGATAATTTTGAACTTTCGATCCTTTTTGCCTTCTACTTCCTAAGTGCTGGGATTATCGTTGTGCACCACCACGATGGGCTTTATGAGGTGCTGATGATCCGATCCAGGGCTCAGCAAGCATTCTGAATTTCAGACCTCATGTTCATTTTCATTTTTTAAGAAAGATTTTATTTTATTAGTTATGTGCATTGTATGTGAGCACAGGTACAACAAAAAGCCAGTGGCTACAGATTCCCCTACCTGGAGGTATATACAGTTGTAAGCTGCTGAATGTGGGTCCTGGGAACCAAAGTCAGGTCCTCTATGAGAGCAGTTTGCATGCTTTCTTAACCACTGAGTCATCCCCCCAGCCCAAACCCTCCCCTGAGTCATCTTTTTAATAAAAGAGACTCAGGCCAGTCCCAAGTCTGGTGCTGAAAGGAGCCTCTTGAATCAGCTGTCAGAATAGCTGGAGTTGAAGGGACCTACATTTTTTCCTATGACAGGATGTTACTATATGCAGCCCAGGCAGGCCAGTGCTGTGATTGCAAGCATGGGCCACCGTGTCACTTTAGGTTTTGAGTCTTTTTTTTTTTATATTTGTAAGAGAACAATAACAGTTTTACTTCTCAAAATTCTTGTGATGATTGAATGGAAACATGCGTAAGAGGATTTAGAAACATGTGTTTCTAAAACACATTCAGTAAGTTGTAATTGGTAATTTTTTTTGCATATATACCTTATTATTCTGTTTCCTTAACTGTTTTTTTCTTTTATTTCTTTCCTTTCTTCCTTTCTTCCCCCTCTTTCTTTCTTTTTCTTTTTTCTTTTCATTTCGTTTCTTTTCTTTCTGAGAGAGGGTTTCATCATGTAATCCTGGCTGGCCTCAAATATGATCCAGTTGCCTCTGCCTCGTGCTTTTAATTCACTCATGTCTTTGAGTTTGAGGTGAGCCTGGTCTAAATAGAGAGTGCCAAGCCAGCCAGCACTCTGTAATAAAGAAACCCTCTCTCTCTTTCTCTCTCTGTCTCTGTCTCTGTCTCTCTCTCTCTCATACACACACCAACACACCACCACCACCAAAAAGGAAGGAAACTGTTCTTCAGGTTATTAAGAAATCTTTTGTTCCTGTTATGCCAGAATTTCTTTTAGTACTTGGTGTAGTTTTGATTTTATATTTAGCTCTATATTGCCACTGATTTTAGTTAAGTCTTTACCTCTCCTCCCCCAGTAAGTACCCATTTATCCTGCCACAGTTTATTGTACTATCTATTCTTTACAAACTTGAATTGTTTTACAGTAGTGTATATTCCCAAGTGTGCCAATTTCTTCCTAGTTTTTTTTAAATATATGTCTAGTTCTGTGCTGAAACAGTATTGCGTAGATAATTACAACTATATTATATGTTAATATTTGATAAAGAAAAAATTTCATTGTCCTATATCAAGATTTTAGGGGTTAGGGAATTTTGGTGCTGCCTTAATGAAGCCCAGGCTGGCCAGGAACTCATGGCAATTTGCTTGCCTTAGCCCTTTGGATGCTGACATTACAAGAATGAGCCAACATGCCCTGCTTCATGATAGTTTTGGTTTTCCTTGTGCTCTCAGAATCAACTTGTTTGTTTGCGATTTTGATTGGGCTCATATCGACTTTGTGGTAAACTGGAGGTTGGGAAGGTGATTATATTAGCAATTGTGGTGGTGCATTGCTATAATCCTGACACTTGGGAGGCTGAGACAGAAAGGTTGCTGTGAGTTAAAGGACAGATTATGTTACATAATGAGACTCTGTCCCACAAAATAGAAACTATAGTAATAAAGACATTGAATTGGGTGTGGTGGTGCATACCTATAATCTTAGCATTTGGAGGAGACAGGAGGTTGAGGAATTCACGGTTATCCTTTGGCTTCATAATGAACTGGGGTTGCATGAGATTCTGTCTGAAACAAAACAAAACAAGATATCATTAGTGGTTCTTTCCTCTGAGCAATATTGGTGTTACTTGTGTGTTTCAGTAGTTTCAGTTTTTTTCATATAGGTGCTGCATATTTCTTCTTAAGCTTGTTCATTATAAAACATTGTTTCCAAGATTTATTTGTGTTTATGTGTCTCACTATGAGGTTATATAATGTATTTTGTGGGTTCCCTCAGAAGCCAGAAAAGGGCAGTAGATCCAGTGGAGCTGCTGTTACAAGCAGTTGAGAGCTACCCGACATGCTTGCTAGGAACTGAACTTTGGTTCTTTGGAAGAGCAGCAAGGAGTTTTAATCATGGAACCATCTCTCGAACTCCTTGAATGTGTTCCCAAATGAGTATGTTATAGTTTCGTTGCTCTTGTGAGCATGACAAGTAGCTTTGCTTTGGGTTTGGGTATGGTTTTTGTGAGGAGGCAGGATTAAGATTAGGTGTCATTGTGTAGACTAAGTGGGGCTTAAACTCACTGTCTTCTTGTCTTCTTCTTAGTTCCAGCTAGTCATTTTTTTTTCAAGTTGAACTGAATGTTTAATGCATTTACAGGAATACAAGTACAGAATCAGAATTTACATGACTGACACTGACGTTGGTGTTACATTTTTCAAAGAAGCTTCTCCTAGTTCCTTTTTTTTCCCAGCTTCCTTGGAGCAATAAACATTCTTAAGTATCTGCTCTCCACTGTGCTTGACAGTAATTCCATCTTCCACATTTCATCCCATCACGGACTGCACTGTTTCACTGTAAGACTCATCCCACCCAAGTTACAAAAATCCACAGGAAGCGAAAACAGCAGTCAAATGCAAAGGCCCAAGGACTCAGAGTTCTGCGTATCTGCTCACACAAACCTTCTATATTTGTTCATATTAGTAAAACAGAGTAATAGAAATAAAAGCTACTTTAATGAAAAAGGAACTCGGAAGTGAGGTCATTAAATATAACTACTCACATTTTAAATATAAATACCACGTACTTCCTGATCAGTATTAAGTAGGTGCTAAACTGTTTATTTAGAGTTCTGGTCTCAGAGGAAAAAGGCAGAGACAAAGAAGGTGCTTCATGTTGTCAGGTCCGTTGGAAACAGCCAGGGGCCTTCAGAAAAAACACACTAGTCTTTCTTTTTATCAGAGACTTCTGTTGGTCCTTTTGTGAATAATCCATTTGTATCTGCACCCTTGCAGTCTACTTTGCCTATATTTTTATTGTTGGATTTGCGTATAGCTTTTTTTAGGCCATATACGGCTGACAACAGGGGAAAACAGAGGGTATAGGTATGGCTCCAGGAATTTTTGGAAGATCCAGAGCAGAACTGGAATGACAATACAAGGAATGTACACTGCCGGAGCCCGCCAGCAGAGCAGACCGGGGTTCTGAGTCGGGAGTGAGGATTGAAATTAATAATGTACACTACACATATTATGTTCCGAGAGGCTTCTGGCCACTTGCTCATGGCTCCAATGAGCCCTATAGCGTCAATACGCTCTGTACCCGAAAAGTGGCAAGGCCAGCCAGCCTTGTTTATTTATACAAACAGTTTACACAAGGGGTTAAAATTCACAAGGGGGTGAGGTAGAGTTGTGATTTCTAACAAGCTCTCCCACCTGCTGTCACTAAACAAAAGGCGAATGGACTTGCAAATACTTCCCTGACTCCAGGGGAAAAGGCCTGGTAAAACCCTGTCTTCCGAGCTGAGACTTGAATTTCAAACAGCCTGCAAAGCAGCTTTGACCCGGCCCATGACAGTACACCATCTTCCCAGGTTTGAGTTCCTAAGCACCACCAAGACGCCCAGGGTAATGTCTGCAGCTAGTCATTTTTTAATTATATTTTTCTTTTTAAGTTATTTTATTTTATATGTATGAATGAGTATTTTACCTGCATATATGTCTGTACACCATATACATGCCTAGTGCCAGCAGAGGACAGAAGAGGACGTTAGATACCCTGGAACTGGGGTTATAGAGAGTTGTAAGCCACCATGTGAGTGGGTGAGCCATCTCTCCAGTCCTTTAACTTACATTTTCTAATGATTATTACTGATGTGTATATGTCAGAGTATTATTTTTGACTTTGGCATTTCTATTGCATTCCGTGTTTCCTATTAATTTTTAGTAGTTTCTGCTGGCTCTTCTAAGTAATCATGTAGTCTAGTTGCACGTTTTGGCGTCATCTCCTTATCTCCCCCCCCCCCATTTTGAGACATGGTCTCATGTAGCTCTGGCTGCTCCCCAGTGCTGGTATTAAAAGTACATATCACCACACCCATCTTTTTTCTTTTTCTTAAAAAAAGGCAGAATTTTAGTTAAGTACAAAATCCAGGATGAAGGCAAGTTGTAATTCTATCTTACTTTCTGTCATGCTAGGAATACAGGAGTGCATAATCATGTCTTGTCTCCTTTAATATTTGTTCATCTTGCTTTATTTCCTTCATTGGTAGCAGTGATAATTAGAATTTTTGGATTCTTCTTCCCTTTTTGGAGATAAAGTCTCATGTATCCTAGGCTGGCTTTGAACTTGCGATTATAGCCAGGGATGAACTTGAATGGCTGATTCTCCTACCTGTACCTTCTGAGAATTGAATGTAGTTGTGGGTCCCATGCCTGGTTGGTGAGATGCTAGGGATCAAACCTAGGGCTTTATTTATGCTAGGCAAGCATTCTATCAGCTGAGTTACATCCCTTGCCCTGGCTTATTCTTGACTTGTTAATCATTATTTATATGGAAGATGGCTTAACCTCATTTGTAAGTTAAATGTTAACTGAAAACATACTGAGGCTGAAGCTGGAGCTTGGTGATTGAACACTTGCTAATGTGCAAGGCTCAGGTTTGATATTCTGTACTGCATAAAAGAAAACATACTAAGGCTCTTTAAAAGACTATTGGAGTGTTAAAAATCAAAATGTTCAATGAAACTCTTTGTTGTCAAGGGTGTAAGGCAGAAGATACATATTGCATATAGAAGTTTAAATTGGAATAATGGTCATGGGAAGAAATTTTGCAACATTGTATAAAGATTACGTACATTCATTTTGATATATTAGTATATTTCACTGAAAGTTAAAATATGTGCATACATATACATATTCCTGCTCTAAATGTATGCTTGTATATATACACATGTAATGAAATGTTATTTGTAGTAGCAAAAATTTGAATGCTACAGAGTAAGTGCTTTCTTTTAATTAATTAATTATTATAATTTATTCACTTTGTATCCTGGCTGTAGCCCCCCCCAACTCCTCCCAGTCCCACTCATCCTCCCTCTTTTCCCCCTATGCCCCTTCCCTTAGTCCACTGATAGGGGAGGACCTCCTTCCTTTCTATCTGACCCTAGCCTATCAGGTCCAGTAAGAGCTTTCTATGTGCTGAAAAGAAGAAATGAAAAAAACCTAAGTTATGACTATAAAAAAGAGAAAAGAACAATCCTAGTATTCAGATTTCAAAGACAGCCTGGCATACATAGACAAGTTTGTCTCAAAACTCCAAACAAGAAAAGAAGAAAAAAGCTTAGTGATTTGGGCATGGTGTAATTCACCTGTAGTCCCAGTTCTTGGGCAAAAGGATGATTTAAACTCAAATTTTTGTGCTATATTAGGTAATGTAGTGAGGCTTTGCCTCAAAATAAAAAGAAAATAACCCAAACTTAGTATAAGCTGGGCCAGATTGTATAGTCCTATAATCGCAGCTAGTCAGGAGGCTGAGGTAGGGGAATTGCAGATTTAAGGTAGACAAGACGGAATTCAAGACCATCCTGGGAAACTTCATGAGAGCCTGAACTCAGTGGTAGAACACTTGACTGGCATGTGGAAGGCCCCGGATCTAGTGCTCAAAACAAAACAAAACAAAACAAAACCTTACTGTATAATATACTTTTTGGAGACGTAAAGATAAATGTATTTTCTAACCAGACTTTGAAGGTGCTTTGAGTATAATAGCTCAGTGGTAGGACACTTACCTAGCATGTGTCCTGAGACACTAGATTCCATTCCCAGCATTTAAAAATAAATAAAGGAAGAATATGGTATTAGGCATTGTGGCACATGCCTGTAAAGCCAGCCCTCAGGAGGCTAAAGTAGGAGGACTGCTATGAGTTTAAGGTCAGGCTGGATTATATAGCAAATACCAGGCCAGCCAGGGCTATATAGCAATATGCTTTCAGAAAATGAAAACAAACAAAAAACCCCAAACCTAACAGTTCACACAAGATAAAAGCAAAATCGCTAAAAAGTATACATGTAATCATGATATATTACAAGTTTGGATAAAATGTTCTCAGTCCAAAGACTGAGTTTTGCTCTTTTATTCTTAGATGTTGACTTAGTGACTGTTCATTGGTATTTGGTATTTAATGTTATGAAAATATATGTATGAAACAGATATAATATTGTTAATGGACAGTTTTTACTGTTTAAATATGTCCTCTTTCTATAGTTACTATAAAGGTCAAAGAAATCCTTTAATTCATTGGTTGACAAAGTATTATTTTCTATCTTCTTTTGAGGTGAGTCTTATTATCTCTTAACTCCTGGGTTCAAGTAATTTTTCCATTTTAGTCCCCCAAGTATTTGGGATTACTGGTGTACAACAGCATTCTAGATCCAGGATTTTTCCATGGAGAGAACTAAAGTAAACAACCAGGGGACGTTATTTTGAAGTTTTAAATCAAGCACTTCAAGCTTATGCAATAACTGTGTTGAGGGAATAGAGGTGGAATACAATTGTGAGTCTTCCTCTATAATTTGGGTCTCAATAGAAATGTTTATAACTGGGCATGGTGGCTCAAGTCTGTAATCCCAGCACTCAGGGAGGCAGAGACAGGTGGATCTCTGTGAGTTTGAGGCCAGTCTAGTGTACAAAGTAAGTTTCAGGACAGTCAAGGCTACACAGAGGAACCCTATCTAGAAAAACAAACAAAGAAGTGTTTTTTAGTTTCCTACATGTGTATATATCTGTGTGTGTGTGTGTGTGTGTATATATATATATATATATAAAATATTAAATATTTAGATTACTATGTTACCATTTTATAAAAGAAAAATGATTACATATAGGCTATACTATATGGCTTGTGAACTTTTTTTTTTCAAGACAGGGTTTCTCTATAGTCTTGGCTATCCCGGACTCACTTTAAAGACCACGCTGGCCTCAAACTTGCAGAGATCTGCCTGTATGACTGTAAACTTAATAGGTGATTCCAGGCCTGAGGAAACCCCAGATTTGAAGACTCATTTTTTTTGTAATTTTTTCTGTGCCACATTTCTATATTGCTGAACATAGAAGGGTAATAGAAGTTTTGGTTTCTTTAAAAACTCAGTTATATTATGTAAATATGTTTTTGTTTGAATCCCAAGTGTGAGATTTTAGTTTGGGCTTTAGTTTATCCACAGCTGATAATTGCCTCCTATGCGGTGTAGTCTTTGCCAGCTGGTAAAATGCCTGCCTCCTGCATTATGGAGAGAGGTGTGGTCTAGGACTCTGAGGGATATAAATAGGAGAGCCCAGAATGAGAAAGGTGGCATGTAGAGAGTGGCAGTTTGGAGAGACCAAAGATGGTTTGTGGCATAGTTGCTTGGAGGAGAGAGATGGAGGAGACTGCTTGCTGCTTTTGCTATTGATGGAGAATTGGTATAGCTGTAAAAGAACCCATCAGCCCTAAAAAGCCAGAAGAAGTAAAGGGGTCTGTGCTCCCTTTCCCCATTAACCTTTTCTCTCCTACCTAGGGTTAAGGGGTTGGAAGAGAGAGGATTTAAGAAACCCCAAATAAAATAAAGTTTAAAAAACAACACTATATCTCTTATGCCAACATGGTTTATTACGAGAAATTCTTTTAAAAATACATTATGTCTCTGCCTCCCTGAATTGAGTCCCCTTGAAAATCCATTTAATGTTTTCATCAGTACTGTTGAATAGTACTTTATTTTTATTAACATTTTCATATTTATTTATCTGTTTGTATATAGAGGTAGGTATGCATTGATCATGAGGTTAGAGGATAGCTTACATGAGTCCGTTCTCTCCTTCCCTAGGCCCTGGCAGTTGAACTCATGTTGTCAGACTTGGCAGCAGGCACCTTTACTTGCAGAGCCATCTCAATGGCCTTGAATAGTGCTTTAATATAATGCTGCCCTAGGGGATATTAAGAAGTGGGAAATAAAAGCTCCTATCTATTGATTGTTATACTGTGCCAGGCACTATGCTAAGTACTCTCTATATTTTCATATTAGTCCTGTGAGATCCACGAAATGAAATAAAGAATGAGTGAGGTTAAATTATTTGCTGCAAGGCAAAACCAAGATTTGATTCCAGGTTTCTCTGACTGCAAACCCTTCCTGTGTTTTGTTTATGGTCAGGAATGTGTTAGAGGCTAGGCCTAGTTGTACAGGCATATAACCCCAGCTCCCTGAGAAGTTCAGGGCCTGTCTGTACCATGCAGTCTGTTTGAGGCAAGCCTGGACAACTGACTTGAGATCCTGTCTTGAAAATAAAAAGGAAGCACAGCAATTTAGATCCTTACCTAGCATGCATATGACCCCAACTTCAGTTCTGAGGAATGAGTGAGGAGGAAGGGAAGGAGCAGCAGTAGCAGCTATTAGAGCCATAAGGAAAACAAGTGAAAAGGAGGGAAAAAAGCTACTGTTGGAACCATGATAAAAAGATCAGAAAATGGATGCTTACTGAACTTCTTTACCTGGCTTTAACAGATTTATTATTATTATTGTCAATAGTAGTAGTAGTAATATTTGTGCCGTTGGAGACCAAACCCAGAGTCTTATGTACATTAGGCAAACACACCATCACAGAGTTATACCTCTGTCCCAGATCTCATTTTTCTTATTCAATATTTGTCCTTAAGTTATTAATTCTTTTTTCTTAAGATTTATCCATTTATTATTTATATAACATTCTGCCGGCACACCAGAAGAGGGCACCAGATCTCACTATAGATGGTTATGAGCCACCATGTGGCTACTGGGAATTGAACTCAGGACCTTTGGAAGAACAGCTAGTGTTCTTAACCTCTGAGTCATCTCTCCAACCCAAGTTATTAGTTCTTACATCTTGTTATTGTTGGGCCTTTTCTCTCTAGAGCAGTGATTCTCAATCTTCCTAATGCTGTGATCCTTTATATAGTTTCTCATATACTGGTGACCCCAACCATAAAATTATTCTCGCTGCAACTTTATAACTGTAATTTTGCTACTGTTATGAATCATAACATAAATCTGATATGTAATATATCTGATAGGTGACCCCTGTGAAAGGGTTGTTAGACCTATAGGCTGAGAACCGCTGCTCTAAAACAAGATTTTTTTTTTCATTTTTTTTTAAATTTATTTATTTTTATATCAATCACAGGTTAGGTTTTTTGCGTCCCATGCGTAGCCCCCTCCCTCATTCCCTCCCACCCTCCCCAACCCTCCCTCAACTCCTCCCCGCCCCCTCCAAGTCCACCCCCTCCAAGTCCACCAACGGGGGAGGATCTCCTCCCCTTCCATCTGACCCCAGATCATCTTGTCTCCTCAGAGCTGTCTGCAATGCCCTCCCCTGGGATCTAGCCAGGCTGTTACTCCCTGGCATGTATGGGGGAGGGTCGAAGAGTCAGCCATCAAGTTCAAGACTGAAACAGTCCCTGTTTCCCTTACTAGGGTCTTCAGTTCGACAATGAGCTATCATGGGCCCCATCTGAGCGGGGGTTCTAGGTCATATCCATATATGGTTCTTGGTTGGAGAAACTAAAACAAGATTTTAAAAAAATGAAACAAAACAAAAAACAAAGAAATACTTTATTATAGACAGATGTAGAAAGAAAACCCCAAAGATGGGAGTGAGAGGGTAGTATAGTTTTTAAAAACATATTTCATATTATAATGGCTTTGGGTTAGTTAAAATATGTTAATATTTCCTATTTGTTGGCTTTGAGAGACGTAGCCAGGCTAGCCTTGAATGCCTGATCCTTCTGCTTCTACCTCCTAAGTATTGGGATTTCAGGTGTGTATCACCACACTAAGCTCTAAATGTGTGAAGATTTTTTTCCTTCCTTCCTGTCCTTCCATTCTTCCATTCCTTCCCTTTCCTTCCCTCCCTCTCTCCTTCCTCCTCTTTCTTTTGAGAAAGGGCTTACTATGAGGCCATGGCTAGCCTGGAACTCACTCTGTAGACCAGACTGACCTCAAACTCACAGAAATCCACCTGCCACTGCTTCCCTAGTGATGAGATCAAAGGTATACACCACCACCATGTTAAGACGTTTAAGGAGGGCATAATATTTTATTGAGATATATTTGTCTGAGACAAGGTCTTACTGTATACCTCAGGCTGCCCTCAAACTCAAGAGTCTCCTGCATCTGTCTCCCAAGTGCTGGGATCACAGGTGTGCACTAGTACACTCAGTTTAAGATAAAATTTACACAAAAGATTTACCATTGGAAAGTCAGGCTTGGAGGAACCAGAGTCTTAACTCTTTAGGGACTTGAGTCCAAACCCAGAAAGATAGTGAGATTCCATCTCAAAGGGGAAAAAAGGCTCTCTTTGTAAATGTCATGGTTAATTATTTTAGTAAATTTATAGGGTTATATAGCTTTGATTACAATCCAATTTGACTATGATTGTTCTTTTTTGGGGTGAGTTACTGGGGCCTGAAACAAAGACCTCATGTGTATTAAACAAACATCGTATTACTGAGCCATTTACCCATCTCTATTTTATTTTGAGATAGGATTTTTTTAAGTTTCCAGGCTGGACTTGAACTCACTCTGTATGCAGCCTAGGTTGACCTTGGATTTGTGGTCTTCATTCTTGATCATACCAAGTGACTGCAATTAACAGGCCTGTATACTGGGCCAGCGCTGCTTTTTTTTTTTATGTAGCCAAGGTTGGCCCTGAATTTGAGAGCTTCCTCTGCCTTTGCCTCCCACCTCTACAATGCTGGGCTCATTTTTATTTAAACATTAAAAGCTGATTTTCATGATACTGAACACTGAACCCAGGCTTTGGCCTGTGCTAAACATATTCTACCTCTGAGCTATCCCTTTAGCTCTGCACTCTAGTTTTAAATAATTACTAGTTGACTGTTAATTTTGATTGTCAACCTGATTGAATTAAAAAGCACCTCCAAGATCAATGAAGCACACTGAGGGCATTGCCAGAGATAATTAACTAAGGGGACAATATTATCACATATACTGGGGCCTACATGGAATAAAAGAAGGAAAAGAGGAAAGAAATCTTGCAACCCAACCATTCTCTTTATTCTTTTTGTTTCTGATTACAGGTTCTCACTGCTTACCATTCCATGTTCTGAAACTTACTTTATAGACCAGGCTAGTATCAGACTCACAGAGAACTTCTTGTCTCAGGCCCTGAGTGCTGGAATTAAAGGCATGTGTCATCATACCCAGCTCTTAGAACTTCTTAGCTGCTGTGATGTGATCTGTCCTACCATGGCTTTCTGCCGCAACAGACTGAAGCTTCTGATTTTGAGACAGAATAAATCTGTTTTCCCTTAAATTGTAATGTATTTTACCACAGCAAGGCAAAGCCTGACTAAGGTATACCCTTATCTCCAAAGATATGGTCATTTATCTTATTGCTGTAGCCCTAGTTAACCACTCATTATTTTCTATTCCTATAGATTTTATTTCTCGGCAATTCACATAAACAAAATTAAGAAGTATGTGGGCTTTTCCTCTGGCTGACTTCACTCAGTATAATCCCGTCAAGTCTTACTTTCGTAAACATGCATTGCATTCCTTTGTATTGCTGATTAATAGTCCACACACTAATGAGCTATGTGAATAGTGCTGCTTTGAATCTTTGTATACAACTTTTTGTTATTATTGTGTACATATACTTGTGTGTGTGTATGAGTAATGTGGGGGAGATGCATGACACAGCACATGTGAGGAGTTCAGAGGACAACTTTGTGGATAGAGTTTGCTCTATCTTTATTGTGGTTTTAAGGAATTGAACCCAGGTTTACAAGCTTGTCTGTTAATGCTTTTAACAATTGAACCATCCTCTTCTTTCTTTTGAGACAGTCTCATGTAACCTATACTGGTCTCAATTTGGTATGTGGTAGAGGATGACCTTCTACTCTGATCTTCTTGTTTCCCAAATGCTGAGATTCCAAGTACATGCTACAATATCTTTTTTACATATGTGTACACACACATACACACTTTAAATTTAAAAACCTAAAATTATTTTATGTGCATGGGTGTTTTACCAGCTTTTGTGTCTATGGAGGCCAGAAAGGAGTATTGGATCTCCTGGAGGTGGGGTTACAGACAGTTGTGAGCTGCCATGTTGGTGCTGGGAATTGAACTCAGGCTCTCTGGAAAAGCAGTCAGTTCTTTTAAGCACTGAGCCATCTCTCCAGCCCCTTTCTTTTTAAATTAATAAACATTTATTTATTTACCTATCTATCTACCTATTTATTGTGTGTGTGTACTTGTTCCACTCCACTCCTGTAGCAGTCAGAACATAACCTGCAGAAGTTGGTTCTCTACTTCCACTAAGTATGCAAAGTCCAGGTATTTAACTCAGGTTTGTCCAACTGGGCCATTTGTTCATCTGCCATGTCTGGTTTTATACGTGCTGGGGAAAAACCCCAGGGCTTCCCCAGTTTTATGGACAAGTTTTGGTATCATGTGGTAACTGTTTAATTTTTGGAGAACAACCACACAATCCATGTTTAGCTGCACCATTTTACATTTCCCCTAGAAATAAATGAAGGTATCTCCACATCTTGTTAATCCCAGTTACAACCTTTTTTTTTTTTTTATTGTAGCCATCTTCTTGGGTGTGAAGTAATATTTTATTGTAGTTTGATTTACATTTCCAAAATGAGTAATGATGTTGTGTTTATTGGGTAGTAATATTGTTTCTTTGTTTGTGTTTCAAGACAGGGTTTCTCTGTGTAGCGTTGCCTGTTCTGAATTCACTTTGTAGACCAGGCTGCCCTTGAACTCACAGAGATCTCATTGCCTCTGCCTCCCAGAGTTCTGGGATTACAGGCATGCACTACCACACCCAGCGTGGGCAGTAATCTTTTATCTGTATAGGACCAGTACTATATGGTATTAGTATTTTTATAGTACTGAATCCTATAAAATATTGTTTTCATATATATATATGTATATATATATGCGCATAGGATAAAGTTTAAGTGGTAATGTAGGCCAGTAATAATATAGAACAATTATAACAAAATGCTTTAATTCTACTCTATCATTGTATTTAAAACTGACTGCCACTGGCAAGATAGAACAATGGAGAAAGGTGCTTGCATTACAAGCCTGGTGGCCTGAGTTTAATCCCCAGAATCTATGTAAAATTGGAAGCAAAGAACTAACTCCACTAAACTCACTAAACCTTTATTGTATAAGAAAAAATGCCCAAATTATTGAAGAGCCAAGTTGTGATTTGAATTCTGTAACAGTTTTGTAAGGGTGAAATATTGCCACTATTTTTTTGCCTATTCATTTGTAGCCCAGAGTGCTATAACTTCACAGTCTTTCTATCTCAGCTTCTCAGGTACTGAGATTACAAGTGTACACCTTCATATCTGACTTATTATTATTACTATAAAATATGCTTGGGGTTCAAATGAGACATCTCTTAGAAGCCTTGGATATTTGAATACTTGGACCAGTTGGTGACTATTTGGAGACAATTGGAGGCCATTCTGGAAGACATATGCTATTGGGGCTCGGCTTTGAGGGTGTGGAAGATTTGCAACATTTTGAGTTTGTTCTTTATGCTTCCTGTTTGAGCTGTAAGCCCTCAGCTGCTACTCTAGCATGCCTGCTACTTGCTGCCGGCACTGCCTCACCTTGATAGAATCTTATGCCTATGGAACAGTAAGCCCCAAAACAAATGCTTTCTTTTTTAAGTTGCCTTGGTCATGATATCTTACAGCAGTAGAAACTAAGACTGAAGTTGGTGCCAGGGAGTGGATTATTGCTGTGACAGACCTGACCATTTAGTTTGTTTTTGAGGGATGTGGAAGACTTTGGACTAGAAAATTGATAGAATGGTATAAGCAGAGCTCAATGCTCAATCCTAGTAGGACCTTGGAAGCCCATAGTCCTGACAGCTATGTGGACTTCAGAGGCCTCGCTCAAAAAGTTTCAAAGGGCACCAATAATAGGAACTGGGATAGCAACCATTCTTCTATCTCTTGCAGAGAACTGGATTTGCTTCCCACATGGCAGCTCATATCTATCTATAACTTCAGTTGTAGAAGATCCAGAACCTTCTTCTGGTATTTGCAGTCATCAGCTACACATGTAGTATACATACATACAGGCAGGCAAAACACTCATACACAGAAAATAAAATTAAATAAATCTTTAAAAAATAATAGACTAATTTCTTTGTTGGAGGAGATTTCATGATAAGCTAATAATGACGGTTGTGTGGTTTTTAGGAATCACTCTCATGGAGGCCTATAATGAAAAAGAGCAAGTGGGGCAGAAATAAATACAGAATGTACAGTTTGAAGAAAAAAATGAACACCACAGCCAGGACCTGTGCTGGAAGAGCTAAGGTGATTAAGGCAAGGCCTGATCTGCAATAGGGAAAAGACAGTGGTGGCCTCAGAACAAGACAGCAACCCAGCTAAGCTTTCACCTTGTAAGAAAAGTTCTAAGGAATTTTCTAGTCCTAAAAAGGAAAACAAATGGAAGCTGCTATGAATGTGATTTAGGAACACTAGAGTTCACCCCAAATGACAATGTGGCTCTGGCTTTAGGTTCATGAAAGATGAAGGAGTAAAGGGGCTGTGGAATCTTCTGTGCTCTTTCTTCCTGTGTCCTAAGAATGTGCCTAAGGCCAAATAAAAAAGTAGGGGCGGGGATGGAGAGATGGCTCAGCAAGTTAAGAGTACTCGCTACTCTTGATGAGAGCAGGATTTGGAAAGTCACTGAGGACAGGCACGTGGGAGGGGGAAGTGTCTGCACGGAGACCCAGAGGGGCCATTATGTGAAACTGTGAGCGTGAAGCCTGGATTGTGTTGGAGACCCCAGGATGTTGCAGATGCCAGAGTCCAGAGATAACTGCTAAGAAGAGCTACACACAGGGAGTGGAAGCAGCTCAAGAGAGAAGTGTGCTGCCGTCTGTAAAGCTGGAAGGGTAGGGATGTCTAAGCCTTTTGATATTGTACATAGAGCTGCAGGATTTTGAATTTGCCCTGCTGGGTTTGGGTCTTGCTTTGGTCCAGGATTTTCTCACTATGTTCCTTTTTTCCCTTTTGGAATGGTAATGTATATTCTGTGCCATTGTATGTTGGAAATATGTAATTTGCTTTTTGATTTTACAGGGGTTACAATTAAGAGATATTCTTGAGTCTAAGAAGAGACTTTGTATTTTTAAGCTGTGTTGAGACTGTGAAAGACTATGGGCATTTTTTTTTTTCCGAAACGGGGTTTCTCTGTGTTGCCTTGGCTGTCCTGGACTGGTTTTGTAGAACAAGCTAGCCTTGAATGAATTTATAGCATCCGCCTGCCTCTGCCTCCCAGAGTGCTGGGATTAAAGATGTGCTCCACAGGCCCAGCTCTGTGCGGACTTTTGAAATAGGATTGAATGCATTTTGTGCCCCCAAACTGTGGCAGCCAGGGAGTGGAATTCTGAATGAGTGGAATAAGTCTAAATAACTGATTTCCCATAAGTCTCAGGGCATTTGAATACTTGATCTCTAGTTGGTGGGTTTTTGTGGGAGGAGTAAGAGCCTTTTTGGAGGAAGTATGCCTGGCCCCTTAGGGTGGACTTTGAGTGTTCAAAAGGCTCCACCATTGCGAGTTTGTTCTTTCTGCTTCCCTGATTGAGATGTGATCTCAGTCTGTTGCTTGCTGCTGCTCTGCCTTACCATAACAGATTCTTATCTTTGGACGGTAAGCCCAAAAAACCCCTTTCCTGCATAAATTGCTTGGTTGTGGCACTTTATCACAGCAATAGAAAGTAAGACAACGCTATAATAAATTTATATAAATGTAGTGATTTTGCTTCTTCCTGGAATTAAAAATTTTTTTATTACATTATTTACTTGTGTGGGCACCAGCACATGCATTGGAGGTCACAGGAAAACTTTTGGGAGTCAGTTCTCTCCGTCTACCATGTGGGTTCTGGGGCTTAAACTCAGATTGTCAGGCTTGGTGGCAAGTACCTTTACCACTCACTCATGCCATTTGTGCCCCTCCCTTGTTTGTTTGTGGGTCTTTTTTGGGGTATCGTAATGTAGCCTATGCTAGGCTCAACTTGCAATCCTCCTGACTTAGCCTTCCAATTACTGAGATTTTGGTTTGTGCCACCGTACCTGGCTTTATTCCCAAAATTTTCTATTACTTTTGGACTACAGTTTACTGAATGTGATTGAAATTGTGAAGATAAAATTACAGATAAGAGATACTTTACTGCATGTTTTTTATTATGTATGGGCGTTTTATGTGTATGTATGTCTGTACCATGTGCATGCCTGGTGCCGGAAGAAGCAAAAGAGGGAATTGGATTCTGAGGAAGTAGTGTTTCAGACTCCAGTGAGCTGCCATGTGAATGCCATGTGAAATTGAGCCTGTGTCCTCTGGAATAGTATCCAGTACTTTTAACCAGTAAGCCCTCTTTCCAGCCACCCTGGTTTCTTTTTCAAGACACATTCCCACTATGTAACTCAGACTGGTCTTTATTTAGTTTTGGCTGGCTGTCAACTCATGGTTGGCCTGCTGTAGCCTCTTATTAGTTTTTTCTTTTATTGATACTATGTTTGGTTGTTACAGCTGGGAAATTTTGCCTGGTCCAGGATAATGAAGATTTATTCTGGTGTTTTCTTCTAAGAGCTTTATAGTTTTAGTTTTTACTCTTAGGTCTGTGGTCCACTCTGAACTAATTTCTGTGCATGATGTTCAATTATACTCTTACACATACTGATTGGAGTTGTACCTTTAGCTGAAAACACTGCCATTTACCCATTGAATAGTCTTACTTCCTTTGTTGAAAATCACCTGACAAGAAACATTAAGGCTTACTTTTAGCCTTTCATTAATTTTTCCATTTATCTGTGTGTCTATTGTTATTCTGGTGCTAATTTTCTAATTCAATTATTTTTCCTTAGCATGCCTGCCTTCCTTTCCTTTCTTCTTCCTCTGCTCATGCAGCCAAGGCTGGTGGTCTTCAATTCTCTATGTAGAGAAATAACTTTGAATGCCTGATCTTGCCTCCATATCTCAAGTCCTGAGATTACAGGCATGCATCACCATTCCCAATTAATGTGCTACTGGGCTTAAACTCAGGGCTTCCTTCATGCTAGCCAAGCACTCTACCAACTAAGCTACATCCCCTAATTGAATTGTTTTGATATAGAAGATAACATATTTTATTAATACTGGTTTCATTGCATAGCATATGACGTGCACTAAAGATGTCTCACCTGTGCTTGAAAATAATCCAAGATGATACTTTAAAGAGAATGTTTTACAGATGTCATCTAGGTCATGTTGTTTGATAGTATTGTCCAAACATTTTGTTATTGAACTGTTTGGTCTTCTCTTTAGTTTGTTGGGTTTTATATCATGTATTAAGGGAGCATGGTTGTTAAATGTATTTGTGTATAGGCTTATAATTGTTTCCTCATAAAATATCCCTTTGCCTCTAGTATCTGATATCAGGAAATTGGGCTCTAAAAATATATATTAAAGCCTGAATAAGATTTTAGTGTTCTGGGGGCTGGAGCGATGGCTTAGATGGTTGAGAACTGGCTGCTCTTTCAGAGGATCTGGTTTGACCACGTGGCAACTTATAATCATCTGTAATTACAGTTCCAGAAGATCTGATGCTTTCTCCTGGCCTCTGAGGGCAAATAGCATGCATACCCATATATGGAGACAAAAACAACTATACACATAAAATAAAGATTTTTTTAAATCACAATTTCAGAGTTTTGGGGGCTGGAATAATGGTTCAGTGGTTCAGAGTACTCGCTGTTTTTGCAGAAGACCTGGGCTCAGTTCCAAGTACTCACATAGTAGCTCACAACTGTCTATAACTTTGGTTCCAGGAGACCTGATGCTGTCTTCTGATTTCTGCTGGCACCAGGCACACACATGGTGCACATACATACACCAGAAAAACATTCATACAATTAAAAAGTCTAATTTTTCAGAGTATTAAAAAGATTTCAGAGGGTTTTTCTGAGTACCGAGAATTGAATTCATGGCCTCTCATGTGCTAGGACATTGCTCTATTTCAGAATTAGCACTCCAGCCCTTTTCAACTTTTTATTTTAGAACAGGGTCTTGCTATGTTGTCCTGGCTGGTCTTGCAGTTTTGATCCTTTTATTTCAGCCTCTGGGTAGCTGGGATTACAAGACACGCAGGAATTTCATTTAGAAAATGCTTCTAAAAACAGCATCTTGTCTATATTCTCAGCTGACCTTTCACTCAGGATTATTTAGCAGCACCTTTCTGCTCATGAGCATTACAAGTATGTGTCACCATGTCCAGCAGAATTACAGTGTTTTCTTTTTTGCTTGTTTTTTTATAGAGTCTCATTTAGCTGAGGGTGGCTTAAACTCTTTATTCTCCTGCTGCTTTTACCTTGGAGTGCTAGCATTATAGTCATACACTACCACATTTTCTTAGGATTTCAGTGTTTTTTTTCCTTCTGAGACAGGGTTCCTTTGTGTAGCCCTGGCTATCCTGGAACCAACTCTGTAGACCAGGCTGGCCTCTGCCTCCTGAGTACTGGGATTAAAGGTATATACCACTACTGCCTGATTAGGATTTCAGTTTTTGAAAGAAATGCTACACTCCAAAAAATGTGAAGTTTTTTGTCAAGAACCGTATAACTTTACCTAGTTCTGGCTGCTTAGAAGTCTTGTCTTCTGGATTTCTGGTCTTCAGGCTTCTGCATAAGTGACATTTAGTTAGGTGAAGTGAGTAATTATCATTATTCTTACTTTAAAAACACCTCACTTAAATGTTAACATTTGGGTGAATGTGGGTAAAGGTTGTACTGCATTTTTTGTGTATTCTTGCAAGTTATTCCCCAAGTTAAAAAATATTTCAAAATAAGAAGTTAAGGGGAAAAAATGCCAGGCCAGTGAGATGGCTTCCTGGGTAAAAGTTCTTGTGACCAAATCTGACAGCCCCAAGTCTGCTCCTAGGACTCACATGGCAAAGAGAGAGAAGTTGTCTTTGAGCTCCATTTATAAGCCCTGTCATGGGCCACTGAAGTGTGCACATACAGAGGAAGTAAGTATAAAAAAGAACCTCTACCTATTTTCACTTGCAAGAAATAGTAATCTTATTAAGTGACAGTGGAACTATCTTGATGTGGCAATGTACCTCAACAAAGCACTTTATAGTTTCTTAGTTTCATTCTTAGCTCTAGTATTAAACACAGATATGTCTTTAGTAGCACAATCTTGTTGGCCAATTTCTGAAAGTTCTCATTGGACTCTTAATTATCCATCAGATGAAAGCAATAAATATTGAATTCATACTTCCATAATGTTTTTATTTTTATTTCTATTAATTACAGTTAATTCACTTTGTATCCCCCTGTAGCTCCCTCCCTCCTCCCCTCCCAAGCCTACCCTCCCTCCCTTTTCTCCACCCATGCCCCTCCTCCAGTCCACTGATGGGGGAAGTCTTCCTCCCCTTCTGATCCTAGTCTATCAGGTTTCATCAGGAGTGGCTTCATCGTCTTCCTCTGTGGCCTGGTAAGGCTGCACCCCCTTGAGGGGGAGGTGATCAAAAAGCAGACCAATCAGTTCATGTCAGAGACAGTCCCAGTTCCCATTACTATAGAACCCACATGGACACTGAGCTGCCATGGGCTACATCTGTGCAGAGGTTCTAGGTTATCTCCATGCATGGTCCTTGGTTGGAGTATCAGTCTCAGAAAAGACCCCTGTGCCCAGATTTCTTGGTTCTGTTGCTCTCCTTTTGGAGCTCCTATCCTCTCCTGGTCTTACTATCTCCCTCTTCTTTCCCAAGATTCCCTTCACTCTGCCCAAAGTTTGGCTGTATGGGTCTCAGTATCTGCTTTGATACACTGCTGGGTAGAGTTTTTTAGAGGCCCTCTGTGATAGGCTCCTGTCCTATTTCCTGTTTTCTCCTTCTTCCAATGTCCGTCCCGTTTGCCTTTCTGAGTGAGGATTGATTATCTTAGCCAGGGTCCTCCTTCTTGCTTAGTTCTTTAGGTGTACAGATTTTAGTATGTTTATCCTATATTAATTACTGTCCCACTTCTAAGTCACATGATCTGTGACACTTAGAGGCTCATGACTTCAGAATCACTTTCTGGATAGCAGTCACAAATCATTTTTATGAAAACAAAAGCAAAACTCTAGAATGGCTTTCAGTAAACCCATCACTGAACTGCTTAGTGATCTAGAAGGCCATGGAGACTTGCTGCTGCTACAGAGGGTACTTAGTGCAGAACATTGCTGGAGCCATTTGGTTTGATCTGCTGAGCAAGCTACCTAAGTGTCTTGAATTTGTTAGAGAACTCAATCCTCAGTATAAACCTCAGTATAAAAGAAAAATTAAGTCTTGTCAAAGAGGAAGTGAAAACTGTTCACACTATTAGGATGATTGAGATTTTTTGGGTAGTTTTTATAGGTATAACTCTACTGTATGATGTATTAGTACAAAGATTTCAATTTCTTTTTCCATTTTTGTAGGTTGTCTCTTCAACTCTAGTGATTGCTTCTTTTGCTGGGCAGAAGCTTTTCAATTTCATGCAATATAATTTATAAATTCTTGGTTATTTCTTATGTTATTGAACACCTTTTCAGAAAATATATGCCTGTGCCTATATCGTAATGTGTTTTACCTAAATCTCTTCTAACAGTTTAAGTCTTTTTTTCTTTTTGTTTTTTGTTGTGTTTGTTTTTTGTTTTTTGAGACAGGGATTCTTTGTGTAGGCTTGGGTGTCCTGGACTCCCTTTGTAGATCAGGCTGGTCTCAAACTCACCAAGATCCGCTTGCCTCTGCCTCCTGAGTGCTGGGGTTACAGTTTTGTGCCACCTTGCCCAGCAGTAGTTTAAGTCTTATTTTTAAAGTCTTTGATCCATTTTGAATGGGCTTTCAAGGAGGGTGAGAAGTATGGATCTCTGATAAAATTTTAGGTTGAATGTACTAGAATATTTGCCAAAATATACATTATGGTCTTGTATTCTCATTTGTGGAAATTATTTAGAATATATCCCCTAATGTCAAACTAAACAAGATTCAGAATTGGTTGTTACATCAGAACTATCATGTAAAACCAAGATAAATTTATTAGCACTATCCTTAAAACTAGTCCATGGTCAGTAATTTTTGATATATTGATGTCAAGTAAGTGGCCCAATGAGCAAAAGACCCTTTACTTAAATTTGCTTGTTACAAAGCAGAATATATTTTTTTAAAGCATATGTAGTCAGTATACAACAAATCTTCTTGGAAAGTATTTTATATTCATTATTATGCTTTTTAAAAAAAGACTTTTATGTATGAGTGTTCTATGTGCATGTGGGCTTGCAGGCCAGAAGAGGGCATCAGATTTCAGTATAGATGGTTGTGAGCCACCATGTGGTTGCTGGGAATTGAACTCAGAACCTTTTGAGGAGCAGACAGTGCTCTTATCCACTTAACCATCTCTTCAGCCCCCTATTAAGTTTTTTTTAAACCCCTTTCCTGGTACTTTTTATATATATTCAACTTGACACAAGCTGCAATCATCTGAAAATAGGGAACCTTTGGCCTGTAGGCAATCTTGTGTTGCATTTCCTTGATTGATTGATTGACTGACTGATTGATTGATATTCAGTGTTTGTGGTGCCAGCGGTTTTGAATTGCTTAAGAAAGCAAGTTGAGCAATCTGTGGGGAGCAAGACAATAAGCAGCACCCCTTCATGGTTTATGCATCAGTTCCCGCGTCTAGGTCTGTGTCCTGCTTGAGTTTCTGTCTTGACTTCCCTCAACAGTGTACTGGTACCTGGAAGCATAAGATGAACTATATTAAACCCTTTCCTCCCCAAGTTGCTTTTGGTCATTGTGTTTAATCTTAGCCATAGAAACCTAAGGCATTCCACTTGTGAAATATACATTCAGAAAAAAAATGTATACAATTTATTTGTGTACAATTTTTTTATTTGTATAGGCATTTTTTTCTGCATATATGTTTGTATGTGCACCTCATGTGTGCCTGGTGCCCACAGAGGCCAAGAAAGGGTGTTAGATCTCCTGAAACTATAGTTACAGACTATTGTGAGCCACCATGTAGGTGCTGGGAATTGAACTCAGTTTCTCTAGAAGAGTAGCCAGTGTTCTTGACCTATGAGCCATCTTTTCAACCCTCACTAATTTATACATATAATTTAATAACTGATTATAAAAGAAAAAGTTTAGGGGATGGGGAGATGGTTCAGTGAGTAAAAGTATCTGCTGCAGAGTTTGAGAACCTGAGTTCAATTCCCAGTGTGCTTTTGGTGGCAGGAGAGAACTGATTCCAGGAAATTGTCTTCTGATTTCCACATGTGTGCTCACATGTCTACTGAGCTATTTTACCAGCCCCTTTCTTTATTGTTTTAATATTTATATCACTATATCTAAACTATATAAAATAGTTTTGTCTGATTATTGAATTTTTTGTTTATGTGATATGCGTGTATTCATGTACACATAAAACAAGTAGATGTGCATTGTCTTCTTCAATTGCTCACCACCTTTTGTTTTTTGAGTCATTGTCTTACTGTGTCATCTTAGTTGCCTAGAACTGTGTAGTCCCACTTTCCTTCCCTCTTTCCCTCCCTTGTTTATTTTAGACAATCTCACTATGCAGCCCTGGCTGGCCTCCATCCTAAATACTGATTTTACAAGTATATACCACCATGCCTTGTATAGCATAAGCTGACTTTGATTTTTTTTTATATACCAGAAGTTTTATAGTTGGATCATATGGTAGTTCTATTTTTAATATTTTGAGGAACCAGTGTTCTAAGTTCCATAGTAGCTGGACTGATTTAAATTCCTTATGTTTATAATTTGTCTTGAATTTTCTTGTTTTTAAAGATGTATTTATTTTGGTTTGTGTGTGTGTGCCTGAGTGTATGTGTGCATATCACACTGGTGCAGGAGTCCAGAGAGGTCAGCAGAGATTTTGGAACCCCAAAGACTGGAGTTATAGACAGTTGTGAGCTACCATGTGAATGTTGGGAAAACTGAACCTAGATCCTCTCTAACAGCAGCAAATGCTCTTAATTGCTGAGCCATCTCTCTGACTTGTTTTGTGTTTTCTTGATGATAGTCACTTTTACTGGGGTGAAATGGAATTTTGATGTAGTTTTGATTTTAATTTTCTTGGTGACTAGAGATACTGAATATTTTTTATGTATTTATTAGCCAGTCTTAAAAAGAAATGAACATATTATGCCAAGTGAAATAAGATAGACACAAATACTGTATGTGTCCACTTACATGAATTATGTAGAATAAGTAAATTCAGAAATAGAGAGTAGAATGGAAGTGTGGGGGTGGATATGGGCAATACTTTTCTTTTTGTAGTTCTGGCAGTCCTACACAGAACTTTGTACATTCAAGCATGTACTCTGCTAGTGAGAATCTCCTAAAAACTGCTTTTCTTCTGTTTTTGAAATTAGTTTTGCTTGTTTGTCCAAATAGGCCTAAAACTCACAGGGCTTAGGTGATTCTCCACCTTCAGGTTCCTGAGGAACTAGGACAATAGGTGCATTCTATGATACTCAGCTGGATAGGAAATTTTTTTATAATGAGTATACATTTTTAGGACAATAGGTGCATTCTATGATACTCAGCTGGATAGGAAATTTTTTTATAATGAGTATACATTTTTAGTTTAAGATGATATTGTTTTGGGAATGGATTGAAGTGATAATTAGGCCAGCAAGATGGCTCAGTGTATAAAGTGCTTATCATGCAGACAGCTTGAGTTTAGTCCTTGGAACTCATGTAAAAGTAGGAGAGAACTAACTCACACATATAATAAACATTTTAAGATGTAATGATAGAACAACATTGTGAATGCATTAATGCCATGCAACTTACATATTTAAAATAGTTAAAATAGTAAACTTGATTATATATATATGTATATATATATATATAACCACAAATTAAACTAATATTAGATGAATTCATAATCTTAGACAATAGGCTTCTGAAAATCATGTGGTATTTTTACTTACTATGTATAGCTAAGTGAACTCAGGATTTGGGTACCTGTATTGAATTTGGTGGATTGAGATGAGCGAGAACTAGGTTACTGCATTTGAAGAAATATTGGACTATACGCCAACTGCTACACTTGTTACTGTAGCTGTATTCAGGAAGATGAGCCATAGTCTCTGGACTCTTTAGTTGTTAATTTGTACAGAAACAAGAATAAAATTTTTATTAAGAAAGAAGCAACTGAAAATCAGGTGAGTTGTTTTCTCCTTAATGATTTCTGTTGTAGGGTGATTTTAAAACTATCTCTTTTCCCTCCTTCAGGTTGCTGTGGGAATATATGACCACATGAACGGAAGTGTTTTCTCATAATTCTGATACCTGAGATGTAAGTGGACTGAAGAGTGAAACAGGGAAAAGTTTAGTGCCAACCTTAATTACAATGGCCACTGATTCTGGGGAGCCAGCTAGCACAGAAGATTCTGAGAAACCTGATGGAGTTTCCTTTGAAAACAGGGTTACCCAAGTTGCTGCACCGTTGACTGTAGAAGGTAGGATAAAGGAAAAAAACAGTACCTCCTGTGTTCCCGAGGAAACCATTGAAAGAAAGAGATTTTTCCGAAAGAGTGTTGAGATGATGGAAGATGACCAACTTGCCAAATCTTCCCCCAGAGATGAAAGAATAAAAGCTGCAACAAATATTTCAAGAGTAGATAAACTTCCTACCAATGTGCTAAGAGGTGGGCAAGAAGTTAAATATGATCAGTGTTCAAAGGCAACTTCAGAATCCTCAAAAGATTGCTTCAAAGAGAAAAATGAAAAGGAAATGGAGGAAGAAGCAGAAATGAAGGCTGTAGCAACTTCCCCTAGTGGCAGGTTTCTGAAATTTGATATAGAACTGGGAAGAGGAGCATTTAAAACCGTGTATAAAGGACTGGACACTGAAACATGGGTTGAAGTTGCTTGGTGTGAACTACAGGTGGGTATATAATTTTCTTGGCTTTATGAATTCCAAATTTAGCTACCCCAACTTCCAAAAGGATCCAGGATGAAGATAGTGAAGAGCCCTTTTACCATCCTCTAGAAAATATGTTCTTTTCTAGATCCTGTTAGGAACTGATGCCAAGCTTTTTAAAGATTATCTTCTCTTCAGTCTTCTCCTCCTCCTGAGGATGAAATTTAGAGCCTTTACATGCTAGACAAATAGTCTATCAATGAGATATATTTCCAGCCCAGTTTTACTTTTATCTTATTTTTTGCAGTGCTGGGAATAAACTCAGAGCCTTATATAAGTATTCTGCCATTGAGTTATACCCCACCTTTTCCCTCTATTCAGTTCATTCATTTATTTACATTGTAATGCTAAAGATCAAACTGTGGGTCTTGTACATGCTAGGCAAATACTCTACCAGTGATCTAAAAAAATACCCAGCCTTTAGAAATACAACTAATTTTAGCTTTACATTTATCATTTTTGGGATGGTATGCAACCCAAACTGGCCCCGAATTCTCTATGTAGTCTAGGCTGCATTCAATCAGATGTTCTTCCTCTCTCAACCTCTCTAGTGCTAGAGACAAAAGCATATACCTACCATGCTTCCTTTTCTGTTTTAAAAAGAAAAAGTTTGTATTATGACATTCTTTGGGAAATTTTTTATTAGCTTTAGGAAATTCCCCAAATTATCACTAACATCTCATTTTAAGGAATAATTGTATATGTCTCATTGCTTGATTGTTACACTACAAAGTTAAGTGTATGTAAGAATGTATTCAGTGTGATATCTACCTTTATCATTTTCTACAAAAACATGTAAAGTTTATATGATATTTTTCCAAATAGGAAAGATTTTTCTTGACTCTTTGAAAACTATTGATATTCTACCCTCATGTCTTTGAAATTACAGCAAACTGAAATCACCAGAATCTACAGAGGTTAGTCAGCTCAAGTATGTTTAGAGAGGAGAAATGAAAAAAAAAGTATAATTAAAAAATATTTATTCTATGATAGACGTTTTAATGTAATATTATTAACAAATGAGGGACAGAACAACATATAAGGTATTATAATGAGAATAATTTCAAGCAGATGTAGGTCAAATATAAGGAGAACAAGCCTTGATAACCTCAGCCAACTTATAAAAAAAGGATCAACACATATATCGGATGCTTAAAGTTAAGACGAAGACTGGGAATATGGCTCAGTTTGGTACAGCACTTGCCTTAGCAAGCAGGAGCAAAGCCTTGGATTCAAACTTTGCACGATATATACCAAACATAGCAGCACATGTCTGTAATTCTAGTACTGGAAAGGTGGCAGCAGGAGGATCTGAAGTTCAAGATCACCCTTGACTGTAGCCTGGGCTACATGAGACCCTACCTCAAAACAACAACAAGAAAACCACCACCAACAAACAAACCCCCAAATTAAGACTGAATAAAGACAACCACTAGATATAGGTTGTTATTGTTAAGTGTGGGAATTCTACCTATTGTAAAGTGGTACTGGTTGCCATTTAGATAGATTGGAACTTAAGTATTTGGAAAAGGAAGTTTCTTATAATTTATTTAAGACAAGGTCTGATATATTCCAGGTTAGCCCCAAATTTACTATGTAGCTGAGAATGATCTTCAACTTTTGAGCTTCCTGCCTCTACTTCCCATGAGGTGAGATTGCAGGCATGTGCCACTATGCCCAGTTTATTGGATTTTTGGGGAGTGAACTTCTCTGCCAACAAAGCTACACCTAGACATCTAGCAACTCCAGCTAGAGTCTGTAAACTAAACTAAAAATGCCACTGAAAATCAAATCAAAACAAAACAAAACCATCAGCAAGAAAAAATAGGTACAAGCCAGGCATGGTAGAGCATTCCTTTAATCCCAGCACTCAGAGAGGCAGAGACAGATGGATCTCTGTGAGTTCAAGGCCAGCCTGGTTTACAAAATGAGTTCAGGACAGGCAAGGCTACACAGAGAAACTCTATCTAGAAAAACCAAAGGATAAAAAAAGAAAATTAAAAAATAGGTACAATAGACTATAGTAGGTTAGCATGTTGAGTGAACATTCTATGTACTTTTTATTATGGTAGTGATTATATTCAAGATGATGTAGAAGTAGAAGAAGTTGCTGAAAATTTGGTTAAACATGATGCTAATACCTGTAATTCCAGAATTTATGACACTTAGGCAGAAAAAGAATTAAGTTTGATACCAGATCTAGTTTCTAAAAAAATATAAATTTTGAAGTATCCTCTGTAGGACACTTAATTTTGCTTCTAAAATAGTTTTAGTACCCTTTCAGAAATGTTTCTAGATTCTGTTTGAGCCACCAATAAAATGAATATGCTTAATTCCATTAAAGTTCCTCCCAATGCTACTTAGTTCTAGATCCAGTCATAGATATCAAGTGTAAACCAGGCCAAGAGATTATCTTTTTTAAAAGGAGATTATCTTGAATCTAGGGGTGAGGAACTTTCTTAAATATGTATGTTCTAGTGTCTTTGTTTAACAAATTTTATAACTTGAGGAAATCTAAACCAAAAACAAATGCTTTTGCAAATTGGCAAAGGATGATAGTGGAAGGGGGCAACTCTGGTCTGGGAAATAGCATTAATTCCTAAATAGTTTTGTGAGTTATTTTTAGTTATTTGTTGGATAGACCTTAAAAAGAAATTGATGTGCGTAGTAGGCTGAATAATGACATCTCAAAAATGTCCATGTCTTTATCCTTATAACCTTCCTTTGTTAAAAGTACCTTTGCAGATGAGACTAACTTAGAGATGGAAATAGTTGATCTAATTACCAGCAAGGAGGAAAACAGGTTTGCAATTGTTCAAGAAAATTCTACAAATAGAAGCAGAGTTTGAAGTGATGCTATTGCAAGGCTCGGTCACCAAGCCAAGGGATACAGATAGCTTCTAGAAAGCTGGAAAAGGCAATAAACAGTTGTCTACTGCGGCCCCCACCTCAAAAGAAACAGTGCTGCTGTCTGGACTGCAGTCTAGTGTGACTCACTGTAGATTTCTGATTCCCATTTCTAGAAGATAATACAGCTTAATCCACTAAGTTTATGCTAATTTGTTACTGTAGCAATAGGAAATGAGCACAACCTAGTACAGTTGTCTTTTATTTTATTTTAATTTAATTTTGGTTAGTCAACAAATAAACACTCCTTGAAATGTGCTGGACCTATACTAAGTGCTAGGGACACAAAAAGGGAGAAAAAGACATAGCCAGATTTCATAAAGTCTACAGTAAAAGAAATATGTTCAGTATATGAAGAAGCCTTGGAGATTGGGTTAGTGAAAAGATGAAAGAGCTGCTAAATATGGGTTTGCTTTCTTTTTTTTCCTTTTAAAGGAAATGAGAGAGAAGTAGAAAGAAACAGAGGTACTACTCCTTTACTACCTCGATTTCTTTTAAAACTTATTTTCAGGTGATTTTCTACTTGTAAAAGGATTACAAAAATATAAACTAAAATATTGAACTTAATCAGAAATATATTGGTATCCCCACGAATACACCTCTTTTTAGTTCTTTGACCACATCCATGTTTCTATACTGTGTTTACTTTGTATGTTCTCTTTCTCTCTTTTTTTTTTCTTGTTTTGACTTGAACTTTTGAAGAGTATTAGAAGTTTCGCTCTCCAGGCCCCTCTGTCTTTTTTTCTTAGGTGAGGTCTCTCTCTATAGCCTACAAAGACCAAGAACTCATTAAATAAACTAGATTGACCATACATCTAAAATCCTTCTGCTTCTTAAATACTACTGGTATTACAGCATGCACTGTCGTGACTGGCTAGCTAAGCTCTGCATTTATTGTCAAGAATACCACAAAAGTGATGCCCCTCTACTCAGTCTGCTGCTGATATATGTTAATGATAAGGTAATCTTGACCATTCGTCTACAGTATTATCTGTCAGACTGTTCCTACTATAAAGTTACTCTTTTCTCCTTTATAGATTAGTAAATATCTTAGGGCTATATACATGGACACTGTGAAATACGTCTCAGATATATTTTGGTACACTTTTGTGTCTTTACATGGGTAATATACAGTATAACTATAATTATTTTGTTCTGTTTGTGAGACTTGTTGAAACTTGCTGGCCCAAGCTGTCCTTGAACTTGTAATGCTACTGTCTAAAATGGCAACTTTCTATTTTCTACTTTCTGCATTTATCAATTGATACACCTCTTAGCTTGGTGTGGTATTTCCTCAGTATGTCTGTTAAATTTCTGAAAATTTAATACTAGAAGAATTTTTAGTTGAAGTGTTTTAGTATAGCTAGTAACAATGGGTATTATATACTTTCCATTTATCATAAAATTAGAACTTAATTGAATATTTATATAAGTGCTGACTATTTTACTTAATTTTGGTAGTAATTATATGAGGTAAAGATTATTATTTTCAGATAGCAGATCTGAGTTTTAGGCACATTTAGTAACCTGATCAAAGAGGGTATTACATCATTTATGGTCTTATGTGTGTGCATCAAAATAGCCAGGCAGTGGTGGTACACACCGTAAATCCCAGCACTGACAGGGACAATCAGTTCCCTGAGTTCAAGGTCAATCTTGTTAGCTCCAGGTCAGCCAGAGCTACATAATGAGACCTTTTCAAAACAAAACAAACCAAACCAAAACCAAACCAAACCAAACCAAACAAAAACAAAAAACCAAACCAAAACAAAACAAAATAAAAACAAAAATCCAAAGAAAAACAAAATTTGTTTCTCATTGGTTATGTGAACAACATTATTTTGTTGTTATTCTTGTTGCTTGGGTATGGGACCCAGAGCCGTGCACATGTTCTACTTCTTAACTATACCCCATCCTCCCCTCCTTTCCCCTCTTCTCTCCTGTTTCCTCCCACTCTCTCTTTTTCCCTCTGTTCTGCTTCCCTCCCTTTTTTCATTCCCTCCTCCTCCTTTTCCTTTCTTTAACCGTTCTTCTTTTTTCCTCTTTTATTTTGTTGTTCTAAAATTTTTCATTAAAATATAATGACATATTTTCCCTTTCCCTCCTACTCCCATTTCCTCCTTCCCTTTCAAATTCATGGCCTCTTATTTTTTTTTTTATTATTCTTGTTACACATATATGTGAATAAATATGTAAATGCAACCTTCTACATATATTTAGTGCTGTATATATATTTAATTTTGTTTTGTTTTTTGAGACAGGGTTTCTCTGTGTAGCTTTGGCTGTCCTGGACTTCCTTTGTAGACTAGGCTGGCCTTGAACTCATGAAGATCTGCCTGACTTTGCCTCCCAGAGTGCTGGGATTACAGGCATGCACCACTGCACCTGGCTTCATATATTTGAATTTTCAAAAATAATTTATTTAATTTTTATTTTATATGCATTAGTGTGAAGGTGTCGGATCCCTTGGAATCGAGGTTACAGAGAGTTGTGAGCTGCCATGTGGGTACTGGGTATTGAACCCAGGTACTTTGGAAAAGTAGACAGTGCTCTTAACCACTGAGCCATCTCTCCAGCCCCACATATATTTAATTTTTTAATATTTTGGATGTATTAAAAATATTAGCGCTTTGAATATAGCTCTGAGTATGGTAGTAGAGGACATCCCTCATATTTTTAAGTTTCTAGGTTCAATTCTTAGCACTGAAGAGAGAAAGAAGTTTTAGCAACACAATAGAAAATGAGGACCTACTACTCAGCTTAAGAAATAAAACAGAGATAATGGACATATTTGAGTATTTAATAAGCAATAGTGTTAAAATGCTGAAGACTCGTTCAGGAACAGTCATTGATAAGATGTATAATCTTATCAATTATGAAGTGGAGGCTACATAAAGGGTTTGTAGCCAGCCTATGATATAAAAATCCCTTTTAAAAAAGTAGTGATGGGATACTTTATAGGTAAGTACCATTTTGAAACCTTTGTACTATTTATTTGTACATGAAAAGGTTATTCTGTATAGTTTTTATATCATTATCCTTTCCTTTACATTTATAGAAACAGATTCATGTAGCCTCTGATGTAGTTTTGTAGATCATTGTTGATGTTTACATTAAGAGCATGAGGTAATAAGATCATACTTTACCTCCTAGAAAAGAAATGTTTCTAATTTTGGAGGTGACTCATGGGATATAGTTCACTGGAATGAGGAAAGTATAGTTGTGGGACCATCTCCTGTGTGTTGTGCTGGGAGACAGACTAGGAAGTGGAGAAAGGGAGACTGATTCTTAGATTGCTTTCACTTTTTTTTTCCTTTTTTATCTGGTCTGTACCCCAGCCGAAGGGATTGTGAACCCACATCCAGGGTAGGTCTTATAAAAATTTATTTTGGTTTTTCAAGACAGGGTTTCTCAGTGAAGCCTTGGCTATCCTGGACTTGTTTTGTAGATCAGGCTGGCCTTGAACTTACAAATTTCTGTCTGCCTCTGCCTCCCTGAGTGCTGGGATTACAGGTGTGTGCCACTGCACCTGGCTACTTTCACCTTTTATAGGCAGGAAAATTTATGGGTCAGGGGTTTTGTGGCTGGGTTGGTATCCCCATTCCTCCATTGAAAGTCTTGCCTGGTTAGAGGAGGTGACCGTTTCATGTTCCATATGCCCCTGTTGCTAAGAGTCTCATCTTGGGTCACCCTCATAGATTCCTGAGATTTTCCATTGTCCTAGTTTTCTAGCTTGTCCCAGAGATAACTCCCACTGACTCTCTTATTTCCATTGGCTAGATTTTTTTGAGATAAGATCTCCCTCTATACCCTGGGATTAAGTCAGAATTTAGAATTCTTTTGTCTAAGACTGTGCTGGTGTATGGGTAAAGCACCGTATCAGGATTTAGATTAGCATTTTAATGGCTGTATGCTAACTCCATTAGCTATTAGTACTCTGGTTTGCCTTTCTTGCACCAAGAACTGTCCTCATTTATGGGTCTAAGTTATTCTATTAAAGTCATTACCATTAATATAATAGTGTCAGTGTCTTTGCATGGTGAAAGGAGGATTACAATGATAGCTGAAAGCTCTACTGTAAGTACTTGGCTCTGGATTTTGATACTTTTAACAGACTTACTTTCTCCCCCCTCAATCAGAAGTAGAAATTTAAAAGTATTGACCATGCCTTTTTAGTGGACTTTCCCTCTAGTAATGTGTCTGGGACAGCAGTTACAATTTTATAAAGATGTTTATTCCTTTCTTTTTTAAATAAAAATATTTGTTTTATGTATATGAGTGGTCCTCTGCATATACATCTCCATGCCAGAAGAGGGCATCAGATCTCAGTATAGATGGTTATGAGCCACCATGTGGTTGCTGGGAATTGAACTCAGGACCTCTGGCAGAGCAGACAGTGCTCTTAACCTCTGAGCCATCTCTCCAGCCAAAGTTCTTCACTCCTAATTGTGATTACCTTTAATATTTAGGGACAAAAGATGAAATAGAGTAATTGAGTTTGTCATAAGAAATACTTCTATTCTACAAATTTAATTAGGAGGCTTAAAAATATATTTCTTGTTCTTAAGAGTGATTTGCTCTTTCAGGTATTTATGATAGCTGTGTAATTACAGAGCCATTTCGAACATCTTAACCAGCTTCGGTCAGATAGAGAAATACAATCTTTTACTTGCTTCTGTTTATCTTGTATACTCAGCATTTGCTTGCTTGACTTTATGTTTTCAATTTGCCCGTTTTAGAAATTTCATAGTAGTAAAATGAACAATATTTGTTCTTTTATGTATAGTTTATTTCACTTGGCATAATATTTTCAGGGTTGATATTGTCCCACGTATCTCGGACAGACAAGGTGGTTCAAGAATGTATAGGTACTTGCTATTCATGCTTGATCAATTGAGTTCAATCTCCAAAGGAGATTGGAAGGAGCAAACTGACTCCTCAAAGTTGTCAGGTTTCAGTTTCAATATATGAAAGGGAAGCATAGGAGTTTAATCTATAATTCACAGGAAGAACTGCTGACATCCTTGCTTAGTTCTGATTTCTCAAAAGTATAAGGGGAGATGGAAGACTGGTAGGCTGGTTAAGTTTTAGTCTACAGATTGGACAGGTCTCTAAACCTTTAACTTTGCAAGAATCTTTAACATTAGAAAGAAATTAAGTAAACAGATGTTTGAGTATAAATAAACAGCATAAGAGAGCATTTTGGGAGTGATGGAACTGTTGTCTCTTTTAGTTGTGGTAGTGGTTATGACTATATATTTGTTGAAAATCATGGAACGGTACACCAAAATGGTCAGTTTCACTAAAATGTAAATGTAAAAATAAGCATGTTGTTTAAAAACAAAAAAAACATAAACAAAAGAAAGCCAAGAGAGTATTAGCTTCACCCCATCTAAGTCTTAATGAAGCTTTGATCAATTGGATATATATAATCATCTATATCATATGTTATTCTTAAATGGCTTTGTTTTTATTTTTTCTCTTTGTTTTTTAGCCACCATAGTTGCTGTAACTATCAGTACATGCCATCATTGTGTCAGTCTGATTTAAATGGCTTGCAGATGCTAGGTATTCCAAGACTAGTATATACACTTAATATTATTCTAATTTGCATCCTAACAGATTTAAAATTTAAGTAGAAAGGTGAACTTAATGTTTATGTGGGACATACATGAGAGAACAGTGAAGAAAATAAGAGTACATGATTGCCATGTTGGGATCCTGTATTCAAACAGTTTGATAACTGGCATGGGAATAGATTGGCAGAAGAAAGTAACACCTAGTATAGATGGACATATAATGCTATATACTGTGTACAGTACTATATTGAGTTTTCTAATTCTTGTTTCTCCTGCCTCAGCTTCCTGAGTGCTGAATTTATAGGCATGTACAATACTACTTACTTTTTAAAGGACAACACTGTTCTTCAAATCAAAGTAAACATTGGCTTACACAGTGCTAGCACAACTCTTAAGCATAGGAGTTTCATCTTGATGAAAATATTGCGGATAAAGCAATGAGTTCCTGGTTTAAAAGTTCAATGTAGGGTAGGTTGGTGATTGCACACCTGTATCCCATAACTTGAGAAGCAGACGTTAGATCATGAGTTCAAGGCCAGACTTGGTTACATACTACCACCACATCTAACAATTTACTTTCTAATGAATTTATTCAGCCACATTAATTTTTTTGAAGTATTGTAGGGGTTTTTCAATATTACTTGTACAAAGTAAGGTTTCATCACGACATTTCCAAATGTGCACAATGTGTGTTGTTAGAGAATTTTGTACATGTACATCACATGTTTTGATCTATGTCTACCCCTTTTTCCCTTCCTCTACTCTGGTTTCTCCTCCATCTTGCCACTTTCTCCTCCATTTTGCCACTAGTACTATCTCCCAGCTTGGGTGTTTTCCCTCCACCGAGTATATCAGTGCTACCATTGCTAGAGTATACCAGTGATTCTATAGATATTGAGAAAAAAATGATAGTTATACAGTCAAACATGCAGTTGAGCTATTAGAAATGTGCATGGAAATTTCTGTGGTCTTAATTTGGAACTTTTTTTTTCCACTTTAGGACCGCAAATTAACTAAAGCTGAGCAGCAACGGTTCAAAGAAGAAGCAGAGATGTTAAAAGGCCTCCAGCATCCCAATATAGTTCGATTTTATGATTCCTGGGAGTCCACATTAAAAGGAAAGAAATGTATTGTGTTAGTGACTGAACTAATGACATCAGGAACCTTAAAGACGTAAGTTGACTCTGACAGTATCAGTTGAGTTGGAAATTGTTTTAAAGAGTCATCAAGTTATTTATAAACTTTTGGCTTAGGGTTTTATAGAAGACCATAGTGCAGTGAAGTAGCACTTACTCAGTATGTGCAAAGCCTTGGGTTCCAATCCTAGTATTATAAGAACAAGAAGAAAAGAATTTGTAGCATATTTTTTCAGATTGATTGAAAAATCAGCATATTAATGAAGCTTGTTAGACTATACAATGCTGAAAAGTTAATGTTTGGGGACCTGGGGATGAAGTTCAATTGGTTAAATACTTGCCTAGTGTGCATGAAGTTTTGGTTCATGTCTCACACCATATAAAACTAGGAACAGTGGCACCCACCTTTAATCTCAGCATTGGGTAGTGGGGTAGAGATAGAATCAGGAGGTCAGGGTCATTCTTGTTTACATGGTGAGTTCAGGGCCAGCCTAAACTACATAAGATCATCCCTTAAAAACACACACACACAAAAACCAGAGTTAGAAAGATGGCTCAGAAACTAAGAACACTTGTTGCTCTTGCAAAGAGGTTCCTCCTATCAATGTGATGGTTTACAACCATTTATAACTCTAATTCCAGGGAATCCAATGCCCTCTTCTGACATCAGTGAGTATCTGGTACTTTTATTACACATACATGCATGCAGGTAGACAGTCATACATATAAAATAAACAACTCTAAAAAAACCCACAAAAGTTAATTTTTTAGAGATCTCATAGAATTTGAGAGTTGAAAATTATTAGAGAGAGTATAATTGCATTTTGAAAAGGTAATGACTGCTGAGAGTTTGGCCAAGCTTACATACCCAATAAGGAATAATTACTATCTAATTATAGTCTTTTGTTTGAAATCAATTTTTTAATTCAGTATGAATTGACTGTATAATCAGTTGTAAATAATTAATTGTGAAGTGTATATGTTTCTTAGCATTTCACAGTAAAATTTTATGTAGCCAAGCTCTCCAGTGACTGGGTAAGTAATTATTTAGAAGCAGAGAAGGGTTTTAAAAATTTTTTTAATGGTGCTTTCATTAAAAAAAAAACTTACTTTGAATTACAAATGTTAGACTTTGTAGAATATCTTCTAGAGTAGGTCAAACCATTTTTTTTTTTTTATTGACTGTAAGGTTGGATGGGAAACTTTTGTTTTTTTGTTTTTCTGAAACAGGGTTTCTCTGTGTAGCCTTGGCTGTCCTGGACTCACTTTGTAGGTCAGGCTACTTACAGGAACTCACAGAGATCTGCCTGCCTCTACCTTCCTGAGTGCTGGGATTACGGGTGTGTGCCACTGTGCTTGGCTAGGATAGGAAACTCAAGTGACCTATAGGTGATCATAAGTCACTGAAAGATTAGATAAGAATCAGGTTTTGGATAGATTTTTATTTTTCTACAGCAGACAGTAGAAAATAATTCGGGGGTTAGAGAAATGGCTCATTGGTTAAGAGCACCTGCTGCTCTTGCAGAGGACAGGAGTTCAGGTCCTAGTATCCATATTGGGCAGCGCACTGTTTCAGGGGGTCCAGTTTTATCTTCTGACCCCCACAGGCATTTGCACATATGTGCACATTAACAAATACATAAATAAAAATAAACCTTAAAAATTATTCATGGGTAACTATCATAGTAAGCAGAACAGCTCATTCATTGTGGTATTTATAGAATAATTTGGGAATGCATGTTTACACATGATCTTTATTTCTTTGTATAGGTACTTAAAACGATTTAAAGTCATGAAACCAAAGGTCTTAAGAAGCTGGTGCAGGCAAATTTTAAAAGGATTACAGTTCTTACACACAAGGACTCCTCCTATAATTCACCGGGATCTGAAATGTGACAACATTTTCATCACAGGACCCACTGGATCTGTGAAGATTGGTGATCTGGGACTTGCAACCTTAATGCGCACATCATTTGCTAAGAGTGTCATTGGTGACTAGTATTTTACAATTTACTATCTGTTATATAAGAGTGGAAAAGAAATGATGAGTCAACTATAGTCTTGAGCAAAAGTTTGGCCACTGCCTGTTTTTATTCTGTCTCTCTGTCTCTCTTTATCTCTCTCTCACACACACACATTTTATTGAGACAAAATCTTGTGTAACTTGGACTGGCCTCAAATTCACTATGTAGTCGAAGGCCTTGAACTCCTAATCCTCTGGCTTTGCTTCCTCAGTCTTAGGATTTTAGGACCCAGCCAGCACACTCGGCATACTGTTAATTTGCTTTGAAATAATTGTGAATGTGCTTTGAAATACCGATTATATGAAAACTGACTTTTTTCTACTACATCCTAGTGTGCATACTTTATAGAATGTATTAAGAACTATTTATTTTTTTAAATTTCTTTATTTTACGTGTATGGGTGTTTTGCCTGCATGTGGGCACTGTACTACCTGCATGCAGTGCCCACAGGTTCAGAAGATGGTGTTAGAGCCATTGGAGCTGGAGTTAACAAACAGGTGTGAGCCATTTTGTGGGTGCTAGAACTGAATCTGGGTCCTCCACAAGAGCCACAAGTCTTCTTAAACCCTGAACTATCTCTCTAGCCCCATCTATTAAAGATTATTTAAAGATTCTGAGGACTTAAGGAACAAAGTTTACTAAATTAATTTATCTGAATTTGAACTAAAAGTAATATATAAAAGAAGGGTTTCTATATAATTAAATTCTGGCTGACCTGAACACTAGGCTGGTCTCAAACTCAGAGATCCTCCTGCCTCTTTGTACTAAGTGCTGGTATCAAAGGAATGTACCATACTGCCTGGCTTTTCCTTATTTCTTTTCTTCAGACAGAATTTCATTATAGACCAGGCTATTATTTATATGTATATGAAAAGAACCTTAAAATTCTGACCTTCCTGCATGTTACCTTGCAAGTAGTAGAATTAGAAGTGTGAGCCACCATGGTTAACACTTTTAACATCTTAACCTAATCTTGAATGTTTGAAATTGTATTTTATCAGTACAAAATATTAAATTTGCTTTTCTTGAGACAGGTTCTCTCTACACATTCCTGGCTGTCCTGTAACTCACTCTATAGATCAGGCCGGCCTCAAACTCAAAGAGATCTGCCTACCTCTATTTCCCAAGTGCTAGGACTACATACGTATACCACCATTCCTGGCCTGATTTACAGATTTGGTTTGAGGGGACAGAAATTAACATATAGTCTTTATGGGAAAGAGAATCTTAATAAATATATTTTCCTTTAATAAAAATATGGTTGTGGTATCATTTTGTAGGTACTCCTGAGTTTATGGCTCCAGAGATGTATGAAGAACACTATGATGAATCTGTAGATGTTTATGCTTTTGGGATGTGTATGTTGGAAATGGCTACTTCGGAGTATCCATATTCCGAGTGCCAGAATGCAGCTCAAATATACCGGAAAGTAACCAGTGTAGGTATAATTTTATTCATTTTACTTGACAGATTGCCACATTTTTGTGTTGAAATTGCTAAAATTGATTTAGTCAAATTTCAATATGGGACAAAGGTTGTGCCTTAGTGGTAGAATGCTTATCCAATATACACAAGACTCTAGTGGGAGAAAAGAGAAAATACCCACCCCACCATTATGGTTTAGTTTTATATAACAATATTAGTTTAATAGTTATACTTAGAATAGCTTTAGATTTATTAAGATTTCTTTTTGTGTTCTTGAACTCTACTGGGATCATATAAAATACTCTTACGTTTTAGAACAATACAGGTATATCTTTATTTGTAGTAAAACTGTAGATATTAGATTGGTCTTAATTTTGTTTTGTTTTCTTTTTTCTGAGACTATATACTTCTGGCTACCCTAGAACTCACTATGTAGACCAGGCTGGACTTGAACTCACAAAGATCTGCCTGCCTCTACCTTCCAAGTGCTAGGATTTAAGGCGTGTGCCACTGTACCTGACTTGACTGATCTTAGTTTTTAAGGTTGGAAAATAAAGACTGGCTAGAATAATTTGAAGGACTAATAATACTTCTAAATGTCCGATTATGAAGGAATAGTCAATATAAAATTTTTGAGGTAAAATGTGAATCTCTACTATGAATAATTATGTTAGAATTTATAAGGACTGCAATGACAAGAAGTGTTTGTACTTTCAGAGAGCTTGCATTTCCAGGAAGAAAATAACATAAATTAAGAAATGACTAGTAAGACATGGTGGTGCAGACCTGTAACCCGAGCATTTGGGTGGCTGAGGAAGGAGGGTTGTAAGTTTGAGGTCAGCCTGGGCTACATAATGAAATCCAATCCTGAAAATCAGAAAAAAGTAGTATAAAATAAGAGGATAGGAATACAGTAAGGGATACAAGGTGGAATTAGAGTGTTTTCATTGTTTAGGGCAGACTACTTCATCGCAAAGCTAATAATAATAGGTGCATTTTTATCCTTTAAAATTTATATTATTTAAAAAAGACAAATGACAGTTATGTACATTTATGGAATATAATGTGACATATTAAATACAAAATTAAGGTAGTTTACCTGTCACTTCACTTGCTTATTTTTGTGATGAGACACTTAAATTTTTCTTTTTAATAGTTTTATAATATACTGTGTATTATTGACTGTAGTCACTGTACTGTTAGAGTATATTTCAAAGCTTATTCCTGCTGCTCAATTACAGCTTATACCCAGTTCCTCATTTCTTCCCAGCCTGTGATAAGAGCTCAGGAAAAGAGCTACACTACAATATTTTTAGTTTGCGTCCTTAATTTAAAGAACCCCAAGTAGAAAAGTATTTTGTACTTGATTTATAAGTTACAGTCCTTTAATTGTTTCCACTTATAGAGGTATAAATTACCAAGGAAATCAGGTAAATGTCAGTGTACAGATCAGAAAAGACGATTTCTGTGAATAAAATAACATTGATAGGGTCTCATTGTATCACTGAGGCTGGCCTTGAACTCTACCTCAGCCTCTCAAGTGCTGTTCAAAATATATATATTTTTGTGATTCTGGAGATCAAATCAAATCAAACCTAATGAATGTTACACATGTGGTCTACCACTGATCCATATCCTTAGCATAACTGGGATTTTGAATGACTATTATTTTTATATTGACATATAAAAACACCATATCATAATTTATATTTCCACCTCTCTTGAAGCTTCTTGAATTTTGGATCCAAATTGACTCCCAGTCTTCCTAAATTTATCTAGTATAACAAGACTTTGTGATTCTGTTTTCGTCAAGCTAGTATGATAGGTGTAGAAGTAGATCTTATGTTGTCTCAATCTATGGCAATTATTCTACTTCTAGCTTGATTTGCAATTTTCTATTTAATGACTGCAGCAATACTTGCATTATTTTTGTAAGCTCAAACCTTATAAAAATATGTAGTAAAATGAAAAATGAGCAGATTCAGGTAAATAGCATGCTTTTTACAGGAAAATTGTACATTGTCTAGACTGCATGTATGTCTTTTAAATTTTAAAGAGTGCATATAAGGTAATAGTTACCTTTTTCGTATGTATGCATCATTTTAATGTGTTCTTATTCCTCCTCTCACTACCCTGTCCTACCTTCCCTACCTACATCTTGCTTGTCTTCTCTTCCCACTAATAATCCACCCAGGGCTTTTATATCATAGGTATTCCATTATTCTTCATTCTCTCCTTCCTTTTCATGGCCCTCTTTCTCCCTACCCTCACACAGTGACACATACATTACACATACATGCATACACAGAGAGAGACATTAAGATTCCAATTATGGTAAAAAACATGCATTCTGGCTTATTTGCTTAACATAATGATTTCCAGTTTTATCCATTTTCATGCAAATGCTGTGATTTTATTATTCTTTACAGCTGAATAAAATTGTATATATGTACCATACTTTCATTATATAGTTATTTTTGGATAAACATTGAGACTGTTTCATTTCTTAGCTGTTGTAGATTGTTTATTAATAAACACAGTTGTACAAGTATCTCTGTGGTCTTTTGACTGAAGAGTCCTTTGCATATATACACCAGAGCAGTATAGCTCAGTGATGTGGTAGTTCTATTTTTAGTTTTTTGAGGAGCTTCCATACTGATTTACAAAATGGTTGCAATACATTATATTCCTACCAGCAATGAATAAGTTTTCCATTTTTCCACAATCTTGCCAGCATTTGTTTTCATTTCTTTAGTTTTGCTTACTTTTAATTAGCTCTTTGAGACTATCATGTAGTATATTTTGATCATATTCACCTTCCCTCCCCAACTCTTCTCAGATCCACCTTCCTTTTCCTATTATATCCAACTTTATGTCCATGCATACATGTCCTGTTTCTCCCTCACCCAAGGCCTTTTTGTGCTACCCATATATGCTTGGATGCATCCACTGAAGCATGGTCAACTAATCAGAAGCTATACTGTTAGAAGAAAACTGACCCATCCTCTATTAGCTGCTAAGAATTTCCAGTAGCTCCTCATCTAGGTGTGAAAGTCTATGCCTAACTAACCTCTCTATTGCTGAGATTTGGGATTGCTTAGGCTTGCCCAGGTCTTCTGCTTGCTGTCAGATCCACTGTGAATTTATATGTGTAGCTTCCTTGCTGTTTCCAGAAGACATCATTTCCTTGTGGTCATCAAGGGCCTTTGGGTCTTCTGTCTCCTTTCTCAAAGATCCTTGAGCCTAATGAAGAGGGATTATGATATACAGGTCCCATTTAGAGCTGAACATTCTACAGTGTCTTATTCTCTATATCTAGGCCAGCTGTGGTTCTCTGTGTTGATCATCTACTGCAAACAGGCTTCTCTGATGAGAGTTGAAAGATACCTTTATGGCCAACTTTTGGAAATTATTGTTTATTCTTTGTTTCATTTTAATCTTGTTTTATTTTTAACTTAAAGTGGAGTAAGTACCTTTATGGCATTTTCATGCATACTTCATATTGTTGATTTCCCTCCCCTTCTCTCCCACTTTTCCCACCATGTACAACTTTCACACTGTACCATTCTTCTCCCAATATTTCTTCTACTTTTATTTCTCTTGTATTTATTAGCCATTTGTATTACTTCTCTACTAAAATTTTATTTGTTCATTTGCAATTTGATATTTATATTCTTTCATAGTGTCATAATATATGAATGTACTTTGATGTTATTTACCCCATTATTCTCTTACCCCATTATTCTCTTACCCCATTATTCATCTACTTAGACTAAACCCCTTCCCGAATCCCCTTTTACTTTCATGTCCTTTTCTTTTGTACCCCACTGCATTTGAGTTCCTTGCATGACCATGAGTGGGGTGTTATTTACTTAAGCAATGGCAACTGTTGCAGGATACTTGATCCCATTGTGAACCCTGAGATTGTGAACTGTAAATACATTTCTTTTGTTTGGTGTGGTTCAACTCTAACACACACCCCTAATCCAAGAACTTCTTGTTTATTGTAAACAAGTGATTATAGTGTGGCTCAGCCCTAGCACACACCTTTAATCCAAGAGCTTTCTGTACTCAGGATTTTAAAAAGTTAACCCTAGGTCAAGAGGTGGAGCAAGAAACCAGCTGACAAGGGATTAAGCAAGAAGAAAAGACTTTGAAAAAGGAGTATTTAAGACTGAAGAGGATATCAGATCCCTTGGAGCTGGAGTAACATGTGGTTATGATCCACTCAGTATGGGGTCTGGTAATCAAACTTGGGTCCTCTAGAAGAGCAGCAAGTGCTCTTAACCACTGAGCCATCTTTTTAGCCTCTATTATGTTTTCATAGTTAGGATTATAATGTATATATACTTGGCATCTTACTTCTCTCCCCTATCACTTCTTATTAAATTGTGAGAATTACCCATATCATTAATTGCAATAGTATTTTTAGTCTCTATATGTTCGTATATATAAGTTTGCCTCAGTTGTTAATGTAGATTATTTACAATTTTCAGTTATTTGTGGAGTTGTGATAAAAAAAATCCTTTTTAATAAGTTAAACTTGGACCTGGGCATGGTGGTATACTACTGTAATTCCAGCACTCAGGGAGGCAGAGGCAAGCATGTCTGTGTGAGTTAAAGGCCAATCTGGTCTACAAAGTAAGTCCTGGATAGCCAAAGCTACATAGAGAAACCCTGTCTCGGAAAAAAAGAAAAAAAAAGAAAAAGAAGAAAAAAAGAAAGAAAAGAAAAATGTTAAACTTGGGCTGGTGAGATGGCTCAGCTGGTAAAGTCACTTTCCATCAAGCTTAACAACCTGTTAACCATGTGCCAACACATGGTGGCAGGTGATTGTTTATCTACTCCAGCAAATTATTTTCTGATTTCCACATGTGTGCTAGGATCCTCTATCCCAGACCAGGAAATAAAACTTAATTTAAAAAGTTAAATTTTTCTGGATGTGGTGGCACAGGCCTGTATTCTCAGCCCTTGGGAGGCAGAGACAGCCAGATTTTCTGAGTTTGCAGCCAGCTGAGTCTACATAGAGCTGTGTTTCTCAACCTACTTAGTGCTATAAGTGCTGTAACTTTTTTAAAAATTTATTTATTTTTATATCAATCACAGGTTAGGTTTTTTGCTTCCCATGTGTAGCCCCCTCCCTCATTCCCTCCCACCCTCCCCAACCCTCCCTCATCCCCTCCCCGCCCCCTCTTTTTAATACAGTTCTTCATGTTGTGGTGATCCCAACCACAAAATTATTTCATTGCTATTTCATAACCATAATTTTTCTACTGTTATGAGCCATAATATAAATATCTGATATGCAGTAGCTGATATGCAACCCCCAAAGGAGCTGAGACCCACAGGCTGAGAACTGAGGAAATAAACACTTCAAAGTCAGCCAGGGCTAGGTAGCGAGATCCTGCTTAAAATTTTATAACTTAAATTCTTCTGTATGATGATCTCATGGAATAATTGGATATTTTGTGATAAAAATAATGTTTAAAAAATGCCATGCTGGGCTGGAGAGATGGCACAGTGGTTAAGAGAGCTTGTTCCTCTTCCAAAGGTCCTGAGTTCATATCCTAGCTCCCATGATGGCAGCTTGCAACCACTCTGAATCTTTCAGCTCCAGAGAGGAACCTCAAACTCTAGTCTGGCCTCTACAGACAACCCCTGTCCCATACACACATAAGTAAAAATAAATCTTTTTTTAAATGACATGCTGATTTGAGCTTTCAATTGTTTTCTTTCTTTTTTTTTTTAACAAGAAACCATTTTCTTCTCTCAGGGTATAAAACCAGCCAGCTTCAATAAAGTCACAGACCCTGAAGTGAAAGAAATAATTGAAGGATGTATTCGACAGAACAAATCTGAAAGGTTGGTAGAATTATAATAACATTATATGAATGATGGGTGCATTTTTAATTGTGGTTACTGTAATGTATATCGCTGCATACCATTTGGCATTTTAGACCTTGCTATCATGTGCTGAATTTGAACTGACATTTGTGTTTGTTGTGACAAACTTTCATCAACATCAACTTAACAGTGAGGTGAAATAAATTTTTAATGGCTGGGTGGTGGTAGCGTGTGCCTTTAATCCCAGCACTTGAAAGGCAAAGGGAGGTAGATCTCTGTGAGTTTGAGGCCAGCCTGGCCTACAAAGCAAGTCTAGCACAGCCAGGACTACACAGAGAAACCCTGTCTTGAAAAAACAAAACAAAATTAAAAAGTAAGATATAGAGCAGGTAACAAATTGCTTGTTGAAGTAGTTGAGAGTAAGCAGATACATTATTACATGATCTTTGTGCCAACAGTAATGGTATAGATAACTTTTAGTGTTGGCTTTTACTTTTATTTTGAGCTATGTATAATTACTGGCTTAAATTGGTAGTTTCATTTTTTTATTGTTTTTTTTTAATATTATGTGTATGTGGATGTATGGGTGTATACATGCACACCATATGCGTGTAGGTATGTGCAAAGGCCAGAAGAAGTGTCGGATACCCTGGACCTGGAGTCATATGCAGTTGTAAGCTGCCCAGTGTGAGTACTGGGAATCAAATCTGGGTCCTCTGGAAGAGCAGCAAATGTTAACTGCTGAACCATCTCTACAGCCCCATTTTAGCCATTTTAAGTTTAGAAAGAATACTTCAAGTACATTCATATTGCTATACATCCATTAACAATATCAATCCCCAAAATATTTTCTTCATTCAAAACTGTAACTTTGTAACCACTAATAAATCAGAATTCTTCCTTCCAGACCCTGATAATCTCTGTTCTAGTTTCTTTTTTAAAAATAATATTTTGAGGGTTGAGGCCTTGGGAGTTTTCCCCTTATCAAATTAGCATATCTATTGGTGTCTTCCTTGTTCAGGTCATATTTTGCCAACTATGTTGGTAAAACTTCATGGGTGTAGCTTCCCTGTCATTTCTAGGAGACCCAATTTCACAGTATACTTTCCGTCCCTCTGGCTCTTATAATCTCTCCCTCTTTTATAATGAATTTTGAACTTTAGATTGCAGGAGTTGTGTTGTAGATGTATCATTTGGGTCTGGGCTCCACAACTCTGCCTTTTGGTGGGTTGTGGTTTTCTGTAGTGGTCAAGTGCTGTATCATTGAATGCTATCACCAACCCTAGACAAGTTTTTGTTTGGTTTGGTTTGGTTTCTTTCTTTCTTTCTTTCTTTCTTTCTTTCTTTCTTTCTTTCTTTCTTTCTTCCTTCCTTCCTTCCTTCCTTCCTTCCTTCCTTCCTTCCTTCCTTCCTTCCTTCCTTTCTTCTTCTTCTTCTTCTTCTTCTTCTTCTTCTTCTTCTTCTTCTTCTTCTTCTTCTTCTTCTTCTTCTTCTTTTGAGATAGGCTCTCACTATATAGCTCTAGCTGTCCTCAGATTCATTCCACAGATCAGGATCTTCTCAAACTCACAGATATCCACCCACCTCTACCTCCAAGTGCTGATATTAAAGGTGTGTGCCATTATACCCAGTCCTAGATATGTTTTTTAAAGTGAAGTTAAAAATATTGTATGGAGCCAGCAAGATGGCTCAGTGGATAAAGGCACTTGCTTCCAAACTTGGGAACCTGAGTTTGAGATCAAGGACCACATGGTTGAAGGAGAGAACCAACTCACACAAGTTGTCCTCTGACCTCTACATATAAACCATAGCATCTGCTCCTACCCCCCAATAAAGTGTAATAAAAACATTAAACATTTTGTGTTGAATTCATAGTTTTATTTTAAATTCTGATTGTTGCTTGTAATCACACTCTGAATAAGAACAATACTCAAAATAACACTGTGCTAGAAAAATCACAGGCCTCAATGTCACAGTAAGATTAAAATCTTGACGCACATTTAATGTCATCTTGAAGTTACTCATTCCTCAAAATAGGTAATATTTTGACAGTTCAAAAGATAATAAATGTATTTAAAATATTTAATAGCAATATGTTATCAATAGTAGAAATGAATATTTTCTTCTGTTATTGTTTACTAAAATATGTAAAAATTTATTGAGAGACAAAGGGCTCAACTTGTTTATCTTTTCTTAAACATATCTCACTTCAGTGTTAAAACTAATAAGTGAGTCATTTTAATCATACTGCCTTAGTTAATACTTGGGTCCTTTTTTTTTTTTTACTAAAAAAAAGCTTTAAGTAAATAACCTGTGATTAATATTTAAAAAGTAAATAAAAAGCTTTAAAAATCCTAAACTTTTCAGACGCTATGCTGTCCGTATGTCTTTTACAGCAGGGACTCTCTATATAGACACAATAGATACAGACAGATTAATTATAATATGTATATCTTAAAAATTTGCAAAGTAAAGTTTTTTAATTAATTAATTTTTTCACTCTGCAAAGTAAATTTTTAAGTTACTTTCCGTAGCTTGCAAAAGAATCCTTTGAAGCCACATCCTCTAATTTCTCTTTGGAGATGATTAGCTTTTAATATTAAGTTAGGGTTGTTCCATTATGTGTATAGTACAGCCTAAAATCAGAGTTCAGTACTTCAGGAAAACCATTAGAGCTGAGTATGCTTGTGCAAGCTTGAAATCGTAGCACACAGGAGGCCATTACAGGAGCATTGAGATTTAGAGGCTAGCCTAGGCTATATAGTGAAACTGTCTTCACTTAAAAAAAAAAAAGACAAAGAAAAGAAAGAGAAGAAGAAAAGGGAAAAAAAAGTACATGGTAGGGTACCCACTGAAATCCAGCACTTGAGATGCAGAGGCAAGCTGATCTATATGTCTTCAAGGCCAGCCTGCTCTATTTAGTAAGTTCAAAGTTATACAAAGCTACACAGTGAAACAGTGTTTCAAATTAAAAACAAAGAAACTACTGTCCTTCATTGAAGCACATTAGCTTAATTATGACATTCCTCTAAAGAGTGAAGTATACACTGATTAAATAATTAGTCTTTTTAAAAAGTTTTTTTGAAACAAGAGTCTCATCCTATAGCCCAGACTATTCTGGGATTCACTATGTAGCACAGGCTGGCAAATGCTGTGATACAAGAATGGGCCATCACACAGGCCATCTGACTGGATATTTGTTGAGTAATATCTCTTTAAAACGTTTGTAAGAGTTTGTATTTTCAGTTCACATTAGAGTTTATATATCTAGGAGATAGTTTTTGAGTTTCCTTTGTTGAATATTTATTGCTTTAGTCTTATAGTAATATAAGCCAGTGGCTTAAGAGATGCTAATAAATTTATTAACAGTTCTTCTAGGCATAGTTTTATGTGTGTTAGATTTTGTTATGAAGGTATATTACTGGTTATTAATCTTTAAGATCATGCTATATTCATGTAAGTTGACATTTTTGTGTTCCCAGTAATAAACTGATTATAATGTGTAGGTTTTATAACAAAACAATGAATGGCTTAATAGAAAATGTAAAGTAAGATTCTCACTTTGATATAATTAATATTTACTATTTAAAAGATCATATTTTGCTTATGACTGGAGAATTGATAATGAGATATGTGTTTTGTTTACTAGGTTGTCTATCAAGGACCTACTAAATCATGCATTCTTTGTGGAGGATACTGGATTGAGAGTGGAATTAGCAGAGGAAGATGACTGCTCAAATTCATCCCTGGCTCTGAGACTCTGGGTTGAAGATCCTAAAAAATTAAAAGGCAAACATAAAGACAATGAAGCTATTGAATTCAGTTTCAATTTAGAAACAGATACACCTGAGGAAGTAGCATATGAAATGGTAAATAAATCTTAGTGATGCTTTCCCTATACATTAGAGTATCCTGACTGATTAATTATTCTTTTCTACTTCTTTCTTTTTTCTTTCTTTCTGTCTTTCTTCCTTTCTTTTTTTGAGAAAGGGTTTCTCTGTGGACAGTCCTGGCTGTCCTGCACTCACTTTGAAAACCAGGCTGGCCTCCTCGAACTCACAGTGATCCACCTGCCTCTGCTGGGATTATAGGTGTGTGCTACCACCCTACCTTCTTGTTGCTTTCTTTCCTTTCATATTTTTCTGTGTGCTCTCTGTCTTTCTCCCTCTTTCTCTCTCTCCTCTCTTCCCACTCTCTGTATATTTGTACAGGTATGTCTGTACATGCATGTATTTTTACCTCCTTGGTGCATGGATTATAGGCGTGTGCTTTTTGCTCTGCTTTTTACACAGGTGCTGGGGTTCTAAACTCAAGTGCTCATGCTTGCATGTCAAGTAGTTTACTGACCAAGCTGTCTCCCAGAATTCTCTTCTGTATTCCTTATTTATATTGTTATGTCATTGTATTTTTACTAGCAATATATGTTAAATTTGCATGCACACAATAAAGAACAGTACAATACTGTTTTTGTTAAAATAAAATTGGGAGCTGAAGAAATGGTTCAGTTGATAAATTACCTGTTGTGCAAACATAAGGACCTTGATTTGGATTCCCCCAGCACCTGTGTACGGTGGTATGGTGTAGCTCTGTAACCAAAGTTCTGGGTAGGTGAAAACTGTAATGGGGGCCGCTGAGAGAACCTGCTGTAAAAAAAACAATAAGGAAAAGAGCAATAGATAAAGAATTCTGATGTTGACTTCTGGCCTTCATGTACACATATACTTATATAAAATTAATCTTAACTCTCAGAAGGAAGAGGCAGGAGGATCAGATGATTTGCTGTTTCTCATTTCTGGAACTTCTTTTATTTGGGTGCTGGGCTTCTCGGATTGGTTCTCAAGTATGCTTGATCCACCTCTCTGCCTTTTTTGTTTGTGTTTTGTTGTTATTTTTGAAACCAGGTCTCATGTAACCCAAACTGGCCTAGAACTTACTGCGTAGCGGAAGATGGCCTTGAAAGTCCTGATGCTCCTTCCTTTGCCTCCCACAGCTAAAGTTCCAGGTGTGTGCCACCATGTCTAACCTTGTTTTTAGGGATCTGTAACTTTAAATTTTATTTACTATGAGGTGAGTTTATTGGGAAATTTAGGGTGGGCAAAATTGGATGTGTGTGCTTCATCTGTTTTCTGTCATTTTGGTTTGGCTTTAAACAGGATCATGTTACATGGCTTTGGCTGAACTGGTAATCACATTTTAGCCCAGGCTGAACCTCAAACTCATGGCAACCTTCCTGCCCCCACCTTCCAAGAGCAGGGATTGCCATTCCCCTTAACATTTTTGTAATCTTTCAACTACCATGAAATTTCTGATCTGCAGATCCTTAAGTTTTAAAAAGCAGACTGTTGGCTAGACTTGGTGGTACATGCCTATAGTTCTAGCACCTACAGGGCAGATAGGAGATCAAGTAGTTCAAGTGCATATATAGTGAATTTGCATGAGATAGTGTCTCAAAAAAAAAAAAAGAAAAAAAAAGCAAGCAGACAGACTATAGGACTAAACATGGTATGCTCTTTCCTGTTCTCTCACTGCCCTAATGCCCAGTTAGATGTAGCAAGTGCCCTGCTGTGAGCTTACACTCCTTTGCTTAGTATGCTGATTTCTGTTCCAAACTTCATCTGTATTTCAGTAGACAGTATCCCTATTTCAGGGATGTTAATTCAATTCCAGATTTCCCTTTCACTATGGCATTTCTCTGTTTCCTCCAGACATATTTTTTAAAGTTTTTTTTCCAGTAGCTCATTTCTGCTTCATTTTAAGTTAATCTTACTCCATCTTACAGTATCAGATAATGTGCTCATATAAGACAGAAGACCAGTTCGGAAATGTGTAGTTCTCTAGTGTCAGTACTCGGCATACTGTTACTGATTTTTGAGACAGGCTTTGTAACTGACATTACAAGGTCCTCTTGCCTCAGACCTTGGAGTGTTATTAGTTAAAGGCTCTCACATGTATACATGTCCAATTTAAAAAGCACATAGAGACCAACTATTAATTATTAGTTATTTAATTGAATTTAGGTATGGTGTACAATATATGGTTTAAGTAAAGAAAGCTAAATTTTAAAAGAAGGAGTGTTTTTATTATGTTTTCTTTGCAGGTCAAGTCTGGATTCTTCCATGAAAGTGATTCCAAAGCTGTTGCTAAATCTATTAGGGACCGTGTGACACTGATAAAAAAGATAAGGGAGAAGAAGCCTGCTGGGTTCTTGGAGGATCGTAGGGAGTCCCAGTGCAAGCATGTGGGGAATGTATTTCCTCAGCAGCCAACTGCAACTCTACCACCTGCTCCTGGTCCACACATTGTGGCTGAATGTGAAGAAACAGAAGTTGATCAGCATGTTCAGCAGCAGCTTCTACAAGGAAAACCACAGCAGCAGTCCTCTGTTAAAGGTAAGACAACTAACTGTAAGGAGAGTAATGTCTAATTATATTTTCTTGTCTTTAAATAGCATATGTGAACCTTTCAGAGTTTTCAGTTATGTATAATACTTTAAAAACTTTTGAAATAGATCTGGGAGATGGGGATATACACCTTTAATACCAGTACTTGGGAGGCAGAGGCAGGCGGATCTGAATTTGAGGCCACCTTGGTCTACAGAGTGAGTTCCAGGACAGCCAAGTTACACAGAGGAACCCTGTCTCAAAAAAAAAAAAATTAAACTAAATTAAAATAAAACAATTTGAAATAGACCAGACAGTTTTCTTATATTAAAATAAAGAAAATTGGGTTGGGAATTTGTTCCAGTTGAGATTACTGCCCTGGGCTTTATCCCCTATACCATATAAACTGGGCTGGGTTGCACTTAGCTACAATTCCATCATTTGGAAAGTGGAAGCAGGAGAAATGGAAGTTCATGGTCATCCTCAGCTAGTTTAAGGCCAGCGTGGACTACATAATAGTCATTTCAAAATAAATTTAAGGAATTGCTTAAGTGATTTACCCAATATTATAGTTACAGAAAGATTATAATATAGCAACTACTGCAGTTCAGAGAACTGATATTAATATTACTTATAATAGTCTAGCATAAGTCCATGAAGAAAATTTAGAACTAAAGATAGTTTATTTATTTTAAGAAGGAGTTTTCTAGATGTTAAGAGCCTTAGTGTTTTAGACTGGAATGAAAACATAAGTCCTCTAGGGTTTAGGGGTTTTGTTTTTGTTCTTGTGTTTGTTTTTTGTTTGCTATACTACATTGTCTTTTTAAAAAATACAGAGTACGGGAGGAAGGGTGGGATTGGGAGGGAAAAAGGGAGGGGGCTAAGCTGGGATACAAAGCAAATAAACTGTAATTAATATAAAAAATAAAAATGTAATTAAAACACACACACACATAGTAGGAGGGTGTGGTGCTACAGGCCTTAAATCTTAGCACCCTGGAGGCAAAGGCAAGCAAATCTCTGTGGTTTAGAGACTAGCCTGTATGTATATAGATAGTGAGTCCCACATCACCTAGTATTACATCAGGAGACTGTTAAAACAATAGCAACCACAAATTAATTAAATAAATAAAATAGAAACACATAGCATCTGCAAAGCTGTAGCCAATTGTTCTACAAAGGGAATAAGTTTTCCTACCCACTTTCTAGGAATTATGGAACATGAGACTTATATTTTACTTAAGTCATAGCAGTAAGTATACATTTGTTAGGATACACATGAAATGACTGGCAAATGAGGTTAGTTGATTTTTCCTCCTCATTCTTTTTAATTTGGAGATGATCTTTGCTTTATAAATCAGGCTGTGCCCTCAAACCATGATCCTACTGCCTGTGCCTTCTAAGTGCTGGATTAGGGTATATGCCACTGTGCTTAGCTGCAGCGTCTTCCTTTCTTCCGTTTTCCTTCCTTACCTTCCCTTTCTCCTTCTACTCTCCTTTTCCTACCACCTTACCTCTTGTTCTCTCTCTCAACATGATTGGGGTAGAACCAAGGCCTTGTGCATTGTAGGCAGGTAATCTACCACGAAACTACATCTTCAGATTCTGGAATTACTTTTGTGTGATTTTTTTTTTCAACACAGGGTCTCAATTATGTAGTTCTGGCTTTCCTGGATCCCACTGTATAGATCAGGCTGACCCTGAACTTACAGAGATATACCTGCCTCTGCCTCCCAAGTGCTGGGGTTAAAGGCATGTGCTACCATATTTGGGCTTATGTGATTATTTTATTTTTTCTTTCTAAAGAAAAAATTGAGACTTTGAAATGTGTGCAGGGTAACATCTGCCTATAATCTCAGCACTCTTGAAGGCTGAGGCAGGAGGGTCAGGAATTTAATGTTTTTTTTTCTCTCTCTCTCCCTCCCTTCCTTCTTCCCTTTCCTCTCCTCTCCTTTTCCCTTTCCCTCTCCCTCACAGTTTGAGGCCACTCTCACAAAACGAAAGAAACAAAACAAGAAAAAGAGAACATTTTAGGGATGGAAACATAGTAACAGAGTGTGAACTTATGTCTGAGGCCTCTGTTTGATCCTTCGCGTTCTAAGAGAAAGAAACTGTTGCTTACATCACAATGTCAACGTTCAGTTTCACCTGTTGGCTCTTGGGTTTTGAGACAGGCCTTTATATGTAGCCCGCACTGTCCTTGAACTCAGTTATAACCCAGGTTGGCCTCTAACTTTCGATCTTTTAGCTTTTATCTCTCCAGTGTTGGTATTAGTTCTTTTGAAAAGTATTAATTATTAAGTAGGAATATTTTATTTGAAACTCTATGTCATAGTAGAAAAAAACTGAAGAAACATTTAACTGTTATTTATATAATTTGAACATTGCGCTTCATGTTTTCCCTTCTACCCTTTGCTCATTTTCTTTGTTAAAGGTGACACTTCTTCTGAGACAGCAGCTGGATCAGTTCTACATTCCGATATTTCAAGTCATCCCACTGTAGCCTATTCTTCGAACCAGACAACAAGTTCTCAGGTAATTCATAGTATCCTACAAGCTGACATAATTGTTCCAAGGCAAAAACATTCTTCTCACCAATTAGTAGGACATTGCCAGCAAATTTCAGCAGTGAGAGAATCACTACTATATTTTCATGTATCAGTATATATACAGTATATACAACAGTAAATATTGTATATACTTATATACTGATTTTTATATATAAATATATATTTATGTATATGTATATTTATGTATATATAAATATATGTGTATATATATGCTTGTCTATGTATATTACACTATAAATTGGAGAGTTTATTCATTTTCCTCTATTTACCAGTTGCACGAGCAGCCAAAGCTGACTCAGTCCCCAGTTTTGCCTGTGGTTCAAGGTCAATCCTCTGTTATGCCCATATATGCCACTGGACTTGCAGTTGTTTCACAGTCCCAAATTTCTCCATTAACTATCCAGAAGGTCTCACAGATAAAGGTAAGACACATTTCTTCTTTGTTTATTTGTTTGTTTCCTGAGACAGGGTCTGCAGTTTTAGCTGTCCTGGGATTCACTCTGCAGGCCAGGCTGACCTTGAACTCAAGAGACTGCCCTGCCTCTGTCTCCCAAGTGCTGGGATTAAAGGTGTGTGCCACCACTGCCCAGCAAAAGAGACACATTTTTAAAAGTATTTTTAATTTAAGATTTACACTTTAATTTTCTTTTATTTGTATGAGTGTTTTGCCTATATATGTGTCTATGTACTACATTCCTGGTACCTATAGGTGAGACGGGTGTCAGATCTCCTGGATCTGGACCTAAAGTTGGTTGTGAGCTGCCGTGTGCATGCTAGGAATTGAACCCAGGTCCTCTGGAAGAGCACCTATTGCTCTTAACCACTGAGCCATTTCTCCAACCTCCATAAGGCACATATTGTAAAGGCTGTTATTAATTTAAACATATTTCTCATTGTCTATGTTTTTCTGACAAGTAACAATTCTCTTTTATCAGTTAGCCATTGATTTAGGTAAAGGCCACTGAAAGTTCAAAGTTATTCCTGCTTCCTCATACCTAACACATTTTTTTTTCTGAGGGTGCATCTAATATTGTGCAAGTAGACGCTAGGATTACTATATCTATAATTGACAAGAATAGAAAACTCAGCACACCCAAAGGTTTATTCGGGACTCTCTTTTTCTTGGCAAACCAGTCTTTTCTTTGTATTGAATCTTTCTAGGTCGACTAAATAATGGAGAGAGATCTTTTGCAGATAAATAAAAATAGTATTTCATAGACTTTCCTAATTTTTAATACATTCATCTAAATTCTTGTTTTGTTTTTAAGATTGCTTTTTTTCCTATAGGAGAAATTTTAACTTTCAAATGTACAAAAGCAGTATTGTTTATTTATGACAACGAGTAAGCTATCTTTGTGTGAATTCATGTATCCATACTGTATTCTGGTTGCCTGTGTCATGGATTCTGGACATAGTTGGACTTTTGCCTCTCATCGTTTTCTTTACTCCACTCCATGCATGTGCATTTCCTCTCTGGGAGTAAGATGCTCTGAAGTCTTCGGTATTCTCTAGTTAGCATGTGGTGCATTTGTTTCTTTTGAGAGATTGGCCTATAGTTAGTTCCAGTTTATATATAATTTTTTAATGACTACTAATACTATCTTCTGAGAAAATACAGTAAGATAAGATATAATTCTTAGCATCAAAGAGCTCATAATATTGTGAAAGAAAGCAGATGTGCACTTGAAAATGACAGAAGCATTTGAAATATGCTGGGGGGTAATCTTGTTCTATAAATACAGTTGAGTATTTGTTTAGTATTTGTAAGTGATATGATATACATCTACAATTGAGCTCATTGTGGTTTAATTCATTTTTTTCTAAGCCTATTCTGTATGCTAAGTATAATTAACTTTAACCTAGGTTCAAATGCATAAGTATAGTTATGTGTTTAAAATGTATTAATATTTTTAAAAGGTTTGGAGATTTTTATTTGCATATTTAAAATTAATACTCAAGCTAAATGTAGTAGCACATGCTTGGAATCTCAGCAGTTGGGAGACTGAGCAGGATCACATGTTCAGATCAAGCCTGGGCTGCATAGCAAATTCAAGGCCAGCCTGCATTACATAGCAAGACCCTGTTCGTAAAATAATAAAGAAATGAATATCACCCATTAGCCTGTTATCCTTCCATCTACAGATAACTGCTTATGCTTGAAGCTATAGGCTTTAGATTTGTCATTTTAATGTATACATACATAATTTAAATTACAGATACAGGGGCTGGAAAGATGGCTCAGAGTTAGAGTAGATCTTGTTCTTCTACAAAAAAGACCTGAATTTGGCTCCTAGCACCCATGTAGGTAGCTCATAACTGCCTGTAGCTCCAACTCCAGGGGACCAAATGTCCCCTTCCTGGACTCCATGTGTGTATTGATATATACACATAAATAAATATAAAAAAGAATAATAGGCACTAATTTATATTTCATGCTTATTTTTGTAGCCTATACATTTTACTCATTACATAAAAACAACTGTCTTAGTTACTGTTCTGTTTCTGTGAAGAGACACTATGGCTAAGGCAACTTTTAATTAGGGCTTGCTTACATACACTATCAGAGGATTAGTCCATTATCACCATGGTGGGGAGTGTGGCAGTAGGCAGGCATAGTGCTAGAGTAGTAGCTGAGACAGAAAGGCAGAGAGAAAGAGACACAGAGACAGACAGAGTAGACCTGGTATGGGCTTATAAAACCCCAGAGCCCAACCAACTGCAGTGACACACCTTCCCCAGCAACACCACACCTCTTAATTATTCTAAAAAGTCTACCAACTGGGCACCAAACATTCAGATATGTGAGCCAGTGGGGTCTACTCTCATTCAAACCATCACAGCAACCATTTGGGTCTTTTTATGAACAAGTAATCAAACTCTGGGAATGATTACCACCAGCCTGTATTTATGTCTGTATTTCTCCTGTATTTTTGAGAAAGTACTTATGTTCATATAAGGTATGATACTGAAAACCCTTTTATTTTTCTCTTGGAGTATGTGCACAGATTATGTGAAAGTGTCAGATTCAGTTACTCTTTGTCTCTACCAGGGTTTGAATGATTTATGTGGTAAGTGCAATAAATGAGATGCCATGAGCTATTGCTAGAACCATTCTAGATCTTTCATTCATTCATCTAGCATTTACTCAAAGTGTTAAGAGTTTTAATGAATGAGTGCCTAATGCTAGTATCTACAACTTTTTAGATTACTTGGTGAAAATTTTATCATATAGCATTTCTTGAGTCTGTTTGGAATACTCCCAATAAAATGGGCAAGGCATATGCATTTGTAATTTGAATTTTTCTTACCCTAGCACCAGGAACTACAGCTGGTTCTTAGAGGAGATGGACCAACTTCAGCCAACCCATGATTTTAGACCTATTAGTTATTGGAAGGAATTTTGCAGCCAACCCTTTCTACAGTTAACTTCTCAGGCTTTGCCTGCTTCGCAGATGACTTTGCAACACCCAGCAGTTGATCTTCAACTTAAGCTTGGCTCTAGAAATGGGAAAAAGGCTTTAGTCAAAGCATGATTTGTCAATAAGACTTCTTATTTCTTCCCAGTTAATCATCTGCAACTTTGTTAAATCATTCTAGTGTGAGCAGCACACACAACGCTGCTGGCAAAGCTTGTTTCCCTTCTAATTCCATTGGGAGGTATTTAGAAAAGATGTAGTCAGTATCACAGCTATATCCAGTGGTACATGTACATCAGGAATGTATAACTCCAGGTTTTTCACTGCCACAATGCCAGATGCATTTAAAGGATTCTTTTTTTCCAAGCCTCTATTCAGCAGCAACCTTGATTTTCACAATCAAATATGGAAGCACCACAGGAGAATCTTCACCAAGATTGTATTTTGCAAGGTTCTGAAGCTTTTTCAAATCCTCAGCAGCCAAAGGGTGTCTGAAAATGTGATTTGGTCCTGGGACCATCTTAACTCTGTTCAAAACATTTATTCAGGACCACCTACAGAAGCACCACTTTCCCCACTGAAGGCTCCCAAGCAACTGTCTTGTGTGTTAAAACCCCAGGAATAAACTGATTTTTTAGCACAGCTAACCCTATACAATCCAGGCTTCATTCAGCACAGCCTGTTAATTCACTGCCAGCCTTGAGCATCTACTTTATATTGTACAACTGGTTATTGCTGTCATGTTATATTCCATACAAACTTCTTATCCAGTCATATATGAGGCTATGGGTGTTACTCTTATTCAAACCACCACAATATATACATATGCTTCTAAACAGATGACTACAACCTGCTCAGTCCATATGATGTTACATGTATATATACATTTTCAAGGCTGACCATTGGTTTTGGGAAAGTTTGTCTCAAGTGAGAACAATTTTATCTATTCTCTGCATTCTGTAGTTGCCTGTGGACCTTTGTCTAGGGTTGAAGCCTCATGAATTTTTCTCCTGTCTACTTTGCCTTGCCATGTCTGTTGTTGTCCTTGTTCAGCTCATGTTTAGGCAGTCATGTTGGTGAAATTTTATGGCTGTAGCTTCTGATATTACTAGGAAACAAAATCTCATAGCAAACTCCCTGATCCTCTAGCTGTTACAGTCTTTCTGTTCCTCGTCTACCAAGACTCCAAGACTCCTGAACCTAGATATCGCATTGTGACTGGGCACCAAAACTTTGCATTTTGATTGGTAGTTGGCTAGGTTTCCAGTACCGGGCATGATATTTTTCCAGTTGAAAGCCATAAGTCCTATTAGGGAGCTCTTGCTTATCACTAAATATGCATGTCACTTTTGTACGCTAAAAAATACTATACCTTGCTGGTACTTTTAGTTCAAAAGTGTCATCATAGCCAGGTAGAACTTTTGATTGCTTCTCTCCTTTGGACCCCTTTGGACCCTTTGGACTCTCTTGGACCCCATGAAGGCTAGTCCTCAGTAAGGAGGCTCCCATATCAATTCAGACGCCTGTAGGCTCTGTGTCTGAGGTGCCTGGAATCTTCAGCAATACGGACTTACCTTCCACCTCTAGGGGCAGCCAAGGGCTCATGACCAAAGACATTGAGCATTTCTTTAAGTGTTTTTCTGCCATTCTATAATCCTCTACAGTCAGTTCTCTTTTTAGCTCCATACCCCATTTTTTAATTGGATTACTTGGTTTCTTGCTTTTTAACTGCTTGAGTTCTTTATATATACTGGATA
>CM053742.1:110270442-110292208 GCA_028658305.1 Pachyuromys duprasi | reverse complement strand
CTTTCTTGATTAACTTTGGTTGAAAGTCTATTTTATTAGATACTAGGATTGCTACCCCCCCTTGTTTTCTGGGTCCATTTGCTTGGAAAATATTTTTCCAGCCCTTTACTCTGAGGTAGTGTTTATCTTTGTTGCATAGGTGTGTTTCTTGGGTGCAGCAGAATGTTGGATCCTGTTTCTGCAGCCATTCTGTTAGTCTGTGTCTTTTTATTGGAGAGTTGAGTCCATTGCTGTTGATAGATGATAGTGACCAATGACTGTTAGTTCCTTTTATTGTGGAATTGGTGGTCTTACTATGATTCATTGCTTTTTTGTTGTTGTTGTCATTGGGAAATTATCTGTATCCTATATTTTCTTTGGTGTAGTTGTTTCCATTGGACTGAAGTTTTCCTTCTAGTATCTTCTGAGGGCTGGGTTGCTGTGTAGATATTGCTTAAATTTTGTTTTATCATGGAATACTTTGTTTTCTCTATCTATTTTGATTGAAAGCTTTGCTGGGTATAGTAGTCTTGGTTGTCATCTATGTTCCTTTAAAGACTGCATGACTTCTGCCCAGGCCCTTCTGGCTTTCATACTTTCTGATGAGAAGTCTGGTGTGATTCTGATAGGTCTACCTTCATATGTTACTTGACCCTTTTCCCTTGCTGCCTTTATAGTGTTTTGACTATGATGTGACTAGAGGTATTTCTTTTCTGATCTAGTCTATTTGGTGTTCTGTAGGCTTCTTGTATGTTTATGGACAATTCTTTTTTTAAGTTGGGAAAATTTTCTTCTATGATCTTCTTAAAAATATTATCTGGTCCTTGGAGCCTGGAGTCTTCTTTTTCATCTATTCCAATTATTCTTAGGTTTTTGTCTTTTCATGGCGTCCTTGATTTCTTGGATGTTTTGTGTTTTGGACTTTTCCAATTTTATTTTTTCCTTGAGTAAGGAATCCGTTTCAGGAAGCGTATCTTCAGCTCCCGAGATTCTCTCTTCCATCTCTTGTATTCTATTGGTGATGCTTACCTTTGTGGTTCCTGATCTTTTCTCTTCTAAGTTCTCCAGTTCCCGGTTATTCTTGGTTTTGTCTTCTTTATAGATTCTAATTCTGTTTTCATGCTTTGTATCATTTCCTTCATCTAATTGACTGTGGCTCCTATTTTTTTGTTTGTTTGTTTCCTCTCTATATGTCTTAATTATTCCTCTACATGGGCAGTTATATTCTTCAGAATTTCTATGAGGGCCTTGTTTATTTCCTCTTTTTTCCTCTAATATCTGCATAATCATAGCTTTAACATAATTTTTCCTGTGTCTCCGCTGAATTAAAATCTCCCTTGCTTTTGGGTGTTTCTGGTGGGGCTGTGGTGTCCTGATTTTTGGCAAAGCTGTACCTTTGCAGTAGTTATTTCTTTACAAAGGATGTAGTGTTCTAGGAGTGAGTTCTTTGAAATAAATGGATTTATAAAACATTTTGAATCAATATATCTCTGGGGGCAGATTTCATGTGCTTTGTATTTCACTTCCATAATTAGGATATCCCTAACAATTTACTTGGAATTCTTCAGAGATAGAGAATAGGTATTAACACCCTTATATCTACCACTTAAATTTTATCATTAATTATTGTTATAAATGTTGGATCACAAACCTACTTTGCTAATCAGGTTGAACTTGAAGGCAGTAGCTTTTCCACTTGATACAGACTTTTTTGTCTGTTTTATTGCTATCTTACTTCCTTGATGCATATCAAAGTGAAACTTAGCATAGGCATCCTTAATGAGGACTCAATATTTGTTTTTGTTTAAATTTACATACAGTAAAACGCACAGATCATAATTCAGTGAAATTTGACAAATGCTAAGCAACAAAAGCCTATGTTCAACCAAAGCTATTGTCAGAATGGATAAAGTTTTTGTATTGATAAACTTTCTGTAAAAATCAAGACAATGGTATAGAGTTTGTATGCTGCAACTATTGAGTTGTGCTGTTATATGTACAAAAAAGAGTCATAGGTACATTTTAATTATACTGGCATGGCTGTGTTCCAGTAAAATATAGTTCTCTGAAGTTTTTGACTAGTATGAATAAAACTACTCTGAACATTCTTCTATAAACCAGCATATGCTGGTGAGGACGTGGAGCAAGGGAAACACTTGTCCATTGCATCAGAACATGCAGCGCGTTTTACATTTGAATATATATTTTTATGTGTCAACTGTATTTCAGTAAGTAGAAGAAAATTGGGTATTTATTTCAGCAGTATTTTATAGTTTTATAGTTTCTATCACACAGATTATTAATTTCCTTAAAATTTTAAAGAAATTATTGTTTCATTTTTGATGGGTATGTGTGTGAAAGAGAAGCATAGGGCGAGAGAAAGAATGTGAGCATATGGCTGTGCCACTGTGTGTGTATACATGTATAGTCAGAGTGTGCCACAGTGTATGTGTATGTAGGTGAGAGGGTAACTTTATTGGCTTGATTCTGTTTCAGTGTTTACATGGGTTCCAGGGATAGAAAGAGGTAATATTGTTAAGCTTATGAAAAAGCGCTCTTACCTGTTGAGCCATCTTCCTGTTTCTTTTTACCCTTCTTTCTTGCATTACTATCCCCTCTCTCTTCACTCTCCCCTTCCTCTCTGGATATTTAACACAGGGTTTCCACATACTAGGCAAGTACTCTACTACTGAGCCACATATCAATCCTTTAAAATAATTACAAATTATTTATTTATTGTTCATTTGTTTATTGTGATAGTAGAGATTAAATCTAGGGCTATACACATAGTAAGTAGGCTAGCACTTTCTCACTGAGCTTATTGAGCTACATCCCCAGCCTTAAGTTAAAACGTTTTGTCTGTTGAGTGTGGGCAGACACCTCATCTTCCACTGTGTTTTAAATGCAGTTTCTTTTCTGTTGTTCACTGCTATGTGAGCCACACTAGCTAGCCTAAGAGTTCCTGGAGATTCTCCTGTGTAGACCTACCATCTTGCCATAGGATCACTGAAATTACAGTCACACTTATGCTGCTATACACAACTTTAGATGGGTTTGTGCATTTGAATTCAGTTCCTCATACTTGTGGGGCAAATACTTTACCCCTGAGCTATATTCTCAACCCCATATATTTATTTTTTTAAGATAAAAGTTCACTAAGTTGCCTAGGCTAGCTTTGAACTCACTCTTTAACTGAACCCAGCCTTGAACTTGTGACCCTTTTTTCCTTTGCCTCCTGAATAGCTTATATGAAAATCCTATTCCACCTGGTTTTTATATTATTTTGAGACAGGGTATCTCTTGGTTTCTCAGACTGACCTTAATTTTGTGTATGTGGTTCTTTGTTTATTTTGCTTTTTTTTTTTTTGAGACAGGGTTTCTCTGTATAGCCTGGGCTTTCCTGGACCAGGCTGGCCTTGAATTTACATTGATCCTCTGGGCTGTAGGCCTGGCTGTCATGGTAGAATGTTGTCTCTAAAATTTTATATATTATTTTAATGGATGACTCTACATTTTAGCATATCTGAGTTCTATATTTATTTGTAGGAACACATGAAGAATTATGATTGTTTTTTTTTATCATACCTTGCTACTGTTTCATTTCCTGAAATCAGTGGGATGATTTCTTCATTCTTTGAGCTCTAATTCCCGATAACCTTTTGGGTGTTGAGGTTGAACCTGTCACCTTGTATATACCACCACTGTTCTACCCCCTCACCCTTAGCTATATCTGTGTGAAGACAGACTTGATTTATGTAATGCTAATGTTAGTTGGCAGTAGGTTTTCCATGTTCCAGTTGCTCAGAAATAGTCGTGGGCTTACTGTATGTGAATATGATTTAAATGATGCATAAGTTTATTCTGACAAAACCCGTCTTATGTGACCAGTTTCTGAGGTAGTATAAGGAATAAATAGAGAATTGGTATTTTTTAAGATTTTTGAAATTTTAAACTTTGTTTGTTGAGGGGTGTGTGTTACACGTATGTGGATGACTACTGAGGCTAGAAGGGGATTCCAATCCCCCAAAGCTGCAATACTGGCTATAGTGATCTTCCTGACATTGGTGCTGGAAACCAAATTGTAGTTCTCTGAAAGTGCAGCAAGTGTGCTTAACTGCTAAGCCATCTCTCCACTTCTAAATTTTGTCTGAATATTTTTTGTTTTTATTTTTTAATTTGTTACAGTTTATTCACTTTGTATCCCAGCTATAGCACCCTCCCTCATCCCCTCCCCTATTAGTCCTGCCCTTCCTCCCTCTTCTCCTTCCTTTCTCTTCTCTTTTCCTCTTCTCCCATGCCCTTTCCCTAGTACACTGATAAGGGAAGTCCTCTTCCCCTTCCCTCTGATCCTAGCCAATCAGGTCTCCTCAGGACTGTCTGCATTGTCTTCCTATGTGGCCTGGTAAGGCTGCTCCCCCTTCAGGGGGAAGTGATCAAAGAGCCAGCCACTGAGTTCATGTCAGAGACAGCCCCTGTTCCCATTACTAGAGAACCCACTTGAACACTGATCTGTGCAGGGGTTCTGGGTTATCTTCATGCATGGTCCTTGGTTGGACTATCAGTCTCAGAAAAGACCCCTGGGCCCACATTTCTTGGTTCTGTTGCTCTCCTTGTGGAGCAACTGTCCCCTCCAGGTCTTTCTGTCTCCCCCTTTTTTTCATAGGATTCCCTGCACTCTGCCCAAAGTTTGACTGAGTCTCAGCATCTGCTTTAATACCCTGCTGGGTAGAGTCAGAGACCCTCGCTGGTAGGCTCCTGTCCTGTTCCTGGTTTTCTCCATCTTCTGAGCTCTATCCTGTTTGCCTTTCTTAATGAAGACTGAGCACCAACAGCACAGGCTCTAAGATCAACAATCAATGAATGGGACCTCATGAAACTGAAAAGCTTTTGTAAAGCAAAGAACATTGTCATCAGAACAAAATGACAGCCTACAGACTGGGAAAGGATCTTCACCAACCCTATATCTGATAGAGGTCTGATATCCAGAATATATAAAGAACTCAAGAAGTTAAAAAGCAACAAATCAAGTAGTCCAATTTAAAAATGGGGTACAGAGCTAAACAGAGAATTCTCAATAGAGGAATATTGAATGGTAGAGAAACACTTAAAAAATGCTCAACATCTTTAGTCATCAGGGAAATGCAAATCAAAAAGAACTTGAGATTTTACCTCACACCCATCAAAATGGCAAAAATAAAAATCTCAAGCTCTGATACATGCTGGAGAGGATGTGGAAAAAGGGAACCGTCCTCTATTGCTGATGGGAACGTAAACTTGTATAACCACTTTGGAAATCAATTTAACACTTTGTCAGACAACTAGGAATAGTGATAGCTCAAGATTCAGCTATAGCACTCCTAGGCACATATCCAAAATATGCTCAAGTATACAACACGGACATTTGCTCAACCATGTTCATAACAGTTTTATTTGTAATAGCCAGAATCTGGAAACAAGCCAAATGTCCCTCAATTAAGGAATGGATTCAGAAATTGTGGTACATTTACACAATGGAATACTACTCAGCAATTAAAAACAAGGAAATCATGAAATTGGCAGACAAATGGTAGGAACTAGAGAAGGTCATCCTGAGTGAGGTATCCCAGAATCAGATAGTATATACACAAATAGTATATGTTCACTTATAAGTGGATGTTAGACATCTAATATAGGATAAGCATACTAAAATCTGTACACCTAAAGACGCTAAGCAAGAAGGAGGACCTTGCTCATTCATCATTCAGAAAGGCAGACAGAAGAATTTTTAATTTATAAAGTTTACTGAATTTTTTTTAAAGGCAGTGTTTCACTATTTAGCCTTGCCTGGCCTCAAATTTACAAAGATCTGTCTGCCTCTGCCTCCTGTGTATTAGGATTAAAGGCATGTGCCACCACACCTGGTTTAGCTTCTTTTTTTTTTTTTTAGTTTTATTTATTTATTTTTGTGTATATGGGTGTTTCACCTTTCTGTATGCCTACTTACCTAATGCATATACTATCCGTGAAGGCCAGAAGAGGGTTCTCTGGGCCTGGAGTTTCAGATAGCTATGAGCCACCATGTGGATACTGGGGCTCAAACCTGGGTCCTCTGAAAGAGCAGCCAGTGCTTTTAACCTCTGAACCATCTCTCTAGTCCCAGTTCTTTTTTCTTTCTTTAAAATGTATAATGTTCTACAGATTTGCCTGTCAGCTTTGCACAGGGGCCATGCTAATATTTTCTATATCGTTCAATTTTAGTATATGTGCCACTGAAGCAAGCACTTGAAACCAGTTTTAACACTGTACGCCATCAGGTGTTTGTTGTTGTTTTTCCACAACATCCTTATTATGATCCTTACCATTTGTTATGCACTTTCCTTTGAATAACAGGGAAAATGAATAGCTTTGTAATTTTTTTGTTACTTGCTTATTCAATTTTTAAACATTTTTCTGGGTATTTGAAATGGACCTTTCATTTATATTCATAAGTGGAAAATAATTTGTCTGGATAAAAATAATTAACAACAATTACTTCCTTCTGTATATTTTGTCCTTTTTTCTTCTGGATGATGCATTAGAAGTCTGGGCCAGATGTAGTGGCCAGGGAATATCTTTATTCCTTGCACTGGAAGGCTGAGGAAGATTTTCGTCCTAACTATCTTTCTAAAACTATCATTCTTTCTCTAAATATTTCTTTATAATGAAGTGTAAGGAGAGTGAAGGTTATCTATTATCCTATTTCTCAAAAACAAAACCTTTGTAGTTCTTTGGGCCTTTTGCCTCAGTAAATAAATCATGTATAAATTAATAATTTTTAGTATTTTTTCAGAAATAGATTATAACAGTTTTTTTTAATCCTTATATATTAAGGACCATGTATGTTTAAATTTCTTCATGCTAATCAGAACGTGTGGCTTAATGAGTTTTTGTTATGTATACCAAAATGGAATGAGAAAATAACCATTTCTAGCCCTCTGTAAGGTTCACAAAGATTCATCTACATTTTTGCATGTATCCATAGTTTGGTTTTGTGAATTGTTCCATTATAAACTATCAAAGTTTAATTCTCTATTTTCTTGGGTTTTTCTAATTTTTGGATCTTTTGGATACTTAGGATTAGTTATGATTTGGAGTCTTTTGGATAAAGCTACTGTTAACCTTTCTGTGCATTTTCTGGTATATGTACTCATTTCTCTTAACATATCTAGTTGTGGATTGCTGGGTTATAGGATATGTGTATATATAGGTATACTAGGTTATGTCGGAAAGTTTTCTAAAGCAGTTATTTTTTAAAAAGGACTCAAAACAGCAGTGTGTCAGACTTCTATTACTCTGTATTCTTATAAACACTTCTTTTTGTCATTTTTAAAAATTCCAGCAGCTGTCGTTAGGTGTGTTGTGGTAATGAAGCTTTAAATTTTGACTGGTTGTTGATTACATTTAGGTCTTTGCGTGTGCATGTGCAGAGGTCAGAGGACAACTTGTAGGAGTGGGTTTTCTCCTTGACCGTGTGGGTTCCAGGGTTTGAACTTAGATGTCAGGCTAAGCAAGTACTTTTACCTACTCAACCATCTCTCTGACCTAAGAACATAGTTTTTTACTTGCATTCCTTGGACAAGCAATAACATTGAACCTCTCTCTCTCTCTCTCTCTCTCTCTCTCTCTCTCTCTCTCTCTCTCTCTTTCTCTCTCTCTCTCTCTGTCTCTCTCTCTCTCACACACACACAGACACACACAAACACACAAACACACAAACACACAAACACACACAGCTCTCTTTATAAGACCTTTTTTTTCTAATGTATAAAATTTAATTATATTTATTTATTTGGGTGAGTGTACGCCATAGTAGGTACCTGTGGAAGTCAGAAGGGGGTTCTTTTCCTCTATCAGGTGAGTTTTAGGAATCAAACTTAACTCATCAGGCCTAATAATATATAATTAGGATATTTTCATATGTGTGTATAATGTATTTTCATTATTCCTTTAGCCACAACTCTTTCTCGACCCACTTCATTTCTGAGAGTACAAGAGTGCCTTAGCTGTCTGGAAGAAAGCATTCTGCAACACTTCAATTCTTATTTCTTACATTCTTTCTGCCCCTTCATCTGCAATATTCCCTGAGCCTTGAAGTAATATTTAGGGCTCAGCTCTCAGCAGTTTGTTATTATCAACACTTACACCAGTTATGAGTAACTACCACTGCAAAAACAAGCCCATCTGACCAAAGTTGACTGCAGTAATGATCTGTAGAAGTATCTAGAAGACAATTTGACAGGGACATTATGTTTGGGGGTGGGGGTGGAGAAACAACAACAGTCGTTTCCTGCGTATGTGACTTCCCCAAATCTAATCACACAGCTGTTGGATACACTCCGTAATACACTGCCACTCCTGGACCAGTTGCCATGTCTTGCATGGCTATTCAGTTGTATAGCATGCAGGCCCAAACTGAAGGATATTTTACAAAATAAGACTATTAATGACAGTTCTCCATCAGCAGCTACACAGTTCCTTGCAGCTCTATGAAAGATAGCCAGATGTAATTTTCTGTTTAGTTACAGCTTGATTTTCCTACCAGAGAGTGTGGAATCTTCAGCAGTTCACCTGTGATTTCAGTGCTTCCTATTGAAGACAAGATCCCTGGGGCAAGCTGCCTAGCTAGATTTGCCAAATTTGCAATTCTGGGTTGAATTGAGACCCTAACTCAATATATAACATGGAGAGCCATGAAGGAAGATCTATGACATTGATCTGGGTCTTCCATTCCTACACCTACATGTATGCCCACATAGGTGAACATACATACACATGAGTACCACATCCATATAATTAAATTTTCAACTATTATTGAGATGATGTATTTAATGGCAAGTTCTCCGATCTTGATTCATGATTTAATTAAAGAAAAAACATACATTGCCTTTAATTGTCTTATCTCTTTTGTTTCCTTTGATCTAGACTGGTTCTTCAAGCCTTCATCTTTTATTACTTTGATCTCTGTGAAGAATGGAGGCTTATTATTTTGTAGAATATCTTCCGTTTGATTCTGTCTGAATCATCTTCCTCTTTAGTTTAAGTTATAATTTTTTGGTCATGAATACCATGTAAGTGTGGTTGTGTTATTCTTTATACATCATATTGGTTTATCTCAACATTAGAGGATTAAATTTGATTATGTGCTTAAGATGGGACTTTCTTCAATCTTGTCACTGTAAAGTTACCACATTTGCCTTTGTAATTAAAAAATAATCTGTTGGGACACATTTTGAAACTATGTAATTATACTGTTCTTCATCTAACTTTTTATAGTTTTAGCATCCATTTATGATTCTTCCACATTCTTTATTGTATTTATTAATTGTCTTTTTACAGTTAGAACTGTTTTTTTCTTTGTTTGTTTGTTTCTATCAGTGAGAACTCACTTATTTTATTGAGTAGGCTACTTATTAATTATTTTGTACTCTAAGGTTTGGGCCTTGGTAGTCCTTTAATTTATATTTTTATATGACCTTGTCACTCTTTGAGAAATTCTGTGTTTTTTTTTGCCACAGTAAAGTTCATCTTGTAGGCCCAGTGATGGAAATAACAATTTCTCCAAAGCATTTCTGTCCTTCATAATTTATAGTATAAACTAAGATATGAACAGTTTTACTGGTTTGTTTCTGAAACCCACTGTTTAAAGAGCCTTGTAAATATATATTATATGTCATTATAGATGTGTGTGTAGTACATATTTTGTATATATTTGTCTATAGAAAATTCGTCCAAATATTTTATGAATGCACAAGACTAAGGAGGGATTGAAAATTAGGTGGGGAAGTAGAGGAACATAAGTGGAGTTATAGTGTATAGAAGAACCCAACTCATGGAAAGGAGCTCCACTCTAGTGTGGCTTAAAGAAGAGATGCAAAACTAGAGAGCCAGGAATGGACCAGATTCACTGAGGAATTTATTTGCCCTCTGAAGGAACTCAATCTTTTAGAATACGAGGAATCATCATAGAAAGTATGGGTAAGGAATAATAATTTTTGTTAGATTTACATTTTAATATTCCTCTTTGCTAGCGGCAATTCATAGAAAATAGATTAGATAAATGTTAAGAATTATTTTTCTATAGAATTGCTATTCTCTTTTTAAATTAAAGGACATTTGACTTATTCATTTATTTTCTTGTGGAATCGCAGTAACTCAGGATTCAGTACTGTTCTCTGTGAATGATAACACAAACAAGAATTGCTCTAAACAGTGTTAAGTTGTATTTATACATTTATTATTTTTTAAGACAGGATCTCATTGTATAGCTCTGGGTGGCCTGGAATTGTCTTGAACTAATAGAGGTTCACCTCTGGAGTGCTGAGATTAAAGGAGTATACCATCATGCCTGCCAAAACACTGTTAACTTTTCATGAAAAAAATCTTGAGTAAGATATACATGGTGTAATAACATCAGTAATAGGGTTGATAGAGGCATTGTATAACAAAGACATTCTACCATGTTTACATAGCAAAAAAATATTGCCTTGTTGTTTTTTTTGAAATAGCAAATTGTATCTTAGCATGAATTTTGCTGTTATCATAATAGATGTTATTACTGCCCTCTTTACAGACATTATCTCAACCAACTGGAGCTGAACAGCAAGCAGCTCTTCAAAATCCAGATGTTGTTCGAGGGTAAGTATCATAATCTTAGTACCAGGAAATCAATGGTACCATGCTACTGAGTGTTATGCTTAGAGTCATTGAATAAACCAATATTTTTATTCTTGTATTTGTGTGGGATTAATAAAATTGGAATGAATTAATATTATTCATTCTTTTAATAGTTACAGTGATCATATAGATTGTGAAATTATTGATATTTTATTATTTTGTTTATACTAGTCTGGTCTACAAAGTAAATGAAAAGTTACAAGAAAAATTTCAGCTAATCTCACAAAATAAATTATAGCAAGACATGAAATTGTTTTATTGGTGGATTTAAGATAGTCTTCTATATGTTATTCAGATTGGGTAATTGCTATTATATTTTTTCAAATTTATTGATATTTTTCTTGGGAACCAGAAAGAATTGTTCCCATTCAATGAGATTTTATGTCTGTGAGTCTGTGTTTAGTTCTATACTTTCCATCCGGTTCTGTTTTAATCTTTTATTCTCATTGCCTTTTTTTTCTCATTTGCTTCAAATGCAGTTGTAATGGCCTGTTAAAGTTTTGATTTGTTTCATTTTGTTCTTTTCATTACTGGGGATGGGGCCCAGGGTCCTTGTACATGCTAGGCCAGCACTTTATTACTTAGTTCTTTGCTGAAGTTTGCTTCCCAGTACATCTTTTAATTTCTTTATCCATTGTGCTTGCGGACCAAACTCAGGAATGTGCATACTAGACAAGTACTCTATCACTAAGCTGCACCTCAGCCCACTGGATCATTTTGATTATGGATTGTGTTAACAATTCCAATATCTGATTTATCTTGAACATTTAAACCTTTTATGTTTCTGAATTCAAGTTGCGGTTTTCCTGTTTTGGTTTGGTTTTTGTTGTTGTTGGTTGATTGGTTGGTTTTTTGTTTTGTTTTGTTTAGGTATGACAAGTATTTTATTTTTGTTTATATAATTTGGGGATTATGTAAGAATATTTTGGATTCTATTTAAATCTTCTGCTTTAGTAAACATTCCCTGTGTTTAGGTGCATGTGTTGTGGCCTATTATGGGCTGTGGTTCTAATGAAAATTTAGCTTTAGAGTCCTTATAATGTTCTGGTCTGCTTTGTTTACCTGGCATTATTGAATATCACCATGGAACCAAAGGGTAGAGTATTCCTCTAGGCCAGCTTTCTAGTCCATACTCCTCCAGATTTCATGGGAGAAGAAAGAGTCCATCTTTGGCTAATGGGCTAGAGGCACATTGGGTTTTGTTGTTTTTTTCTGTATATGACTGAACCTGATACCTTTCTGTCTTTGGGTATCTAATTGAGAGATGTTAAGCTGTTGGGTTTTTTTTTTCAAGTCTTTGGGTTCTTAACTAGTCCTAACTTTCATCTTTTCAGTCTTGGTTGCTCTCCTGTTATTGTCTAGTTTATTATTTCCAGAATTTTTAAAGCTATATACTTGGTGGAAATGAGAAAGAAAAGTTGAGTGTTAGTTGTCTTGTTCCAAAAGCTAGTACATATTTTTAGATTTATTTGTATTATTATGGCCCATAGGGATCAGAGAAAGCATTGAATCAGCTGGAGTTAAAGATAGTTGTGAACTTTGGCTTCACATGCGAATATTGGGAATTGAAAACAGGTCCTCTGCAAGAGCAATAAGGACTTTTAACCACTGAACCATCTCTCCAGCCTTAAGCTAGAAATTTATGGAAAGTTGTATAGTATTGTCTCATGAGCTAAAATTGAATTCCTTTTATCTAAGGATTATTATTTATTACTGTCATTTTTCTATATTTTAAGATCTCCAGGAGAAGGGAGTATTGGGAAGGTATGCTAGGGATGGAACCCAACCCTTATATATGCTGCCACAAGCACTGTACCACTGAGCTATATCCTTAGCTATTATGAGCGTTAATGTGTAATCTTTTACCATTTGTACTTATATATATATTCTTTTACATGCAGGCACAGAAAGAATTAAGTTTTTGTTTTTAATCTTTTTATACATTTCTACAGAGGTGGTTCATGAGTTTTTGGAAGAAAGGACTCACCAAAAAATAATTTAAAAGATTTTTTCTCTTTAATTTTTATTTTTTTATATTAATTACAATTTATTCACTTTGTATCCTAGCTGTAGCCCTTTCCCTCATTTCCTCCCAATCCCACCCTCCTCCCCTCTTCTCCTCCCATGCCCCTCCCCTAGTCCACTGATAGGGGAGGTCCTCCCCTTCTATCCGACCCTATCATATCAGGTCTCATCAGGACTGGCTGCTTTGTCCTTCTCTGTGGCCTGGTAAGGCTGCTTCCCCCTCAGCGGGAGGTGATCAAAGAGCCAGCCACTGAGTTCATGTCAGAGACAGCCCCTGTTCCCATTACTAGAGAATCCACTAGGATACTGAGCTGCTGTGGGCTACATTTGTGCAGGGGTTCTAGGTTATCTCCATGCATGGTCCTTGTTTGGAGTATCAGTCTCAGAAAAGAACCTTGGGCCCAGATTTCTTTGGTTCTGTTGCTCTCCTTGTAGAGTTCCTGTCCCCTCCAGGTCTTTCTATCTTCCCCTTCTTTCATAAGATTCCCTGCACTCTGCAAAAGGTTTAGCTATGAGTCTCAGCATCTGCTTTGATACCCTGCTGGGTAGAGTCTTTCAGGGGCCCTCTGTAGGAGGCTCCTGTCCTATTCCTTGTTTTTTCCCTCTTCCAATGTCCATCCCATTTACCTTTCTGAGTGAGGATTGATTATGTTACCCAGGGTCCTCCTTCTTGCTTAGCTTCTTTACGTGTACAGATTTTAGTATGTTTATCTTATATTAATTACTGACCCACTTCTAAGTCACAAGATCTGTGACACTTAGAGGCTCATGGCTTCAGAATCACTTTCTAGATAAGGCTAACATAAATGTCACTTATAAAGCAGTCACAAATCATTTTTATGAAAACAAAAGCAAAACTCTAGAATGGCTTTCAGTAAACCCATCACTGAACTGCTTAGTGATCTAGAAGGCCATGGAGACTTGCTGCTGCTACAGAGGGTACTTAGTGCAGAACATTGCTGGAGCCATTTGGTTTGATCTGCTGAGCAAGCTACCTAAGTGTCTTGAATTTGTTAGAGAACTCAATCCTCAGTATAAACCTCAGTATAAAAGAAAAATTAAGTCTTGTCAAAGAGGAAGTGAAAAAAAAAACTAACCACAATTAATCATGTTAAACCATTTATTATATCATTCATTTTCCTTATTTGCTTTATATCCTACATTATCTCTATCTCCTATACTTAATCTGCTTATCCTTTGCTGAGGTCAATCCCCTTTTTGAAGTAAGAATGTACATTCATTTTAGAAGCTTCATTTTATTATATTAGTAATCTCTAAACAAACAAACAAGAAAACTTGATCAAGACCATCTCCTAAATTAACAAAAAGAGTATCCCTTAATAAATTATTTCATAGTTGCCTGTGACTGACAGTGTTTTTCTTTATTTTTATTCCTGTGATAAAAATGTATAGCAAGTATATATGATATATCATTTTTTATAACTTCCAAACACATCTTTATTGCAATATAATTTATAGGACTGGAGAGATGGTCAGCATCTCTCTGTATAGTATATAAGAGTACTAGCTGCTCTTCTGGAGGACCCAGGTTCAATTCTCACCACCTACATAATGGCCACAACTATGTGTAACTCCAGTCCCAGAGGGTCAGATACCCCTTCTTGGCCTCTGTGGGCACAACATGCACATGGTGCACAGACATACATGCAGGCTTAACACACACACATGTAAAATAAAAATAAATAAATATTTAAGAAAAATACAGTTTATCATACAATTCTCCCATTTAACTTGTACGATTTAATGGTATTAAGTGTATTAACAGAGTTGTATAATCATAACGTTTATAAAGATATTACATGGGTTGATTTTCTTTAAACTTATAATTTTATAATCTTAAGTTTTCTTTAGATGTTTATTATCAAGATTGGAATGAGTTACTCTTTTTTTAATCACTAGCTTGAATCAGGATGTGACAACTATGAAAGAAAACACCAATAACCCTGATAACCCAAGTGGTAATGGCAAACAGGATCGGATCAAGCAAAGAAGAACCTCCTGTCCCAGGCCAGAGAAAGGAACTAAATTTCAGCTTACTGTTCTTCAGGTCAGTGTGTGTGTATGGCTGGATTAGAGTTCATGTAGAAGCCTTGGAGGCTCAGGAAGGAACAGTGCTGTGGAAGTAAATGCAGAATATTGTGAAAAGGAAGACCATAAAATTCCTATAATCACAAATCAGAGTTTATTTATTCTGATTTATTTATTTAGTTTTTATATTTTTCTATATGTATTGTAGCATTTTCACATTTTAACATTGTAAAAGTGTGAGTAATGTTAGCAAAAATATATTGAATTATTTTGTGGTAAGTGTCCCAAATCTGTATACTATTTTTATCATTGTCCTCCAAAGCTTTATATAATAGTATACCCATCATTACAAATAAAGATATTCAAGACCAGAGAATTAATTTTCATTAAATAATTCAACTACCAAATGCTAAAGTCAGATCTGAAGCTGGATCAGACTTTAAAGTCTATATCACTAATTAATATGATAAATGTTTCAGATGGATTTTAAAACCTGTATACAGTTTTACATCCTTTCCTTTTGAAAGCTTAATATATTATGTACATACTTCTAATACCAGTAAATAATTTAAATAATATTTTTAAATGTCTGCAATACATAGTCCCTTATACAGAGATATAATTTAATTATCCTTTTCCAGTTCTTCTTTTAGGTTCGTTCTGTAACTGTTGCTGAATATGTTGTATGTGAGATCATCTAGTTACTCCCTGTAAAAATGTTGTGATTTTATTTTTATTGTTTTTAGATAGTGTCTGATAATAGCTTAGGCTTGCCTCAAATATACTATATAGCCAAGGGTAACCCTGAATTTCTAGTCCTCCTGCCTTTACTTCCCAAGTACTGAGAGTAAAGATATGTACTGTCATGATTGGTTTCTGAGGTGCTGGGGATGGAACCCAGTGCTTTGTGCATGCTAGGCAAGCACTCTACCAACTGTTTTCCATCCTTAGTCAAGAAAGCTTTTCTTACACTGGTTAAATGTGTGCACTTAGGTATCAGTCTCTGGAGACAACATGGTGGAGTGTCAGCTAGAAACACACAACAACAAGATGGTCACGTTCAAGTTTGATGTTGATGGTGATGCACCTGAGGATATTGCAGACTATATGGTAAGTATATTAAGACAGAACTATTTTTCCCATAGTGTATTCACTCTCTCCTCGTTCTTCCTCTTTCATTCCTTCTTTTCCTCTGTTTTCTCTCATTGATTCATTTACACCCATCTCTTGATAGAATGTGTGAAGTTTTTTGTTTGTTTTGTTTTTACTTTGCACAGGGGAAAATTGGTTATAATAAAGATGCTCCTGCATTTCTCTGGTCTCACTGTATGTATCTGAGGAAATATGAAGGTTTTTTTTTTCTTTTTTTAGATTGGTGTGTTTCAGTCTCTATGTTGAGATAATATTATAAGCTTAAATGATAATCTCATTGTATAGCCACCTGATTAAATCAGAATCAAGCCACCTAGGTAATTTTAATGTGTCTAACGTTCTGCACAAAAGTATTCAGGTTCTGCTTTTCAATATATTTAGGTTTTTTTTCTTAATATGTGAGTGTGCTGTTGTATGTGGTATATGTACATATTTGTGTTGGTATGCACATGTAGTACAGAGGATAGTGGGTGGTCTCCTCAATTTCTCTCTACTTTATTTCTTTATAATATGTGTGAGTGTGATATTTATGTATGTCGTGTTTATGCAAGGGTGTGTTCAGGTATGTGCACCCATATCCATACCTGCAGAGCTAGAGGGTAACTTCAGGTGTCCTTCTCTGTTATTCTCTGACTTACTCTTTTGAGACAAAATCTCTTCCTGATCCTGATGCTTGTGTGTTTCAGGCTTCCAACAAGCCCAAGAGATCTTACTGTCTGCCCACACTGTTGGGGTTACAGGCTTATATGAGCCCATACCAAGCCTTTTATATGGATGCTGGGATCTAAACTCAGGTTTTCATGGTTGTTTAACAAACACTGTTAACCACTGAGCAATCTACCTTATTTTTTTTGAGACATGATCTCTCATTGAATCTATAGCCCGTTGATTCAGCTAGACTGGCTAGCCAGTGAGTTTTAAAAATCTTCCTCTCTACCACCAACAACCCCGTCCACCCACACTGGGATTACAGATGTACACCACCACGGCTGGCTTTTTACATGTGTGTTGGAGAGTCAAACTCAAGTTCTTATACATATACCCAGGCATTTTACCAACTGAGTTATTTACCAAAACTCTTTAGTGTTTTTTTTTTTAACATCTTTACTACTTAGGCTCATGTTGATGTTTTTCTCTTTTTTGGAGCAGAAGGGCTTAGGGGGCATAAAAAATACATAATGCATTATTTTTTATTACTGGCTTAATAAATTAATAACTTGCCCATTGTACATCTATCCTAACATAGAATTTTCTGTTATGTCTGATATGTCTTTTGTTTCCTGTTTCTCATTCATATTTAGTGTAATGGATAGCCACAAGTCTTAGATGTTGTTTTCATGTTCTGATTTAGAAAGCCCGTAGGTTTGGGCATTCCTAATTTTAAACATTGCCTCATTTACATTCTTGTCATGTTGTTTTTTGAGACAGGGCCAAATTAAATAGGTTTAGCTGGATCTGAACTTACTATGTAGTCCAGACTGATCTTAAGCTGTCATCCTGCATTAGCCTGCCAAATCCTGAAATCCGCTAGCCCTTCCTCTCTTACATATAATACATATTTTAAATAGCACATAAATTTTATAATTGTTTAATGAAAATAAGGTTTTTCATACAATATATTCTTCTGATCACGATTTTCTGTCCCTCAGATCCTACTTACCTTCTTACCCATCCAACTCCATGCCTTCTTTCTCTCTCTTTAGAAAACTAGGTATGGGGCATACCCTTAAGTATGGCTTATATACATACCCAGTGAAATGATGTTAGAGAAAACTGTAACCTTTCCTTTGTAAGTGGATATCAATTAGAGATATCTTCCTGGTTAGGATGTGGGCTTCTGTCCACTTCTCCCACCAAGTGCTGGAACCCCATTTGATTTGGACCTGTCCAGATCCTGTGTATGCTTCCACCATCTCACTTAGTATATGTGCCAGTCCTGTAGTGTCCAGCAGACACTGTTTCCTTGCTGTCATCAGTCCTTTCTGGGTCTTAAAATCTTTCTACTTCTTCTTCCACATAGCTCCCTGAGCCCTAATGGTCGGGATTTGATGAAGACTTCGCATTTTAGACTGAGTGTTCCAAGGTCTCTCATTCTGTGCTCATTGTTCAGTTGAAATTACAACCAATTTATAAAACAACTTGTCTTAATTATTTTTATGGCACATATTTATTTTTTTGTTTTCCTATGCAATTCACCATTAAAATAACATAATTTTGAAGAAAATGAATTTATTCTCACGAATACATTGGCTTTTACTTGATGGCAGGTTGAAGATAACTTTGTGTTGGAAAATGAGAAGGAAAAATTTGTAGAGGAATTGAGGGCTATTGTAGGTCAAGCCCAGGAAATCCTTCATGTCCATTCAGCTGCAGAAAAATCTACTGGTGTTGATTCTGTTGCAATAGAATCTAACAGTAACCAAGTAAGAGCACTTTTTTAGTAAGAAGGTCATTTGGGGGACTTTGTCAGGAACATCATCATTTACCTGTTCATTTTTATTTCAGGCAGGATCATCTGAACAAGTACTGATAAATTCTGCATCCACTCAAACAAGCAGTAAGTATACTTAATAAAATTTACCATTTGGCTTTTGGAACAAGGTATTATGGAGTCTTGATATACGTTCATAGAGAAAGATATTAATCAATAAATTAATTTGATAATAAATTGATGTTTTTCCACACTTGAAAGAAATTTATAGCCTAGATATTTAAAAATAATGTTGATTCTTTATCCAAGTAATTTACTTCTGAGTTGTTACATGATATGTAACCAGAAAGGGCAGTAACAGTGATGATAACCTTTGACAGCCTATATGAATCTTAACTGGTAATTTGTTTACTTTGACATGAGATAAACAGAAGTATTTTAACTAAAATCATTATGTTCTAAGTTTGCATCATTTTTAAATTGTCCTTCAGATCTTAACTGTCTCATTGATGATAATACGCTAATAACTTTGTAAGTCAGACAACCAGATAAACTTCCAAAAACTAAAATTGGGGTTCTTCTGTTTTCTTTTCTGACAACTTTATCTCTTCATTCTTCTTAGCCCTGGTCATGGGTATATTAAGAGTGTCTGGGAGGGGGAGAAGAACCATAGCATCATGAAGGAAGACCTCTGAAGGAATTAACACAACATGAAGAAGCAAAAGGTGGTGTGGGAATAATGGAAGCAGATACCATTATCCTGAAATTTAGTTCAACTGTATTAGGATGCCAGAGTACATCTGTATCTTACTTTGTTGGTTAGCAGAAATCTGAGCAAGTTTCTGACTGACAACGTAAGGTAAAGTTCCAAAGAAAATTATTTGAGAAAGTAGGGATTTGTCTTATTTTACTTTTATATTACCATAAGCTGGATTTACTTCTCTTTCTTCTGGTGTATAGTTCTGTAAAATTTAATGCTTGTGTGGATATATACCACCAACTTACCACTTAGGCACCACCATAATCAGGTTGCAGAATGGCAGCTATAAATTTGAATGGAGAAACTATGCCCCCAATTATTTAAATAAAGTGCCTTGTTTCTGGTTACTATTAATGGATACCATATATTTAGTTCTATAAGGTTATTTGTCAAGGTTGGGAATGTATCTCTTATGGTTTATAATTATTCTTGTACTGTTGGAAATGGAGACATACAAGCTAATTTTTAACTTGATTATTTTTTTAAATAAAATGAACAAATTGACAGTATATAATTTGTTGATAATTCTTTCTACAGATGAATCTGCACCTCAATCATCCCCAGTTGGTCGCTGGCGATTTTGTATCAACCAAACAATAAAAAATTGTGAGGAAGAGTCTCCTCCTTCCCTTCAGCCATCCTTGGCAACAGTGCATGGGTTACAACCATTTCCTAGTAAGCTATGTTATCTGCCAGCTTTACATAGATTTGCATAATATGGTTACAAATTAATTTGTTTTTGTGTATCTTTTATCCTTATGACAGTTTTCATGAGCATTTTAGAAGAAATTAATATTGCTATGTAACAAGTCATTTTATTCAGTGTTTACAAAAGAAAAAAAAATCCAGAAGTAATTTTTGTAAGAGTACACTTTATGTACTCTTAAATAGGTTCTTATTTGCCTCTTGCTTTTCTTGTCCCTTTTGAGTTTTGTGTTTGCACTTTGTACTCATAATAGCTTAGCTACTACTTGTTATTGTTTCAGGTTCAAGAAACACAAATAATCAGGAAATATCGCAGGACACACTGTTGACAATAGATAATAATCCAGGCCAATGTGAACTTTTCACCTCCAAATCAGAACACAAGGATATGGTTGATGGTAAGATTTCTGATTGTGCTAGTGTAGAAACTGAGCAGCCAAGTATTCTCTATCAAGTGGAAGATGACAGACAGTTAATGACACCAGCTACTGATGATTCCAGTTATTCTGCTACTTTGGTGCATCCAGTTCCAGTTGAATGTGAGGCACTCACCAGCCAAGCAGACATGTTCATACCTACACATCCATGTCAGCAAGCTGCCATCCTGACTGATGTGCTTATGGCTCATCCTAGCGAATTAGTTCAGACTGGTGGCAATGCTGTTCTAACTTCAGTGGTTGTATCATCTGATCAAAAGCCTCAGTCCTTATCAGTTCAGCAGCCAAGTGCAGATGCAGAGCTTGTTTCCCTAGAAGAAGAAACCACGGGGAACACTGAAATAAGTTCTCCTAAGGCAGTCATTGCCACTTATACTTCTGGCTTTGAACCAGCTATCCTTCAACCTGCTGCTATCCTGGAATCAGATGGGGAACGGCCTCCAAAAATGGATTTTGCAGACAACCGAATTAAAACGCTGGATGAAAAATTAAGAAACCTGCTCTATCAGGAGCACAGCATTTCTAGCATCTGTGCTGAGAGTCAGAAGGATACTCAAAGCATAGACTCTCCATTTTCTTCCTCTGCTGAAGATATACTATCCTATCCAATGCCAGAAGTCATAGCTGTCAGTCACTGTGGGACTCAAGATAGCCCTGCACAATCCCCGAATTTCCAACAAGCAGGCTTTAAGAGTCTGTCCGATGTGGCTGCAAATCAGCCTGCTCATATATCAGTGTTCAAAAGAGACTTGAATGTGATAACTTCTGTGCCCAGCGAGTTGTGTTTACATGTAAGTATCTGTCTAATTCTTATTCTTTGTTTATGAATTTCAAGAAATGCCCTTCACTTTTAAAGGGTTCAAAAGTAACTGTCATTTAAGACTGTGACTTCAGCTACAGCTACTCAGAACTTAGTAGTAATGGCATGTCTGTCCTGGGTCTATCTAAAAGAGCCTTCTGTTGAGTTAGCTTGGAATTTGCAAGCATGTGTATATTTGTAGACTTTGTGGACAGGATAAACATACTTTTTGATTAGGTGGAAACAGCAAAAACAAATCTTAAAAATTTAAAAAGAAAAAACTGTTATCCATTTCCTTATAACAATTCTATAGTATTAATTTAATGTTTTAACAGGAATTATTTTTTTAAGACAGGGTTTTTCTATGTAGCCTTGGCTATCCTGAACTTGCTTTGTAGACCAGGCTGGACTCAAACTCACAGAGTTTGCCTTTGCCTCTCATGTGCTGGCACTAAAGATGTGCACTACTACACAAGGCTTTCTTTCTTTCTTTCTTTCTTTCTTTCTTTCTTTCTTTCTTTCTTTCTTAATTTCTTTCTTTCTTAATTTCTTTCTTTCTTTCTTTCTTAATTTCTTTCTTAATTTCTTTCTTTCTTAATTTCTTTCTTTCTTTCTTTCTTAATTTCTTTCTTTCTTAATTTCTTTCTTTCTTAATTTCTTTCTTTCTTTCTTTCTTAATTTCTTTCTTAATTTCTTTCTTTCTTAATTTCTTTCTTTCTTTCTTTCTTAATTTCTTT
>CM053742.1:110194685-110269942 GCA_028658305.1 Pachyuromys duprasi | reverse complement strand
CAGCTTGAGATCAGGGATGGAGATGCCTCCAGATGCTCTGTTGTTGTACAGGATCGTTTTTGGAAATTCGGGGTTTTTTGTTTCTCCATATGAAGTTGAGAATTTTTCTCTCAAGATCTATAAAGAATTGTGTTGGTATTTTGATGGGAATTGCATTGAATCTGTAGATTGCTTTTGTCAGAATTGCCATTTTCACTATGTTAATCCTACCAATCCATGAGCACGGAAGATCTTTCCATCTTCTGATATCTTCTTCAATTTCTTTCTTCAGAGACTTGAAGTTTTTCTCAAACAGGTCTTTCACTTGGTTGGTTAGAGTCACAACAAGGTACTTTATGTTATTAGTGGCTATTGTGAAGGGTGTTGTTTCCATAATTTCTTTCTCGGCCCTTTTGTCTTTGGTATACAGGAGGGCTTCTGATTTTTTTTTTTTTTTAGTTAATTTTGTATCCAGCCACTTTGCTGAAGGTGTTTATCAGCTGAAGGAGTTCTCTGGGTGAATTTTTGGGGTCACTCATGTAAACTATCATAACATCTGTGAATAGTGACACTTTGACCTCGTTCCAATTTGTATTTCCTTGATCTCCTTTAGTTGTCTTATTGCTCTAGCTAGGACCTCAAGTACTAAATTGAAGAGATATGGAGAGAGTGGGCAGCTTTGCCTTGTCCCTGATTTCAGTGAGATTGGTTTGAGTTTCTCTCCATTGAGATTGATGTTAGCTAGGCTTCTGGCATATTGCCTTTATACTATGTTTAGGTATGTGCCTTGTATCCCTGATCTCTCCAGGACATTAAACATGAATGGGTGTTGGATTTTGTCAAATGCTTTTTCAACATCTAAGGAGATGATCATGTGGTTTTTCTCCTTCTGTTTGTTTATGTGGTGAATTACATTGAGGGATTTCCATATATTGAACCACCCTTGCATGACTGGGATGAAGCTTACTTGGTCATGGTGGATGATATCTTTTATGTGTTCTTGGATTCGGTTTGCCAGTATTTTATTGAATATTTTTGCATCAATGTTCATAAGAGAAATAGGTCTGAAGTTCTCTTTTTTTGTTGGCTCTTTGTGTGGTTTAGGTATCAAGGTGAATGTGGCTTCATAGAATGAGTTTGGTAATGTTCCTTCTGTTTCTATTTTGTGGAATAGTTTGAGGAGTATTGGCATTAGCACTTCTTTGAAGGTCTGGCAGAATTCTGCGCTGAAACCATCTGGCCCAGGGCTTTTTTGGAGGGGAGACTGTTGATGACTGCTTCAATTTTCTTGGGGGATATAGGGCTATTAACTTATTACCTGATCTTGGCTTAATTTTGGTAGATGGAATTTATCAATAAAATTGTCCATTTCATTTAGATTTTCAAATTTTGTGGTATATAGGATTTTTTAGTGTGACCTAATGATTGTTTGGATTTCCTCCGTGTCTGTAGTTATGTCCCCCTTTTCATTTCTGATTTTACTGATTTGGATGGATTCTCTCTGCCTTTTAGTTAGTTTGGCTAAGGGTTTGTCTATCTTGTTGATTTTCTCAAAGAACCAGCTTTTTGTTTCATTGATTCTTTGAATAGTTTTATTTGTTTCTAATTGATTGATTTCAGCCCTGAGTTCGATTATTTCCAGCCATCTGCTCCTCTTGGGTGTATCTGCTTCTTTCTTTTTTTCTAGGGTTTTCAGTTGGGCCATTAAGTTGCTTGTATGTGATGGTACAAATTCCTTCTTGAATGCACTTAGTGCTATGAATTTTCCTCTGAGCACTGCTTTCAGTGTGTCCCATAAATTTGGGTATGTTGGGCTTTCATTTTCATTGAATTCTAGGAAGTCTTTAGTTTCTTTCTTTATTTCTTCCTTAACCTAGGTGTCATTGAGTAGCAAGTTGTTCAGTTTCCATGTGCGTGTAGGCTTTTTGTTATTTCCATTGTTGTTGAGGTCCAGCTTTAGTCCATAGTGGTCAGATAGAATACAATGGATTATTTCAATCTTCTTGTATCTGTTGAGGCTTATTTTGTGACCAACTATATGGTCTATTTTGGAGAAGGTTCCATGAGGTGCTGAAAAGAAGGTATACTCTTTTGAGTTTGGGTGAAAAGATCTATAGACGTCTATTAGGTCTATTTGATTTAGGGACTCTGTAAGTATCTTTATTTCCCTATTTGGTTTCTGTCTAGTTGATATGTCCCTTGGTGAGAGTGAGGTGTTGAAGTCTCCCACTATTAAGGTGTTGGGATCAATGTGTGATTTAAACTTTAATGTCTCATTTACGAATGTAGGCGCTCTTGTATTTGGGGCATAGATGTTCAGAATTGTGATGTCCGATTGGTGACATTTTCCTTTGATGAGAATGCAGTGCCCCTCCTTTTCTTTTTTGATTAATTTTGGTTGAAAGTCTATATTATTAGATATTAGGATAGCTACTCCAGCTTGTTTTCTGGATCCACTTGCTTGAAAAACATTTTTCCAGCCATTTACTCTGAGGTAGTGTTTATCTTTATTGCATAGGTATGTTTCTTGGATGCAACAGAATGTTGGATCTTGTTTCTGCAACCATTCTGTTAGTCTGTGTCTTTTTATTGGAGAGTTGAGTCCATTGATGTTGATAGATACTAGTGACCAACAAATGTTACTGTCTTTTGATGTGGGGTTCGTGGTGTTGCTGTGTTTCATTGCTTGTATTCTTTTGGTGTTTTGTTGTGTAGTTATCTATGTCTTATGTTTCCTTGGATGTAGTTGTTTCTATTGGATTGGAATTTCCCTTCTAGTAACTTCTGTAGGGCTGGGTTACTGTGTAGATATTGCTTAAATTTGGCTTTGTCTTGGAATATTTTGAATTCTCCATCTATGTTGATTGAAAGTTTTGCTGAGTATAGTAGTCTTGGTTGGCATCTGTGGTCCCTTAAGGTCTGCATGATTTCTGCCCAGGCCCTTCTGGCTTTCATAGTTTCTGTTGAGAAATCTGATGTGATTCTGATAGGTCTACCTTCATATGTTACTTGGCTTTTTTCCCTTGTTGCTTTCAGTATTTTTTATTTGTTCTGTAGGTTTAGTGTTTTGACTATAATGTGACGTGAAGAATTTCTTTTCTGGTTCTGTAGGCCTCTTGTATGTTTATGGACATCTCTTTCTTTAAGTTGGGAAAATTTTCTTCTATTGATTTTCTTGAAAATATTTTCTGGACTTTTGATCATGGTGTCTTCTTTTTCATCTACTCCTATTATTTTAGATTTTTGTCTTTTCATGGTGTCCTTGATTTCTTAGATGTTTTGTGTTTGGAACTTTTCTGATTTTATTTTTTCTTTGAAAGAAGTATCAATTTCTGCAAATGTATCTTCAGCACATGAGATTCTTTCTTCCATCTCTTGTATTCTATTAGTAATGCTTACCTTTGTAGTTCCTGATCTTTTCTCTATGTTCTCCAGCTCCATGTTTTTCTCTGCTTGTGTTTTCTTTATTGCTTCTAACTCTGTTTTTATGTCTTGCACCATTTTCTTCATCTGACTGACTGTGGAGTCCTGCTTTTCAATGATGGCTTCTATTTTTTGGTCCGTTTCCTCTCTATATGTCACTAATGGCACACACCTTTAATTCCAGTACTCAGGAGGCTGAAACAGGCAGATCTCTAAGGGTTCAAGGCCAGTCTGGTCTACATAATTAGTGAGTTCTAGGCCAGCAAGGTTACATAGAATAACCTGTATCAATAAAGGTGGTGCATAGTAGAATATTCGGATTACATAACGAAAAAACAAGCCAAAGATTCCCTGTGCTTCTCATACTATACCTCACTTCTCAGAGGTACTCACTGTGAACTTTTTGGATATATCTTGCTGGTTCTTTTTCTATGCTTATCTTTTTTGCCCTTTATAGTAACAAATAACAAACATGTTATTGCATATTTTTGCTTTTAAATGTTGTTGTTTAAATGTTGTCTGCATAATTCTACCTTTAAAAAATTACTGTGTGCAATGCCAATTAATAAATGTCTTCAAGTTCTTTCTTGAGAGATATTTCAGTCTTCCCCATGTTCTGCCTATATACATGACACTTATCTTTTTACACACAGAGATATTTCTGTAGGATACAATTAAAAGGTCTGTATTCTATAAGCTTATAGATAATTGTTAAAATTGTATTCAGTGCCAGGTTGGTTACTGATGCCTGTAATCCCAGCACTTGAAAGGCAGAGGCAGAAGGAATGCTGCAAGGCTACGTGGTACTTTCCACGCTAGCTAATGTTACAGAGTGAGATCTTACGTCAAAAAAAAAAAAAAAATCTGAAGAAGACTCATGTTCTAGTATTGCCATACCATTCTGTATTCTAAAATACACAAAGTGCTTGTTTCTTTATATCTTAAAAACACAGATTGGAAATTACAAATCTTTTAATATGATAATGAGATGAATTAATATATTTACTTGACTGGGCATGGCGACATGTGCCTATTATCCTAAGCCACTTATTAGGCTGAGTCATGAGGCTTATGTAGGCCATCCTGGGCTATAAAGCAAGACCCATTGCCACCCCTAAGTTTTTACATTGCAGTTTATAACCCCTCTTGTTTTCCTTTTTCATGATTCATTTCATTTTTAATTATATGCATATGTTACATGGACATGTGGTGTATTCATATGACTCCTGGGACCCATCAGTCTGGGTAGTAACAGAGACCAGAGGAGTCAGATCCCTATAGCTGGAGTTATAGATGGTTGTGAGCCACCTGATGCAGGTGCTGGAAATTAAACCCCAGTCCTGGAAAAGCAGTATGTGCCCTTAACAACTGATCCATTTCTCCAGCCCCCATTTCATATTATTTTTATTTTAATTGTATTTATATATTTATTTATCTAGTACAATTTATTAACCTTATATCACCGCTATACCCCCTCCCTCATCTTCTCCTAGTCCAACCCACCATCCCTCTTCTACCCTTTCTCTTATCCCTAGTCCCCTAATAGGGGAGGACCTCCTCCCCTTCTTTCTGACCCTAGCTTATCAGGTCTCATCAAGGGTTGGATGCATGGTCCTCCTCTGTGGCCTGATAATGCTGCACCCCCCCCCCAGGAGGAGGTGATCAACAAGCCAGCCACTGAGTTCATGTCAGAGACAGTCCCTGTACTCCTTACTACAGAACCCACCTAGAAACTGAGCAGCCAATGGACTTCCTTTGAACATGGGATCTAGGTCCTCTCCATGAATGGTCCTTAGTTGTAGTATCAGTCTCTGCAGGACCGTCTGGGCCCAGGTATTTTAGCTCTGTTGTTCTCCTTGTGGAGTTCCTGCCCCCTCCAGGTCTTTCTATCTCCGTGTTCTTCCATAAGGATTCCATCACTCTGCCCAAAGTTTGGCTATGAGTCTCTGTATCTCCTTAGATACCCTGGTAGGTAGAGCTTTTAGAGGTCCTCCATGGAAGTCTCCTGTCCTCTTACTTGTCTTCTCCTACTTCCGAGGTCTATCATGTTTACCCTTCTGAGTGAGGTTTCAGCCTCTTCCTTAGGGTCCTCCTTGTTGTTTAGCTTCTTTAGGACTACAGATTTTAGTATGTTTAGCCTATATTATATGTCTAGTATCCACTTATAAGTGAGTATATATCATGTGTCTTTCTGCTTCTGGGTTACCTCACTCAGGGTGAGCTTTTCTAATTCACACCATTTGCCTGCAACTTTCATGATTTCCTAGTTTTTTAATTGCTGAGTAGTATTCCATTGTGTAAATGTACCACAATTTCTGTATCCATTCCTCAACTGAGGGACATCTACATTGTTTCCAGATTCTGGCTATTACGAATAGAGCTGCTATGAATGTGCTTGAGCAAATGTCCTTAGTGAATGGTGGGGTAAATTTTGAGTATATGCCCAGGAGTGGTATAGCTGGATCTTGAGGTAGCACTATTCCTAAATTTCTGAGGATGCACCAGATTGATTTCCGAAGTGCTTGCACAAGTTTACATTCCCACCAGCAATGGAGGAGGGTTCCCCTTTCTCCACATCCTCTCCAGCATGTGTTGTTACTTCAGTTTTTTATTTTAGCCATTTTGATGGGTGTGTGGTAAAATCTCAGGGTCATTTTGATTTACACCTCCCTGATGAATAAGGACATTGAACATTTCTCTAAGTGTTTCTCTGCCATTCAGTATTCCTCTATTGAGAATTCTCTGTTTAGCTCTCTACCCCATTTTTTTAATTGGATTACTTGGTTTGTTGCTGTCTAACTTCTTAAGTTCTTTATATATTGTGGATATTAGCCCTCTGTCAAATGTAGGGTTGGTGAAGATCCTTTCCCAGTCTGTAGCCTGTCATTTTGTTCTGACAAGTGTCCATTGTTTTACAGAAGCTTTTCAATTTCATGAGGTCCCTTTTATTAATTGTTGATCTTAGAGCCTGTGTTGTTGGTGTTCTGTTCAGGAACTTGTCTCCTGGGCCAATGAAGTCAAGGCTCTTCCCCACTTTTTCTAATAGATTTAGTGTATCTGGTTTTATGTTGAGGCCTTTGATCCACTTGGACTTTAACTTTGTGCAGGGTGATAAATATGGCTCTGTTTGCATTTTTCAACATGTAGATATCCAGTTAGACAAGCACCATTTGTTGAAGATGCTGTCTTTTTTCCACTGTATACTTTTGACTTCTTTGTCAAAAATTAAGTTTCTATCGGTGTATGGATTTATTTCAGGGTCTTCTATTCGATTCCTTTGGTCCACCAGTCTGTTTCTATGCCAGTATCGTGCCGTTTTTATTTACTGTTGCTCTGTAGTACAGCTTGAAATCTAGGATGGAGATACCTCTAGAAGATCTTTTATTGTACAAGATTGTTTTAGCTGTTCTGGGTTTTTTGTTTTCCATATGAAAATTGTTCTTTCAATGTTTGTAAAAAATTGTGTCCTTTGAAAATTATTTCTTTTTCATTACTGATTTTAGGAGCTTTTTAAATATGTGAGTAATAGTCTAAAATAAAGAGAAAGTTGATATTATTAAACTATTTGCCTTTAAATTTCATTTTATTATCTGTCTCCCTCTGTATTGAAACTAGCTATTTGTCCTCATCAATTTGTCCATATTTTTCTTTGTTATACATTAGCAGTATTCTTAGGTATTTTCCATCCTAAAATTGTAAAATATTCTGCATTCCACCATTTTAAACGCTAATGCTTTGCTAAGCTTTATTTGTATCATCACAAAGTTTCTGAATTTATCTTTATGGTACCAAGGTTATTAAAATATTTTCTGCATAATTTTTATTCAGACACATTCAGGAGGTGGTCAGTCTTCAAACCCAGCAAAATAAAGAGCTGCAGGAGCTCTATGAACGCCTTCGAGCAACTAAAGACAGCAAAGTGCAATCTTCAGAGGTTCCTTTGCCACCTACATCACCACGCAGGCCAAGATCTTTCAAAAGTAAACTTCGAAGTCGGCCCCAGTCCTTGACACATTCAGACAATATCGGTATTGTAAAAGGTAAACCAATCATATATGGAATTGTTTAACAACCAAATCAGATCTGGGCATAGTTGAACCATTCAGGAGACTGAGGCAAAAAGACGGGATGTTGACTTCAAATCTAGTCTGGGCTAAATAATAAGAACCTGTCTCAAGAAAAATAAAATCTGATCAAAGAACAGGAAAGTTAGAAAAACTGTGATAGCACACAGTATTTTATTAGGCTAAAATAATTTAATGATGGACACATTGATTTAAAATACTCTTTTTGGTACTGAATGTACTGTAATGAAATATTAAATGTCATTGACAGATATTGGAGAATAACTAAGTTTGTTTGTTTTATGTTTTCATTTCGAAAACAAACAGATGGAATTCCAGTGTCTTCCCCTAGAATAGTTTCTGAAATGTTCCAATCGTGATAATTGCTAGTCTTAAATTTAGAGTTGGTTTAGAAGTTTGTTGAAGCCAGGAGGTGGTGCCATATGCCTGTAATTCCGGCACCAAGGGAAGCAGAGGCCGTGGGGGGGAGGGGATCTCTGTGAGTTTGAGGCCAACTTGGTCTACAAAGAGAGTTGTAGGACAGAGAAACCCTGTCTTGGAACAAAAAGAAAGTTTGTTGAGCTCAGGTGAATTTTGAAATATTCCCATGTTGTTCTGAAGCAGGAAGTTTCAATGTATTGCTTTTTAAGATCTATTTTATTTTCTTTTCATTTATGTATATATGGGTGCATGTGTATCAGTGCCTATGGAGACCAGAAGATGGCCTTGGATCTCCGCAGGTTCAAGTTACAGGCTGCTGTGGGTCACATGACTTGGATGCTGAAACCAAAACTCTGGTCTTCTTTAACAGCAGCCAGTGCTCTCAACCACTGAGCCATCTCTACATCACCTTTATATATTATTTTTTTTAAATGGGGACAGAAGAGATGACTCACTGGTCAAGAACACTGACTGCTCTTCTATAGGACATGGGTTCAATTCCCAGCACCCACATGGTAACTCACAACTATCTGTAATCCAGCTCCAAGTGATGACACCATCACACAGACATACAGGCAGGAAAAATACCAATGAGCATTAAAAAAGGGGCTCATACATCACATTATACTGTGCTGGATATGATAAAAATCTGGATTTCTCTTCCAGGATTTTCTTCCCCTACTCCTTTTACAAGTTGTTAGTTTCTATATTCCATATACCAATGACTTAGTAGAATTTTCCTGAATGTGAGGCTCTTGCACACACCTTTCCCTCTTTTGTTTGTGTTTTGCTTGGACAATCAAAAGGAAACTTTTTGGATTTCCAACTTAAGTGTATCACTGCTTTCACAGCCTTCAGTTCCTAGAAACAGCTGTAACTCTTTATATTTTGTCTTTTGGCCCAGAATTAAATGCCCTTATTTAAAATCCTTTTCTACTACAAATTTGATAGAAAAACTAATGAAACATTGAAGCGGAAATAAATATTTTATCCTAGACATGTCTATTAGTAAATTAAATTAATAAATAATATGATATAGCAATCATCATAATATAAAAAGAAAGATCACTTTTGTAAAAGATATGCTACCACTTGGACTCAAATTTTCAACAACTTTGGGAAATAATGTAAAACAATAGACTCCATTCTTAATGAAAGCATAAATCAAAGTCATGACGTACATTTGCAGTACATCCTCTACAGCTCAGGGAATGTTTTAGAAGAGGCATTGGAAGTATGTAAGAAGCAAAAAACAAAACAAAAAAAACCACTATTTCCTAGACTTACTACAACCATTGTAATCATTAGCTCACCCAAACTCTAGTTACTAGCACTGAGACCATATAAGATCAGTCCTATCAATAAATCAGTCAAGGAAGAGGGACTCATTGGGCCTATCCTTTACCTCTGAACTGCTGTCTGTTGATCATTTCTGAAAGAGAGTTAATCACCAGACTTAGTTGTTTACCCTCTTTTGTGTACTACCAGGCTCCAAGAGACAGCTCCACACCTCTAGTCACACAGATATTCTCCATTGATCTTGTTGAGTCACAAAACCAATAGACATGAGTGTGAGATATTTATAGAATTGTTTGAAAATTTAAACTGAAAAATTATAACATTCATAAAAGGCATTATACTTCAAATAATTGGTTACATGGAAATTTAGATTATGGGGTATTCAGTCATTAAGAATAAGTAGTTATTGTCAGGCAGTTGTGGTACATGCCTTTAATCCCAGCAGAAGTAGGTAGCAGTTGGATCTGTGAGTTTGAGGTCAGCCAAGTCTACACAGAGAAACCCTGTCTCGAGAAACCAAAACAGAGAGAGAAAGGAAGGAAGGAAGAAAGAAAGAAAACAAAAAGAATAACTAGTTCTCAGGAGCGGGAGAAATAGCTCAACAGTCAAGTGAGCTTATTGCTCTTACAAAGAAGGACTTAAGTTCAGTTCCTAGCAGCCATGATAGGTGGTTCATGACTCCCTGTAACTCCAGCTCTTAGGCACCTGCACTCATACAAATAATTAGAATAATAAAAATAAATCTTGAAAAATAATTAGTTATCAAAATGAGCAGTGAATATATGCAGCTCATTTTTAATGTTTCTAAAAATTAACCGTCTCTCCCATGACCTATAACAAACCCAAGCACATTTACTCATGACTGGAAAGGGGCCCAGTGACAAGGGGACAGGTTGCTGAGGAAAGAAAATTGATTTATTGCTAGTGCCTGGGAAGAAAATCCATAGTAACTCCCTGTAAGATTTTAGGCTCTTTTTGTCCTTAAGCAAGAGAAAAAAGTCAGGTGGATTAATTTAGAAAAAGATTCATAGATAAAGATTTAAGGGCACTTCTTTAGTATTCTGGAATGGAATGTGAAACTTGATGGCTGTTCTGCATGTAATCACAACGTCTAGTCCAGATGCCCCTTTTATCTTTTAGATTCTTAGTTACTCTTATCTCAGTGTCTTCAGCCATGAAAGGACTGGGGAGCTACTTAGTAAGTTTAGGGCAATTCAACCTTGTAATACCAGTCTGGTACAGGCTTTCCTTAAATGAGTAACAGAAACCTGACCCCAAAGGTTAAAGTAGTAAAGATGACAGAAAAAATGTGAACGCTCATGAACTCTGCAGACCCAAGTGTTAGTCCTTTCAGCAAAAGTGGACCTTATATCCCTAAAAAGAAGCTGGGTAGCTATTCGTCTGAATAACCCACATATTCAAGGTATCATCTGTAGAAAAACTAATAATACATTGACCAAGTGTAACCTTTAAAATGACTTCTGAAGTCAACGAAAAGCAAATGCACTAAAGGGTTTATTTCAGTTTTCCCTCAATTATAACATTAGGTTCCTGAAATAAAAAATAAAATAAAACACAGAGATTTAGTAGTTTTGTCTTTATAGCTGTTCTCTTTCTTTCTTTCTCTTTCTTTCTTTCTTTCTTTCTTTCTTTCTTTCATCTCTTTTCAAATCCCAGTCACATTTATGTTTACTTTTAAGTTTTTTTATTCACTTCTGCTTTCATGCAACTTTATCTGCTGTTGAACTCTTAGAATTGATTATTTGCTCCCCCCAGAAAGACACTGATTATCTTTAACTTTACTACATACACACTTCCTATAGGATGGATCTTTTTTCTTCATAAGTTAAAATTCACCTTCAGGAGACTGGTATTCACTTTTCTAAGTGATCTCCACATACATATATAGCAAGCATATTGTCTGTCATTATAAAAAGAAAGTTACTCCCATTCAAGGAATTTGCAGCATAGGGTTACCTAGGGGATCCCTTCCTTTTTGAAAGTATGGTCTTCTTGCTTGGTAGTTTTTCAACATTCTAGTGCTATTTCATTATCTTCTTGCCCTGTATTTGCTTGTTTGCTTTTATTTCATTATTTTTAATTTTTAATTCCATCTTTATTTTTATTTTATGCTTATGGCTGTTTTGCCTGCATGTATATCTGTGTATCACATGCATGCCTGTACCTGTGGAGGCCAGAAAAAGGCATAAGATCTCCTGAAACAGGAATGATAGACAGTACTGAGTCAATAATAAAACCCAGGTCCAATGCTGTTAAACAATTAAGCCATCTCTTTAGCCTCTATTTTGTTTTGATTTTTGATTTTAAGTTTTAGGGTTTGGTTTTTTTTGGGGGGGGCAGGATTTCTCTGTGTAGCCTTTGCTGTCCTAGACTTGCTTTGTAGACCAAGCTAGCCTTGAACTCATAGAGATTCACCTGCCTCTGCCTCCCCAAATGCTGGGATTATAGGAATGCACCACCTCACCTGCTTCAGTCTCCATTTTTTTTAAAAGCTCATTATGTAACCTAGCTTCCTCTGACCTTGGAATATTCCTGCCTCAGTTTCCCCGGTGTTAATAGTAGCAGTATCTACTACAATGCCCGATTCTTCTTGAATTTTAGTCATAAACAGAAATATTTGTAAATATTAAAATAAGCCAGGCAGTGGTGGCACACAATTTTAATCCCAGCACACAGGAGGCAGAGGCAGGTGGATTTACAAAGCAAGTTGAATACAGCCCAGGTTCCACAGAGGAACCCTGTCTCAAAAACAAACCAAAAAGTTTGTTTCTATTTTTATCATTCTATGATGCTGCTGCCTCCTACTCTTGCTCCTCTTCCTCTTGCATGGATTGAACCCATGGCCATACATGCTACATAAGCAGTGTACTACTAAAGCACATCCCTAGCCCTGTGGATATTTTTTAATGTTTTATTTATTTGTTTAGAATTTCTTAAATGTATACAATGTTTTCCAGTCATGTTCTCGCCCACTCTTCCAACTGTTTTTAGATCCCACCACATTTCCTTCCCATCTTCATTTTTGCTTAAATAACCCAAGAATCCAATAACTGCTACCCATGTTGTATGAGGTCATCCACTAAGATCATTGTCAACCTACCGAGAACCAAACCCCTAAAGAAAACTCTCTTTCCTAGAAACCACCAGTTGCCAATAGATCCTCAGGTAGGGGTGGAAGCTTGAATGACTATCTTAGTCAAAGTTCTGTTGTTGTGAAGAGACACCTTGACCATGGCAACACTTAGAAAAGAAACCTTTTGACTGAGGCTTGCTTATAGTTTCAGAGGATTAGTCCATGATCATCATGGCAGAGAACATGGCAGCATGCTGAGAGTTCTACATCCAGATTAACAGGCAGTAGGCAGAGTGAGTGAGCTCAATGGGTCTGGGTTGGGCTTTTGAAACCTCAAAGCCTACTTCCAGTGACACACCTCTTCCAATAAGGCCATACCTACTCTAACAAGGCCACACCTAATCCTCAAGTAGTACTACTTCCTGATGACTAAGCATTCAAATATGTGAGCCTGTGGGGCAATTTTTATTCAAACCACCATAGTGCCCCTCCCCCACTTGTTCTGAAATGTTGACTAGTTTGAGCTTTTGCAGGTATTGTGCAGTCAACCACAGCCAGATGTGAGTTCATAAATGCAGTGATCCTGTCATGTCCAACACTGTTTGGCCCCAGTTTTTCCCAACCTCTGGATCTTAGAAACTTTATTTTCCTTCTGCAGTGTTCTGAGTCTTGAAGGGAGATGTGTGATGTAGATGTCCTGTTGAGAACTAAGAGGTGCATTAATCTATGGGTAGAGCAGGATATTATGTATTGTTTAAATACTATATCCATTTAGCAAAATAATAGTAGTAGGTTCACTGCTAGAACCTCTGGGCTCCCCATCCAGGTTTCTTGGCTAGATTTACAGTACCAGGTATAAGTTATCTCTTGTGGAAAGGACATTAAATCTGTGTAGAAACTGGTTGCTTTCTCCCATAACATCCATGTCACTACTGTACTTGCCAGGAAAGTCATTATACCTTACAGGGGTCACAGCTGGGTAAAACTCTTGATGACTTTTTTCCCTCAGCAACCTGCTGTACTATGAAAACTAGATAGCAGGAAAAAGCTTCTGGGTCAGTACCAGCTTGATTTCTCCAAGGCCTGTAACTGAAGTGTGTAGTGTCTTCTGCAATAGGGTATAACCATCACATTCTATTGGGCAACCAAGAGCACGGGTAATAGGTTATGTTGATTTAGGGGTCTCTGGGACCTCTCTGAACAAAACCTTGAGGGGAAGTATCTCACACCTGGCACAGGGCTTGTTTATTTAATAGTCTATGACTTCTAAGGGACGCAAACATCCTTAAGGTAGTTATTCCCTCCTCCAACCCTCTCATTTGCCCTATTCTCTTACCCCTCCTCATTTTTCTGCATTTTTCCCTCCACCCACACCCCCAATGGCCCCCTTTTAATTTCCTGGCTTCTGTAGGTACATGTGACTATTTTTTAATTTCTCTAAATATCTATTATTAAAAGAAACTAATAAAAAGGATAAAAGTTATACTAATTTTTTGGTGAGCCTGTTTATCACATGTGGTTTTTATCTATGATAACCATTTAATTTGATGTCCAAGCTACAAGAAACATTCAACTGTTAAAGGGTTATTTAGTGACTACACCAGCATAATACCTTTAAATTGGCACTCTCAAGTCAACTCTAATTTATAGTTACCCGTATCTCATTTTTGTTATTCAAAGAAGAGTTACGTTGTGCTAGAGAAATGGCTTAGTAGGCAAAGGAGCTTGCCTCCAAGCCTGATAACCTGACTTTGACTCCTGGGATCCTATATGGTGGAAGGAGATACTTACTTTTTGCAGGTTGTCCTGTGACATACATCCATACACACACACACACACAATTACATGTTAAAAATTCTTTAAAAAACAAAAAGCACACAGGAGCATTATCTAATTATCAGTTGCAATTCCTTTACATGATTTTCCTGTTTTGTTTTCTTGTAGAGGCACTGTGTGCAGAGAATAATGCAGCGTCGTGCCAGCAATCTCCAGCCAGTAAAAAGGGGATGTTTACAGATGATTTACACAAACTTGTGGATGATTGGACAAAAGAAGCTGTGGGAAGTTTTCCTAGTAAGCCAAGTTTAAACCAACTCAAACAGAGCCAACAAAAATTAGAGGCAGAAAACTGGAACAAGGCACATGAAGTAAGTTGCTTATTATCATCTATCCTCTTCATGAAATTAAAAACCATAAATGGGCCTATGATTATAGTTGCTGTGAAAAAATGTTATGACAATGATATTGAGACTTTGATCCTTACCTAGATTTATCATGTCTCTGAGCAAATTAACTTTTAGACCACGAGTTGCCAAATTTTTATGAAGGGACCCATTAGTAAACATTTTATTTAGGCTTTCTAAGCCACAGGGTTCCATGAATCAAGTTGATTATAATGCAAAAGCAGTCTCAGAAAATATGTAAGCAAATGGTTATGCCTCTGTTCTATTACTACACGATTTATGGAATATTCCTCCATCAAAGGCCTCTCCCATTCATGGTAGTTCTTTTTCATTTTTCCTTAATAAATCAGTTTGCTGTGCTTCAAAAAACAAACAAACGTGATTTATGAAAAGAATTGGTGGGCCATAATTTGCTGGCTCTAGTTTTATATTATTCTCTCTCTCTCTCTCTAAAATTATAAAATATTCAAAAAGACTTCATCTAGAGAGGGAGTTAATCTGATGATACAAGAAGAATTAAGTATTGAAGAAAAGATGTCCTATGCAGCACATCAGTGTTCTTAAACCCAATAAGGTATCTGAGCTATCTTTGTTTAGCATAAAAAGGAATTTTAACGCTTTGAAAATTGAAATATTATGAGGCCTACTAAGTTTATAGAAAAGATGCCAGTTATTACACTTGGGGATATAAGATTAAGGGGTATGTGGAAAGTTCATAATCTACTTTGGAATGGGAAGAAGATAGATTTATCTAACAATGTATAGAATAATATAATTTAGGCAAAATTATATATTATGCATATGTTTATGAATATATAAATATGAAAAGCCCTCAATATGCTGGATGGTGAAGTTTGGACTTTACCTTATACATTTTTGTGTTCAAAGTTTTATTTATTAACTTATTAATTTTTATCAATTATTTATTACAATTTATTCACTTTGTATCCTGGCTGTGGCCCCCTCCCTCATCTCCTCCCAATCACTCCTTCCCTCTTCCCTCCCTCCCTCTTCTCCTCCTATGCCCATCCCCAAGTACACTGGTAGGGGAGGTCCTCCTCTCCTTCTGACCCTAGCCTATCAGATCTTATCAGGACTAGCTGCATTGTCTTCCTCTGTGGCTTGGTGAGGCTGTACCCCTGCCCCTCCAGGGGGAGGTGATCAGAGAGCCTACCACTGAGTTCATGCCAGAGACTTGTGTTCAAATTTTTAACGTAAATTATATTTTTTTCAAACTAAGCAAACCTGTTAAAATGTGAAATGTTAGAATTTCAGTTCTTATAACTGGAAGATATCTCTGATATGTCTTCTGTATATACTTGTTAACATATATAGTTATTAAATATAGTTTAGTAAAGAACATATAAATTTTTACTGGTTGAAGTTGTAGCTTATTGGTAGAGCACTTTCCTGGAAAGTAAGAAGCCCTGGATTTGATACCATGCACTGTGAAGAAAAAGGAAAAAACAAAAAACTACCAGTCTTCTTTAAACAGGACATGATGCACATTCTGTTATCCCAGCACTCAGGAGACTGAGGCCAAAGCATCTTTAGTTGGTGCCTCATCTACATAGGATGATATTTAAAAAAAAAAACTATTAAAAACTTAAACTCCTCAAGTAGTAAGCAATGTACTCACTTGGAACATGTATGTGTTGATGCTCAGATAGTATCGTTACTGTAAAATCTGAGCTCTATGAGAGGCATTTCAAGGCATAAGTGCATTTGTTCTGCCAGTGAGAGGCTTTGAGTAATGTATAAAGGAAGCTTGTGTTTACTAGTTGAATGGTGGTTTATTGAGTATAAAGTAGGGTGTTCACAAGAAGGATAAGGAGAAAATTGTGAGGAAAAAGGTTTGAATAAAAGTGCTAAAGATCAGCTGGGCACAGTGGTGCATGCTGTTGGGGAGGCAGAGGCAGGCGGCTTTCTATGAGTTTGAGGTTAGCTTGGTCTATGAAGTGAGCTTGGGACAGCCAAGGCTACACAGAGAAGCCTGTCTTGGGAGAAAAAGTGGTAAAGATCTTTTGATCTTTTAAGAGATTTGGGTCCCAGTCTCAGCTAGTTATTTACTAGTTGTATGACTTCATGTCTCCTTGCCTCAGATTCTTGTGTTTTAAATGTGAATAATCCTTGCAGGGTTACTGTGAAGATTAGTACCAATATAATTAGACCATCACAGGAGTTACTTATATTTAGTAACTATTTTTGTATTTTAGATTTTGTTGGTTTATATTTGTGTAGAGAATCAACAAATGTTTTGGCATGGTACTGTTCTTTAGCTCTACTTAGACACTTTTGTTTGCATACTCATTGTATGCTAAGTGCTCTGCTAGACACAAGTGAAAGCAAATAAAGCCATTCAATCAGTATTAAATCACAATTATAATAAGAACTACAAAGAAAGGTATAAGGGGAATATCATACATTTAGGGAAATTTGATCTACTAAAAAGTGGTCAATGAGGGCCAGCCAGATGGCCCAGCAGATAACTCAAGTTTACTTTAAAAAACCCACGTGGTTGTGATTGATATAAAAATAAATAAATTACATTAAAAAAACCCCACATGGTAGGAAAGAACCAATGTCCACACACAATTGTGAGCAGTTAAGGAAAGCTTCTCTGATAAAGTGATAATTGAACTGAGATCTACAGGAAGAGTAGGAGTTAACTAGTTCTTAGTTCCTACCTAGGCAGGAAAAATTGCATGTGTAAAAGCCTGATGTGAGGAAAGAAACATAAAGGACTGAAGTCAGCCAGTCTGGCTGAAGTGAAAAGAGCAAGGAGTGGTGAACAATGAATCTAAGGCGTCGATAGGGGTCTCAAATGTAGTAGTGGTAAGGAATGCTGTATTTTTTTTTAAGATGGGTAGCTATGATGCCCCAAGCCATTAATTAATAGGATGATGCTTGAATCATTGTTCAATTTGTTTTGAGAAGAGCACTGACTGAAACAAGAAGACAGAATTTGGTGGGATCAGGGTCAATGTTTTCTAACTAATCAGGAGTTCGTCACAGTAGTCTAGTTGATATTTAAGAGAAACAAGACAAGATTTGGTTATTGAATGACTGTATGACTTGGTTGGTGGTGGCTGCTGTCTGTGTATTATTGCTGGATACTGACCACTGAAGTGGTACACATGAGCAGACAATGGGTTTTAGCAGGGGAAGATTGCCTGCTTGGGCATTTGAATCAGAGATAGCTTAGGAATGTTCAAGAGTAGACTTATAATTTTAATTCAGTCTTTAAAAAATACTATTGCTTTTAAAACAGTGATACTTATTACATAATCAATGAAAAAAGTACAAATTTTAAAATATCACTTTCAGATCCCACCTCCAAGAAGTGTTTGTCATCATCTTCAGGTAAAGATCTCAGATCATTTTCTATAAGTGTATATGGATGCATTGAAATAATTTTATTCAAATATGCTCATACTATATTGCTGACTTGAACCAGAAGCATTAAATTTAATTTTGCCTTAGCAGAAAAAATACTGATAAGAAAAATGAAAAAATATTTTATAAGTCAACATAAATTGACATTCATTTTCAAGTAAAACTTTAAATTTTTATCCTAACTTAGTGAAAGTTTCTAACAAAAGCATAACTGAAAGTTTAGTTTTAGCTTGAACTAAGGATTTGAGGCTCCTAAGAGAATTATTTACATCTATTAGAATCCATTACATTATGAATATATTATAATTTCTATACATATGTTAATCACAGTATAATTTGTTAAGAATAGCCAGGCAGTCAGGAATATATCTTTTCAGTACTGCCCAAAACATAACTGTCTTGTGGTTTTCAGTTTAAATTTAGAAGAATGGGAGGCTGGGAAAATAAGCTTAATCAGTAAAGTAAAGTCCTGCAAGTATGAGGACTTGAGTTCGCATATAAAAATGTTGTGTGTGTAGCACATGCATAACTACCAGCACTGGGGAGTCAGAGACAGGGGAATTCTTGGAGACTGCTAGCTAGTCAGCCTCACCTACTTAGTGAGCTTCAGGCCAGTGACAGACCCTGTCTCAAAAAAATACCAAGCTGTATAGTACCTGAGGAACCATACCCAAAGTGGGCCTCTTGCCTGTACATTCACAAGAATGAAAGTAGATAGGTAAGAATGTAACAGAAGGGATAAAGAAATGATTCAGTGGCTAAGAGTATTAGCTGCTCTTTCAGAAGACTTGGATTTAGTTCCCAACACTCACATGGTAACTTACTTCTGTCTGTAACTCCATTCCCAGAGGATCTAGCACCCTTGGTACTGCATGCACATGCTGCACCTATACACGTGCAGGCAAAGTACCCACAGAAGCAAAAGAAAATAACAGAAGTGTCAGACTCAAAGACAGTGAGAAGAGGACAGGAAGGAGATGTTTATGGAGCATCTCCTATATGTTAGGTCCTCTTGTTACACTAATTATGTTCCTCTGTGTCCCAAGGATCGTGTAAGTAAGTTGGTCTATTTTCATCTATGCCTACAGGTGAAAGTACATCCACAGGTGTAAGAATGAAGTAAAAGCAAAATAATAGTGTTAACATGAGTCAAGTAGGGACTAAAGTGTGAATGGAGAGTTAATATGTCCCTTGGAGTTATTTGGAACAGTGTTGAAGTCCCTGCTTCACTTGCTTGGTGCTATCAGGTTACTTACCAATTTTAGTTTCTGTTTCCTCATCTGAAAATGGCTTATACTAAAAGGCAGGGCAGTTAAGGAAATGAGCTGAAGTAAAGGATGTTACCAATGAATAACTCACAGGAAGGTACTCGACTCACTATAATAGAAGAAGTAGTGAGCTAAGAAGAATAGCAATAGAGACTGATGAAACAATATGCCAAATGAACTGATCTTTTGTTTTCTGTGTGTTTTTGTTTTTGTTAGAGCACTCCATCTACTATGGGCTACAACACATCAACCTGGATCTCTTCTCTCCCCCAAATTCACGGAGCTGTCCCAACCTCCTTGCCACAAGGACTCCCACTCCCTTCATTTCCAGGGCCATTACCATCATACGGAATGCCCCATGTTTGTCAGTATAATGCTATAGGGGCCACAGGGTATCCAGTACAATGGGTAGGAATTTCGGGAACAACACAGCAGCCTGTAGTGGTTCCTACCCAACCTGGGGGACTCTTCCAGCCCGGAATGAATATGCAGGCATTTCCAGCTCCATCAGTGCAGAATCAAGCTTCCATCCCTCCAGGTCCTAAATGAATCCAAACAGATGCTTATGTAAGGGGAGAGGACTTTCAGAACACCTGTGATACTAAACTTTCTTCTTGAGTTCTGCCAAATTTTCTCTCATTTGTGTCTACTTTCAACTTTTGTTGGTGTTGTTCCAATGTGATATTTGATACGGCTCATCATTCTGTAGTAATGCGCAGTTTACACATAGAACACTGCACACAAAAAAATTTTTTTTCACTTCAAATCCTATCCTCTTTGATACTTGATTTAAACAAAAATACTGTTCAGAATGCTTTAATGAGCTCAGCTTGAGTGTTACCACTTCCAGGAAGGACACCGTCCGTGTGTTGCTGAGCCGCTGTCACCCCACCCCGCCCTCTTTTTTATGCTGCTGCCAGCAGTTGTATGATACTTTTCTTTAAAATGTGTACAAAACATATAGATTGGTTCTTCCCAAATGTGGATGGCATAGGAGCCTCCAATAGCCAGTTTTGTGGAATTCGTCACATCTATCTTAGGTTTACTTTTCACAGAAGGCAGTAACTGGCTGCAGGAAATGTTCTGATGTATAAATTTAGTATACTTTTGTCAAGCAGTACAGAACATGAGTGTTTTTAATGTAATTTTCTTCCCGTCATCACAGCAGTAGGAGTGAGGGCTTGTTTTGAGTGAGGCGGAGGGAAAGGAAAAAGCAGAACTGTAACAGTTCCTTGAACCTACAGCTACCAGAGCTGCTTCTGGGTTTCAGTAATAACCCAAAGCAGCCATCTTTTCTCATGTGCACACCGCATTGGTTTTAAGCATTTGAGAGGCACTGATTTGGCTTGCATTCTTTTGCTAGACATTGAAGCTGATGTGAATCTCATTTGCGGGTAATCCTTGTAATCCTAACCAAGGAGATTCAGGTTAACACTTCTGTTAATCCATTCTTCTAAAGTGAAATGTACTTGACACACTAGGGTTTGTAGCTTTTGAGACTTTTACATAAAACACTGGCTTTACAGGGTTCTAAGAGATGTAAAATACATCTCTTAGATGCAGTGAAATAGTACACCCTAGAACCATATTATTTAAATTGCCTTTAACCTATTTTGATGACAATTTGGGGGTTGTTATAATTTCTTACTAGTATCTATAGTCTTAGAGCATTTTAGATCATTTGTCAGCCTCTTGAGAATTTGAGAGACTTCACTGTCAAGTTGCACTTTACTGGGTTTTATCCAGTTTTAGGAGGAAGGGAGGCAGTGTCAAAATATACACCTTTGGTTTTTAGGAAGGTTCACTTTAGTAATCTTAAAGGTCGCCTACTTACTATTTAGTCTGTGAAAACCCAAAATAGACTTTTTACATGGTATATATCAAATCCTCCCTGTACGTGTTCAAATGACTTAACATTCACTGAATCTTTGAAAGTCATTTCTAATACATGTTTTCCTATTTAGGAATTCTCTTGGTAACCATTCCAACTTGTGATCTTTGTTTCTGTTAACAGGTTTTCCTCCATATTCCTCTAAAACTTACCCCTGTGGGCTTGCCGGGAAGTGAGAAAAACTTACTGGGTGTGCTTCTTTTATTCATATAATATACTTTGTGACATACAGTACCCTTTTTAAAAGTTGTCTTTTAGTTCTCACCTAAAGATCACATCCATCATCACATTTTTGTCATTGTTACTAGGGGTATTCTGTGGATTGCTATTGGTAAGAGCCACACTTTCTTTTCCTAAAACATCCTGTTTTGGATGAGTCCAGAGCTTATGCACAGATTCCTCAAATTCCTTCTATGGTATTGCTTCACAAGTTGAAGTGATTTTTAGGATATTAATGTAGTGCACTTGTTTTCCACAGGTATACAAAAAACAATGCTCCTAAAATCCATAGTTCTTTAAAACTGTCCTTGTTTCATTATCAGTTGATTTTTGTGTAATTATATTGGGCTAACTAACCTATAACATAAAATACTACCGGTTTTAAAGATTGGATCATCTCTACTTGCAATCATTTTAAACAGTATACCCCACTGTGAAAGAAGCCCCACAGATGACATGTACAATCCCGTTTACTAATGGCTGCTCTACATAGTATGTCCTGTGTTTTGTTAAACATCTCAGTTTTACATATAATTCATCATTCTTGTTTGCCTGCAGATGTTTGCAGTGCCTTGTAATATTTAGAATCTTTTCAGGTTTTGCTGGAAAGAAAAGTCATCTTCTACAGTTTGAAGATGGGAATAGTGTACTGCTGTCTCCATGCTGACTGCAGTATCTGGGTTAACATATATGTTACATATACTTTATGTATATGTAATGTGTAAAAGTTAAAGTGTACAGAAAAAGGAGTGTGCAGAAATGAAGAAAACAATGTTATTTGCTTTGCTGTGGGGTTTTCTTTACTTTTCCTCATTACTTTTGATTTGATTCAGATTATAGTCACTTTGATTGTAAATATTGGTTAGTTTTCTAGATGGGGATTTTGTATTATTTCATAATTTTGCTAAGTCTTAGAATAGTGCTGTTTCCATTTTTGCCTGAAGTACTTTTCCTCCCCCATAAATAATAAATCCCAGATAACACTCAGAAGTTCCCTTTTCCTTTGACAAAGAGCCTAGTGCATATAATGGGCCTTCTGTTCATTTCTAGAAGTACATATAATGGGCCTTCTGTTCATTTCTAGAAAGCATGCAAACCTATCCTTTTCATTTTCTTTCTTGTAGTCAACATAAAGGTTGCACTTAACCACCATTTGTCAAGTTTCCTTGGGAGATAGTCTAAATGTCCAGCCACTCTGTTTACCTCTCCAAGTGCACAACTGATGAGCAGCGCTATGTCTTCATGTGTGGTACCATGAGCACTTCACCATGAAGTACTGCTGTTGTATCTGTGAAGTTGGGTATAACATCTTAAGACTGTGAAACCAGTACTGATATATTCAGTGCAGATAACCCTTCATATACCTGGAGCAGTCTTGAATCTAAAGCAGTTTGCTGTAGTTTAACAAATATCCCTGAAGTTTTTCATCTCTTCCTTGCTTATGTCAAGTGTAAGTTCTAATAGTTTGACAAGGAAAATTAACTGTGAACATTTAAAAGGCACTTTCGCTGTGATTTGTGGGTTGAGTGTAGAGTCTTTTCTACGGTACAATGCAATGTCATCATCTAAAAAACCCCAGATTTAATTGCAGTCCAGTTACTTTTGTTTATCTACCTCATTTTTCAGTACTGTTTTAGGTGCACAAGTAAATGTTGCCTGTGAAATTTGCTTTTTTGCCTTGATTCTTTATGATGTTTTAGATTCTCAATTTGGCTTGCCTTTTTTGTCCTACCACTCACCATGCATGTGAGATGACAGGAACCGTCATTCTGCCACCAACCTGTGTTTAAGCGATGAGAGCTATGTACCTGTGTGGAATAAAGTTAGGGGATTTGGGGATGGAAAGCAAAGAGAGACATCAAATTGGTGGCAATATAAGACTTAGTGGTGGAAGTTAGTTTTTCAAATAAACAAATGATTCAAATGTACTGAAGTGAGACAGTCTCAGTACCTGCAACTTCACATGTACTGGTGATGCTTTCTCATCTCAGTGCCTAAAGGGCTATGGGTTGAAATTGCTTTAACTACCACAGTGAAATACTTGACCTTTTATGACAGTGACCCATCTCCAAAATATTAGCATACTGCCTTGTATGTTTGTTATCTTAAAATGGCAGAATGCATTTCATTTGAATCATAGTTGGTAAATAAGGATTTAGAAAATTGCTTATCTAATCTCTGCAGTTTATGGAGTTGACTTCTCTTTGCTGTACTTTCTAATCATTAAAAATTCCCTTTCCCCCTTTAAAAAAACTCAGCAAATGTTTGTAACTGGATATTCCTTGTTTCACATGTTTACTGTGTAACACTACATTTTTAATATTAGTAAATACTATATTTCAGCCATCATTTATAAGTATATTCCTGAGGTATATTTGCCATCGACTTGTGATTCAGTTACCTCACATTCTGTTTGATTTAAAAACAAAACAAAAACCTGAGCCTTCTGAGGTGGTATGCAAGCCATTTTCTGAAATAGATTTTTTTTAAACCTGTAGTTTATCCCTTTATTTAGAAGATATAATAGAAAGATATGTGTATATAGAAAAGTCTTTTGATTTGCTAACTATAATTCTAGGGTTAAAATTTTTAAATCTAATCCAGATTATAAAATGAAAACACTCAAACATACAAAAATTTCCTTTTAAGTAAAATTGGTATGCAATTTGTATGGAGCCATACTTTCAGACCACCCTGGAAATAGTCTCTTTGTGTGTGTGTGTGTGTGTGTGTGTGTGTGTGTGTGTGTGTGTGTGTGTGTGTGTGTGCGCGCGCGTGTGAATGAAGGATAAATTCAAACATTGATCAGGGACCTTGACAAACTAATATGTGAATGGACCCAAAGTAGTAACCAGATTAAAGTTATTTTCCACTGAAATGGTTGAAAGAGTATCCAGATCAACAGCTCTGATTCTGGAATGTTTCTTTGAAGTAAAACAACACAAACTGTTAAAAGTTAAAGTTAAAAAACTGTTAAAAGTTAAAAATCAGGCAAGAAGGCAAGGGAAAGACTGAGCTCTGAAGGGACAATGCTTTGAGATGCAGATTTGTTGGCCTTCCAGCTTTTTTATATTGTATTTCTTTCCACTCTAATTTAAGATTTAAGGTTGAGATTTGTAGTCTAGACCCCTCAGCAGAGATAGTGGATACAATGACTGATCAGAAAGCACAGTTGAAGGTCTGTCATGCTCAATCACCTAAAGCTATAATTTGTCTAATATGAATATTAAGCATGTAGACCTAGTGCAGCATGGGAGCCACTCAGGAAGTTTATGCAATTAAACTTTCATGCATAATTTACCATGAAGTATGTAGAATTTCAGCCAATTCTCAATACTTAACATTTAGTTATGATATGTGAACTCTCCTTTCTTGATTTGGGAATGTAGCATTATATAGAATGCTATTAAACTTAATTTAACCCCTTTTAACATGATCTTTTTGTTTCTTTTTTTTCTTTTTCTTTTTTTGTTTTTTTCGGTAAGCCAAGTGATCTACCTTTTAGCAGTTGTCTGGTTTTGATTCGAAACTGTGACTTTTATTTTAATTACTACCCAACTGTTGTTAAAGATTTTTGTTTCCTGGAATTTTGTTTTGAAACAAAAATAAAGGCTATGTTAAATGAGTATGTCACCTTATTAAAATTCTGTCATACTGCATCTGGCTTAAATGTTTTTTTTTTTTAATCAAAAATATACAGTTGAGCAGATTTAAGAAACCAAGTCTTAGAGTTTGTACTGGCTTTGGGATGGTAGGCACCTGCCGCAGCCATGTGTTACCTGTTAATTTACATGCAATTCTAACACATTTCCAGTGCGTCCCCCTTCTCCACACTTGCACATGAGCTAGAGTTGTAACCTACTGTTGTGTTAGCTAGGGTTTAAACTGTGAAATAATTGTCCTAACATAGGTCTCTACTTTTGATGGCAAATTTGAGGGTGGGGCGATGAATGAGTTTTCTGAGGGCCAGTAAGTGGTAAAGTCTAGATCCAAACCCAGGTCTCTGACTCCATAGAACACATATCACATTTTAATTATTTTGATTTACATGCACATTCCTTAGATATCTGTCATGAACCTGTATAGCACTTGTTCCTTCCCTTTCCATGTTGGGCCACCTTTAGAAAAAGACATTTGGAAACCTCCCTCCTTTCACTTTCCACTCACCAGTGTAGAATGACTTTAGAAATTGAAAACCATGTCATAGCTATCACTTATTCACTTAGCTATTTATGTAGAAGAAATATGCATGTGCAAAATGACCCATAGAAAGAATAATAAGACCTATCAGAAATGTTAATTATTTGAGGCATGGTCCCATGCACCAATAGTCCTGGGTAATTTGAAGGCTGAAGCGTAAGTAACGTCTCACCTTGATTAAGTAACTCGGATACATAGTAGAACAAGCATGAGTGATTTGATTTTGAGCTGCTTAAATTAAGTGGTAGGTGTTGAAAGGTTACTAATATTTAATATTGATTTATACTTCTAGTAAAACAGCAGTTACTTTTTAACTAGTTATACCCAAATAACTATACAGAGGGACGAGGATTTAATTAGCCTAGAGCACAATACTGAGCAATAATTACTCCTAAACTTCTATGCTAGTATAGCTTCCTCCTGTTCAGATTTCCCATATTATAATTGCTTTTTAATCATATCCTAAGTCTGGTTCATTCTCCTGTATCCCTGTCCTTCCTCAGGGATCCAACCTCCACTTCCGTTCTCCTCCCCTTACCAGACCAGGATGTATCACCCTTGTCTCTGTATTGCTCAGCATTGGCTAGTCAGCTTTTATTGACAACACAGAACAAATGGTGGCATGTTTATACAAACTTGAGACAGGAGATGCATAAAATAAACATCACAATGCAATGTCTGGATTGAAACCAGATAGTGGGGTAGAAAAATCAATATTTGTAAACAGTCCACAAGAACATTATGCAGATAGACAGGTAAAGGCAGTTAACCTTAGTTCTCTCCTGGATGTTATTAGATATTGCTAATGTCTTATACGCTCAAGTTGCACCTGAGAAATCAAACTGGTTGGAATAGACCTGATTCTTATTACAGTTAATACAGATGCCTTTTGGAGTCTCTCAGACCAGGTTTTCTGTTCTAGTTTATAAAGCCGAAGAAGGGCCTAACTTTCACAGCTGTAGTGAGGGTGTTTTCAGAATGAAAAACGGGTTTAGTATTGTTTCTACTACCTAGATCTCTCAACCTTCACTACCTTAAGTCTATTTAAACAGTAACTACTTTATTTTTAATTTTTTGAAACAGGATTTCTATGTGTAGCCTTAGCTCTCCTGGGACTCACTTTGTAGACCAGGCTGGGCTCAAACTCACAGAGATCCACTAGCCTCTGTCTCCCTGAATGCTGGGATTAAAGGCATGTGCCACCATACCCAGCTAAATAGTAACTCTTTTTAACTCCACAAATCTCTCTTTTACATGAAAGACATGGGCTAGACACATGGCTCAGCAGTTAAGAGCACTGTCTGCTCTTCCAGAGGTCCTGAGTTCAATTCCCAGCAACCACATGGTGGCTCATAGCCATCCATACTAGCATCTGATGCCACCTTCTGGCCTGCAAATGTACATGCAGCACTCATATACATAAATAAATCTTTGAGAAAAAAAAACATGACTAAACATAACCCAATTGCATTCCATTTTGCAATAGTATTACAAAATTACTAGCACGTTCATAGACAAAACAAGTAATATTACCTAACAGTTGGGGGAGTCTCAAAGATTATACAGCTACATCCATTCAGCTGTCTAAGAAGCTACACACACACAGCCTCTGCATTGCGTCATTACAGGGAAGTGGAAGGGAAATGGCTGGGTGAAGGGGCCAATTGTGTGTGGTGTCCTTGTTCTGCAAGAGCAAGCCATGAGAAAAGCACTTCTTAAGAGCACTTGTTGCAGCTGGGCGTGGTGGCACATGCCTGTAATCCTAGCACACAGGGAGGCAGAGGCAGATGGATCTCTGTGAGTTCGAGACCAGCCTGGTCTACAAAGTGAGTCCAAGACAGCCAAGACTACACAGAGAAACCCTGACTCAAAACAAAAACAAAAACAAAACCCAAAAAATCCATGTTCAGTTCCCAGAACCTATGATGAATTATTTAAGAAAAGAAAAAAAAATCATCATTTAAGCTGGGCTGTGGTGACAGATGCCTGTAATCCAACACTCAGGAGGCAGAGGCAGGCAGATATCTGTGGTTTTTGAGGACAGCCTGGTCTCCAGAGTAAGTTCCAAGACAACCAAGGTTATACACAGAGAAGCCCTATCTCAAAAGAAAAAAGAAAGAAAGAAAGAAAAGGAAAAGCATTAATGTTTTCATGAGGGCAGTATCCTGTCAAATTTCAGTGAGGCCTCATTACCTCCCAACACTGTCACATCCAGTATAGATGCATGCTAGTAATCCCAGCATTCGGGGTGCAGAAACAAGAGGTCACTACTAGTTCAAGCCCAACCTGGGCTACACAGTAAAACCTTGATTCAAAACAAAATGAAACTCTTTTGAGGAGATAGGCATGGTGGCACACCCATTTAATCCCCACACTTGGGAGGCAGAGGCAGGCAGATCTCTGAATTCCAGGCCAGCCAGTGCCACATAGTAAAACCTTGTCTCAAAAAAGTCTTTTGAAAAATACAAACCATATATATAAACTGTTGAACCCCAAGATTCATGTTCTTGCTAATGCAAAATGTATTCCATGCAAGTGCTTTCATTGTTTTAACTCATTTTAGTATAAACCAAAAGTTCTAATTCTTGTCTAACACTCAAGGCAAATCCCTCACTGTGAATCTATAAAATCAAAAGCAAGTTATCAGACTTGGCGTATGGTCAGATGCCTGCTATGCTCAAGGTACTCGTTCAATACCCTCACTGGGGAAAAAGCAAAGTTTGTATGACATCTGCTTTCAACATAGAAAAAGAGGAATAAACTTTCACCATCCAAAAGAAATAGAAAATAGAATGGTAATGGCTCCAAAACAAGATTGAAACCCAGAAGGGTAGACTTACAGCTTGAAGTTGCATATCTAATAGCCTGTTCCCACTACAGCAAGAAGGAGTACTAGGGGTTTGCTAGTTGAGACCCATGTAGCCATATGCATACAGTTTTTCCATACTGGCTTTGTATGCTGCCAGTGATACTGCCTGTCTCGGGCTTAAGCCGCAAGCTCGCTGATCTCCTATAGCCTAGTCTAGGACATCTACAGTAGCTCTGCTTCTACCATGAGTGGATCAGCACAGTTAGACTTCGGGGCAATTGGTACAAGCTGTATTTGGGGGCCACTTGAACAACAGAGGAGCCATAGAGAACTTCATTGAAAAGGAGGAATAACAATGCCAAGGAAGTCCTGAAAAACCAGGCTGGGGAAGCTTTTCCCCTCCCTAAAAGCATTTTGCTCTTCTAGACCTCTGGGTCTGAGTTGAAAGGGGCAGTTTCAAGGATTTCAAAAAATGTCCTCCAGGCCTTTCCTCATTTTCTTTACTACAAGCACCTGTATTGCTAATGGTCCTTTAGACCTGCACTCATCTACACTCTGTTTGGTTTGGGATTTTCTTTGATAGGAGGTTTCACCTTATAGAATAGGCTGGCCTCAAACATCTGATGCTCCTCCTGTCTCAGTCTCAAAGGGATTACAGGATGTCTGTTTGACCTTTTGTTTTGCTTTGTTTACATAGGGTCTCATATAGTCTAGGCCAGTGTCAAGTGTGACCTGAACTTGTGATCCTCCACCTCCCCAGTTCTGGAATTACAGGCATACATCATCAAGTTTGGCTTGTTTTCAATTTTTCTGTGTGTGTGTGAGAGAGAAACAGACAGAGAGACAGAGAGAGGAGAGATCTCTGTTTATGCAGTTTGGTGTGGGTGTATCTATATGTGTGGAGACCCATGGTTGATAATAGACAATTATTCTCAATCGCTCTTCTACCTTATTTATTGAGGCACATTCAGTAAGACCCAGAGCTCATTGATATAGTTAGTCAGGCTAGCCAGCCTTCTCAGGGGATCCTGTCTCTGCCTTCCAAGGCTGGAATCCATCAAGCCTGCTTGACATTTACTTGAGTTCTGAGACTTTTAACTCTAGATTTTTTTGTTGTTTTGTTTTTTAAGGTAGGTGATGTAGTTGGTTTTCTACTACTGTGACAAGGCACCATGACCAAGACAACTTCTATATTTAGAAAATTTATTGGGGATTTTCTTAGTTTCAGACAGTCTGTCCACAACCATCATGGCTTCAAACATGGCAGCATGCAGGCTCGGTGATGGTGCAGCAAAGATCTTATATCCTGATCCACAAGTTGAAGGGAGGATGGGAGGAAGGGAGGGAGGGAGAGAGAGAGAGAGAGAGAGAGAGAGAGAGAGAGAGAGAGAGAGAGAGAGAGAGAGAGAGAGAGAGAGAGAGAGAGAGAGAGAGAAATGGTATGGAAGCCAGAAAGCCTACCCCCAATGACATACATCCTCCAACAAAGCCACACATCCTCCAACAAGGTCACGCCTAATTATCCCAAGCAGTTCCACCCATTGGAAACCAAGCACTCAAACATGAGCCTATGGGAGCCATGTTCATTTAAACCACCACAGTAAGGTCTTATACTGTAGCCAAGAAATGTCTTAGAACTCTAATCCTTCTGCCTTAGCCTCCTTAAATGTTAGGATTTCAGGTATGAGCAACCCACTCAAGCCTCCAAGTTTTGATCCTCCTGCCTTGTCCTTTCCAGCAGCTTGCCTGCTGGCTTGTGCCCCATGGCAGGCTCTACTAATCTATATAGCAAGACGTTGCTCAACTGCACTTTTCATTTTGTCTTCCTGAACATATGTTTTTACAAGACTATGAGTTTTCTAAGGAGTCTCACCATAAATCTCATTCCAGAGTGCTCAAGAATAAACATGCAACTGCCTAAAATGCTGTGTTGTTTAACTATCTCTTCTGCCACAGACTGAATACTATTGTTCCTAAACTGGGCTTTCTACAGCACAAAAGCATGGACATGACACAGCTTAGCAATAATGGCTGTCTTAGGCTTTCCATTGCTGTGAGGAGACACAATGACAAAAGCTTCTTTAATAAAGGAAAACATTTCATTGTGGCTAGCTTATAGTTTCAGATGTTTAGTTCATTATCATCATGGGAGGAAGCGGTGTACAGGCAGCCATGGTGCTGGAGAAGACTTAGAGCTCTACATCTTGATCCAACAGCAGCAGAAGGAGACTGTGTTCCACACTGGACATAGCTTGAGCATGGGAGACCTCAAAGCCTGCCCCCACAGTGACACACTTCCTCCAAAAAGGACACACCTACTGCAACGAGGCATACCTTCTAATAGTGACACTCCTTATGGCCAAGCATTCAAATACAGGAATCTATAAGGGCCATACCTATTCAAGCCACCATAATTGCCAAGGATGGCTCCTCCCCAAAACACACACACCAGTTTCCAATAGAATATACCTCATTTCTCTCAGTATTCTGGTCACAACTGCTTATCCAGCCTCTAAAATATGTTAGCTGCTTTCCTGGTCTCACCAGCTGTACCCTTTCCCCAGAATCCCCCACAATACTGTTTACAGCTTTCTCTAGTAAGTCACTCTAAATTCTCTCAACCTACAGCTATGACCAATTTCCAAATATGCTTCCACATTTCCAGGTACTGTTATAGCCAGTCCCTTGGTTTCTGAATTTGTTTCTTTAATGTTATGACAAGGAATCTGACACTCTGTATTGTGAAAAGGTGTTCAGTAAGGTACGTAAAAAAAGAGTGTGAAGTTGGTGGTGGGGGTCTTAGAGGAATTGGACAGGAAGAATGGGAGTGCATATGATTCAAAATGCATTGCGTACATGTATGGAGTTCTCAGCCGGGCACGCTGGTGCACACCTGTAATCCCAGCACTCAGGGAGGCAGAGGCAGGCAGATCTCTGAGTTTGAGGCTATTCTGGTCTCCAGGACAGCAAAGGCTACACAGAAAAACCCTGTTTTGAGAAACAAAAACAAAACAAAAAACATGTATGTCGTTCTCAAAGAATAAGTACTGCTATTCTTTTAAAAGAGATATGATGAACCAGTGGGTAGTGGAGCACGCCTTTTATCCTCCAGCATTTGGGAGGCAGAGGCAAAGGCAGGCAGATCTCTATGAGTTCAAGGCCTCATCTATAGAGTGAGTTCCAGGAAAGCCAAGACTACCCCTGTCTTGAAAAATCAAGGGGGGGGGGTGTGCATACCTTCAATCCCAGTGCTCTGGAGGCAGAAGCAGGTGGATCTCTGAGTTCAAGGCCAGCCTGGCTACAGAACAAGTTCCAGGACAGCCAGGGCTGTTACACAGAGAAACCCTGTCTCAAAAAACTTAAAGAAGGAAGGGGAGGGGAGGGAACTATTTCAAATCATGTAAGGAAATGAGGTTTTGGTACTCTGTAATGTCTTTCTAAAACAAATTTTCTCCTTACATAGTTGCATCCATTTATACCAAAGATAGGAAAAGCCTGATGTGTTTTCAAAATAAGTTTGATCTCATTAACCTTGGTCTGATTATTTATATAAATCCAGCAAGAACCATGATGGTTCTTTAAATTTGCTTTGCTAAAACTGTTTTATAAGAAATCTCAGAGCTAGGGGGCTGGAGAGATGGCTCAGTGGTTAGGAGCACTGGCTGCTCTTCCTAGAGTTTCTGAGTTCAATTCCCAGTACCCAGATGGCAGCTCACAATCTGATGCCCTGCTCTGGTCTGTAGGCATATATGTATGCCTGTATACATAAAAGCAGCAGTATACATAATAAACAAACAAGCAAACAAACAAAGGTAATATACTTGGAAAGAGAGAAAGGAAGGAAGGAAGGAAGGAAAAAGTATCAGAGCTGACCATGGTTTGTGCCTTTAATTCCGTCCTAGAAGGCAGAGGCAGAAGGATCTCTGAGTTAGAGGCCAGCTTGGCCTACACAGTGAGTGCCAGGCCAGCCAGGACTGCATAGTGCCCTGCTCCCCAAGTGCTGGGACCAAAGTTTTGCACCACCACTCCCAGATCATTTTTATTTATTGTATTTCCTTATTCAGTTTGTTTGTTTTTGAGATAGTCGCCCTTTGCAGCCCAGGCTGGCTTGACACTGAATCCTCCTGCTTCTGCCTCTACTTTCTGTGTATTGTAGGTGTGTGCCACTACAGCCAATGACTTATAAAACCTTCCTGAGGTTAGAAAACGAAGCTAAGTATTCACCTTAAAAATTTTCTCTTAGAGCTGGGCAGTGGTGGTGCATGCCTTTAATCCCAGAGGTTGGGAGGCTGAGGCAGGAGGATGGATCTCCAACTTCCAGGATGGTCCGAACTAAAACCAAAAAACCCTGTCTCAAAAAATTAAACAACAACAACAACAACAACAACAAAACCTCTTAGTACCTACAGATTTGAGAGACGTTCTCTCTCTAAGGGTCCCCAAAATATTTTGACATTCCTGGACCTACTCTTTTCCCCCTGTAAGACAGCGATATAGAAAGCAAAGCACCAACCGGGTAGTGGCGGAATGCACTGTTAATCCCAGCACTTGGGAGGCAGAGGCAAGAGGATCACTGTGAGTTTGAAGCCAGTCTGGTCTACAAAGCAAGTTCCAGGACAGTCAGGGCTACATGGAAAGACCCTGTCTCAAAAAGCCAAAAAAGAAAAAAATAAAAGAAACAGAAAGCAAAGCCAACTCTCCAGCTCAAAGTCAGCTTCTAAACAGCTTTATTGACTCATATCCAGCAGATTTTTATTAGCCTATCTAAAATAACCACAAAAATGAGATAACCAACAAATAGTTTCTAAAATAACCACAAAATAACAGAACTAACAAATAGTTTCTAGATTTTGGTGAGTAGGGGGAAAAGGTAAAGATTTCTATTTTTTTTTCTTGGCAGAAGTGTACTCTATCAAATATTTTATAAGGTGTAGAGAGAGATGAAGAAAAAACATTTTCTAACTCTGGGAGAAAAAACATTTAACAAAAACAGTAAGTCATTAAACTTATGCTCATCATTTCATGAATGAACTCTTGTTGGGTTTGAATGGTTAGGACGCTCATGTACCTTCAGTTTTTTCAGAACAGTTATAGCAGTTCTTAAGGCATTAATTTAAAGTTACCAGTAATGTGGAAACTGGTTAAAGTCTACTCAGTGACTCTTCTTGCAGAAATAATTCTGGCCAGGAGCTGGTTGTCACTACTTTTGGAAAAGAAGGACAATGATAATGGAGTATGGCCTGCAGGCAGTGATTAGAAAGGAAGTTGTGTTATTTCTGAAGCATGCAACATTTAGCAAAATAACCACAGTTATGACAGAAATTGTGCTGGTTTTCCAGGCATGTTCTGTTCAGGAAACTCATCCGTAGCCTCCACATAAATAAAGCTTAATGTCAATTATTATTTGACAATGTTTTGTGTACGATTTCACAGCAAGTAAACCAAATCTTTTTAATATCCTTCTTTTACAAGAACACTTTTACAAGTACACACACTTGTACTAGGAATGTCACTCAGCTGGTAGATTTCTTGCCCACCATGTATGAAGCTCTGGATTCATGCCCAACCTTTCACATGCTTGGCATGGTAACACAAATCCTAAACCTTCTCCCAGAAAGTGGAGCTAGGACAATCAAACGTGTTTTAGGTAATCCTTGGCTACATAACAGGTTCAAGGTCAGCATACCCCATTGAAGAAAAAGGGAGGGAGAGATAAGCAGACTTTGGATATTCTGGGGGCCCAACTAGAAAATCCCAAATTTAATCTGAGATTCAAGAGTCTTAATGTGATATTGAACAAGCCTGGTAACTAATGCTAGTAATTCCAGCACTTGGGTACCAAGGCAGAAAAATCACAAGCCTGAGGCCAGGCTAGGCTACACAGTGTTTCAGGACAGCCTGAGCTACAGAGAAATACAAACCGTCTTAGTTAATGTTTCTATTACTGTTAGCCGACACCATGACCATGGCATTTAATTAGGTCTGGCTTGAAGTTTCACAAGTTTAATCCATTGTCATCATGATCTACAGATAGCAGAAAGAGAGAGCAAGACATTGGGACTGGTTTGAGTTTTTGAAACCCCAAAGTGTATCCCCTGTGACATACTTCCTCCAACAAACCCATACCTACTCCAACAAGGCCACACCTTGTATTCCCTCAAGTAGTGCCACTTCCTGATAATCAAGCATTCAAATACATGAGTCTATGGAGCCATTCATACTCAAACTGTCGTAGTCACTCTCGAAGAAGAATAACAAGAACAAGAAGAGGAAGAAGAAGGATTCACTAGTAATCACAGCACTTAAGAGGGAGAAGAAGGAGGATCAGGAATCCAAGGTTATCCTCAGCTATATAGGAGATTCCAGGACAGCCTGGGATACAAAAGACTGTCTTTAGATAGATAAATAGATAGACAGACTGATAGACAGATAGATATATAAAGCAAAAACTGAGTTTGACGATTTGTCAGAAATGTCAATTGGTGGAGCCAGGTATGGCGGTTCACACCCATTATCCCAGTACTTGGGAAGCTGAAGCAGAAGTATCATGCGTTTGAAGCCAGCCAGGACTACAGAGGGAGAACTTGTCTCCAATAACAACAAGAAGATAAGGGCTGGAGAGATGACTCAACATTTAAAAAGTGCTCTTGCAGAGAATCCAGGTTTGGTTCTTCGCACAGACATGGCAACATGCAACCATCTGCTGTCTCTAGTTTCAGATGGTCTGACACCTTCAGCCTACTGTGGGCACTAGACATGCAAGCGTTGCACAGACATACATGCAGGCAAACCACTCACACACAAACAGATTTTTTTTAGATGTTAAAGACATTTAATTAGACCTTAGTTAACTATTTAACCAAAATAGCAATAAATTATTTATAGATAAACATATAACTCAGTTGGTAGAGTGCTTCCTAGGGTACATGAATCTGTCCTTAGCACTGCATAAACTGGGTGTGGTAGTGCACGCCTGTAATCCCAGCACTTGGGAGGTAAAGGCAGGGATACCAGGAGTTCTAAATCATCCTTAGCTGTGTAGTAAGTTTGAAGTCAGCTTGGGATACATGAGACCCTGTCTCAAAACAGTTTTTATTTTATTTTCTAATCTTTTCCTTTCAAATTTTCAACCATAAGATATTTTGAAGACAAATACAAAATGTTATATAGACATAAACAAATATATCTCTTTTAATGTTGAGAAGACATGTTGAGCAGACCTGATAACTAACAAAGTATAAAGGAATTACTTTGATAAAATGCAAAATTTTTGTTTCTTATGTTCATCAGTTAACCTTTCAAATTCTTAGACCAATAAACTGAACACAGCCCTCACATCAAAAGGAATAAGAGATATTTCCTTCTGAGGCAAATATGAGTGACCCGCCAACATGAATTCAAGTTGCCTCCAATAAAATGTTCCACTCCAAAATCAAAATGAATGCATTTTTCAAGTACAGTGGTTGGGGGACCACAGGGAGTACTTCCAGCAAAGCATGAAGACACCGTTCTGGGGTTTAGATGCTATCTGAAGACTTTTTAAATTTTATTTTTGAAGAAGGGTCTCACAATATAGCCCAAGCTGTCCTGAAATCCACCTACATTCATGGCATCATCCTGCTTCAGCCTCCTTTGTGCTAGGACTATAGGCACACAGTTAATATGCCCAGCTCTCTGTTGACATTTCTGCTTTTTAAATTAGTGGAAGTTAGTAGTCAGCTAAAAATGCATTCTGAAGTTGTTTTTTTGTTGTTGTTTGTTTGTTGGTTGGTTGGTTTTTTGTTTTTTCTCTTTTTTTTGCTTTTTTTTTTTAACCTGATAGTAAGATTTTGGGTCAGACAAAGTGGTGAAGAGGGAATAACTATTGGGGACTAAAGGTAGCCCCAAATCATTTGGCTCTGGATCGGCAGCTTTCCAGTTCCAGTCCTCCACAATCAGGAAGCTCTAATCAACAAGCCTCATGAATTTTTAGCACTACTGTCACCCTTTGGGTAGAACATTAGTTTAGAGTTCCAAATCAACTTTATTATCTTAAGAAGTAACTAGGCTAGGTGGTGGTGGTGCTCACCTTTGAAGCCAGCACTTAAGAGGCAGAGGCAAGTGGATCTCTGTGAGTTCAAGGCCAGCCTCATCTATAGCTCGAGTTCCAGGACAGCCAGATCTATAGAGAGAAACCCTGTCTCAAAAAACCAATGATAATAATAGTAATAATAATAATAACAAAACTGGGCCTGGGGAAAGGGCTCAGTGGGTAAAAGCTCTTGCAATGAATGCCTGAGAAGCTGAGTTCAGATCTCCAGAATCCACATTATATTAAAATCATTAATATCCCAGCGACCCTACTGTGTTGCATGGAGTATGCAAAGCAAAGGGACCTTGTCTGAAGGATGGAAAGGTGTGGCCCAACATCCAAATGTTGTCCCCTAATGTGTGTATCCACACCCACACACAAGAACTTACACAGACATACACTCACATATTACATATTATACAGACAAAAAATAGATAACTCCTTTGTATCATGTACTATTAATAATGGATTTTTATAATGCTGATTTTAATAAAACATTATAAAACTACATCTAATTTCAGCCATCTTTGGTCACACACTATACTTCCACAACCCTCAGTTTTCTTTTTTCTTGTTTTTTTTTTCTCTCTTTTCTTGTTAATGAAATGCATGTTTATACCTTTTGTTATTGTTTTTCAAGACAGGGTTTCTCTGTGTGGCCTTGGCTATTCCAGAACTCACTCTGAAGACCAGGCTGGCCTCAAACTCACAGAGAATCACCTGCCTCTGCCTTCCAAGTGCTGGGATTAAAGGCATGGGCCACCACCACTCCCCTCTATACCTTTCTTTTTCAAAACAGCCCATTTCCCTTGCAGACTTCTGTCTTTTATAATTTCCAGTAGTTTAATTCCATGTTAATTGTAATTTTTACACTGCATAACCTTAATCCCTAATGAAAACTAGAAAATATTGGCAATTGTCTCTCATCTGTATTTCCATGTCATAACTTCTAGGAATGATTTTTCATATTTATGAACATGCCTACATATGTAGTTTCATGGCAGGACTGGTTGATGGCTCAGTGCTTCAGTGCATTGGCTGCTCTTCCAAAGGGTTCATGATTTAATTCCTAACACTCACGTGGCAGCTCACAACTCTCTGTAATTCCAGTTCTGACATCCTCACAAAGGCGAACACCACTGCACATAAAAAAAAAATTAAAATTAAGCATACAAGGAGGCAAAGGCAGGCAGATCTCTGTGAGTTTGAGGCCAGCCTGGTGTACAAAATGAGTCCAGAACAGTTAGGGTTACACAGAGAAACGCTGTCTTGAAAAAAAAATTAAAAATATATTTAAAAGGCCTGTGATCCCAGCACTCAGGGAGGCAGAGGCAGGAGAATCTGTGAGTTTGAGGCCAGCCTGGTGTGCAGAGAAAGCTCCAAGACAGCCAGCCAGGACTACACAGAGAAACCTAGTCTCAGAAAACTAAAAAAAAAAAAAGCGTGAGAGAGAGAGAGAGAGAGAAAGAAAGAAAGAACATGCCATACAAATAAAAGTATATGTACTCAAGAGTCTATACTTAGGATGTATTATGAATACATGAATATACAAATACATATATGCATACAATAACAGTTATGAAAAAAGAAACCATGCATTTGAAGAAGAGCATGGACGGGTATATGGGAGGGCTTGAAGTAGGAAAGGGAAGAGAGAAATGTAATTAAATTATAATCTCGCTGGGCAGTGGTGGTGCATGCCTTTAATTCCAGCACTCAGAAAGCAGAGGCAGGCCGATCTCTGAGTTCGAGGTCAACAGATTAAGTTCCAGGACAGTCAAAGCTATATAGAGAAACCTTGAACTCCTCCTCACAAAAAAAACACTATTCAATCTCAACAATAAAATAAAATAAGAGTGCAACAACATCCCAAAGTATATAAGCTTAAACTCAAGCTTCCTAAGTACTCCAGCGTTCTAGCTTACCCATACATTTAAATCTTTTGGCTTGTAATTTCTCTTTAAAGTTTTCAAATTCAAATTACCAAAAGATTTGTGAAACCATGTTCAAGTAGATATACACTATAAACCACAAACATTGAAAAAATCATATATAAACATCCCATTTCTATCTCACTCTGTCTTATTTTAATTTTTAGACAAGGTCTCCAGACTGGCCTTAATGTCCCTATATCGCTGAAGATAACCTTGAAAGTCTGATCCTTCTGCCTCTATCACCCATGAACAGAGATTACAGGCCTGCACCACCACCCATAGTATCATGAGATACTATGGATGGAACCCAGAGCTTCATGCATGCTAGGCAAGCACTTCACAACATGAGCTGTAACCTCGGCCCCTCGGTCTTCTTAGCTATACTTGAATTGTTAGTGAATTTTATGAGACACTGAACAAAGCTACCCATAAGATTTACTTGTTTGGTTGTTTCTGGCAAGTCAAACAAGTATCAAAATCACCATGGAAACTAAGAAATTAACTTCTAACTTCAATTTTTTTTTCCTTTTCTTTCCTCCTGAAACAGGGTTTCTCGGTGTAGCCTTGGCTGTCCTGGACTAGCTTTGTAGACCCGGCTGGCCTTGTCACAGTGATCCACCTGCTGCTGCCTCCCCAAGCACTGAGATCACAGGCGTTACCAGTGCACCCAGCTTAACTTCTTTTTAATAGTACTTTATTTACAAAAGAAAATAACAAAACTATGGGACCTGGTTCATGGAAACTAAAATGTTAAATGTGTTTCTTCTCTTCTCTCTTCCTTTTTCTGAGAGTAATTTCCTGATGTTTGTGTTCTCAAAAGGTAAGTATTATGCTCTAGAGAAGACCTGGTAGAAAATATGTCTCAAAGGCTCAGAAAAAAATGCAAGATTTTTTCTAAGAAAAAATTGAAGATGCATCACATTTGAAAAGGATTTAAAATGAATGAACAGGCAACATAAAATTATAGCAGTTCACTCCAGGATTTTACAAAGTACATAAATGGCCATAAGATAAGGTTCAAATTTGGCAATAAAAGCTGGACTCCTTTCTTGCTGTTTGGTCTCAATGGTTTTCCATCCTTTGACTACGAAGCAGAAAAGTTATCATCAGAGATTCAAGAGAAGCGGGTAGAAGAGCAAAGATGGCAAAGGAATGGAGAGGAGCAGAAAGATGTTGAAAGAATAGGTTTGAGTGGAACAGCTATGGGGAAGAGATAAAGTTTACCAAAAGGTTAGTGACATTCCACATTATCCAAGAAAGAAGGAATCAGACACAGGGTATTTATTAGTCAACTTATTCAAACCAGTAACACCATGGCTACACATGGTATTCTCAAAGTGGACAAGGAAGACCCAGCCCCGTTAGGCCCAACAGGTTCTCTCTCAAACATAGCCTCCAGCCAGGCATGGTGCTTTATGCTGATAACCTCAGCACTTGGGAAGACTGGGGATTTTGAAGCTTCCCTAGGTTACATAGTGATTTTCTAACCATTTGGAGCTAGAAGTAAGATCCTGTCTCAAAAAGACCACCAAAACAAACAACTCCCCTTACCTTTTCTTTACTGTTTCTGTTGTTGTTGTTTGTCCTAGAATCTCATCAGCAGGCTTTGGAGTAAATCACAGGTATTGAGTGCCAGAGACTGTAGAGGTAGAACAGTGTGATATGTCAACTCACCTATCAGGGTCACAAGACACTCCATGTTGCCTGAAAAATCAGGGTCATAACAGATATTCCACATTGCCTGAAAGTGTCCAAACTCATCTTAGAGGAGGCAGCCAGGGCTGTGGATATAGCTCCCCAAAAGAGCTCTTACTGCTAATGCTCAAGGCCCTAAGTCCCTCCCACCCCCACCAGCACTGTAAAAAGTAAGTGAATGAAAGGAAGAGAGTGAGGGAATTAAATGCCTGTAATCCCAGCACTTCAGAGGCAGAGGGAGGTGGATCTCTGTGGGTTCAAAGACAGCCTGGTCTACAAAGTGAGTCCAGGACAACCAAGACTACACAGAGAAACCTTGTCTCAGAAAAACAAAAAGAAAAAATAAAGAAGATTAACAAAGATGCAACAAGTTTATTTTACCAAAGTTGTATTTTTTTATGTATTTATGTTTAAGAGAAGGTCTCTAGGTAGCCCTCCCTGACCTGAAACTTACCCTGTAGACCAGGCTGGCCTCAAATTCTACCTGCCTCTACTCCCCAAGTACTAGGATAAAAGGCGTGCACTACCACCCTTAGCTCTCCAGCCCATCTTAACTACTGAGCCATCTCTCCAACCCAAAGATCCAAATTTTATGCTTAGGTTTGCTAAGGGCAGCCATGGGGACTACACAACAGGATAGGACAAAATTCGATCAGAATAAGGAAAGAGAACCCAAGCTTATTCAGATCTTTCTTTCTTGTAACATCCCTTAGTCCAGAGTACAGGGCAGGAAACATCAGAGTGTGAAGGTCCTCAAAGAAGATGGGAGAAAGGAGGGAGGGGCCTTTCTTGGTTTAATGGCTTGTTTGGGGACAGGAAGCCTTCAGTTTCTATGACTTGTTTTCTGAAGCTCCTTTTTGGGGAGGAAAGGGGACTGGGGGTAATAAGGGAAGGTCAAAATCATGGGTCTACTTTGCCCCCGATGTTGCTTCTTAGACCTTCTTATTCAGAACGTAAAGTGTCATGATTAGGTGTACAATTTTCTGAGCTCCAAAGGGTGTCAGATCATGTAATAAAAATGTCAGTCAAATGGAAAAGCAATCAAGTTAGAAGATAAGACCAACATATAATCCATTTGAAATGTATCAACATTAATGAACACTGCCAGGTAAAATAATGAGCTGACAGAATTGTACCTGTGACTAAAGTGTTCAAAGCTGAAGTAGCTTAAGAGAGAATAGATGGGTCTTGGACAGGGTTTCAAGACAGGAATAAAGGAAAACAGCAGGGCTTGGGATAGATGAAAGAAAGGCTAACAGCAAAGTTCAGCATTGGAAGGGGTTAGTGCATGTTACATGTTTCAAATGAGGAAATGTGCTCAGGTACTTAATATCAACAAACACCTTCTCCATCCATTCCAGCTCACCGTCTCTCAGCCCTAAATGCTTGAGAATCACCCAGGGAGCACTTCAGATTTTAAAAATTGTGTTTTGATTACACCATAAGAGTGTGCTTAGCAATATTGAACTGTATACCTAACAATAATTAAGTTATGTGTGGTACTTCATGCTTGTAATCCCAGCATTCGGGAGGCTAAGGCAGGAAGATTGCCTTGAGTTTGGGGCCAGCCTTGGCTATATCATGAATTCCAGGCCATGCTGAGGTACAGTGTGATACCTTGTCATAAAAAGAAAGAAAGAAAAGACGAAGAAGAAGAAAGGAAAGGAGAAAGAAGGTAAATATTTTGCTATGCATATCTCATACAGTTAAAAATAAGAATTTAGGTAACTAGGGATGTGGCTCAGTAGTTAAGAGCATGTGCTCTGCAGTCATGAGAATCAAGTAGCAAGCCAGGATCCCCACAAAGACCTATAACTCTAGCTCTAAGGGGGCTGAGACAAGAGCACTGTTGGAACTTGCTAGTATCAAACCATGCCAAGAAGACTCTGCACATAAGACATGCACATACCTATGTACATATGCACATATACTCACACACACATGGACACATATACACCTATGCACACATGCACATATCCTCTCTCACACATACATGGACACACAGAAATTAATCTTTTCAAAGAAAATTTAAACCTATGGTCTTTGCCTCATCTGTCTAGTTAGTTTTGAAGAGACCAGTATCTTACTACATTTCCCAGATTGGCCTCCATCTCCTGGGTGCCTGCCCACTTCTGTGCCTTGGATTGCCGCTCACACAAAGTGGCCTGGTTCAGCCTCTTGTACCTGACCTTGTCAGCCCTGTCCAGCCTGCCCACCTACCTGTGATCAGAGTAAACCTGCATTTCCTACTACCTGTGTAGGCAAAAGTAGCTCATGAGCAAGCACTTCAGCTGCCATCCTTGCTAAAAAGAGAACCCTCTTAATCCTGGTCAAGACTGTTACCATCCTAGGGACAAACATGGTGTGTCGGATATCAGGCTGAGATGGAGCTGCCCCTGGTTGTCTGGACTGTAAGTTCTACAATGGGCTGTCTGTGAAGAAATATTTCCTGCATCTGGCCAATACCGACCACCAGGCCAAGGCTATAGTATACTCCTGTGGAGACATTGAGCTGTGCGGTACCTCTCACAATTCCTTTGCTGCATGTGCTTCCACTAGTATACTCAAAATTCTGCCTGCTCCATACCTACCACATACTTTCTGAGAACACCCACGTGTTGATTCCACCTTGGACCACAGCAGGAGGCAGCAGGTACCATATTGCCAACCATCAGCCACTTGCAGAGCCCCTGGGTCCACCCAACCCGTGCAGCACATGTTGGTCTGGTGTGGTCCTACACTGCTTCTCAGGCCCATAGTTCTGCATGCCTTGGCACACAGAGATTATTGGATCAATTCCAAGCACCTAGGAGAACACTGGATGGATCCTGAGAATCTGACTTTTCAGCCACCACCAGTTTTACAGGTTTTGAAGTAGACATTCTAAATTGTGCTTGATACCTCTGATATAGCCTGTGGACTGCTTTCTCTCACACCATGCTGTAGGTGTTCAGGGTGGAAGAGATAAGAACGGTGCTGTGCTATCTCCCCCAACACATCTTCCTTCCCCCCTCCCCCTTTTTCTTTTTCTGAGACATAGTCTCACATAGCCCAGGCTGATCTTGAACCACACTATGGAGCTGAAGATGACCTTGAACTTTTGCCTCTCAAGTGCTGGGACTAGGACTGATGTCTTAGGCATTCTGAGCAGTCTTTGAAGGCTGTCCTGTCTCCATTAATAAGAAGGGTATCCACAGCCAGGCTCGGTGGTGCACACACCTTTAATCCCAGCACTCTGGAAGGCAGAGGCAGGTGAATCAATGTGACTTGGAGGACAGCCTCGTCTACAAAGTGAGTCCAGGACAGCCAAGGCTACACAGAGAAACCCTGTCTCAAAGAAACAAACAAAAAAACAAGGGTATCCACAAGGACAGCACGGAACAGAGGAAAGCTTTTCCACTGTGAGCTCACCAAGCACCTTTGTCATCAACTCAGACAATCTGTCCCGGTATTTTGGAGTAACTGATCATAATTGGGCCTAGCAGGAACTCTTTCACATTGCATTCCCCTCACCATGCTCGCTCCTCTCTCTCTCTCTCTCTCTCTCTCTCTCTCTCTCTCTCTCTCTCTCTCTCTCTCTCTCTCTCTCTCTCTCTCTCTCTCTCTCTCTCTCTCTCTCTCTGTGTGTGTGTGTTTTCCAGACAGGGTTTCTCTGTGTAATAGCCACAGCTGTCCTGGACTTGCTCTGCAGACCAAGCTGGCCCTGAACTCAGAGAGATCAGCCTGCCCCTTCCTTCCAAGGGCTGGGATTAAAGGCATGCACCACCATACCCAGCCATTTTTTTAAGACAGGATCTACATGGCTCAGATTGGCTTTGGGCTTGCTATGTAGGCTGGCTTTGAACGCCTGATTATTCTTCGTCTACCTCCTACCTGCTAGGATTACAGGTGTGTGCCACCATACCCAGCTTCTGTCTTTTTTTTTGTCCAAGTCTTGCATCTGTTTCCTCTACCTTTGTCTTCTTCTTCAGCTGTCTCTTCATATGTCTTTCTCCTGTAGAACCTTGGGTGGTTTCTGGTCTGCATGAGCCTTTCCTCCCATATGTACTTTTTGGGGTTTTGTTTTAAATATCTAATTTATATTTATTTATATAGTAGATATGTGTGTGTGCCTACATATAAGTGTGTGTGTGAGAGAGAGAGAGAGAGAAAGCAGGCACACACAACCCTTAGCATACATGCATGTATGTACCAGTACCCATGAGGTCTAGAAGAAGGCATCAGAAGTTGGAGTTGCAGGCACTTGTGAGTACTGAGAAGTAAACACTGGCCCTCTGCAAAGCCAGCAATAACACATCACTGATGAGCCATTCCTTCAGTCCTATCTTTTTTTTTTTTTTTTTGAGGTTGAGTTTCATACTGTATATGGTGCAGGCTGTGTAACTCAGCCCAGCCTCAAATTTCCAACCATCTTTCTGTCTCAGCTTCCTTGAGTGTTAGTTTTGACAAGCCTGAGCCATCACGTTTAGAGGCAGCTCATGGTTACACAGCTTGGAAAGGGCACAAATATGCACGAGGTACGAGAGAGTCCCTTCAGGAAGGGGCCTCAGCATTCCACAGAGTCTGGAAATAAGTCACAAGCTCAACTGCACTTTCTCCTTTGTGGTGGCTTGGATGAACATGTCCTCCTCCAGGGTCATAGGGAGTGGTATTATTAGCAGGTGTGACCTTGTTAGAGGAGGTGTGTCACTGGGGGTGGGCTTTGAGGTTTCAAAAGCCCAGTGTCACTCTCTTCCCGCTGCTTATGGATCCAGATGTAGAACTCTCAGCTACCTCTTCAGCACCGTTTTTGCCTGCCGTGACTGACAACATGCTTCTGCCCTCACCATAACAGGCTCAACCTCTGAAATGCAAGCCAGTCCCAAATGAAATGTTTTCCTGCTAATGAGCTCCCATGGTCATAGTGTCTCTTCACAGCAATAGAAATCCCAAGACAGCCTTCCCGGCTCCCCACGTCCTTACATGAGCCAGGCTCAAGAATAAGGCTCGTCTCTGCCAACCCTCTGGCATGCATTGTTTGCCTTGAATTGGATTCTCTGCTCCTACTTCACCTTAAGGGAGTCAGTGTTATAGCTCCACTTCACATTCACATGCTGAGTGACAGCAGGAGTCTGAATCTCTATTCTATTAAAGGCAAAATTATTTTTTTAACATTTGTTTATTCGTATGTGCACATGCACTTTCAAATGTGTACCACAGAGCATGTGTAGGAATCAGAGGTCAACTCACAGGCGTCACTTCTCTCCTACCATGTGGGTTCCTGGGAATCAAACACAGGGCTTCTGGCTTGGCAGCAAGTACTGCTACCAGCTGAACCATCACACTAGTCCCTGAAACCAGTCTTTTTTTTTTTTTTTTGAGACAGGGTTTTTCTGTGTAGCCTTGGTTGTCTTGGCCTTGCTTAGCCGACCAGGCTGGCCTCATACTCACAGAGATCTGCCTGCATCTGCCTCCCTGAGTGCTGGGATTACAAATGTGTAATGAACCCATTTCTACGGAACTAAAAAATGCCTACCTCCTTCCTGCTTTTGTGTTGCTGATGATGAACTCTGGCCTTTCATGTACTACACAAATGCCTTAACCACTGAGCTGTATCCACATCCCATCTTCTATGTTAAATGGATCTAGCATTTACAAGGAGACAACTCCTGGCCCTGTTTCTGTGGGGAAGCAAGACCAAACTGAAGTGCTGTGCAGTTTTCAAGTGTCAAATAGGGCATCAGAGCTCCTAGATCCCAAGTTGCTACAGGGTAAAAATCCAGGAACTCTTCCAAGCTCATGAAAGGTATATACCCATGTTCCTTGAGTTCCAGACTTCTTGGACACGTGTCACTTGGGGTATGGAGGCAGCCAACCAAATGATACATTGGAATTCCTTATAACAGCCTCTAGAAGTCAGCTCTGTCCCATCCATTTTAAGAGGAAGCTTGTACATCGGCATTCTCCAGGTTCTGCTTTGGGATTTGCTTTATCAGCTTGTCTGTCTTGGTCTGCTTTTGTGGCATAAATTATTTGCTTTTGTTGTTGTTTTGTTTTTGCTGGCCTGGGAGTTTTCAGCAAGTCCCCACCCCAAGCTCTCTGAAGGTTGCTGCTTCTCCAGCCCCCTGTGTGGTGGTGCCTCAGTGGCTGACCTTTTGTACAGGGCACATTCTGGGTGGCCTCCGTGCGTTCTATTCATTGTTATCGGCACCAAGCCCAGGATTTCCTTCAGCAGAGGGCTTTCCCTGTTCTAGCACACAAGGCTAATGTCACTCATTTCCATTTATTGCTGCCCTCCAGGAAGTCTTCTCATTTCTGCATTCCAGCCATGCCATGTTGAGTTTAAGCTTCCTCTCCAGCAATGGAAGGTGGACTGCCTAGATAGATGGTGGGCCCTTACAGAGCCTCTGGAGTCTGTCTTAGAGCAAACAGATGGCAGGAGGTTTCATAACCTGGGCGAAGGGGTTGGTGTCCACTCCATTCTTTTTCTTTTACCTAAAGATCCTTTTGTAATGTTTGGAGTCCTATACCTTAAAGACTAAAGACCTGTGATGATTCTCTCTGATTTTGGGAATATCTACAGGTAGGCACACAGTGAACACAAAATAGTAGCTATGTGCCAACATCTTTTTTGATTTTTTTTGTTTTGTTTTGGCTTTTTGAGACAGGGTTTCTCTGTGTAGCCTTGGCTCTCCTGAACTTGCTTGCTGACCTAGAACCCACAGCAATCTACCTGCCTTTGCATCCTGAGTGCTGGGTTCAAAGGCATATGCTACCACACCTCACTTGTGCCAGCATCTTCTAGGCCTGGCATTATATAAAGGAAGAGAATAGCACACCTTTAATCCCAGCACTAGGGATGGAAGCAGAGGCAGGTGGGTCTCTGTGAATAAGAGGCCAGCCTGGTCTACAAAGTGAGTCCAGGACAGCCAGGGCTACACAGAGAAATGCTGTCTCAAACAAACAAACAAACAAAAACAAAAAAGGAAGAGAATAAGCAAACAGATGACGTTACTCTTAACCAGTAGAGAAAAGTACGCATGCAGGTCTGACCTCCCTCACACCAGCACACACCTGTGCCTGTCAGCAAGATGAAAGGGGCACAGAATGCACCAAGGGAAGAGAGCTCCTGTTGACCCACATGAAGGGACTATGAGCGAAGGATGCAGTAGGAAGCTCAGAGATTGGTCAGGAGCTCAGAGATTCTGGAAATGAATTGGCAACACTAGGACTGTGTACTTCAGGCAGGACATGATGATTGCCATCTTGAATTAGAGTATCTCATAGAGAGTGGTGAATATGAGATTGTTCCCCTTCTCATGGATGTAGAAGCCTGTTAGCAATGGCAGCAGGGAGAAAGATGTTTCAGTAGCATAGCTATAAGTGAGTCACTAATGCTCCTTTAAGTAAACCTGGATAAATTTATTCAACAACAACAAAAACATCTCCTTTCTTTCAGTACCCAGCTCTAGTCTTGCAGTCGTATTAAACTTGTTGAATATAGTATTGAGTCTCTATTTCATAGATGTGGTGAGAGTTTAAGAGGTTCTTTAACTTGTTAAAGTTATCTCCTCAATAAAGAGCCGAACTAGTACTGAAATCAAGACCTTGCTTCCAGAATGCACTTCCTTCTGCTTCCAGGTCTTTTGACATCTGCCTTCTCTACCTTCTCTATGGCCTATAAACACTGGAGTTTCTCCTGGGTTGCATATGCATGTTAAGAGTCTTGTGTCTAAGTAAGAAAGCAAATCTGAACAAGTTTTAGCAAGAAGGGGATTTTTAAAGATGGAAGCCTCACAAAATCCAGGGATGATGCAAATGGGTCTTCGGAAAAAAACAAAGCAGGTATTTTGATATACCTGTGATTTTTACCTCTTCTCCTCTAATTCTATAGAAACTCTCTGGTAAAATACATGAAGGGTGGTCCCCTACAGCCAAAACAATAAAGTAGAGGAGGTGGTAGGAAAGGAGTACACAGAGACAATCCAATAGGTGTTTACTCATAATGCTCTTCTCCGCTGCTCTATACACATTTATGCCATTCCCCTATTTATACAATTAGGAACATGCCTACATCAACAAAACCCAGGAATAACTGCAAGCCATAAACAACTATTAATCCAGTTATAATGGGATCATATGGCCACATGCCTTCTTACTCTAGTTCAGTTATAATAAAATGTGGCTCCTTGTAATCTCTATATCTTTGATAAATGTAGCTTCCACCAATAGATTGTTATGTAACTGTATAGAAAAAAAACACAATCAAAATTCCCTTTTAGGGAAGGGGATGTCACAGATTGATCCACCAGTAGATCTGAGGATGCACCCTTTTCACCTGGATGGGGAAATAAATCACAAGTATGTGAAAACTCATGGGAGTCCCTTTCTTATTATTTCTTTGCCTAACCAGTCTGTACTTAGGCCAGGGTTATGCTCAAAATGAGGTTCTTAGATCTTGAGATGTGTTTGAATTTCCCGGATGGCTAGAGGAGTCTGTAAAATACACCAGTACATTCCTTTCATACCCCTGCACTAAGACATTTGGCCTAATTAACAAGGCTTCTAACAACGTAAAGTCAAATCACTAGGAGAATGCAGCGTGCCATTCAGGAAAAACAGGGTTATTAAAAGAATTCAGTTCCTTGTACCCCATAACGGATCCACTTTAGAGTGTTTACCAAACAGGGCTTATAATTGTCAATCCTTCCTCTGTTCCTTAGAGAGAGGTGCATCTCTCCTCCACCTCAGGAGTGTCTTTCCTAAGGACCTGTGACACATTCCTTGGAAACCTAATTGTCAGGGACAATAGGGTCTGTCTCTCTGTCTTTGTGTTAGTAGGATAGAAATCTAATTGTCAGCCAGCATACACATTTGGACTAATCACATTGACAATGATTGGTTCTCTGTGATTTATTTTTATTTCTTTGATGCTATTCTGCCCCCACCCTGTATCCATTCTCCCACTCATGTCTATACAAATGGGAACAAAGCTTAGTTCTTTCCTTTACCATCAGTAGTGAATAGACTGTTTACAATACTGAACATCTGCCTGGTTTTATCTTTGATACTACTAAAACCACAGATTTCTGGTCCTGCACTCATTGTTTCTAACGTTGGAAATTTAGGGTGAGGCTTAAAACGATCCTGTTTAGAAGAGCTCATGGGTGTTGCTGATGTGCTGCTCTGGAATTATTACTCTGGATGGTCAATTAGGATCCCTAATCCCTAGATGTGTTTTTTTTCTACTGACAGAACTTCTCTAAATCTTTATTTGATTGCCTATTGGTTTCATGTGAGAGCTCTTTCAGTAACAGGAATTACTAAGAGGTAATAAAAGCATCTTACTGTTGGTCTCCTTTCTTCTTTCCAGTGCTGGGGATGGAACTCCTTGTCTCACACATGCTAAGCAAGTTTTCTCCCACTGTTATAGCTTCTATCTCTTAGCACTCTACCTAAAGTTTCAGGTCATTCCCTCAGCCATTCTGCTCAAGATCCTGTCAATCAGAGATGCAATAGTAAATGTTAAGCTGAGCTGAGCTCAATACTGTGAAACTTTTTCTCTCTGACCTGCCCTGGGTATGTTCACTTGTTTCTTCCAATCCAGTTGGATGTGCTTATGGGAGAGATCCTCACACTGGGGTGGAGTTGGTGTATGAGGAGTTACAATTCCTTACAGATGCGTAGGTAATTTGGTGGTGTCAGTTTGTTAATCAGTGAAATCTGTGAAGTGGGTCTGCGAATTCTACTGCAAGTCAGCAGGGCCCTCAGGTATCTGTGTGCAGCGATCAAATCTCCTGAAGACAAGCAAAGACACTGCTTCAGTTGTTTCTGTTTGTGGTGCTGAGGGATGAAAGCTGGGTAAGAACTCTACCACTAAACTGCATGCCCAGCTCCCAGGCTTCTCTCTTTTTTTTTTTTTTTTGAAAGTCACAGACAGTTTACTGTTCTATAATTAGATAAAGAGAAAAAAGAAGAACCCTTGGGTAGCAGGAATAAGCAAGAGTCTTCCACAGTCTGGCATTTGAAAAAGATGTTCAGTTACTGTGCATTTCCATTGTTTTTCCATGGCAGAACATAGGGCAGAGACTTGGGAACTCGCATGCCTGAAGCCAGGTTACTCTTATGTTCCATAACTATGTTGTTTGCAGGACTGTTGTTGCCACAGAAACTGGCTGTACCCCAGACAAATGGGGTGCTAGTTTGTTCCCATAAATCTTTATCCCAGTCTTCATCACAAGGAGGGCACTGCCATGTGCTCTCAGCCAGAGTCTCTTGTCCAAGGTTCCTGGTTTGGTTGACCACATCCTGCTCAATACAGCTTTTATCATCACAGCTTGAAATATGATGACTGATTTCAGCCCGGGGAACCTGGTGCCGAGCATTGAAGGGACAAGTAGCCAATTTGTTTGCGACATCAGGATGATTTGTAAGTGTCTTCCATGCTGATGGCAAAGAACTCCTGTTCAAGTGCTCGGTCCAGACGCTTTCCACCAGGCTTCTCTTTTGAGTCCCAGGAACATTAAATAACTGGTTCATTGCTATAACCTTATCAATTTAACAATGAGAGGTCCAATTTCAAGAAAAGAAACGCTGGGCAAACTACCAAGTGAGCATATTTTACTTAAAACATCTTATTCTCTCCATTTTTCATCCCTTCAAGATACTGCTTTTCCTTTCACTTTGCTTCACATCCCTGCCATTCTGTATGTTCTACTTTTATGAAAAATTCCTGTACAAAATCCGCAACCTGTTTTTATCTTCATCCTAAGAGACCATTCTGACGTCATTCATCATGATCACTCCTGGGTGCTGCACTTTCATGTTCTGCAAATTCTAAGCCAGGTACAACTACTCCACACACAGATCTTGTTTTGTGCTGTATTCTGGCTGAAGGGGTGGGTCCTAATAGCTTGACAGAAGACATACACTACATGCATTTCATTGGAGAGGCATGATGAAGACATATTTTTCAAAGGATTGTGATCAAATTAGAACCTTTGCAGCTACTTTGAATTGCTCCCACATGAACAAATTCACTAGATTTGAAAACAGATCCCTGAACCGTATGGTCCAGGTAGTAGTTGCTTTTTTTTTTTTTTTTTTTGTGGGTGTTTAATGTCCTTGACCAGAGAGCCTGAGGGCAAGTTATAGTCAATGTCATGTTGCCTGTGCATTCACTGTCTTAAGAGTCTTACTGTTCCTAAGGGGGACAACTCTTCAAAGAATGACAGTTGCTAAAAGCAAATGGATTGACATAGAAATGGCAGTGATTGTTATATTTTATATGTATTCTTTTCCATTCATCAAAAGTTATGCATATTGTCTTTTCTATGGAAGGAACAAATTCTCCCTCTCAGGGAACTTTAGCTCACTTTAGCCAAATTCAACCAATCCACGGTACTTCCTTTCATCTTCCTTTCATGGGAAAGGAAGTACTCCATCACCTCCATTCCTTTCCCTGGGAATGGTGGTATAATATCCTGAGGCAAATCGGTTGGATGCCAAGAGTTCTGGTGCAAATCCTATACACACGATTTTATGCCCTGCTTCTTCAGACCGTTTGAACACCAAGGCCTGACGTGGGTGATCCTCCAGTTCTTTGACTGCATCCTGAGGCCATCAGGAAAAGACTACAACTCCCAGGATGCCCATCCGCCCCGCCCAAACACCCCTACCCCCCCCTCGCTAGAAAGGGAGTATCACAGAGAAGACGAGGCAACATGGCTCCCGGAGGTGGAAGGCAGAGGCTTCACCCCCTTTGAAGCGGTGAAGAATAGCAGCGGAGGGGAACGGGAAAAGAGAAGTGACTACGATTTGTCATCGCTTTTATCTTCCCAGCCTCTTCTGAGTCTGGTCAGCCTCACCTCTGCTCTCCACCCGCACCCAGTCTGTGGTCTCCTCCCCTCCCCGCCCACGTTCCCTTGCCCCTCCGGTTTGCGAACCCTTTCCCCGCCCACCCCTCCTCGCCTCTACCCCACCCCCTGCGGAGTGCGCCCGCGCCCGCCTCCAGCTTCGCGTGGGGATCGCCTACTGGCCGGCTTGCGCAGCCGCTGTTCCTTCTGCCCACGGAGGAAGCATGGGCGTCCAGGGCTTCCAAGAGTTCCTGGAGAAGCGCTGTCCCGGGGCTGTGGTGCCTGTGGATCTTCTCAAACTTGCGCGCACCGTGTCGCGCCAGCAGCAGCAGCAGCACCTGCACCGCCAGCTGCCGCCAGCAGCCCTAGCGCCAGGGGCTCCACGCATCACCAGAGGTTCTGCTCCTCTGCCGCCACCGCTCCCGCCCGCTGCCTTTGGTGCTTACTCCAGGGGCACGGGGCCGACTCGGCACCATCACCCTGCTCACCATTTCCACCACCATGGCCAAGCGCCGCCAGGGCTGCATCCGCTACCGCCCCCTCCGCTGCCTGGGGCTCGGGTATTGGTAGACGCGGGCTCGGCGCTGCCGCGGCTCTATGGTGGCTACCAGACGGATTGGGTTTGTGGCGGCCAGTGGAATGCCATGCTGGGCTACTTGTCAGCGCTGTGCCAGGCTTGTGCCTATCCGGGCGGCGACGGCCTGGAGCTAGTGGTCATGTTCCCTGGGGGCCTGGGAAAGGACCGACTGGCCGAGTGGGGCCGTCGGTGCCAGGCGGAGCGGCAGACGGCGCAACTGATCGTGGGACACGTGGGCAACAAGGGCACCCCTCCACCGCGGGCCTGGTTCCTGCCACCTGCCTGCCTGAGCCACTGCGTGAGGCTAGCACTCATCCGCTTCCGGGTCAAGGTGAGGGAGGGGTTAGATTTTAAATGAAATGCCCCACACCTGTTCCTTCCAGGCTAAACCATTAACTGACTTAGCTGCCACTCACTCAGCTAACATACTGGCCACCATTTTAGCCACCCATGCCACCTTCATATGGCCTTCTACCAGTTCACTTACCTACATGACTATCTCTATCCATGTCATCCTAGGAACCCCCTTTACCATTACTTACCCAATTGGCCTACCTATTGGTTTTAGCAGAACTGACTCAAAATGATTTCTTTGGGTCTTCATGTTTCCATTACTACCATCTCCCTCAAACTGATATAGGTTTTTCTTCATTTTTCCAGTTGACATTCCCTCCTGTATATCTCTCTTTAACCTCATGACAAATAAAACATATATTAGTCGAACACCTTTCTATATTTTCCCCCATTTGACCTAGAGCTGCGCAAACCCCCCCCCCCATCCATTGAATCTTTTTTTCATTTCAACATGCTTTTATCTTTGCCCAAATAAACAACACACTGAATCACTGTTCAGGGAGATGAACACTGAGTAGGGGGGTTTCAAAGACTGGCGGGTTTTCAAGATGTGAGACACTGTTCCTGCCCTTGGAGGATCAAATATAGAACATTTACTTGATGGTGTAAATATGCATGGTGACTGTTTTCTGGTGCAGACAGTACAATACCTGTTTGCGTAGAAGGGTGGGTTGGTAATCTGTGGGCTAAAACGGTCTAGGGAAACTTCCTGAAGAAGACAGACCTTGCTTAAGGGTGAGAACGGGCTGGATTTGAATGGCTCACAGGTTTTGGGAAAAGGTTGTTTAAAGCGGTTTAAGAAATGAAGCAGAGACAAAAAGAAATATCAAGTGTGTGAGACCCCATGAGCTTAAATTTAAGCCCGGTGTGTGAGCAGTTGGGCCACTGTATGTGGAGCTTAGGGGAAAGCTTGGCAGCATCTCCGGTTCTTGGCACCACTGCTGTAACGCTGTTGCTTTCCCATACTCTTAGGTTTCAAGTTCCTACGTGTAGAGAATAGCAAGGCTTAGGAAGTAAAGAGGTGGGTAGGAAGGAGCAGAAGAAAAGCAGTGCAGGGTTAGAGAGGAATCAACTGCAAACCCATTTCCTAGCCAGAGTTTTGGGGCATGTCTTCTCAGGTTTAGGGGTTTGGGAATTCTGAAACAAAACAGGTGACAGCTGGTGGAGTAAGGAGGGACTCATGACTGAAAGATCTGCCACGTAGAGAAGTTTGCAATGGCTGTAGAATATGACTAGAGTCCTATTATACCAGACATGTAGGACTCAGCATCAAATCTGTGCCTCCCCTGCATAGATTCTAGCTTTTTTTTTTTTTTAAATTTGAAAAGCCCAGTAATGGGCTGGGGGCATAGCTCAGCTAGGGAGTGTCCTTACTAACCAGGAGGCCCTTGCTTCAGTCTCTTGACACCATGCATGCAAAAAATGCAGTCATGAGCTAACTTAAAATCTAACTGTCACAAAAGCCCGCTGGCCTGTTCTCCTGACTGAACATTTTAAAGCAGATTCATTTACAGTTATTCCTTCCAAGTTTTTGTACTGGCACCACCCAGGCTTTAAGGGATTTCCCCCTCCCCCATTATTTGTTATTTAATCTTGCTATTGCTGGCACTTACAATGACTATGTTAGTGGGGCAGGTTCCCTCCCCACCTTTTTTTTTTTTTTGAGTGGGGTTGGGTAGTGCTGGGGAAGTGCTTTACTGTGTACTTACACCTGGAGCCCTTAAGTGATTGAAAATGGTTTCCTTGGATCTTTACAGTAACTCATGAAACAGCATTACGCCTGTTTTTCCAAATGGGGAAACTCACACCCAGGAGCTTTACACACTTGCCCGGAGATAACCTAGTAATAAACGGTAAAGCTGGGATTCTGGGGTTTATGTGCATGTAGTCTGACTCCACAGCTCATGCTCAAAACAGTTTTCAAAGATGAATCTTTCTAAAGAGGCACTGGGATCAGATTATTTCCACACTGGAAGAAGTACATCATTAGCACCTGGATAAAAACAGGTTTGGGTTATTCATTTGTGTTATTCCTTTGCTGAGTGCTTGCTGTAGGTAAGTACTGTGCTGGTTGCAAAAAATGTGTAAGTAAGGGCTCTCCAGAAGGTCAAGGTTTAATAAGGACTGAAGACAAAATTCCAGATGTTCTGTGCTGATTGCTCATGATGAAAAGTAGAGCCCCCTTACGCTAATTGCATGAGATATGATAACTCTCTCTTTCGGCTTTTCGAGGCAAGGCTTCTCTGTGTAGCCTTAGCTGTCCTGGACTCAATTTGTATACCAGGCTGGCCTCAGACCCACAGCAATTCCCCTGCCTCTGCCTCCCTGAGTGCTGAGATTAAAGGTGTGGGCCACCATGCTCAGGTTATGGTAATTTCTTAGTGAGATAGTCAAATTTGGGAGCACCTTTGTAGGCTGGCCATGAAGTTCAAGAATACTATACATAGTGGACAAGGGTATGGAAACCTAAAACAGCTTGTTTGTGAGTTCTGAGTAGATTATTACTTATTTATAGCATATTTACAAATTGTTTTCCAAATAGATTTTGATTGGTGGTTGGCAGGAGAGAGGAACAGTGTAGGTTTGTATGGATATTCTCCACCAGTCAAAAAATTTGAGAACCAATTGGAAGTGTATTTTGTCATATTTAGCACAGGTTTTTGACTGTTTTGTTTTGTTTTTTGAGTTCAATTATCATGTAGTCCATTCTACCCTTGAGTTCAGTGTATAGCCAAAGCTGACCTTAAATTCATCCTGATTCTCCTGCCTCCACCTCTCAAATGCTGCCACCACAAGCATTCACCATCTTGTTTCCATGAACAAGAGTTCATATTTGATGCAGGCTCACTTAAAAATAATCTCAGCAGTGTTCATGGGCAGTTGTGTGTGCCTATGTAATTCCAGTACTCAGGAGTCTGAGGCAGGAGGATGGCTTGAGCCTTGGAGTTTGAGGTCAACCTGGTAATATGTGAGACACATAAAAAGTGATGCCTTGGATAGATCCTAAGAGAAGAGACTCTAGGTGTGACTTCTAAAAAGTGTTTACTGTGATAATTATGCTGACACACATATCCCACTATTCAGGGAGCATGAGGCAGTTCTGAGGTGCGTAGTGAGACATGTCTCAAAAACCAAAAGTTAAGAGCATATACTGCTCTTGCAGAGAGACTGAGTTCAGGTCGAGACACCCATATTGTGTGGCTTACTACTGTGTGTTATTCCAGCTCTGGAGATCTAACACTCTCGTTTGGATTCTCTGAGCACACACACAAAATAAAGCAAAAAAAAATTGTGTAAACTGTGGCTACTAGTGTAAAGTAACTTAAGACTGACTGCAGAATTGTATAAATAGAATTGATGCTCCGTGAGTTTTCCTGGCAGTGACCGGTGACTTTTTTGGTGTGGGAGTGATGAAGAATGTCTTGGATTGTGGTATAGGCACAAAAGGGTAGGGGTTAATAACTGCTCATTGCCTTTTCAGAGCTCTGTTCTGTCTTGAAGGTGGCAGTTTTTCAGATGGTTGATTTGCATGTGGAGCATTTCTTTTGTTTGAATATTAGTGCTTCAGAACAAAAACTGGATCTCCATTATGCCTTGGTTTTTGTTCTTTAGTTTAAGAAGGCAGGGTGAACCTTTATTTCGAGGGTGGGCTCTGGTAAGTGAATAATAAAAATGATTGCTTTAGATCTCTATTGCTTATTCTTTCTGCAGAATCCCATCACTTTTTTTTTCTTTTTGAACATATCTTTTGTGTAAGGTTGTGTACTTTTCTTGACTAAGCGCAAAGAAATGGCAAGAATTGTTGAGCATTTTCATTTTTAATAGAAAATATAGAAGTGGCAGGATTAAATGCTTGCGAAGGTGCTGGGTTGTCTGTTTAGCTTGACAAATCTGGACCTGATAAAAAATGTTTGGTGTTTATTTTTGGCTGATATTTGTAACTTCATGTGTTATAATTACTTGCTCAATATACCTTTGTAATTGAAAACAACCAGTAGCAAGAAATTTTAGTAACCCCCAAGTTCCTGGCCCATTCTCCTTCCAAGGGTCTCAGAAATAGAGTAATTGTGACTCAGGGTATGGATGAGTGATGTGCTGTGATTCAGGAGAATGGAAGCTTTATTTAATGTTCATTGTAAATAAGCAACAAGATAACCAGCACATAAAGCCCTTCGCTTCACATCTGGAAGCTATAGAAGGAGGCTAAATGGATTTATGAAAACAAAAATTTGGCTATGTCAGAAATCATATTGGTGTTACATGATTAACCAAACATTGAGACATTTGACCAGATACAAGTGTCATTTGGCTTTCCTCCTTGAAGAAGGAAATGGCTGATGTGCCTCCTGATCGTTTATTAATCCTGTCATCCCGACCCTGAAAAGCCTAAGGATAGATGAGAAATGATCATAAAGTAACCACTGTCACTACTTGAGCACCAAGTTGGCTGTAGAATAACTTCTTAAGCACAGTGTCTTGTTTCGCCTTCACAGAGTTGCAAGATGCACATTATCACACCCCTTTAACAAATAACTGAAATACAAAGAGGTAAAATGGGGGTCTGGGAGATAGCTCAGTGTTGAACAAGGAAGATCCTGGATTTAGTCCCCAGGATCAAAGCCAAACCAAACCAAACATACATACAAAAAACAAGATTAATGGTTTAAAACTATTTTGGTGCTGTGGATTATGCATGGTAGGTACATTCTGTACCATTGGACCAAAAGCTAGGTCCAGTAATTTTCTATGAAGGCAGGGTGGGCTCTGGTAAGTGAATAATAAAAAAATTATTGCTTTAGATCTCTATTGCTTATTCTTTCTGCAGAATCCCATCACTTTTTTTTTTCTTTTGGAACATTTCTTTTATGTAAGGTTGTGTACTTTCCTTGACTAAGCGCAAAGAAATGGCAAGAATTGTTGAGCATTGCATTTGTGCCAGCAATGCTGAAATCCACAGTCCTGCCAATACAAGACAAATGTGTTAGCTAATTGCCAAGTGAGTCACAGTGATGTTGAGGAATTCAGAAGTAGCAATCCCTTTCTATGCACAAATAATTGAGGTGTGTTTGTGTTTTGAGAGTGTCTCCTGTTGTATAGCTCAGGCTGGCCTTATACTCAACTTTTTTATTTTATTTTATTTTATTTTTGCGCAAAGGTCTTGTTATGTAGCCCTTCCTTACCCGAACTCACCAAATCTACCTCCCCACTACAGGAAACCCAACAGTGCACCACCACATTTGGTTTATTTGGTGCTGAGGATAAAACTGAAGGCCCTATATATTCTAAGCAAGTGCTCTACCAATTGAGCTATGTGCCCAGCCTAGGCTTCCTCTTCCCCTTCCCCCTTGCATCCTTACCCATCTCCATTATGCTGAGATTAAAGGTATGCAACTCCATGCCCACTTAGGATATATATTTCTACCAAATTCCTTGGTGGTTATAGTGGTGGTCAAGGTTACATTATTTTGTTTTGCTTTGTATGTGAGGCAGGGTCTCACTATGTAGCCTTTGCTGGCCTATAATTCAGTATGTTGACCAGGCTGGACTGTTCTAGAGAGCCGCCTCCTTGTGCCTTAGAGTGCTAGGATTAAGGACATGTGCCACCATGCCCAGCTCTGCATCCTTACTTACATTCTTTGTTATTTTGTTTGTGATAGCTATTCTGAATAGAGTGAGATGCAGTGTCATTACAATTTTTGTTTTCCTTTTTCTGACAGCTAAGTATGATGAGCATTTTCCAAATATTTATTGGCCATTTGTACTTCTTTTTACAGTTACCTGTAGTCAATTGCCTGTTTATGGGCTAGATATTTGGGGAGGTAGGTTGATGTTTAATTTTTTTCTTTTTTAGTTTGATAATATAGTATTGGTATCAATCCCCTGTCAGATGTATGGCTGCAAAGATCATCGATTCTGTAAGCTGGCTCTTTACTCTGTTGTTCTCTTCTTGTTCAGAAACTTTAATGCTGTGTCATTTGTCAACTCTTTCTACCCCTTCATAAATTTTGGAGCCTTAGATAAAGCCCTTGCATATACTTATATCTTGAAGTGTTTTTCCTCTTTTTTTTTTTTCCCATGTGACAGTTTGAGAATGTTGGGTCTTGAGGTCTTTGGTCATTTTGAGCCTTTGTTGTTGTTATTGTTCTTTTTCAGTGTGAAAGATAGGGATCTAGTTTCCTCCTTCTGTCTATGACTATCCAGGTTTTCCACCATTTTCTTCAATGAATATTTCTAGCACTTTGTTAATAATTAAGAACCTGTAGCTATGTGAGTTTTATTCCATTTCACTGGTCTTTTTGTGCCCAAACAATGCTTTATTTGTTAGTCTGTCTCTGTATTATAATGTGAAATCAGGTAATGTGATACTTCCAACGTTACTCTTACTGATTGGGATTGCTCTGACTAATCCTGGTCTTTATGAGTCTATATTCACCTTAGAATTTTTATCTATTTTCATGAAGATGCTTTTGGAATTTTTACATGGACTACATCAAATCATATCTGTACATTGCTTTCAGAAATATGCCATTTTCACATTTTCTGTTTACTTTTATGTTTCTATGTGGGTATGTTTATATGTGCCATGGCATGTGTGTGGTGGTCAGAGGACAACTTGTGTGAGTAGGTACTCCATTCCTATCATGTGTATCCTGAGGATCAAATTCAAGTCATCAAGCTAAGCCATTTTGCTGGCCCTATTATTTTAATTTTTAAACATTTATTTAGTGTGTATTAAGGCCAGAGAACAACCTTCAAGATTCAGTTCTCTTCTTCTACATGTGAGTCATGAGAATGGAAGTGAGGTCTGGGGCCTCTGAAGGGAATTCTAGTCTGCAGGCTTGGTGGTACACACTTTTACCATCAGAGTCATTTTGTAGGCCCACTTTTCATAGTCTTGATGCTGTCAATCCATGAGCATGAGTGGTCTTTCCATCTTCTTCAGCATTCTAAACTTTTTATTAAAGAGATCTTTCACCTCCTTGGTTAGATTTATTCCTAGGTGTTTTTAAGAGCTAGTCAAAATATGATTTTTTATTTTTTTTCTAGCGTTCTTTCTCAAAATGTTCATTATTAATACACAGAAACATTCCCGAATCTTGTATGTTGATTTTTGTATCTTCCTACTTTAGTGAAAGTGTTTATTAGATCTAAGAGTTTTATGGTGATGTCTTTAATATCTGGATAATTTGAATTCTTCCTTTCTTATTTCATACATTTAATTTTTTTTTTTATTTTGCCTTATTGCTGTGGCTAAGACTTCAAATATTCTGGATAACAAATAGTGGAACACCTTGTCTATCTAGCTTCTGATCTTAAAATGAAAAGTTTAAATTCTTTCCCATTTGGTATAATTTTGGTATAGATTTTTGTATGTTCCTTTTACTGTGTGAAGTTAGTTCCTTTTTCTGGTTTCTTCAGAGTTTTTTTTTCCTAATTATTATTATGAAATGGGATATTGAACTTTGTCAAATGCTTTTTCTGTATCTCTATGATGACCATGCGACTTCTGTCCTTGAGTCTGCTTATATGCTATATTATATATTACATTAATTGAGTCGTGTGTGTTATATCATTCTTGCATTCCTGGAATGAAACCTAGTTGACAGTGATATCTTTTTTTGGTGAGGGTTATTGGGGTGAAGACAGAGTCTTACTATGTAGCTCTTGCTGGGCTGGAACTCACTACATATACCAGACTGGCCTTGAATCCAAAGAGATGGGCCTGTGCCTGCCTGCTGGTGCTAGAATTAAAGGTGTGTGCCACTATGCCTAGCTTACAATGGTATATTTTTAATGTGTTGTTGAATTCAGATTGCAAGTATTTTTTTGTTGAAATTTTTTGCATTGTGTGAGAGAGAAGAATTTTGCATCTGTGTTCATTAAGGACTTGGGTTTGTAGTTTTTTTGTTGTGTTCTTATATGGGTTTTGGCATCAGGAATTACTGCCTTCAGAGACTGAATTTCTTACTGTCTTTATATTTTAGTTTGGAGACCTTTAATGTTAATTCTTCCTTAAAAGTCTGGCAGAATTGGTTTGTAAACCTGTCCAGTCTTGGTATTTGGGATAGGAGACTCTCATAGATCTGTTAATATTATTTACATTTTTTAAAATTTTGGTGTTATACATATGAGTTAGGAATTTAATTTAGATGTTTTATTTTTAGCATATATACATTTATGTTTATTGTGTATGTATCTGGATGCATGTGTGCCATTGTGCACAGCTAGAGGTCAGAGATGAGCAGCTTTTAGTATGTTCCCAAGGTTATATTTAATTTCATTTGATTCTAGAGTTTGGGAAATATTTCCTTGGTGATTTCTTCCATGATGCAGTTATAATCCAGAAATGTGTTGTTAAGCCAGGTATTACATGGCTGAAACCCCAGCAGTTGAGAGGCTGGACCAGCCTGGCTATATAGCAGATGCTAGGATAGCCAGTTCTACATAAGACTGTCAATACACAAACTAGAAAATTTATTGTTCAATCTCCATGCATTTGCATAATTTCTATCATTACTTTTGCTATCAGTTTCTAGTTTTATTCTGCTATGATATGATGAGATTCAACAAATTTATCTTGATTCTTTTGTATTTGTTAAGGGCTCATTTCATGGCCTCATGTGAATTGTATTTTAGAGAAAATTCCATGGGCTACTAAAAAGTATGTGCATTTCATAGTTATTGGATGTAATATTCTGTAGATATTTGTTTATTAAATATATTTGACCAGTGGTTCAGTCTAGATCTGAAGGGTTTTTGTTGATTACTTTTGTCTAGTTGAACTAATAATGACAGTGGGGTAGTTAAAGTACCTACTATTATTCTATCTGTATTTTTTGTTCCTTCATTACTTTTTTTTCTATATTGTTTTTAATTATTCTCCAGTATACCAGAACATGACCGACTGCTGCAGAGGTTTACAAAAGGGGGAGGAGGTAATCATATATACCTGTCACACTAAATTTTCCACAAATATTACTCAGACTACCTTTGGTGGAAATATGTCAGGATGTTGATTACAAGTGAAACTTGCAGATTTTTAAATTAAGAATTTCATACATGCCAGGTGGTGGTGGTGCATGCTTTTAATCCCGGCACTCAGGCGGCAGAAGCAGCCAGGTCTCTTTAAGTTCAAGGCTGGCATGGTCTTCAGGGTGAGTTCCAGGACTGACTATCTATCTATCTATCTATCTATCTATCTATCTATCTATCTATCTATCTATCTATCTATCTATCTATCTATCTATCTATCTATCTATCTATCTATCTGTGTAGTTATTGGGTTTTTAAGACAGGATTTCACTGTGTGTAGCCCTGACTGTCCTGGAACTGACTCTGTAGGCCAGGCTAGCCTTGAACTCCCAGAGATCCACCTGCCTCTGCCTATCAAGTGCTGGAATTAGAGGTATGCACCTCAACCGCCTGGCTCTCTCTCATTATTTTAAAAACCTACTGCATCCACTTAGTTCTGCCAGTATGTTCGTGGGTATAGGGCCATCTATGGGAGTATGGGTAGCCTTTGAGGGGCCACATCCCTGAAGAAAATGGACTCTTATTCCTCTTATTTCAGTGGCCATTGATTACCAGTATCTCCTGGTGTTTTCAAAATCTCACTTTTCTTGCTTTCATTTCTGATGCTGACTCTTTTTTTCCCCCCAGGTGCTAAATAAATCTTATTTCTGTAATTAACTAAACTAGTACCTAACAAGACTACAATTAAGATTATGTATAGGAAACTAACTACTAACATGCATCTTCAGTCATCCTGAACAGTTTGCAGTTGTTAGCTTCCTTAAGACTAGAAATTTACATCACATTTTAAATGAGTTGCATATGTACAATACATTAAGCAAGATTGAACAAAATAATCTTGAGTTTCTATCAGTATATAATAATCCATATCAATGTATTTGGGACTTGTAGATTCAATAAGCGCCCTTTCATTTTATCATCCTATTTCCCCCTGTTTTTCATACCCTTTTCCTCTCCCCTAACACTAGATAAGAAAGAGAAGAAAAGGATAGAGGGGGAAAGAAAGAGATCCCTTATTCCAAGCTTTATTTGTTTCCTTGCTGATCATGACCAGTAACAACTTATAACCCTCACCCCTACCCCAGACAACAACAGACATCCATAACCCACCAAATGACCAAAAACACTTATCACACCTTTTGGCAATGGGGGCTGTCATGTTCTTAAAATTACTTCTTGCTCTGTGGGGATAAAGATATCTTTTGGGTACCCTAAGAAAATTGGGAAATTGGCCAAGTGCTAAAAGAGCTAGCTGTATCTTTTTCTGTCCAGTCTCTGTGGGATTCATCATCTGGGCTAGCCCTTTTGAAGTTGGATACAAATTCTTGAAGATACAATTCTTGAGGAAACAGTGACTGAGGCAGCCTGTGAGGCTGAATCATCTGGGCTACTTACTTGTCTTCATTGTTATCTGGTCTTTTGCTCTGAAAATAAACTTTTAATGGTAATGTTATAGGTACATCTCTCCATATATGGAATAAGCAAGCTGCACAAATCACCTAAAGATAATTTTTTGTTCTCTTTTTGAGCAGGTGAAAGGCATTTATCAACTTTATAAGTCTATTTGAACTGTAATATAAATCTCCATGCTGTATGAAAGGATGACATGTCATGATGACCAGGTAGCCAATAAGATTCATTTGCTATGTGAAGACATTTATGTCTTCAGTTAGTAGGAGGTCTTCCTTGGTCAAATCTAATCTTTATAAATTTTGTTGGTAACTATATTTTTTTCATTTTCCTGTAGATATATAAGCATAACTATGTCCCCATCTCAAAACTAGTGCAAGTTTCCTTTCTGGTGTGAACACATTCTTATAGCATATGGGTTGATCTAGTTCCACAGGTTTTTTTCTATAACCCAGTGTCTCTCGGCTGCTATTTCCCTTTCACTAACATTAAGAAAATTTAGAGTTAACAAAGTGTTATTTAGTCTGTCCCTTAGGATCTTATGCTCCCTTTTTTGTTTAATTAGCACCTCTTTTAAAATAGATTGGCTCTTTGTACAACTGTCTGTCATGTAGGCTTGTGTGGTATACCCATAAAGCACATGCTTTATATTGTAACATGCAAATAATTGCTCCATCTTACTGGATACATATGTGAATGCAGTATCAGTCTTAATTTATGTAGGTGTCCCCATAATTGCCATTATTTCTAATAAATGCGTAATTACACAATCACCTTTTCAGAACTTAAAGAAGTTGCCGATTATTGAAATCCTGAATATGTATGAGTGATATGGTATACATATCTTTGTTTTCCAAACTCTGCTAAATGAAACACATCCATTTGCTAGATTTCATTTCTTTTGGTACTGCTAGGGTTACTTCCAATAGGTAATGGAGTTTGGTTATACAGAAAAGACATAGGACATTTTTTTAAATTATTTCTTTGGCTAGTTGCCAAGTGATAAAAATTTTTTTCTTTAAACCTTTACTGTTAACATGATTTTCATGAAAATTTGAGGCTTCTAACATATTTATTAGTAATTGCTCAACTTCCTCATTTTCTTATGCCAATGGATCTGAAAAACCTGTAAGAACTGAATATGGGTGATGTACAATGGATAGTTTCTATTTCCGGTGGCCTGTTGCAATTGCATAAACAACAAAGTTAATTCTGAGTTATCAGGAATAAATTCAGCCATTTTTTAATGCAGAGCAACTCTCTACATATTGAGAGTCAGTAAATATATTAAGAGACTCAGGAAAGTCTAATATAAGGATTGCATATAATTTTGATTTTTGAACAGAAATATATAGGTTTTGGATCACTATGTTTATTTTGTCTGACTTATAACCTGATATTCCCATCTTGTTTGCATCAGTATAGAATGTATACTGTATCAGTATAGGTGCCTCAGGAATTGATGTTCCCTTTATAATATGTGGAAGAATCTAATTAGTTCTTTTTTATAAACTGTAAATATTTGCTTTTAGGATATTTATTATTAATTTCTCCCAACTAGTCACTAAAAGCTCTTTGACAGTCTTCATTGATTACCCACAATAACATAATCTCAGCATTAGTAAGGCACTACAATTTCAGCCAGGTCTGTTCCTGACAATTAACGTAGTCTTATTCTACCTTTTATAATTAATTCAGAAGCCTTTTCTATGTACATCTTCAATCGTTTTACTTTGTTTATGTGCTAAGAAAATTCTTTCCATAATACTATCTTCCCTTTGCATAATGAGCCCAGTAGGAGAATGAGTTGAAGGCAAAATAACCAAAATTCAATCAAGTTTTGTATCAATTCAATCTACATATGCATCTTGCAGTCTTTGTCCTATCAGAGTTAACTCCATTTCTGCTTCAGTTGTTACACATCTTGGACTGTTTAATTCTGAACCTCCTTGTAATGTTGGAAACAAATTACTTACAAATACTTGATCTAGTCGTAGGTTTCAGCCAGTTAATATCTCCCATTAATTTTTGAAAATCATTAAGCATTTGCAACTGATCTCTACAGATATGTACCTTTTGTGGTCAAAATTTTCGTTGACTTATTTTATAATCCAAATAACTAATGGAACCTTCTCTCTGTATTTTTTAAAGCAATTCACAACCCCCAACATAGCAGAATTTTTTGTGTTTCCTTACATTTCCTCTAAAGTATTTTCGTCAGAATCAGCCAACAAAATACCATCCATGTAATGATAAATAATAGATTGAGGAAATTGCCCACAAATTATTTCTAGGAGTTGTTGCACAAAATATTGACATAAAGTTGGACTATTTCACATTCCCTGTGGAAGCACTTACTAATGGTATCTTTTTATTGGACCACTATTGTTAAAAGCAGGTACTGAGAAAGCAAACCTTTCCCTATCATGCTCATGCAAGGGTATTGTGAAAAAGCAATCTTTTTAATCAATTATTATTCTAGGCCGTGACCTATGCAACAAAGAAGACAAAGGAATTCCAGGCTGTAAAAGACCCATTGGTTGAATTACTTTATTTGCTGCTCTTAAATCCATTATTATTCTCTATTTTCCTGAATTCTTTTTTACAACAAACACAGGGGAATTCCATGGCCGGGTAGACTCTTCTATATGTTGAACCTCCAGCTGCTCTTGTACCAGTTGTTCAAGTGCCTGCAATTTTTCTTTTGTTATAGACCATTGCTCTTGCCACACAGGTCTGTTTGATATCCATTTTCAAGGTATGGTTGTTGGTTATCTCAACCATGTCACCTCTTATGAATTTGGAAAATCAATCCCTGTGATGTCCTGTGCTTGGAGAGTGGGCATAGCTTGTGATTGGTTTTAACTGCACATATCAATACCTTCCCCAGGAAAATGTATCATATTACCCCTAATTTCATCATTGCCTGTCTGTGGGATTGCAGAAATATTTGAGTACTCCATCGTTGTGAAAGACCCCTTCACCATGAATTTATGGCTGTGTCAACCACATAGGGTCTTATCTTCCCTGTTTGTCCTTCTGGCCCCACACATTTAATCCATACACTTTGTCTTATTTGAGATAATTTAACAGTTACTGTAAACTTTGTATAAGGCTTCTGAATTGGCCATTCTGGATTCCAAGACTTTTGGGAAAGGGTCATGACATCAACTTAAGTATATGCCAAACCTTCTATTTCAACACGATTCATTTGTAATATTAATTTGGGTCTCTGATCATTAACTACTGTTTTCTAAGAACACATGTTTTCCAGTACTCCCAAACACCCCTGTTCTTTCTACTGGAGTGGTTTTGCCCTTGATGTAGGGAAACAATAACAGTTAAGCAATTCTATCCCCTGCATTAATTTGTATCTCTTTTTTTTACATGTGCCATGATTTTAATTTCTTCCTTGCAATCCCCATGTATATAATACCTGGATGCACAATAAATCTTTAAGAAGTTAGTCCATTTCTTCCCAAGATTATGCCTACTGACCCTGAAGACAAAGATCCATAAAGACAACTGGTTATTTTGTAACATTCAGCTTTTGGGGCTAGCATATTTAGTATGAACCTTTAGTAGCATGTATGAGATCAGCAATACTTAGTTTCAGTTTCCCTGCCTGCTTGTTACATCCTGGATGACCGGAGGAAAACGGCTCACTTTTTTTTTTTTAATTTTTATTTTTTTTGCAGTTGGAACTCGAGCTGACAGGCCCCTCAGTTTTTTTCTCAGTGGCGGGAGGGTGTCTTGTATGTCTCTCTTGCTAGTCAAATGATCCTTTTTACCATAGGGTTTATAAGCCCCAGGAAGCCTGGACGTTCCATCGCAGCCAGAAACTGCTTGTTTGTGTCTATGAGTGAAAGTACCGTGTTCCTCAGAGTTAACACACCTACCATTTTGAGCTCTAAAGCTTTTAACCTTACAATTTCTTTTGTAAATGGTCAAAGTCATCACAATTAAAGCATCAGGTTTTTGATATCTGAGACCTCTAGCTATGGGAAAACCTGTTGGTGACTTTAATCGCAGGCAACTCCTCTGGTAGTGCACTTGGCTCAAAATTAATCCTTTTGCCCTATAGAGTTTCCTGTTCTTCCCAGCCCCTTGCCTCATGCAGGGCCCCTGTGGACCTGGCAGTGAAAGTGAGTGGACCAAGGTGCGGCAGCAAACTCTGGCTCTCAATCTCCAGGTGTGAACTTTATTTTTCTCTCTGCACTTTTTGCTTTCCAAGCACTTCAACCTCTGCCTGCAAACTCTCTGGTTGCACAGCCAAGTCTGTAACCTTTTCTAAAACTAGAGAATTGAGTGACACTTACAGTTTTTCAGAGATTCTCCTGACCTTTTTAATAACAAAACACAGGAAGAAGATGAAGAAATAGAAAAATCCACTTTGGGAGCAAAGCGGGAGAGAACCCAGTAGCAGCAGCCGCTATGAACCTTTTGCTGACATCCTGAAACAGTATTTTCATTCCTTTTTATCCTTATGTCTCCTCTATGACATTAGAAAACATTTCCCATTATGTCCAGTCATATCTGCGTGCTACTTGTAGGTGCTATTTTAAAATCTTATTTTAATAGGGTTTCTTACTCCCCCTCCCCTTCCACCAATCCGCCAACACTAAGTAGGAGAGAAAGGTCAGTGGAGAGAAGGGGTGGAGTTCTGTTTGGCTACTTCCAGCCATTTAGGGTCATCAGGTTCTTTGCAGCAATAGCAGTCTCTGTCACTGGGATATCTAGGAGTTCAGCTAACCAGCAAACACAGCAGCAGCCTTCTTTTTGGAGTGTATCTTTAAGTGCCCCCCCGCACTCCCAGCATCCTCTTTCTCTCTCTCTGGGCTCTGGTATTTATACCCTTTCAGATTCCTCAGAATTAAACTAACTCCAGCTGGCAAAGACCAGGCCCCTCTTCAAGCCCCATGAGGCTGTTATCAGCCCTGGAAAAACTAAAAACCATTCTATATCCCACAACTGAGATTAAAGAAAAAAGATCTTTATATAACATAACTGAGTTTTTAAAGAAGCCAAACTTCCATTTCATTTGTTTGTTGATCTTTCTTTTATTTCTTTTTTATTATTAATTTTTACATTTTATACTAATCACAGGTTATTTACTTTGTATCCCAGCCATAGCCCCCTCCCAATCCCACCCTCCCATTTCTTTCTTTACTTTTTCTTTCTTCTTTCTTTCTCTCTTTTTCCTTCTCTCCTTTTCTTTCTCTCTCTGTTTCTCTCTTTCTTTCTCTCTCTGTGTTTTTCTCTTCCTTTCTCTCTTTCTCTGTTTCTTTCTTTCTGTTTTTCGAGACAGGGTTTCTCTGTGTAACCTTAGCTGTCCTGGACTTACTTTGTTGACCAGATTCACAGTGATCCACTCCCTCTGCCTCCCAGACTGCTAAGATTAAAGGTGATCACCACCATGCCTGGCTTTGTTGTTTTGTTGAGACAGAGTTTCTCTGTGTACTCTTGATTGTCCTGAAACTTGATCTGTAGATCAGGCTGGCCTGGAACTCACAAGAGAAGGGGAGAGGCTCATATAGGCACTCTTAAATGCTGGGATTAAAGGCATGTGCCACCACTGCCCAGCTATTTATGGTTTTATTTGGTTATCTTAAAGGAGCAGTTGTCCATTGTAGGCTCTATGTTCAGTACCACGCATAAAGTAGAAAAGAAACTGCTGTAACAGTACCAATGCCAGGCAAGACCAGACTGAAAAATACACTTCCAAGCTAGTGAGCCTGACAACCTGACCTGAATCCCAGGACCCGCATGGTAGAAGGAGAAAACTGACTCCTGTACTCCCGCATGTTTTCTTCTGACCTGCACATACATTCCATAGAAATCATGCACACACACACTACTACTACTACTACTACTAATAATAATAATAATAATAAATTTGAAATACACTTAAGGTCAATTAAAGCCATCTTATATACACTCAATGGCCATTAAAAAAGTACAGAAATAATGTAGAGTTTGATATGAAGTTAAAAATTAATAGAGACAAAGTAAAACAAAGTAATAAGGACAAGGAACAGGATATTCAAAAGACAAAGGAAAGTTAATAAAAAAAATGAGGCATTCGTGGTAGTGCACACCTAATCATATCACTTTGGTCGGCAAAGGGAGGCAGATCTCTGAGTTCCGGGCCAGCCTGGTCTACAAAGTGAGTCCAGGACAGCCAAGGCTGCACAGAGAAACCCCGTCTTGAAAAGCCAAAAGAAAAATGAGAAGAGCAGTAGAGAGAGAAGAGCAAGCAATTAAAGTAATTGATTGTAAAATAAAACTGAGTAGCAAAAATTGATAATAGAAATAAAAACGAATTAAAGTAAAAATACTAAGCATGTGAAAAGAGGGAAAAACAAAAAAGAAAAACAGGTTTATTTTTATTTTTTTTAAAGATGAAAATGTATTGGAGTGGTGTGTTTCTGGGTACAGGTACAGTTAGCAGTATTAGCATCTGCCCATTGGAGGGCACAGTTAGTTTAAGTTTAGGTGTCTTATCTTACCTTTGGGCCGCTAGTGACTCTGACAGCTCAAGGTTTTGATGTTCAACAGAGCCTCTCTTCTGAAGCCTCTCTCGCTGCTGGCAACACACTTCTTCAGCCTGTGATCCAGGCAGCTTCTCACTTGCTTCAGAGACATCCCTGTGTCTATACTTTTGGCTGGCTAACATTGAAGCCTAGAGCTGTCTTCTGGGTATGTTGGAGAGTTAGGGAAGCTGTGCAGAGTGCTGAGATCTATCGTGGAGGTAGCCCAGAGCTTCAGAGTTCTCAGCGTCACCAGCAGGAAAGCAGGAAACAAGAGTTGTCCCCAGAAGCTCAACACTCTACTAATGCAGGTGTGGCCTTTGTAGTTTTTCTCAGACGATTGCATTTGTATCTTTGCACAGAGGGCAGGGCCAGAATGCAGTGTACCTTTCACAGCATAACTCTCTAGCCACCTGAACAAGCTAGCATGCCCAACTCAGTCTCTTCCCTTCTCTTGTACTGTCTCCAGTGGCAGTATCCCACTCAGGAGCACTCAGAGTTTTGTCACAGTAATCGTGGCTTCCTGACTTGTAATTATTCTTTGTGTTCAGGTTTCTAGAATAACTTAGTCTCAAACAACAGGTTCTCTTTCAAGATGCTAGTGACTCTGGCCTTTGCACAGTTAGCGACAAAATGGATTTAAACCTCCCGTGGTTACACAGGAGAAGATATAGCCATACCAAATTCTCCAGCTGGATTTGTGGCTTATTACTGGGCATTCTGTATGGTTTGATTGTCAGTTTCTTTTTCTCCTGGGCTACCTGACTCACCTTTGGGTGAGGTTTCTAGTTATTCTTCCAGCTTTGGACCAGGAGCTGGAGTCATATACTGCATACTACTTATCACTTCTTAGCCTTTTTTATTTCTTTGTGTTTCCAGCACTCTTAATATCTTCTTTGTGTGATTTATCATGACTTTCCAATCTTCCTGCTTTGGGAATAGTCTATCCTTTGTTACCCCAGTTCTCATTTAGAGTGTCACACACGAAACAGTTTTTTTTTTCATTTTAAAATAAGTATATTTATTTACTTTATATCCTTATTGTAGTCTCCCCCTCTTCCCAGTTCCCCACCCTCTTGTGCACTTCTTCCCCCTTTCTCCCCTCCTCCTCAGAGAAGGGTGAGGTCCCCTAGGGGTACTGACCTGCCCTGGCGTATTAGGTTGATGAAGAACTAGGTATGTCCTCTCCCACTAAGGCCAGACAAGCAAGGCAGTCTGGTTAGGGGAATGGGATCCAAAGGGAGGTGTCAGAGTCAGAGAAGGTCCCTACTTCAATTGTTGGGGAGTCCGCATGAAGGCCAATCTGCAATTTTGCTCCCAGAATTCCTTTCAAAAAACAGTGACTTACTATATAGCCTGACTGGTATCAAACTTGTGATTCTCCTGCCTCAACATCCTCATTGCTTGGATTATAGGCATGTCCTTCATGCCTGGCCTCAACTCTGTACATTTCTGAGTTCCCTTAAATACACTGTAGAAAATAATTTGTTTTAGTTTGTAAAACACAAGAGCCCACTCTACTTTATGCATAACACGCAGGCTGTCTATACAAGTAGCCAACCAGTATTAAAAACAAGGTGAGTGATAATTGACACCTTTTTTCTTTCCTTTCTCACTCCACCATGCTATGGTATTCTGGCTTTGAGCAACCATGCTCAAAACAGGGGGTGCCCCAAATTAAAAATATATCCGGTGTAGAAAAAAGTCAATAGGAGTGAAAGAAGAAAATGTGAGGCGGGAGTTCTGCATTTACACTCCAGTTTTATAGACAACCATCCCATTACATCCCAGTTTGAGCCCTGGCCTGGAAAGTGAAAAGGGGGGACAGGTTCACTGGACAGAGATTTTGTCTACAGATCCAGCCTCCCCTGACCCAACTGTAATGGATCAATTTCAAGTCCATGGAGCAGGAAGGACAGTAAAAGACACTCGTTTCCAAACACATCTGTCTCCTTTGGGAATTCTGGCTCTCAGATGGAAACAGTGTTCTCAATTCAAGGAAAGGCTGAAGACGCTAAGGCTCAGGTTCCCAAGTATTATCAGAAATTCTAGCCTCATTACTGCTATAGGGTTCTCCAGACTTGGGGAGAGCCCCTAACTGTCAGGCGTCTGGCAGAAATTCCTTGCGTTTCTGGCAATTAAAGAAGTCAGGAATGTTGGTCTTCTTAATCTTAACACAGGAAGAGGTGGATCCATGTCCCACATAGGCTGCACTCAATCATAGGCTGCCCAGCAAAGGGCTTTCTGTAGTAACGTGCTAGATCCATTGAGTCATCACCTCATTCTACCATGATGCCCTCATCCATGATCGCACCTCGCCTTCGATCTTGGCTTGTTTCTGTGCTGCCCATATCCTTGCCTTCACTGTCAGGGTGCACTGTAACAGGAGGGCTGGCGCCTCAGGGGGGCGTTTGGAGCACAGGGGCTGCCGATTCACTCCCTACCACTGCTGTCATCTCTTCATCATCATTATCCTCTTTTTCCTTTTCTTCTTCAGAGTCTGTATCACTGGGAGGAGCCCTAGGAGGGCCAGGAAGTAGGAATCTATCCCCTGGATCTGCTTCCCCCTACCCAGTTTCTGCTTCTTGCTCATTTTGGTTTGAGACTGGTTTTCCCAAACCCCAGGAGCCAGTGGAGGCCTCTGAAGCACCCCAAAGCCAGTCCCACCTCCTGGTCCTAGCTTTCTGTTCCCTGGGTCCTTCTTTTGAGTCTGAGAGAGGTCCCCCTGGGAAAGTGGCATTAGGGTTAGAGCAGCAAGGGCCCAGGAGGTATGCGTCAGGGGTATGGGAGACAGTGGAGATGCCACTTTGGGCTTATCCAGATAAAACAGAAGAATCTTTGAGCTTCATCTTCTCAAGCAGAGTGGTACTGCCAAAGCCTTCAAGAAAGAAAAAGTGGACCTTGGGAGTCTGGCTAGGTAGGACCTGCTTGAGCTGCCCTTCTCTTTGCTGGCTTTGCTTTTTTTAATGAGAGGACCTGAGTCCTAGCTATCACCATCTGCTACACTCTCACCTCACAATGGAGAGCTAAAACCAGAAGCTGACCAATCACTTTCCTCTTTGTTCTGGGGCCGGGGGTGGATGTAACCAGCATAGACCAAGACAAAACTGCAGAATTTGTTGAAATCCTCGATTGTTCTCCGCCATTTCTCTGGTGGCTGAATCTTTGGCTTAAGAGTCGGAGGTTGAGCTTCGGGACTGGGGCTCCACCATGGTTTCTAGCATAGCCCCCTCTCTTCCACCTGGTCGGCAACCCCTTCCTCTAAGTGGAGATTCCCGAGGCTGCCTTGGGTGCTACCTGTTTCTGCTACCTCGCTCCACTCAAGTGCCCACCTTGGTGCATTCCGCCACTCCCCTGGCATGGCCGGCTGTGTGCTCCCCCTTCCTCCTCCAAAATTTGTATTTGAAAGTTGTCAATATCAAGTGCTAGAGAAGTAGCTGCTCAGAAGGCACAGGTTCTATTACCAGCACCCACATGGTAGCTCACAACCACGTGTAACTCTAGATTTCAGGGGATCCAATGTGCGTTTCTGGCCTCTGAGGGCACCAAGCACATACCTGGTACACACACATACATGCAGGCAAAACACCAATAAACATAAATACAAATATTTTCTAAAAAAGTTGTCATTATGAAATCTTTCATTCAGCTAAGGTGAATGACACCTTTCCATGTGCTACCTGAGTACTCTTTTTCTTAGTTCTTATGTTTTCTGATTTTCTATTATTTACTTGTCAAAGTATGGCTCTCTCTCTCTCTCTCTCTCTCTCTCTCTCTCTCTCTCTCTCTCTCTCTCTCTCTCTCTCTCTCTCTCTCTCTCTCTCAGGTCTCTCTATGTAGCCCCAGTTGTCCTGGAACTCAATATGTAGGCTACAGTGGCCTTAAACTCACAGTGATCTGTCTGCTTTTGCCTTCTGAGTACTGAATTCTCTTTTAAATGAGTTCTAAGAGAGCAGGAATTTGTTTTAGAACTTAACATACTATGTGCAATAACATGGAGCCAGTGTTATGTGCTAATTCTAGTTTAATCAACTCTGATTACAAACTGTATTACCAACCACTTGTAACTCCATTTTCAGGGGGTCCAATGTTCTCTTCTGGTCTCTGAAGGCACCAAACACATTCTTGGTACACACACATACATGCACTAAAGTTTGGTTAACTGTATACAGCGATGAATTTACGGTATATAATCCTATTTCATAAAAAATAATAGGTATTACATAGGCTAGGCACGATGAATATATATATATCATTTAGTCCTCAGAATCTCCATGTTTATAGATAAGATAAAAATAGTCTGAGTATAGTCATTGGCCTCATTGTACTGCTGTAGTGTAAATGGGCTAAGATGTGAACCTTCTACTTGACATCAAAAACTTTATCTCAAAAGAGCAGCATTCCATTTTATGGTTGCATTTTACTTTCCTTATAACACTTTTACTTATACTTAGTTTATGTAGAATAATGCCTAATGGCATTGATTTTGAACCAGACATCTTGGGTTTAAATCTTTGGGTTTTTTTCTACTGGCTATCTCTGGAAGATGAGAATAGCATATTTGAGTGTTCAACTATTTAATATAATAAATATTAGATCATTATAAGGCACATATAAATACCTTCAACTCTAACTTAAACAAAAATAACTGTGTGCCAGGTTGATTGGACACAGAGCACCTGATTTTTAGATTTTATTATGATTATTTTTTGTTGTTATTTTGTTTTTTTTTTCAATACACAGTTTCTCTGTACCCCTGGCTATCCTGAACTTGCTTTGTAGACCAGGCTGGTCTTGAACTCACAGAGATCTGCCTGCCTCTCCCTACTGAATGCTGGGATTAAAGGTGTGTGCCACCATCACTCCCTGCTTGATTGTAATTATAAATTATTATGTTTAGCACTCATGTTCCATGGTTTGCATATGGAGATCAGAGGAAACTTTTGGGAATTGGTTCTGTCCTTAACACCATGGGATTCAGGAATCAAACTCAGGACACAGTCTTACAGGGCAAGTCGTTTTGTCTGCTGAGCCATTTCATAATCACCTCACTCTTATGCTTTAATTTTAGTATGGGTTGGTATGCAGGGTTTTCATGATATATCTACTATTCATTCTCTAGCATCATCTTCTGTTATTCTTTTTCTATTTATTTTTATATCAATCACAGCTTAGGTACTTTGCATCCCAGGCATATCCCCCTCCCTTATTCCCTCCCACTCTCCCCATCCCTCCCTCATCTCCTCCACGCCCCCTCCAAGTCCACCAACAGGGGAGGATTTTCTCCCCTTCCATCCCATCCCAGTTCATCTTGTCTCCTCAGGGCTGGCTGCAATGTCCTCCCCTGGGATCTAGCTAGGCTGTTACTCCCTGGCATGTATGGGGGAGAGTCAAAGAGCCAGCCATCGAGTTCATGATTGAAACAGTCCCTGTTCCCCTTACTAGGGTCTTCAGTTGGACACTGAGCTACCATGGGCCACATCTGAGCGGGGGTTCTAGGCCATATCCATACATGGTCCTTGGTTGGAGAAACTGTCTCATATAAGACCCCTG
>CM053742.1:110171164-110194185 GCA_028658305.1 Pachyuromys duprasi | reverse complement strand
AATTGCTGAGTAGTATTCCATTGTGTAAAAGTACCATAATTTCTGTATCCATTCCTCAACTGAGGGACATCTGGGTTGTTTCCAGGTTCTGGCTATTACAAATAAAGCAGCTATGAACATAGTTGAGCAAATGTCCTTGTTTTTCTTACTAGGATTCTAATTCCTTTTCAGGATTCTAATTCAGTTAACATTTTTGAGCCCCTATTTTGTGCCAGACAATTGTGCTAAATAATGTGAACAGTGGAATTCATGAATTCCACCAATATTCATTGGGTTCTTAGTCTACTTGATAATACAAAATATATATAGAGAGAGTATGACTCCCTAGATACATTTTTTTTTTCTGGCCCTGTCACAAGCCCCTCATTGTTTGATTACTCTGATGAAGCAAGCTGCCGTGTGAGCATGCATGCCCTGTCGTGAGGCTCACATGATAAGGAGTGGGCAGCCTCCAGCCATCACAAGTAAGGAACAGCCTGCAGTTCCACAATCTATAAGAAGCTGGATTCTGCCAACACTGTGGGTCTGGTCTTAGAAGTGGATACTTCCCATTAAGCCTTGAGGACTTGATTGTAGTCTGATGGTGCTGATACTACTCAGATAATAAATGTTATTTTAAGTCACTGAGTTTTCGGATTAATTTGTCACATGGAAATTATTATTATTACTCCATTATTAGTTGTTGTGTTTATACTATCAAAATAAAAGTTTTGATAATGTCTGTGAAATACTCGCTATACTCATATCTATGCAACGTTAAAAAAAGATTATGCAAGAAGAACGACATACTTTGTATATGTTGCTATATCTCCATGGTATGGTATTTGTTAGCTTGTGCAAAGCCCTTAGTTTTAGCTTCAAAATTACAAAACGAAATAAGTAGAACTGGGCATGGTGGCTCACATCTGTAATTCCACCCCTTAGGAGACTCAGGTAAGAGGATTGCTGTATAATTTGAGGCCAGCCTGGGCGATATAGTGACACCTTGCCTCAGTAAAAAAGATCATATGCTTAAAGGAAAATAAACTGATATTTTGTGAAACTGATTAATTTCCCCATGTATCTAAATAAAATGTAGTTGCGGAAAGAATACAATTTAAGGTATCATTTAAAATTAAACCATTGCAAAAGGTATGACCATAAGACAAAAATCATGAATGCCGAAAAGCACTTTGAAACTGGCTAAGAATTCAGCTATGTTTTAATACAGACAGAATTAAGCGATGTGTTCATGAAATGCAGGGATTTATTAAGTGAAAATACCTACAAACCTCCTGTAGGCAGTGGTTTTATTAAAGAATTTGTGTTGAGCACAGTAGAAATTATACCATAAGCAAGCATTTATAACAATAGAAAACTACTGTTGCTTAGTATGTTAAAGATAGTGGTTGAACATTTATGGGACAAGTAGCGCTGGGATGTCCACTTCATTTGTGAAGCTTTTTAAAAAGCAGCCACAGAAAATAATAAATAGCACTACCATAGCTGTATTCTTAGCTTCACCCTAGCTAAGAAAAAAGTAAAGTGTGGTCTGGACCTACAGCAGTGCACTGTCTGGAATCTTGTTAGGCAAATTTTCAGGCTCTGAGATTGAGGGAAACTTCTGACCCAGTGCCTAGTGAAGACCTGAGATGCCCTGCCCATCAACCTGCAAGGAACTGAATCCTACCAAGGACCTTAAGTATCATCTTAGAAGTGAAGCGATGAGGTGATTGCAACCCCCCACAATTAGATTGTAGCCTGTGAGAATGCCTGAGCCAGACTATCTGTCTGTCTATCTATCTGTCTGTCTGTCTATCTATCTATTGTTGTGTACATTGTTGTTTTGTCTGTATGTATGACTGTTTGAGGGTGTTGGACCTCCTGGAACTGGAGTTACAAACAGTTGTGAACTGCCATATGGGGTGTTGGGAGTTGAACCCAGGTCCTCTGGAAGAGTAGCCTGTGTAGCCAAACACTTGTGATACATGCCTGTAATCCCAGTATTTGGGATGCAGAGGCAGGCAGATCTCTGTGAGTTTGAGGCCAGCCTGGTCTACAAATCAAGTCCAGGACAGCCAAGGCTACACAGAGAAACCCTGTCTCGAAAAAGCCGGAAAAAAAAAAGAATTTTGATGTAAAAATTGGTCGTGGTGACATGTGCTTGTAATTTCAGCACTGATTGATGGACTGAAGCAGGAGGATTGTTGCCAGTTTGAGGTTAGCCTGGGCTAAACAGCAAGGACTGTGCCATTCAGGGTTACATAGCAAAAGCCTGTGTCAGAAAATCAAAAAGAAATAAAACTGCAGTATGTCAGTTAAAACTAGAAATATCTGAATTTTGTATGTTGGAAAAACAAAACAAAACAAACAAAAAAAAAACCTAAACAAACCTGCTAAGTGTGGTGGTACATGTTCGAGCTGGGACTCGAACATCAGTTCACCAGGTCTTAACTGTGAGCCATCTCTACAGCCCTTGGACTTCGTGTTATAAAATAAACAAACATTAAGAACTGAAGACTTCTTGGTAGTTAGAAGCATTAGGCTTCTTGTTCTAAGGAGAGTGTTTTTGTTTTTGCCTTTTTAATGGAATGATTGAAGTTGTCTGGGGTTTTTGTTGTTGGTTTATTTTTTCAAGACAGGGTTTCTTTGTGTAGCCTTGGCTGTGCTGGAACTCACTTTTAGACCAGGCTGGCCTCAAACTTCCAGAGACCCTCCTGCCTCTGTCTCCCAAATGCTACAAGTAAAGGTGTGTTCAAGGTATGTGTCATTGCATTGGCTCTTCTGGGTTTTTGTTTTTTTCGGGGACAGCCTGTGTAGACCAGCCTCCCTTGATTCACAGAGATCTGCCTGCCTGTGTTTCTTGAATGCTCAAATTAAATACATGCACCACCAAGCCTTGCAATTGTCTGTTTTCCTTAAACATTATTATCACTGTGTGTGTTTATATGCATGTATGTGTACATGTATGTGCAGGTGCCTATGGAGGGCAAAAGAACACATTGATCCCTTGAAGCTGGAGTTACAGGCAATTGTGAGTTACCTGTCGTGGGTGCTGAGATTTGAACTCTGGTCCTCAAGATTGAGCAGCAAGCACTCTTAACTACTGGGCCATCTCTCCAGCCCCAGTTATCCTTAAAAAAAACAAAACAAAAAAACAAAAACAAAAACAAAACAATTTTCACTTTTGATTTATGTGTGTGAACATTTTGTCTGCACGTATGTATATACACTACATGTGTAGCTTGTGCTCAAGTAGGCCAGAAGAGGTTACTGGACTCCATGGAACTGAAGTTATGGATAGCTATAAGTTACCATGCGGGTGCTGGGAATCAAAGTCCTCTGCAAAACCAACCAATGCTCTAAACCACTGAGCTATCTCCCCCATTCTCACTTGTCTGGTTTTTTGTTTGTTTGTTTGTTTGTTTGTTTGTTTGTTTGTTTTAACTCAAGTGTTTAACCTGTAAACCCTAATATGTTGCTCTACATATTGTCAATATCTGGAAAACACAATTTTGTTTTGTATTTCTGGAAATTGATCTTTCTTGATTCGACTTTCTTCATTCATACATGCTAGCTGCCAGCCTTCTGTAAATATTTACAGCCCCTAGTTCAAGAGCACTTAGACCAGAGGTTCTCAATCTTCCTAATGCTGCTACTCTTTAATATAGTTCCTCCTGTTGTGGTGACTCCCAACCATAAAATTACTTTCATTCCTACTTCATAACTGTAACTTTGCAGTTGTTATGAATCATAATGTAAATATCTGATATGTAAGATGTATGATATGTGACCCTGGTGGAAGGGTTGTTCAAACTCTCAAAAGGTCATGACCTAAAGATTGAGAATCACTGCCTTAGAATATCCTGTTTCAACTCTCCTTCCCCAACATTTGTCTTAGGCTTTCTTTCAAGATGGAAGGTTTTAATCTTGGAAGTGATACACAACAAGGTCAGAAAATGGTATTACTTTGGTATGAGGTTACTTTAAACAATTTATTGTACTGTTTTCATAGTCTTGTCTGAAGATATAAATGGCTTTAATAATTATGCCACTGACAGGCTCACAGCCTAGTTATACCTTATGGCCTGATGTTTATTATGTTGACCAGAAAAAAAATGGGTGTTTTTCAGTTGCTTGTATTAGAGAGATAAGGTACTTGGTATGAAAGAAAATAGTTTTAAAATAATAATTCAAGTTCTGCTCTATAACTACCTGTGTGATTTGGGCCAAGTTAATAAAAAAAAAGTTTTAAGCTTCAGTTGTCCCTGTTTAAGGGAAGGAAGGGGGAATTAATTAGATAACACTCATGTCAACATTAGAAGGATAAACAAGATGACTCTTCCACCGGCCTTGAGCTCTCTAAGTATCCCAGGCCCAGGCTGGCTTCAAACTTGAGGCACTCCTCCAGCCTCAGCCTCCTGAGTGTGAACTTTATGCTCATGCGACTGTGCCCAGCTAAAATATTCCTTAAACTGAATAGTCTAGAGTCTTGAGTATCAGTCTCTACAACATCAGCTCAACGAGAGCAGGGTTTTTGCCTCAGCTCTTAAAGCCTAAGTACAATAATGGAACTCAGGTTTCACTAGATTATCAAAATACAGAGGAAGTAGTGACTTGAGAAAGTCTTCGGTGAGGCTAATGAGAGCAGCAGCCTCATAGGCACACTCCTGGATTCTCTGCTTTCCTGTGGGTTAGAAAAGAACTGCAGTCACCCTTGAGGTTCCTTTTGGAAACCACATACAAAATCTGTAACCATCTGTCCCACAGCGTTGTGTGCTACCTACCTTACTCTTGGATGAATAATGATTCTGGAGGAAAGACAAAAAAAGTTTTGAGGCAAGATGTTGCTGTGTAGCCTTGGCTGGCTTGGGACTTGATACATAGGCCAGGCTGGCCTCCAGCTCACAGATGCTTCTCTGTACTCAAATTAAAAGCATGTACCTTCATGCCCAACACAAAACAGAATCTGCTATCTTAGAATTCCTTCTGATTGATGGTGACCCCCATCCTAATGGCAGATATGGCCATTAATTCTGCATCCCTATATCTTGTCACTGTTTTGAAACAGTTTCATAGTGTTGGTCACTGGCAGAATGACTTTTCTACCAAATGCACAAAACCGCATTCAGTTGAAAGCACTCTTACCACCACAGTGTTGCTATCACAATTGTCACCTTGTTCATCATTTGCCCAGTCCTCCTCCTCTTCCAGATCAACCATCATTGCTAACATCTGAGGAATCGTATGTGCAACAATATTGGTATGCTTTTTTCTTTCTCTCTCCCTGACTCCCTCCTGCCCGCTATCCCTTCCGCCTCTCTCTCTTTTCTTTTGTTTATTTGTTCGTTCGTTTGTTCTCAGAGTCTGACTATGTAGCCCTGGTTGCCCTGGAACACACTGTATAGACCCGCCTTGCCTTGAAAGCACAAAGATCTTCCTGTCTTAACTTTCTGAGTGCTGAGACTAAGAAATAGGCACCTCCTTGTTGGGCCTCACTTTTTTAATGTAGCAGTTGAAGTCTCAATAGAGGGTCTTGATCACTTCAGGAGCAGGTTGGTACTGCCTACTTTCTTCACATGTTAGATTTAGTTGTAGAATTGCCTCCAAGTGAGATAATAAGTACCTTGAAGCAGTATCTGCAATCTCAATGAGGGGCTTTAGGACCAGATCATCATTTGGGTAGCATGAGTCTTTAAGTCTGCAAAATTTTTGAACATTATGGTCATTTTCAAGTATAAATTCACTCTGTTTTGAGGGAATTCTACCAGAGTATACATACACAGACGCTCTTTTTTTCCTGTCTTTTCTTTTTTTAAAATTTATTTATTTTTTATTAATTACACTTTATTCACTTTGTATCCCAGCTGTAGCCCCCCTCTCTTGTCCCATCCCAAATCTACCCTTCCTCCCTCATCTCCCATGCTCCATCCCCAAGTCCACTTATAGGGGAGGTCCTTCTTCACTTCCCTCTGATCCTAGCCTGCACAAGCACTCTTTTTTGTTATTTTTTATTTTTATATATTAATTACAGGTTACTTACCTTGTATCCCACTCTTAACGCCTAATAGAGAGTTTGTATTGCTAGCCAAAGGCTGCATGGAGAACTGGCACAAATCATGCAATCCTGAGCTTCACTGTCTTTCATGCACAAAAACCGCATCCTGGTTGACACACTTCATTTAGCAAGAACAGTTAGTAAGAAGCAAAACTACAGAAGCCATAAAGCAAAATTAGTACATTTAGAGACATTCTTGGATCCTGAAACTATGGACTAGGTCTTTGATGGATTAGATATTTGGTCCCATTTTGGCAGGTGTTAAGGCCTGCATGCTGGGTTCTAAGGACAGATTGGTGCCTCTAACATGGTGTCATTTGTGTTAAGGTCTTGGGGCCTGTTATAGCTCTAGCAGATAATGTCCTGGTCTTGCATACAGTAAACCAATATTCATTTGATGGTGACTGAGTAGTGCTATTTCTGATTTCTAAACATTGCAGAAAAGTTCCAAAATACATGAATCACAGGTTTTCCCAGGCCCAAGTTTTAGGAACTGAATGAATGACTGAATAAGTGAATGAATGAATGAAAAATGAACTTCAAACCTTCAGGCCACTATTAGTTCCCAACCTCATCTGTTAAATTCACGGTCAATTCAATAGCAGGTCTTTGTTTTGTTTTCGTTTTGCCCTCCTGATAGATTATTTCCATCTGTATATCTGAACATCTGACAGAAGAGTTGGGTAGGAGAATACCAGCCGTTTGTCTAGCCTCTTCAATAGCTGGTATATTTATTACAAGCTGGCTTGTAAGAATGATTTAATCTTTGATTGGACTGGGAATTCCTATAGGCTTTCTCTATCCATCTCCCAGGCTGAGAGAGCCTTTCAGGTAGGACTGTTGCTGCTATGCAAAAGTGACCTCCAGTGTGCTGGGCTTGAGAGAAAGGGTAAAGGGAGGCAAGACCAGGAGGCACAGACACAGGTAGAACTGGCAGGGCAATTCCTTATCTTTTATTGTTTCTAACGTATATCACTATTATGATTGTGTATGAGTATGCGTGTGTGGGCATGTGCACATGCACATATTTGTGAGCATATGTGTGATGGTGTAAAGTGTGGATGTTAGAGGACAGCTACATGGAAATGGTCCTCTCCTTCCACCTCTTTGTGGATTCCATAGATGGATCTCAGGTGGCCAGGGTTGCATAGCACTTGCCTTTACCTTCTAAGCCATGTCGCTGAATCTCATTCCTTGTTTGTTGTTGATGGGTCTTTGTTTGTTTCCTGCATCGTAACTATCACCTTGGGGTTTTTGTTGAAAACAGAGTCTCTGCCTTCTCCTAGCCTCCTGAATTGGCCTTTTCAGGGAATAGGTCCAGGAAATGAAGAAAAGTTACTTTTCACTACATCCCTTCGTATATTGTTTAGCCTTCTCCCGTGTTCTCCTTCATTTGGCCTTAAATTTTATCTATCTATCTATCTATCATCTATCTCTCTACCTATTTATTTATTTATTTATTTATTTATTTATTTATGTCATGCTAGGGTCTTGCACATGATAGGCAAATTTTGTACACCTTTTTTTCCTTCTTCCTTTTTTCCTTCTCTTTCTTCCCTCCTTCCCTTCTTTTCTTATCCTTTCATTTTCTTTTTTTGTGATATAGCATCTCACTCTGTACTGATTGGGAATTTATTATGTAATCTAGTGAGTCATAGCAATCCCCCTTTATCAGCCTCCCAATTGCTGTAATTACAGCTATTAGTCACCATGCCTAGCTCCCAACCTACTTTTTAACTTTTATTTTTTCTGTTTGTGTATTGACACATGGTCTCACTGTATATCCTTGGCTGGTCTAGAGCCCGCTATGTAGATCAAGCTTGCCTCTAATTTACAGAGATCCATCTGTCCCTGCCAGTTGAACGCTAGGATTAAAGGCATGAACCACCATGTCAAGCTTTATTATTATTATTTTATTTTACTTTGAGAGTTCTTGCAAAGTTGTCCAGGCTGGCTTACGCTGTAGCCTATGAGGGACTTTAACTTAACAACCTTCACAGGCTTCAGTCTCCAGAAGAGCTGGGGATTACACCTGCACTAGCAAACAAAGCTGTGTGTGTTTAACATTTTTATTTTGGCATTTTGATAAATATATATGTATATAACATATTTTTATTTTCTCCACTCTTCCTCTGTTGTCTCTGTCCCTCTTTTTCCTGCCACTGTCCCCCTTTCTTTTCCCAAATAATCCCTCTTCTACTTTCATGCCTTTTATTTAACCTATATTATATATGAGAAAAATTATATTTGTCTTTCTCAGTGTAGGTTATTTCATTTGATATGATGGTCTCCATTTTCACCCATTTTCCTGCAAATGAATGATTTTGTTATTTATGGCTGAATAGCACTCCACTGCATGTGTGGGTGCATGTGTGCATGCATGTGTATTGCATTTCCTTTACCTGTTCTTCCATTGATGTACATCTTGGTTAATTCCATAACTTGCCAATTACCAACAATGCCAGGAAAACACAGCTGTACACATATTTCAGCTTTGTAGCACCTTTGACTACTTCTGATATAGCTAGGTCCTATGATAATTCTATTCTTGGGTTTTGAAGGACCTCCATACCATTACCCAAAGTACATTCCCACTAACACTGTTTAAGGGTTTCTGTTTTCTCATATTTCACTAATATTTCTTGTTTATTTTTGCATGATAATCATTCTAACTGGGGTGATATGGATTCTAAATATTGTTTTGATTTTTATTTCCCAGATGGAAATAAGTGTTCAAGGAAGTAGAGAAATGTAACTTCCGTGCAGTATTGGTAGGATTCTCAAATAATGTGACCACAATGCAAAACCCTATGGAAATTCCTCAGAAATTAAAATGAAACTGTCATAATCCAGTAGTTCTATTTCTTGACGTATATCTTTAAAAATTGAAAGCAAGAGATCAAATATTTTTATGTTGTACACTTTTAATATCTAATTTTTTGTCCTAAAGTCTTATTTTTTATTAAATTCTTTATTAATTATACTTTATTCACCTTATATACCCCTGTAGTTCCCTCCCTCCTCCCTTCCCAACCCCTCTCTTCCTCCCCCTTCTGCACCCGTGTCCCTCCCCAAGTCCACGGATAGGGGAGGTCTTCCTCTCCTTCCTTCTGATCCTAGTCTATTAGGTCTCATCAGGAGTGGCTGCATTGTCTTCCTCTGTGGCCTGGTAAGGCTGCTGCCTCCTCAGGGGGAGGTGATTAAAGAGCAGGCCAATCAGTTCATGTCAGAGAGATCAAGTATTTTTATACCTATGACCATAGCAGCATTATTAACAGTAACAAATGTCTCTCATCAACGGATGAATAATTAAATAAATAGTTAAGTACATGTGTATGTTTGCAATTGAATGTTTTCCAACCTAAAAAAGAAAGAAACCCCATCACCTGTTACAACATGGAACCTGAAAGACGTCATGCTAAGTGAAATAGGAGGATAAGTAGATGAGAAATGTTTAATTTAATATTGTTAATTAGATTGCTAATGACTTGGGTTTGATTCCCTGTATGCCTATGGCAGCTCACAATCATTTAACTCCAGACCCAGAGGATCCACCACCTCTTCTGATGTCTGTAGTGAGTGCTTGCACATGGTGCACAGGCATGCATGCAGGCAAAATATCCATACATATAAATAAAGGGATTTTTCCCCCATCGTGAAAAATTAGTCATTGTCACACTACTCTGTCTTTAGTGTCTAGCTCTGTAGCTGTTGCTGGTTTAGATTTGTGATCTTCTTACCCCAATGTCCATGTGCTAAATTACAGGCCGGGACCCCATGCCTGGCTTGAAAACACTTCTCTTCTCTCCTCTAGTATGCAAGTACCATAAGTTATAGCCCAAGCCCTTATCATAGTTTTTATTTTTGATGGTCTCATTACGTTGTCCATGTTAACTTTAAACTTGCACAAGCAGGACTTGAGCTTGTGATTCTCTTGCCTCAGCTCGTATCTAAATGGAATTACAGGTCTGTGCCACCAGGGCAGGTGAAAGAATTTTTTGAAGTGTTGTTTAAAGTGCTTCTTGGCCTTCATGGATACAGCCAAATTTGAGTCCAGGTTCTACTTAAAATAAATAAATAAATAAATAAACATATAATTCCTACACCGTAAAATTCGCCATTTTAAAGTGTGAGAGTTGGTACATTCACAGTAGTACAACTATTATTTTTGTCTAATTCTAGATCACTTTATAACCTCTAAAAGTTACCGAGCACCCATTCAAAGCCACTGTTTTCCCTTTCCCCTAATTCCAATCATCAATCTTTTTTTTTTTCCATTTCTATATATCTCTTCAGGAGATTTCATATTAAAGGAATCATATAATATTTGGCTTTTGTGTCTGTTTTTTTTTCCTTGCAAAATGTTTTGTTCTTTTTTGGGGGAGGATTATTGTTTTGATTTGGAGACAGGGGCTTAATTTTTAGCCCAGGCTTTCCTTAAACTTGTGTGCTCCTGCTCCAGCTTCCTGAGTGCTAGGATTGCAGGTGTGTACTGTCATGCTTGCCTTAGCGTGTTTACAAGATCCCTTTACATGGTAGCATGTATCCACACTTTATTCCATTTCATGGCTGAATAATAGTCCCTTGTATAGTTTTATACCACTATACCACAATTTGATTATTTGTTTATTGTGACTTTCTTCATGACTATTCTGAATAATTTCTTATGACTTTCCATATACTATTTTCTGTTCAATCATAGATTTTCAATTATTTTTTAAAAAGACTCACTTTTTGTGTATATGTGTACGTGTGCATGTGTGCTTATGTGAGTTTATGTACATTATGTACAGGAGAACATAGAGGCAGGATGAGAGCATCAGATCTCTTGGCACTGAAGTTACAGGCACTTGTGAGTTGCTTGATGTAGGTTCTGGGAACTGAATTCACTTCCTCTGCAAAAACAGTAAGTTCTGATTGCTGAGTATCTTTCAAGGCCCTATTTTAGTACTTTTAAGTTATGTCTCGCAGTAAAATCACTAGGTCATGGGATAATTGTCTAGTCACTTGAGGACCTCCTAGACTATTTTCCAAAGTAGCTATACCAGTTTAGATTCCTGCCCCATCTCTCTGTTTCTGTCTGTCTCTCTGTCTCTGTCTCTCTGTTGTTGTTGCTATTTGTTTGTTTCTTTTGTTTAATTTAATTACATTTTGAGATAAGGTCCCAGGTAGCCCAGGCTTACTTCAAACCCCAATGTGTAGCTGATGATGTCCTTTAACTCCAAATTGTCTTTTATGTTTCCCCCAAATGCCAGGATTATAGGTGTTTAACACTATGACCTTTTTTTCTGTCTTACATAGTCCAGGCTAGCCTTGAACTCATTCTCCTGCCCTTGCCTCTGGTGTTGTAAGTATGTGCTACTACATTCAACTTGATGATTCCAATTTCTCTACTATCTTGCTAATACTAATTTTCCATTTTTCACATTACAGTAATCCTAGTGGGCCCTAACTCATTTCTGGCAGAGAGTAGGAGGCTGTGGGTGCCCAATCCTAATTGGATCATCTATAGCATAGCCTTTACACCTAAGGCTCAGGGAACATCATGGAAAAGGGGGCAGAAAGATGGTAAGATCCAAATGACTAGGATATCTGCTCTTAGACATTATATTGTAGACGTAATAGAGAAGCAGCACTTATGAAACTTCAGTGTGGTTTCTTAAACAGGGACTGAAATAATTGCAGCACTAGTCAGCATGCCTATGTAAATGGGTAAAGTTTCACAGTGCTCTGCCCTTAGATGAAGAGCTGCAGGCAATCAATAGGTGCTGAGAAAGGGAGACTCAGTCTTCTCCAGAGATGAGACCTTGTATAGTTTATGTAATCCCAAGTGGTCTTCCCTAAACACGTATGCAGACGATCAACACTAAGTGTGAAAGAGAGAGAGAAGCATAGTAGATAAGGAATTTGGGACTATCAGCTCTATTGGAGATCTTGGAAAAGGCTAGCAAATGAGTAAAGATTACTGTAATAAGCTGGATGTGGTGGTACATGCCTTTATAGGCAGGTGGATCTCTGAGGCCAGCCTGCTCTACAGAGCAAGTTCCAGGACACCCAGGGGTATACAGAAAAACCTTGTCACCTCATGTGGAATGATTGGGATACCAACCCAGCCACAAAAACATTCAACCTACAGTTTGTCTTGCCCATAGAATGTTTTGGGACTGGAACCTAGCAGAACCATCATCAGAGAGAGTTCATCCAGCAACTGATAGGGAAAGATGCAGAATCTCACAGCCAAACATTAGGTGGAGCTTGAGGAGTCCTGTGGAGTCTTGTGGAGGAGGGGGAAGGATTAATAGGGGGACCAGGGACACCACAAGAACAAGGCCCACAGAACCAACTGACCAGGACTCAAGTGGACACACAGAGATCAGGGACCCGGCATGGGTCTGACCTAGGTCCTTTGTATATATGTTATGGTTAGCTTAGCTCGGTGTTCTTGTGGGACTCTTAAAAGTGGGAGTGGGGGTTGTTTCTGACTCACTTGCCTTTTACTGAATGCTTTGTAATCCAGCCTTGATTGGAAAATGTGTGCCTGGTCTTTTGTAGCTTGTTATGTTGTGTTTAGTTGATGTCCCTGGGAGGCCTGCTCTTTTCTGAGAGGAGATGGAAGGGGTTTAGATCTTGGGGAAAGAAGATGTGGTGGGAGTGGGGAGAGAGAACAGGGGAGGAGGATGGGGAAACTGTAGTTGGAATGTAATATATGAGAGAAAAAATTTAATTACACTTATAAAGTTGACCAAATCAAATCGAAAATTCTCTTGAAGTATTTGTGGGTTTTTAGGAACATAATATAGAAGAAATAAATTGTGTGAATTATATGGCATAAATTCTGCTTTATTAGGCCGCGCTTGGTGGCACATGCCTGTTAATCCCAGCACCAGGGAGACAGAGGCAGGCAGATCGCTGTGAGTTCCAGTCCAGCCTGGTCTAAAAAGAGAGTCCAGGACAGCCAAGGCTACACAGAGAAACCCTGTCTCAAAATAAAACAAGCAAAAACCCCAACCCAAACCAAACAAAAAATACTGCTCTTTCACAAGACCCTGTTTGGCTGGGCACAGCGGCACACGCCTGTAATACTAGCACTCTGGGAGGGGGAGACAGGCAGATCTCTGTGAATTCGAGGCCAGCCTGGTCTGCAAAGTGAGTCCAGGACAGTCAAACTATACAGAGAAACCCCGTTTCGAAAAACAAAACAAAACAAAACATACCCTCCCCACCCCCCCTAGACCCTGGTCTGAGTCCCAGAATCCATCTGGTGGCTAACTAATATCTGTTCCAAGGCATCTACTGCCCTCTTCTGGCCTCTACAGGTTATGCGCACAATTGGTGGCTAGACTTTCATGGCAAGCAAAACACTCATAATACATAAAACAAGAATTAAAAAAAAAAAGATGGAACCTGTGGCTTTTGAAAATTGGAGATGATGATGTTGACAAGTTACTCTGTGCCTTTATGAACTGCCTTGATGCTGTAAGACTGAGGGGCTCTGTGTGGGGTGGGGGATTAGATGGCTCAGTGTATAAGTAAAGGTCTTTGCCACTAAGCCTGTGATCTCCAATTTCAGTCTCTTCGTCTTTAGTCTCACATGATTGGAAAGAGAAAACCAACTCCTGAAAGTTGTCATCTGACCTCCACACACGTGCTAAAGAATGTTCCCCCCAAAATAGATACATTAATTAATGTAAAATAAAATTAAATTTAAGAATGAAGAGGAATCACCTGGAAGTATTTGGGTCTTCCTCAGGCTGGAAAGTATGGTGGCAGTAGAAAAGAAAGAGCAATTTAATAGTTATTAAGGTGGAAACTATATTGAAAAATTTTAAAAAGCAGAAGAAGATGAATTCAGCTCTCATGCAACTAGATGAGCTGGGGTGTCTGGTATAGGGGCTCCCCTATTCTGAGGAATAGGGAAGGGGGAATGTGGAAGGAAGGGACCTATGACCCAGATATAAATTGAATTAATTAATTTTTAAAGGGGAAATGTGTTTAAATCATAGGAATTATTATAGTACATCATAATTGAAGGACATTAAGACTTATTTATTTATCTGATCATTTGCTTATTTATTTATTAATCTATCTATTTATTTATTTATCCACTTTGTATCCTGGCTGTAGCTCCCTCCCTCATCTCCTCCCATGCCCCTTCCCCAGTGCACTGATAGGGGAGGTCTTCCTCCCATCCTATCTGACTCTAACCTATCAGATAGGATAGGCCTCCTCAGGACTGACTCCTTTGTCTTCCTCTGCGGCCTGGTAAGGCTGCTCCCACCTCAGGGGGAGGTGATCAAAGAGCCAGCCACTGAGTTCATGTTAGAGACAGCCCCCTGTTCTCCTTACTAGGGAACCCACTTGGAGACTGAGCTGCCATGGGCTACATCTCCATGCATGGTCCTTGGTTGGAGTATCAGTCTCAGAAAAGACCCCTGTGCCTATATATTTTTTTATTCTGTTGTTCTCCTTCTGGAGCTCCTTCCCCTCCAGGTCTTTCTATGTCCCCCTTCTTCCATAAGATTCCCTGCACTCTGCCCAAGGTTTGGCTATGAGTCTCAGCATCTGCTTTGATACCCTGCAGGGTAGAGTCTTTCAGAGGCCCTCTGTGGTAGGCAAATCAAAACAGTTTTTCTGTGTGGCCCTGGCTCTCTTGGAACTTGTTCTGTAGACCAGGCCACCCTGCCTCTGCCTCCCTCCTGAGTGCTGGCATTAATGGTGTATGCCACCATCACCACCACTTGGCTAAATGATGTTTTCATTTTTAATGAATGATTATGACTTACATTACTAGTGTTCGAAGATCCACCAGATTAAAGATCATTATATCTGATGGTGCAGAAAATCCCAACTTTGATGCCTCCTTGGACAACTAGTAACACCGTGCCTCAAAAAATGTAAAAGGTCTATCATTCACAAAGCTCTGCATTCAATCCACACTGCCATAGACATACAGAAAGTCTTCAGTTATTTACCTGTATGGAAGCATGAAAGTATAGTCCCAGATACTCAGGAGACAGAGACAGGAAGATCACTTGCGTCAAGAAGTGTGAGAGCAGCCTTGGTAATATAGCAAGACCCCATATGTATCTCTCTTCCCTGACCCCCTTCCAAAAATCACTACTCCTTGGCTTTGTAGAGTTGAAATCATTTGGGCTGTGGTATAATCAGCTTCAGCCAGGCTGAAAGTTATGTGTCATAGGAAGAACATGGATATTAGTGACAGCCTGACCCAGGTTGCTGTTTTCTAGGTCTGGGGCTCTGGGCATGATACCTTTCTTTTCCAAGTCTGAATTTCCTCATCTATATGATTGAACTTATAATGCTGGCCTCATTAGGTTATGGTGATGCAAGAGGTTGGATCATATTTTGTGCTCACCTAGCATGGTGATAGATGAGCTAAGAACTTGTATGATAAGTATGCTGGAAGAACTATTACAAAACAATTCTATTACTCAGAATTAATTGCATCTGTAGGTATAAATATATTATAATACTCTTTGGTTCCTTTCCCTAGATATACAATTAATACTAACCCTGCTTCACTTTCTGCTTATTAGTGCTTTTGTCATTATGTGACCTCATGTGTGTCATGAATATCCACAGTAATTTAACTCTTATCTACATCCTACCAAAAGTTTAATGTACCGAAGCTTCATTAGACTCCAGAAAATTGTTACTTTAGAACTTAAATGAAAGATAGATCAGTTGAGCTAGGCATGGTGGTGCACGTCTTTAATGTGATCACTACATAGATCTCTATGAGGTTGAGGCCAGCTTGGTCTACATAGTGAGTTTCTGGCCAGCCAGAACTACATAGTGAGACCCTGTATCCACAGTAGCAGAAACAAATACAGTAACAAACCATAGGTCTCTTGAGTTAACAAACGAACAAACAAAAAACATTATCAAGATCTTTAGACTGCAGAACCAAAGTCTGGGCTTTGTTCTTTCTAGCTATATAATTTTGGAGAAAAATGGCCTCACAAGATTTTTTTAAGTATAAATGAATTAATGCATATCAAGTATAAAGGCACTTCACTTTGCAAATAGCACACAGTCCCAGGATCTGTTAGTCATTGCCATTAGTATTACTATGCACTAGGGTGATGGTAGAGCTAGAAACACAGAGATTAAAGTCTCTGTAGTCAAAGAACTTAATCCAGTGGAGCCAGTATACGAATAACTTTGCTGTGCTTCAAGTACACCAAGTAGAACATGTGTAGGAAGGGCCCTTCATAGTCCTTCTCCATTTCCATAAGAAACAGTGCTGTTAGGAGAATGCTTGGCATCAGCGGTGGTACAGTTAGTTCAGCTTAGGATGTATCTTGTCTCACTCATGTGACTTTGAGGCTAGCCAACCTTTTGCTGCTTAGTTTATCTATTTTTAAGACGGGGTCAAGTGTTTGACACTTGTCAATTAGAAATAACCTCTGTGGGTTACCTCTGGGAAACACTGTTAGAAACTTCCGTTGTGGAAGTATCCTCTCCTTCCTACAGGGGTAGGGGGTAGGTACATCAAGAACTGTGAAAGGAAGGTGGCAGTATGTTAGACCTGGGTTCCGTTCCTTGCACTTGCTTTGGGCAGTTCACAACTATCTGCAACAGTTCCAGGGTGTCCACTGACTTCTGACTTCCACTCACTGTTGCACATGCCTGCACCCAGCACACACACATCATCCATGGAAATTTAAAAAGTGTTTTACTCACTTTCTAGACCACGCTGGGCTGGAACTCACAGAGATCTACCTGTCAGTGCCTTCCTGAGTGCTGGGGTCAAAGGCGTGTGGCACCATGTTCAGCTACAGATAATCTTACATTTTATCATTAGAAATTAAAAACTGTGAACATACTTGAGCAAATGCCCTTATTGAATGGTGAGGCATCTTTTGGGTATATGCCTAGGGGTGGTATAGCCAGACCTTGAGGAAGCACTATTCCTAATTGTCTGAGAAAGCTCCAGATTGATTTCCAAAGTAGTTGTACAAGTTTACATTCCCACCAGCAATGGAGGAGGGTTCCCCTTTCTCCACATCCTCTCCAGCATGTGTTGTCACTTGAGTTTTGATCTCAGCCATTCTGATGGGTGTAAGGTGAACTCTCAGGGTTGTTTTGATTTGCATTTCCCTGATGAGTAAGGATGTTGAACATTTCTTTAAGTGTTTCTCTGCCATACGATATTCCTATGTTGTGAATTCCCTGCCTAGCTCTGTACCCCATTTTTTAATTGGATTATTTGGTTTGTTGTTGTCTAATTTCTTGAGTTATTTATATATTCTGGGTATTAGCCCTCTATAGGATGTAGGGTTGGTGAAGATCTTTTCCCAGTCTGCAGGTGTCATTTTGTTCTCTTAACAGTGTCTTTTCCTTTCCAAAAAGCTTTTCAGTTTCATGAAGTCCCATTAGTTGATTGTTGATCTTAGAGCCTGTACTTTTGGTGTTCTGTTCAGGAAGTTGTCTCCTGTGCCAATGAGTTCTAGGCTCTCCCCCACTTTTTCTTCTACCTGATTTAGTATGTCTCATTTTATGTTGAGATCTTTGATCCACTTGGACTTTAATTCTGTGCAGGGTGATAGATATGGTCCTATTTTCATTTTTCTACATGTAGGCATCTAGTTAGACCAGCACCATTTGTTGAAGATGCTTTTTTCCATTGTAGGGTTTTGGCATCTTTGTAAAAAAATCAGTTGTCTGTAGGTGTGTGGGTTTATTTCTGGTTCTTCAATTCAATTCCATTGATCCACCAGTCTGTTTCTATGCCAGTACCATGCAGTTTTTATTATTGTTGCTCTATAGTATAGCTTGAGATCAGGGATAGAGATACCTCCAGAAGATCCTTTACTGTAGCAGATTGTTTTAGCTATTCTAGTTTTTTTGTTTGCTATTCTATATGTAGCAGCTTTGTTTGTAATAGCCAGAATCTGGAAACAACCTAGATGCCCCTCAACAGATGAATGGATACAGAAATTGTGGTACATTTACACAATTTACACAGCTATTAAAACCAAGGAAATTTTGAAATTTGCAGGCAAATGGATGGAAGTAGAAAAGATCATCCTGAGTGTGGTAACCCAGAAGCAGGTGACACACATGGCATATGCTCTCCTAAAAGTCAATATTAACCATATAATATAGGATAAACATAGTAAAATCTACAGACCTAAAGAAGCTAAACACTAAGGAGGACCCTAGGCAGGATGCTTAAATCTTACTCAGAATGGCAAACAGGATAGACAGCAGAAGTGGTGGAAGGGAGGAAACAAGATGGGAGTCTACTATAGAGGGTCCTCTGAAAAGCTTCACCCAACAGGGGATCAAAGTAGATGCTGAGACCTACAGCCAGACTTTGGGCAGAGTGCAGGGGGTCTCTTGGAAGAAGAGAGGTTGGGGACAGAAGTCCCATGAGGAGACTAACAAAACTAAAAATCTGAGCCCCAGGGGTCCTGCAGAGACTGATGCACCAACCAAGGACCATACATGAAGAGGACCTAGATCCCTTGATCTCCAAGTAAGGGGAGAAGGAGCAGCTTCTGTCATGAACTCAGTTGCCTGCTCTTTGATCACTTGCCCCTGGTGATGCGGCCTTGCCAGGCCACAGAGGAAGAGGATCAAGTCCTGATGAGAGTTGATAAGCTATGGGCAGGTGGCAGAGGAAGAGAACTTCTCCTTTAAGTGGACTAAGGGAAAGGGGATGAGGGGAAGCGGGAGAGAGGGTGGAACTCGAAGAAGTTGAAGGAGGGGGCTTCATTCAGGACATATAATGAATAAATTGTAGGAAAATGTTGAATTGAAATTAAAAACAAAGAAATTAGAAACTAATCTTCCTGATTTAGTTTTGTCAGTTGTATATAGATCTGTTTCTGTGGTGTCATGACAACTTCTCATTTTCTTCTTTCCTAGGTCTTTCAGAGCCTTGAAGACCACCATTTGGAAGTAGTGGCTTTTTTCAGGGAGAATGGCTTTCATGGCCTTCTTGCTCACGACTCTGAGTATGCGCTCTACAATATCCCGTCCTACTACAGTTCCCATGCTCTGAAACTGAGCTGGAATGGGAAGAATCTCACAACCAACCAGTTCCTCATGCAGGAAGTGGCCAAGCAGCTGGGTTTAAAGCGAATGAATTTTCCCATATTTGCTGCACTGCTAGGTAGGTCATCTAAAACAGGATCCATCAAGGCCGGCCTGAGCTATATGAGAAAGACTGTCTCAAAAACAAAACATAAAGTTCTCACACCATGTAATGCTTTGTAAAAAGCAGTAGGCCATGGGGGATTCTTAATAGAGCATCCTAAAAACTCAGTATTTTTTGAATGTATTAGTGATAAGAATGTGAGCAAAAAAATGTAAGTTGTGAACAGGAGCATCTTATGAAGTGTTGCATGATATTCTAGGACAGCATTTTAATTCTCATAAACCTTCTGTTTTGTTCTATTCCAGGACTTACAACAGAGCCCTATGTTTCACTAGTCCTAGGTAGCTTTGTTTCTCTACTCAGACTGCTAGGGTTTCTTTCAAAAATCAGGATTTAGAACAGGAAGATATGTGGACTATGCTTTTCTCTGTTTCATTTCTGTTGTTTATTATAATAATTTCTGAACAACATTCAGCAAAATTGTGTTTGCAGTGAAAACTCTATATCCACCACTTGTACCCCATCATTAACATTTTAGAGGACTTGCTTTCTCATGTACCTAGTTGTTCCTCCATCCACCTACCTACCTTTTTCTTTTCTTCTCTGTTCTTTTCCTTCCTTTGCTTTCCTTTCATTTTTTGTTTTATTTTTGATCAGGGTTTCATTGTGTAGCTTAATCTGGCTTCATTCATAAAAGCCTCTTGCCTTAACCTTCCTAATGTTGGGGTTGCAAGCTTGTATCATTACATCCAACTTTCAGGCTTTCTTTTCTTTTTAAAAAATATTCATTTATTATTTATTATAATTTATTCATACAATTTATACAATTATCCAGCTGTAGCCACCTCCCTTACCTCCTCCCAGTCCCATCCTCATTCCTTCTTCTTCTTCCCCTATGTCCCTCTCGTAGTCCACTGATAGGGGAGGTCCTCCTCCCCTTCTATCTGACCCTAGCGTATCAGGTCTCATCAGAACTGGCTGCATTGTCTTCCTCTGTGGCCTGGCAAAACTGCCCACCCCCGCCCCAGATGGAGGTGATCAAAGAGCTAGCCACTGAGTTCACGTCAGAAACAGTCCCTGCTCCCCTTACTGGAGAACCCACTTGAAGACTGAGCTGTCTATGGGCTACATGTTAGCAGGGTGATCTAGGTCCTCTCCATGCATGGTTTTTGGTCAGAGCATTAGTCTCTGCAGCCTCCCCTGGGCCCAGATCTTTGGCTCTGTTGGTCTCCTTGTGGAACTCCTGTCCTCTCCAGGTCTTTCTATCTCCTACTTCCATAAGGTTCCTTGAGCTCTGCGCAAAGTTTACCTAAGTGTCTCAGCATCTGCTTCAATACCCTGCTGGGTAGAGTCTCTCAGAGGCCCTTTGTGGAAGTCTCCTGTCCTGTTCCCTGTCTTCTCCCATTCCCAATGTCTATCCTGTTTGCCCTTCTGAATAAGAATTAAGTATCTTACCTAGAGTCCTCTTTGTTGTTTAGCTTCTTTAGGACTATAGATTTCAGTATGTTTATCCTGTGTTATATGGCTAATATCTACTTATAAGTGAGTATATACCATGTGTCTTTCTGCTTCTGGGATACTTCACTCAGGATGATCTTTTCTAATTCCCACCATTTGCCTGCAAATTTCATGATTTCCTTGTTTTTATTTGCTGAGTACTATTCCATTGTGTAAATGTACCACAATTTCTGTATCCATTCCTCGGTTGAAGGATGTCTATGCTGTCATTTCAAACTAAATTATAGAATTGCTGATATTTTGAATTGGTTTTCCAAGTCTTGACAGCATGAGCATTATAATAGGCTAGTTTAGCTGTGACCTCTGCCCTATAAGCCCAGAGAATATCACTTTTCGTAATCTCATTGAATCAGCCAAGTTTTAGAATTAGATTTTATGCAATTCACTGAAGTCACACTCCCATGGATTCAGTTTCCTTATCTCAGAGGTGGAAATAGTAATATCCTATGGTGTGTGTTTGTTTGTTTCTTGAGACAGTGTCTCTTTGTGTAGACTTGGCTGTCCTGGACTCACTTTGTAGACCAGACTGGCTTCGAACTCACAGAGATCCTCCTGCCTCTGCCTCCCAGAGTAGTGGGATCGCAGCCATGTGCCACAGAGTCCAGCTCACAAGGTGTTATTCATGAGATTAAGTGAGAGGAGATATGTACAGTGCTTTGTACTTGTTAGGAAGTCAGTAATTTGCTATTACAAAATAAGGATAGCTATATATTTAATCCTAACACTCAGGAAGCAGAGAGAGGTGGATCTCTATGATTTTTTTTTTGAGGCCAGCCAGGACTACATAGAGAAACCCTGTCTCTGAAAACCAAAAAAAAAAAAAAAAAATGCAGCACAATTACATAATAGTTATTTAGTACCTACAATAATGGGTTTTAAAGTCAGACAGTCCTAACTTTTTGTTCTAGTATAGGCCTATCTCAGGCCAAGTCATTAAACTTGTTTGAATCTCAGTTTCCTTGTCTATAAAATGGAGATAAAATTATGAGTCTTGATCATTATAAAGGAGATATATATAATATAAAATAAGTAATTACCATGTATAAAGCTAGTATAATTAATTATTACATTAAGAATATAAGCCTCCTGGGTGTTCTGGCACACACCTTTAATCCCAGCACTGGGGAAGCAGAGGCAGGATTATATCTGAGCTAGAAACCATCTTGGTCTATTTACTGAGTAACAAGCCAGCCAGATGTGTAGTAAGACCTGTCTTTAAAAAAATAATGATTACAATAATATAGGCCTGCCTGTGCATGGTAGAACACTGCTTTAATCCCAGCATTCAGGAGGCAGAAACAGGCAGATCTCTGAGTCTGTGTCCCACCTGGTCTACAGAGTGAGTTTCAGGCTAGCCAGGGGCTATTTAGTGATATCCTATCTTAAAAATACTGGAGAGGATGTGGAGAAAGGAGAACCCTCCTCTATTGCCTGTGGGAATGTAAACTTGTACAACCACTTTGGAAATCAAAATGGTGCTTTCTCAGACAATTAGGAATAGTGCTATCTCCTGATCCAGGATACCACTCCTAGGCATATATCTACAATATGCTCAAGTATTTAACAAGGACATTTGTTCAACCATGTTCATAGAAGCTTTGTTTGTAATAGCCAGAAGCTGCAAACAACCCAGATGTCCCTCAACTAAGGAATGAATACAGAAATTGTAGTCTCACACAATGGAATACTACTCAGCAATTAAAAACAAGGAAATCATGATCTTGCAGGCAAATGGTGGGAACTAGAAGAGATCATCTTGAGTGAGGTATCCCAGAATCAGAATGACACACATGGAATATACTCATTTATAAGTGGATATTAGCCATACAATATAGGATAAACATACTAAAATCTGTACACCTAAAGAAGCTAGGCAAGAAGGAGGACCCTGGGTAGGATTCTCAATCCTCACTCAGAAAGGCAAATAGAGGAGGGTTCCTCTTTCTCCACAACCTCTCCAGCATGCGTTGTCACTTAAGTTTTTGATCTTAGCCATTCTGGTGGGTGTAAGGTGAAATCTCAGGGTCATTTTGATTTGCATCTCCCTGATGGCTAAGGACGCTGAACATTTCTTTAAGTGTTTTTCTGCCATTCTATAATCCTCTACAGTCAGTTCTCTTTTTAGCTCCATATCCCATTTTTAATTGGATTACTTGATTTGTTGCTTTTTAACTTCCTGAGTTCTTTATATATACTGGATATTAGCCCTCTGTCAGAAGTAGGATTGGTAATGATCCTTTCCCAGTCTGTAGGCTGTTGTTTTGTTTTGATGACAGTGTCTTTTGCTTTACAGAAGCTTTTCAGTTTCATGAGGTCCGATTTATTGATTGTTGATCT
>CM053742.1:110091958-110170664 GCA_028658305.1 Pachyuromys duprasi | reverse complement strand
CATAGTGTAAATATCAAGCACTGAGATTTCTAGAACATATGGTAAGTGTATCTATGAAAAAGCCAAACCGTTTTTCACAGTAGCTATCTTTTTCCTTAGCCATCTTTGGTCAATATTTTAAATGAAATTTTCTGTATTTGTGTGTGTGTGTGTGTGTATGTGTGTATGTGTGTGTGTGTGTGTGTGTGTGTGTGTGTGTAGAGAGTGCATGCTATAATGCTTATGTGGAGATTAGAAAACCAACTGAAGGAGTCTGGTCTCTACCATTGGAATCCAAGTCACATGGTCAGGTTTGTTGGCAAGCATTGTCTTGCTAGTCCTGATTTACTTTGTCCTTCTAAGCAAGTACTGTACCCAATTCAGCTATACCCACAGTGCTAATCATTGTTTTAGTTTGTATTTATAAATGGCTCATAGTGAACTTTTGTGAGCTTGTTGTTGTTGGGTTTTTATTTGTTTGTTTTTTGAGATAGGGTTTCTCTGTGTGGTCCTGGCTGTCCTGAACTCACTTTGTACACCAGGCTGGCCTTGAACTCACAGAAAACCGCCTGTCTCTGCCTCCCCGAGTGCTTGGGATTACAGGCATGTGCAATACACCTAGCTTGGATATTAAGCTTTAATGCATTATGCTCAGATAGAATATACTGTTATTCCAGTTTTTCTGAATTTTTAAAGATATGTGTTGTACAAAGATGTGGTCTACTTTAAAGAATCCCCTGTGTGCTGCTGAGTAGAATGTGTATTCTACTGTATTTGGGTAGAATATTCTGTAGATATCTGTTAAGTCTATTTATATATGTCAATTAATTCTTAAATTTATTTCTCTGTTATTTTTTTTATCTAGATGAACTATCTATTGGTGAAAGTGAAATATTGATTTCTCTCTCTCTCTCTCTCTCTCTCTCTCTCTCTCTCTCTCTCTCTCTCTCTCTCTCTCTCTCTCTCTCTCTCTCTGTTAATGAGAGGCTTTCTTTGTGTAGCCCTGACTGTCCTGAAACTCTTTCTGTAGTCCAGGCTGGCTTCCCACTGATAGAGGTCCCTCTCTCCTATGTGCTGGGATTAAAGGCATACACCACCACCGCCAGACTGAAAGTGTAGTATGGAAATCACCTACTATGTCTTTATTCCTGTAGTCTATCATTTTATGAAATTGATTACACTGGTTTGAAGCATATATGTTTAAGATAGTAATATCTTCTTGGTTAAGTGTTCCCTTGATTAGAATGAAGCATCCTTTATTTCTTCTGATTAGTTGTAGTTAAAGTCTGTTTTGTCAGATATTAGGATAGCCTTGCCTCCTTGCTTCCTGGTCCTGTTTGATTGGAGAACTTCTGTCCATTCTTTCAGTCCATGTCTTTTGATTAGAGAACTAAGGCTGTTAATATTTAAAGTTATTACTAAAGGTATGTGTTGACTGCAGTTATTGTGGGTTTTTTTAAATTCAATTCTGTGAGTCTACTGTGGTCTACTGTTTTTTTTGTTGTTTTTTTTGTTGTTGTTTTTTGGTTTTTGTTTGTTTGTTTGTTTGTTTGTTTGTTTTGTCGGCTGTGTACATTCGCAGTTCAGTGGTGAATTCAGCTGTTCAGAAACAACTTTCTGGTCTTGTTTTTTGAGCCCCTCCCTTTTCAGCCCTCCTGCCATAAAGTCAGTACATTCATTCCCCAATTTTATTTTATATGTGTGACTAGGCCTATGATAGAAGAGAAAATTACATAAAATAAAGCATTGCTCTTCTGGCCAAAACAGGAAGGTTTTGTCATTCCATCTTAGTTTTCCCTTTTCCCCCATTACTTCTACTGCCATAGGTTTGATTCAGCCTAGCCTCAAGGGAACAGGGAAGGAAAAGACAAGGAAAATGTGATTCCTGTACACTCTCTTAGTTTCTGAAAGACTTTTGTCATCCCTCAGGCAGAACTAGACAGGGTTTTCTTTTGGCACGCTCCTTCTCCCAGCAAATGGATAGCTGTGGGTTCTATTTTGCATTGTATTCTTACCAGGAATATCAGAAGAACAAGAATTGCTCATCGCGCTACTGGGTCAGTTTACTTCAGGCTTTAGACTTCATGCATCTGCCCACTATTGCTTACCTATTAGAATTAGCTGTATGGTGAACAACATATTCTCCTATGTTGATGATGGGAATATACCCTGAGATACCTGCTTCTTGGTTAGCTGTGGGAACCCATGTTCACTTCCCCCTCTCAGTGATGAGACCCTACCCTGTTTGGCTTAAGCCTGTACATGTTTCCTCAGTCTCTGGGAGCTCATATGTGTATCAGTCCTGTTGTGTCTCGAAGAGGCTGTTTCCATGGAGTCACCTACCACCTCCGGCTCTACAGGTTTTTCCATGTATCTTCCTGAACCATTGGAGAGTGTGTTGAGGATGGCATCCCAGTTAGCATTGAGTGTTCCAAAGTCTTTCACTGCCTGCACCTTGTCCAGTTGTGGGCCTCTGTGTTAGTTCTCATCTACTGCAAGAAGCAGCTTCTTTGATGGTGGCTGGGCAAGGCACTGATATATAGGTATAGTAGTATGTCATTAGGAGTCATTTTATTGTCATGTTTCTTTAGCAGAATAATAGTAATAACTTTCTCCTAGGCTATGCCTTATCTAGTCTCAAGTTCTTGGCCACTTTAGCAGTATCAAATATCAGTTCCAGCTCATGGGAACGGGCCTTAAATCCATCTTTTTCAACAAGTGGTTAGTTATTCCCATAGTTTTGTGCTACTCTTGTAGCAGTGTCTCTGGCAGGCTCTGTTATGGATCACAGGGTTTATTGCTGGGTGATGCTGATGATTACCTCTTTTCTCCAGTAGCACGCAGAATAATTCCCAACAATATAAACACTAGTCAGTATGTGTGAAGCTTCCAGTTAGGCTCCAGCTTGACTTCTCCATGTCTGTTACAGAAGTAAGTGTTGTTTTCAGCAATAGGGCCTTTACCATCAGGTTGTTAAGAGCAACCAATATCCTTGGCAGTTGGTTGCTTGGGAACAACCCATGATGTTTGGGAACCTCTTTGGTAAATTCAACAGAATTTAACCCATTCTTGCCACTGGAGGTTTTCCATGATGTTATAAAATGTCTAATTGGGACATCATCTCTACTATTTGGTGACTCCATTCAAATTTCTTTATGTATGTATTTTAGGAAGCTTCTATAATAGTAGATTTCCATATGGTTTTTAAAAAATTTCTTTCGTGTTAATTGTCTCTCACCATATTCCTTCCTTTACCCTTCTTTCCCATGCCCCTCCCTAGTTATTCCCCTTACTCTAGTTTCTCCTTTATCTTTCTATAACAGTATATTCTATTTCCTCTTTCTTGTGAGATCCTTTCATTCCCCATGGTCCCTGACTAAGTGCCTAACCTCTGTAGCATTCAGATTGTAGCACATGTATGGAATAGAAGCTAATGTCCACATATAAGATAAAACACAATGGGAATATGGCTTGAGATACCTGCTTCTTGGTTAGGGGTGGGAGGCCATGTCTGGTTTACCTCATTCAGGGTGAATTTTTTTTTTAGTTCTATCCATTTAAATGCAAATTTTATAATTTCCCTCTTTCAACAGCTGAATATTCTGTTTGTATAAATGTACTATATTTTCTCTAACTACTCATCTGTATATGGACATCTAAGCTGTTTTTAATTTCTGACTATTATAAATAGAACAGCAATGAGCATGGATGAGAAAGTGTCTATAGCAAGATACAGTTTAGGGTATATGCCCAATAGTGGTATAGGTGGATCTTGAGGTCGATCTATTTCCAACATCCCAAGGAACTGCCACAGTAATTTGTATAGGGGCTATATAAGTTTGCACTCCTACCAGTAATGGTGAGTGTTACCCTTAATCCACATCCTTGCCTGCATGAGCTGTCACTTGTTTTATTGATCTAAGCCATTCTGACAGACATAAGCTGAAATCAAAAAGTAGTTTTGATTTTTACTTCCATGATGGATGAGGATGTTGAACAGTTCTTTTTTTATCATTTTATCATATTCCATTTTTGATGGTGCCTCAAGTTACTCATTTTCTATAGATATACATTTGAGTTTCTAGTTTGAGAAAATTATGAAGAAAACTGCTATCAACAGTTCGTGTATTTTAGTAGATACACATACTCTTTTCTCTTGTAAGACTGCAATGCCATATGGTGAATATTTTTGAATTCGTAAGAGACTGCTAAACTATATTAGAAACTGCACCGATGTACAGTCCTACTACCAGTGTGATAGTTTCACTTATTCCATATTTTTGCCATTGTTTAAAGCCTTTACTGTAGCCATGTAATTGTATCACATTATGGTTTTGTATGCTGAAGTGATTTGGGTTTTAATGTCCGTGCCTTTAGAACTAAGGATTTCATCTATATGGTATTTTTCTAAGGGTATAATCTATAATCAAGGCAAAAAGTAAATGGGTATTGTATCTGTTTTTGGATAACTTATAATAACCAAATTTGAAAAATAACCTAAATGTCAGATATTATATATGTGATTATGAGGATGGTATATTCAAAATAATAAATTATGGAAGCATTCAGATATTAACATCAGGATAAAAGTTATATATATAATACTGTGTATATGGATTAAAGCAGACTGACTGTACTTAGGGGTGTATGGTACATACATAGAATACCAGAAATCTAGAGACTGAGAAGGGAGTGTCATGAGTTTGAGGCCAGCTTAGGCTCCATAGTAAATTCCAAGCTAGGATAGGCTACAGAATGAGATATTATGCCCAAGAAACAAACCAAGAGAAAGGGAAGGGACACAGTTCTTTTTAATGAGTATGCTTTTGGACTTCTGAGCAAGATGACTGGTTAGAGGCTGAATCAGAGTGAGCTAGTTAGAGAGGTGGGGTAAGAAAAAAAATAGACTTTATCTCAAAGAAAGAACTAGAGAAGACCTTCAGAAATCCACGAAAGAAGTACAAGGATATGAAAAAAAAAACAAACAAACAGATTAAAAGAAAAAAATAAACCAGAGGAAAAGAAGTCCTGCAAAGGCAATGAAAAATAGCTTAGCTTACCAGGAATTGTGGTGCATGCCTTCACTCCCAGCACCAAACCAGGGACAGAGCTGAGCCTGGAAGATCCCCTGGAAGATACAGAGAAATGAATGCTCTGCAGGAGACAGAATACAGCACATGCCTTGGCACTGACAGAGCTGTGCAGATGCAGAAAGGGAGATCATGTAGGGGACAGAGCCCTACAGAAGCTGAATGTATGAGAGGCAAGCAGGGAAGACCCTGAGACTAAGAAGAACTGTCCCTTTCCTGGTGCCCAGTCTTGTGTGACAGTCTCCAAAGTTGGCCCCAGCAACCCATCAGAGGAAGAGATCCCCGGAATCTTAGGAAAAAGGATTTCAAAGTGTGGCAACGGCTGTGGCATCACGATCGGCACTGAAGACACCAAGCTAAGCTCCCTGAGGAAAGAGTGATGGAAACGTGGTGAGAGCGGCAAGCTGAGAGTCGCTCAACTTGAGAGCTCTCGCCTTGGCCACAGCAGGACGAGCTGTGTTCTTCACAGGAAGTTGACCACCTGATAGATGGAAGGTAAACACAGAAAATGGGTCCTCTACAAACCAGATGGAAGCGTTGAGGAAGAATTTAATACCTTCTATGTCATTTTTTTTCCTTCTGTGTTTATTCATTTTATTTTTTAAACCTTTTATTTCTATTTTCTATATAAACATGTATGTATTTTTTAAATTCTTTACTTTTTTTCTATCTTTTAGACCCTTAATATGTACACTTTGGTAATTTGTATACTCTAACTAACTTGTATATTTTTCAGCTGTTTTTTTATACCTCTAACCCATATATTTTCTGCTACTCTACCTTCTCTTACACTCTACCCTATTAATTCCCTACTCACTGTTTAAATATGTTAGCTGTTCCACAAGGGACACTAGTATTCTTATCTCCAAACCTTACTGGAAAATCAAGTGAGAAACACAGTGTGTTTTCCTTCAGCTGTGTCTTCTGTCAAACTATCCTGATTTTTACTACAGTGGATTTTCATGAGCCCAAGCGGGCTGTCTAACTACCAGGAAGACTGATATAAAACAAACAAGGACCAAGAAGATGGCATCGAGTAAAATACTTGCTGCACAAGCATGAGAATCATAGTGTGAATGCCTAGCATCCACCTAAAAAAAGCTGAGAAGAGCTGCATGTGCTTGTAACCCTGGCATTAGGTGGGGGAGGAGCAGAGACAGGCAAATCCTGGGAGCTACCCTAATTTCTTTCTCAGCCCTTTTGTCTTTTGTATACAAGAGGGCTACTGATTTTTTTGAGTTAATTTTGTATCCAGCTGGTTGAATTTTTGAGGTCACTCATGTATACTATCATATCATCTGCAAATAGTGATACTTTGACTTCTTCCTTTCCTAACTGAATTCCCTTGGTCTCCTTTAGTTGTCTTAATGCTCTAGCAAGGACTTCAAGAACTATGTTGAAGAGATATGGAGAGAGTGGGCAGCCTTGCCTTGTCCCTGACTTTAATGGGATTGATTTAAGTTTCTCTCTATTTAATTTGATGTTGGCTATAGGCTTGCTGTATATTGCCTTTACTGTGTTTAGGTATGTGCCTTGTATCCCTGATACCTCCAAGACTCTAAACACGAATGGATGTTAGATTTTGTTGAATACTTTTTCGGCATCTAAGGAGATGATCATGTGGTTTTTCTCCTTCAGTTTGTTTATATGGTAGATTACATCGATGGATTTCCATATCTTGAAACACCCCCGCATGCCTGGGATGAAGCCTAATTGATCATGTTGGATGATATCTTTTATGTGTTGTTGAATTTGGTTCCCAAGTATTTTGTTGAGTATTTTTGCATCAATGTTCATAAGAGAGTATTGACTACTCAGCCTACCCAAAGTGGCCAGCTTCTGATTCACAGGAAGATACTGACTGTCTCAAGGCAATAAAGCAGAGAGGGATAAAGAAAGATAAAGATATCCTCCTATGGATCTCACATTTCTGTACATGAATGTGCACACCTGCACACTCACATGCATGCATTACACACAGAGACAAAAACAGTGCGAAAGAAAAAACCATAAACTGGAGACAATACACACTCCAACAGATACATGAAATACAATAAAGAAACTCAAGAAATATGAGATAATACTCCACTTCAACACCTCTATAAGTATCCTCAAAAACATGGGGAAAAGATGAGCTAGTTGAAATGCCAGACATTTTCATGGTCCTACATTTTGAAAGATCAACAGCCCAATATAGGACTTGAATAAAAACACAGAATTTAATTCAAGACACAGAAAAAAATAACAAAACCAAGAACCAAAGTGGATGAAAGAGTCATTAACTTAGATGAAAACCTTAAATCAGGGAGAACATACTCACCAAGGAATTCAAGATGCTGAAAAAGAATCCAGCAGCAATTTTGGAAATGGAAACAGGAAATCATTTATATTAAAAACAGAAAAAATATCAATAGACAAGGCCAAGAAGAAAACCAAATCTCAGGGTTGGAGGTCTACATCTGAGTAGGGGGTCTAGGTCCTCTCCATGCATGGTCATTGGTGTTGGTATATCAATCTCTAGTAGGGAAGGGGAAACACCCCTTTCAGTGGACTAGGAGAGGGAAATACGGAGGAAAAGGGAGGGAAGGTGGGACCGGGAGAAGATGCGGGAGGAGGCTACAATCAGGAATATAAAGTGAATAAATTGTAACAAATAAAGTAATAAAACACAAAAATCAGCAAATCTGATCAAAACTTCCAAGAAGACCAAATTATATTCAAGAAACCAAAGAAGAATCTATGACAGAGGAGACGAGGCTGACATAAAATCAAATGGCTTATACAACATAATCTATTAAATTATAGCAATGAATTTCATGAACACATAGAAATACACATCAAAACACAAGAAGTGTATGGAACCTCAAATACATACAAATAAAGGAGAACCTCTATATGTATAATCAGCGTGTAAAATATACAAATCTAAGGAACAGTACTAAATGCTGTAAGGAAAACACACAAAGTAGTATATGGAAGCAGAAACAACAGAATAATGTCTAACCTGCCATCAGCAATCCTAAAAGCCAAGAAAGCTAGATACTAAATTACCAACAAAATGACACATCACAAGCATTGAAAGTAAACAATTGGCCAGGAGTGGTGATGCATGTCTCTAATCATAACAGTTGGGGAGGCAGAGGCAGGTAGATCTCTGATTTCGTGGCCAACCTTGTCCACAAAGCAAGTCCAGGACAGCCAGGGCGACACAGAGAACACCTATCTCAAAAAACAAATGAACAAACAAACAAAGACTAAAGAAAGCTTCACACATGAGAACACAGGAAAGAATGTATTTCATGAAAGCAATAGATGAAAAGAGGAGAACTGAGGTCTCAGTAATGTCCAACACATTAAGCAAGCAAACATCCATACTACTAGAGTGGAAAAACAACACTACCAATCAATCAGAATGAAAGAGAAAGCCAGAAATAATAGCAGACAAACCATGTTCTATTGCAATGGTCTTATCAGTTAAAGACAGGGGCAGGATTAAAAAAAAAAAAAAACAGGATTCGACTGTATGCTATTTTTTAAGAATCTCATATAAAAATCTCATATAAGGAAAGACTGAAAGTAAAAGGGTAGCTACTAAATTACCAATGCAATAGAAGCTGTAAATAAATTGATATAGCAATTCTCATATCTGATAAAGTAGATAACAAACCAAAACTAATCAGGAGAGAGAAAAGAAAGCCACTGCATGTTAATTAAAGGACAATGAATCAGAAGGCCATACCTATTGTAAATATATATGTACCAAATCATGGGAACCCAAATTTCATAAAATAAACATTAAAAGGCATAAACACATATAGGTAAGTTCTAATATAATAGCACTGAAATTTTTCAATTATCTTACTCTCATACCTAAATGGTTCTTCCTAATTAAAAAAATCATAAAAAAACTTCGGAAATAAATGATAACACAGATCAATTAGATTTAACAAATATCTACAGATTCTTGCACCGAACATATGAAGTGCATTCTTCTCACTGGCACATAGAGCCTTATCTAAAGTTGACCACGTTATAGGCTGACAGGCAATATTTATCAAATAAAAACCTGAAATAATGTCCTGTATCTTATCAGACACCAGTGGAATAAAACTAGAACTCGACAGAAAACCTAACCTCAGAAAATATACAAATACTTGGTTATTAAACAGTATACTTTTGTGTCATCAAATAAATGAGAGAAAACAAAATTTCTAGAATCAAATGAAAATAGTACAACAAACCAGAATATCTGGTATTTCTTCCAGTCAGTCCTAAGAATAAAATGTAAAGTTATACATGCTCACATTAAAAAAAAAAAAAAAAAAAAAGAACAGGTGGTGGGGAACGCTTTTAATCCCAGCACTTGGGAGGCAGAGGCAGGTGAATCTCTGAGTTTAAGGTCAGCCTGGTCTACAAAGTGGGTTCCAGGACAGCCAAGGATAAACAAAGAAACTCTATCTCAAAAAACAGAAGAAAACAAAATCAGATACCTGGCAACCTGGCTTTATGTGTAAAGACACCTGCTATCAAGCCCAGTAACTTAGTTCAATCACTGCAACTTATGTGATAAAGGAAAGAAATGACTCCTACAAGTTGTCCCCTGACCTCCACATGTGTGCATACACAATTAAAATAAACAAATGTAATTAAAAAAAAATCAGTGATCTTGAATAAAGAACCTAACTATGCTCCCTGAGACTTTAAAAACACATAAGAAGCCAAACCTAAATGCCCCAGATAGCAAGAAATAAAAAAAAGTGAAGGTAAAAATTAATTAAATAGACACTAAAAGAACAATATGGGGGCATGGGCCTGGAGAGATGGCTCAGAGGTTAAGAGTACTGTCTGCTCTTCCAGAGGTCCTGAGTTCAATTCCCAGCAACCACATGGTGGCTCACAACCATCTATAATGAGATCTGGTGCCCTCTCCTAGCATGCAGGTGTACATGTAGATAGAGGACCATCTACATAAAATAAATAAATATTTTAAAAAAGAAAGATACAGGGGCTGGAAAGATGGTTCAGTGGTTACGAACAATTGTTCTTGCTGAATACCTGGGTTCAGTTCTCAGCACTCACATGGGAGCTAACAACCCTGTTACTGCAGTTTCACAGGATCCAGCACCTCCTTCTGGCCTTCATAGGCACTGCACACAGACCTATGTGCAAGTAAAACACCCATATATATAAAATAAAAACAATTAACCTTTAAAAACCAGAACCCACAGTGGAAGGAGAGTTTGTCTCAGAGGTTGCCTTCATATGCATGCCGTGTCATGCTCATGCGCATGTATGTAAACAAAAATAAGTAAACATTTAAAGAAAAGTCTTTTTAAAAACACTTTAAAAGGAGCCCATAGTTAGAAGGTTTTAGATATTTAGAGAGGCTTTTGGAGAGAGTTTAAGTGTTGAAAGAGACCTTGGATGTTTAAAGTTAAGTATGTTTGGGATGGAGAGATGGCTCAGTGGTTAAGAGCACTGGCTGCTCTTCCAGAGGTCCTGAGTTTAATTCCCAGAAACCACATGGTGGCTCACAGCTATCTGTAATGAGACCTGGTGCCCTCCTCTGGTGTGCAAGTATACATGCAGTCAAAACACTGTATACATAATAAATTTTTTAAAGTATGTTTTATATTTTGGTATTAATATTAATGTGAGATCTTGAGAATTAACAAGAAACAAAAGGTTATGGTCTGACAATCATATGTTTGCGTGTCAAGTGACAAGGGGTTAATTGTCCTGACTAGTTTTATGTCAACTCGACACAAGCTGGTGTCATTCAGTTAAGAAAATGTGCCCACCAGCTTGGCCTGTGGTGCTTTTTTTTTTTTTTCTGCCTGTGGAGCTTTTCTTTTTTTTTTTTAATTTATTTATTTTTATCTCAATCACAGGTTAGGTACTTTGAATCCCAGGCTTAGCCCCCTCCCCCATTCCCTCCTACCCTCCCACTCCCTCCCTCATCTCCCTCCTCCCCGCCCCCTCCAAGTCCACCAACAGGGGAGGACCTCCTTCCCTTCCATCCAACCCCAGCTTATCCTGACTCCTCAGGGCTGGCTGCAATGTCCTCCCCTGGGATCTAGCCAGTCTGTCACTCCCCGGCTTGTATGGGGGATGTGGTGCTTTTCTTGATCGATGATTGATGTGAGAGGTCCCAGATCACTGTGGCCATTCCATCCCCTCAGCTGGTGGTCCTGGGTTTTATAAGAAAGAAGGCTAAACAACCCAGGAGGGGCAAGCCAGTGAGCAGTATTCCTCCATGGTCTCTGCATTAGCTCCTGCCTCCAGGTTCCTGCAGTGAGTTCCTGCCCTGATTTCCCTCATGATGGAGTGTGACCCGAGAATTATAAGATGAACTAAACCCTCACCTCCCTAAGTTGTTTTTTGGTCATAATGTTTTATTGTAGCAATAGAAATCCTTAACACAGCTCCCAAAACATGAATCTAGAGTTAGTCCTATGGGTGTAGAGTTGGCAGCCTGCAGAGAAGATAGGAGAGGAAAGAGCCAGTCAAAGATGACTCTTCATGAAAGCAGGTTCAAAGGCCACAGATCTGGAGCTAGACCTTTAAGTGTGAAGGTAGCTATAGCAGGGGGAAGAAAATTGGAGATTTGGGGAAATGGGTGATGGGGAAGGGAGGAAGGGACTTATCCAGGCAAAGTATCTCAGCAGCAAATAGAATTCGTTGCATGGTGTAGAATTAGGCTTCTGATTTGCAGATGAGGGGGAATGGAGGAAGGGATGGCGCAGGGGAGAAATGATTGACATATTGGGCAGAGGGGATTTACATATAAAGATTGTTCAAGGCCACAGGTCTGGAACTAGGCTTGTAGGTTTAGAAATGCAGTGGGTTAGAAAAAGGGTAGACTTTTTGTTTGTTTTGTTGTTTTTGAGGCAGGTTCTTACTGTGTAGCTCTGGATGGCCTGGATCTGACCATGTAGACCAAACTGGCTTGGAACTCACAGAGACCTGCCTGTCTTTGCCTCTTGTGTGCTGGGAGTAATGTTTTTCCCCATCTAATCTTATGCTGTCTTGGTTGTTCTCCTGGGTTTTTAAAAATATTTTATTTCTGTTATCATTTTGACTTCCAATGTAAACATTGTATGAAAAAGACACTCTCACGTTGTTTCTTTTTCTGAAAATCTGATGTTCCAACATTCAGTCTAGGACAGAAGACAAAATAGAACGATTCAAGAAAGCAGTTGAGTACTATTCAGTCACAACCAAACTCTCTTCACTGCCAGTGGGTCCTTCCTTTCTAGGTAAGGCTTCCAGCTACTGTTAAATTGACTTTATCCTTAGGGCCAGAGTGGAATCCCTTGTTTCTGCCTGTGTCCTGCCTTTTCACCTTTATAGGTATGGGGATAATGCTATATCCTTAGCTTGGGCTCCTTCTAATACTAACCCTCATTGTGACCCGGTGTATGTAAAAATAGCCCTGTCTTTGGCAGCAAGCTCAATTTTGAATTCTACTTCTGTTGCTTACTAGCGGAGTGATCTTGTCACATTTCATTTGTATGAAACATGGCTCACAATACCTACTATGTAGGGTTGCTATCAGATTAAATACCTTATATAGGATCCCTGGCATGCCACTTATCCATACCACCAGTATTATACCAGACACATGCTATCTGACCACAGAACCTTCATGTCACTTACTTTCTTGATAGAAAAGGCTAGGATTAATTGCTGCCACTGTAAATTTGGCAGGTTTATCAAAGTGAACGGGGAACTTAGTTCAGAGGAATTAGCATTGAGTATACCACACAAGGAACAGCTTGTAAATACACCTATACATAATTTCAGGCTCACAGGCTCAGTTTAGATATCTGGAGGATGTCAAAGAGTGCATAAGAAAATAACACAGGGAACAAAAAAAAAATCCAGATTTGTGGAATAGCCCATAGTAGTCAATTAATTAAAATGTTTTGTGGTGCTAGGGATCTAACCCATGGCTCCGTGCATGCAACACAAGTGCCCCACCAGTGTTACATATCCTCAGATCATAAAGTAGAACTTTATAACAGATTTATTTCATGCAGTGATAGTTTAACAGGCTGTAATAAAGATGGTAAAATAATTAGGATTGGCTGAAGCATAGCACTTTTCTTGTCTTCAGGCTTTCGAAATAATCGGCTTGGAAATCCTCCCCTTCCACGGAATCAAATGGGTCCTATTCCTACTGGAAAGCCAATGGTAAGTGTTTGCTTATCATGTATTCGTTAAGAGGATTACAGTCACTTGCTTATGTTAGACTGGGGCTCATTCCTGATTTTTATAATCCGAATTGAGGAGTTAGGATGATTCAGGGTTAATTAGACTGTAAATATGTATGTTGGATAATGTCACAAAATATTTCTAAAAGGTCTAGTTTAGTTAATTTTCCTGGCTGGTAAATTATTTCTTAATATTTTCAGTATGTACTTCATACTTTAACAGTTCCTACTATTGGCATCATCTACTATGTCAAAGCTTCTGAGGAAACCGCCCTGTATCCAGGTAAAATGTTAAATAGTTTTTTTTAATCTGTTTTATCCTTTAGTTTTCTCGCCAGGTGCCCCAGAAAATGAAATATCCACCACCATTTCCAATGGGACCAAACTCGTCTCTTCTCTTCTCCCATAGTGTGGGGGATTCCCATGCTTTCTCTGAGGACCCCATGCTACAGGACAATTCCTTTGCCAACTGGGCTATTTCTTATGACTCTTCTACACCCCAATTTCCTAATTGCCTGACTTCTAAAACTTCACCTCCTTTGGGACCAGATTCTTCCCACTCCTCCTCTGATGGTGATGAAGCAAATGGAGCTGGTTCTGAGTAAGTATTTGTATAAACAAGGATAACAAAAAATTTCAGAAGAAATATGGAAAAGTGTATGTACTCAGATTTCTTTTGTTATCCTTTGCCTTTTGGCTTTCTGCAGGTGGCAAATTCCAGATATCCAAGCCATATAGGAAAAGCAGTTGCTAAGGAAATCCTAATGTGGATGTGCTGTCTTTCTTCAGTTTGTGAGGAACATAGATTGAAGGTTAAAAGAATAAAATAATTTATGTAGTTGAAATATAGAAACAGCTCCTTAGTAATGAATATAGGTCTCATAAACTGCCTTTATTGTTTTTTAGAGTATTCCTCTAAGGAGATTATTTCTGGGAATCAGAGCAACATTGAGATTATAATTTTAATTATTTTCTTAGACTATGAGTAGCCTCTCAACATGATGTCTTAAAGGTATTAAGGATCCAGAGTGACTTCCATGACTTTTGATTCTTTGGTCTGTGTCAAGTGAAGAAGGCCAAGTAGACCATGATGACCACTGAAACGAAAGGTGTCAAGTCCAGTCCTAATTCAGTGTCTTGACCATCAGGGCATTTGTGAGAGGGCTTGGGATCAGGACTTGAGTGGAAATATCTTCATCAACTTTCCTTTTTCTGTCCTATATTGTTTCTGATTTTTTTTTAGTCACATCACAGAAACACAACAGCCTGGATGGGAAGATCCAAGTGGTGACAGAGGATCTTGGGTACAGCCTGTTGATGCTGGAGTTACAGAAACTAGCATAGGTGGCGGTGAACATCACATCCCATCTCTGTTATCTATGTCTACAAGGAACCACATGGATATCACCATTCCACCCTTACCTCCGGTAGCCCCAGAAGTCTTGAGGGTTGCTGAACACAGACACCGAAGGGGTCTTATGTATCCATATATTTACCATGTCCTTACTAAGGTGAGAGAACACATACATATCTACCTCCCTGTTCTCTGTAGTATTTCCTAGTTACTAAGTCACAAGGTTACCAGAGGAAAGTCTGATGATTCTTATTTTTATTCAGGGAAGGCAGTCCTGGAGATTGAACCTAGGGTTTTACATGTGAGGCCAGCACTGTAGCATTAAGCTATATTCCCAGCCCATTGAGCATTGCATCTCAAGAGGTATAAGGAAATCATGTGTGTTTGTGCCCTTCCTTGCATTAAGGGCCTCAGAAAAGAAGAGATTAGTAGGAATTGAGACGAAGCAGTAAATAAATACTCTAAGAAGTGTAAATTGTAAAATCTATGCTAAGTTGATAGAGTGTGCTTCTGAAAGGACCATCTAAGAAGTGGTCCTGCCCCCTTGTTTCTTATCTCCTGCTCTTCTTCTACATACCTGCTCCCTTCCTCTGGTCTTAACACACTAACTCCCAACACAATGTCTAATCCAGCACAAGGAGACCACCAACAAAGCCAACAAATTTGGGCCCAGGGGGTCCTGCAGAGACTGATATACCAACCAAGGACCATACATGGTGAGGACCTAGACCCCCTGCTCAGATGTAGCCCATGGGCATCTCAGTCTCCGTGTGGGTTCCCTAGTCAGGCTGCCTCTGGTACAGACTCTGTTGCCTGATCTTTGATCACTTCCCCCTGACAGGACATCCTTGCCAGGCCACAAAGGAAGAGGACACAGGCAGTCCTGTGAAACTTGATAGCCTAGGGTCAGATGGTAGGGGAAGAGGGCTCCCCCTTTCTATGGACTAGGGGAGGGGGATAGAGTGGAAGTGGGGAGGGAGTGTAGGACTAGAAGGAGATGAGGGAGGGGGCTACAATCAGGATATAAAGTGAGCAAATAAATTACACACACATATGTTATATTTGACATAATATATTATATTATATTAGACATTATTTATAATGTCTAAACCAGGCATGGTAGCAACCTTTTAATCCCAGCAATCTGGAGGCAAAGGCAGGTGGAGCTCTGAGTTCCAGGCCAGCTTGATCTGCATAATAAGTCCCAGTCAATCCAGAGTTATATAGTGAGACCGTGTCTCAAAACAAAATAAAACAAAACAAATAAAATGTGTAAGGTAGATTCTCCCTGATAGTCAAGTATAGTGCATCAGATATGAGACTTTACAAACAGAACATAACTTGTAAACTGGCTGTAGTCATCTGAGCTTCTTACATCTTCCTTCTAATCTGAAATCTCTCTGAATAAAAATAGTAAATTTACTTGACTCTAGAGCCTACAGTTCATTATTTGCTTTTTTCAGTTCTGTTCTAAACCTTGAATTCATTTTCTTCTTTTCCCTGGGCCATTTTCTTGTTAGGGTGAAATTAAAATCCCTGTATGTATTGAGGATGAGTGTAACATGGAGCTGCCTCCAGCTGCTCTCCTGTTCCGGTCAGCCCGCCAATATGTGTATGGAGTTCTTTTTAGCCTAGCAGAGACACAGCGGAAAATGGAACGTCTGGCCATAAGGCGAAGATTACCTATGGAAGGTAGGTGTTGTTTATAGCTCTTCTAACTATGACAGTCTCCCTACACTTGGCACAGGGCACATACACACACACACACACACACACACAGCATTTGTGAGCATATCATAGGCTGTAAATCATTCTTTAAGAAAATGCATCATTCACCACATTATACAATGAAGTAGGACGTACACAAATGTAAGCCCCAATAATTAAATCATGAAACATTCAGAATATTTATTACTTTTAAAAACAATAGTTGTAGACTTTTAGAGTTCAGAACTTTATCTCATAGTCTCTCTTCCTCTGTGAGGTTTTTATTTTAGAAAATGATTCTACAGGTAGTTGAAATTATTAGATTGTTTTAAACTATAGAATGACTTAGTCAATTGAGTAGATCCAAAAGAATTACATGAGTTTCTACTTCTATGACGGTAAATTAATTAAATATACTTTCCTTATTCTTCTTGCTAAGTACAACTAAACTTTTGGGACATTGTGTCTGGGGAAACAAACACCACAATATAGTCCTGAAAGCAGAGACTGTTTGATGCCCTTGCAACCCTAAGAATGCTAAAGTACTGAGTTCTCTGGGTTTCTTTTAGTCTCATATGTCACAGACTGGATGTAAGACATTTTGACAGAGAATCCAGAAGTATCAACCACTGCAGACCAATACCCTCTGTCTGGAGGTCTGCAAAGGACCAACTTCGCAACACAGAAGTTTTTATGTAAAAACTGCTCTTTATGAGCCAAGCACCACAGAAGAAACTGTGATTTACCCTCACCCTTTCCCTTACCAGCAAAGATCTCTATTACCAGGCTGTACTGAAGAGTGTTGCTTTCCCAGATACTACTGTAGAGTTATTAGGCAATGTCAACTGAGGAATTAAAGCATACTCTTCCACCGTAAGCAATGAATAACTGCATTCACATACTACTGTATTGCTTAATTAAATATAAGATTTGAATAAGATTCAGAATCTTAAATTAAAATTCATGTATTTGGACTTAAATTGAAAATTTTTATCATACCAAGAACTAGGAAGGCTTAAAGTTCAGATCTCAAGCAGACTAGAAAGAAAATGAACACCATGATGCTAATTAGAGAAGAATTTCAAAGCAACTTTCATAAAAAAACATTTTTAGCAAATAATTATAGATGTTATCAAAACAAATTTAACATAGACAGCCAGCTAAACGGCTCAGTGGGTTAAAGTATTTGTGCAAACCCCTGGAACCCACGGTGAAAAGAAAGAGCAACTCCTGAAAGTTGTACTATGGCCTTCACACACATGCCAAGGCATACACATATGTAACACACACATACCACATAAAAATTTTAAAATTAAAGAAGAAACAATATTTATATCAAATGGAAAGTAAGACCTAAGAAAAATACAATAACCCAAGTAAAATCTTTTCTAGTTATGGGGTATGCTTTCATCCCAGAACTTTGGTGGTAGACGAAGAAAAATCAGGAATTCAAGTTCATCCTCTAGGCTACATAACAAATTTGAAGACATCCTGGGCTGCATGAGAACCTCTTTCCACAAACAAACAACAAAACACAATGTTCACGAATAGACTAAATGGTACAGTGGGCACAACAGCCTGAAAAAAAACAAAGATCTGTAGGACTATAGAAAAAGATCTAATATTTGTATTGCCAAACTCCCAGAGAAAATTCGAATGCCATCTGTACAAAAATTCCATAATAAAGCTAATTCCTTTATATGATCTATACCTTTAAAGGAAACATAATTATAAATAACAGGTGGTCTCTGATCAAAAGCCTTAGAATTCAGAAGGAGATACTAAGACATTTTCAAGTACTGAAAGAAAAGTATAACTAACTGTCATAGTTACTTTTGTATTGCTGTGATGAAACGACATGACCAAGGTAACCTATAAAACAAATGTAATTGGGCTTATGATTTCAAAGAACTAAAATCCATGGTAGTGATGGTAGAGCAAAACTGTGGTGGCAGGAACAGTTAAGAGCTTTTATCTTTATCCACAATCATGAGACAGAAAGAGAGCCCACGGGGAATGGCAAGAGTCTTTTGAAACCACAAAGCCTACTCCCAGTAAGACAACTTCTCTAGCAAGGCCACACACCCCATCCCTCCCAAACAGTTCCACTAATTGGATACCAAACATTCAAACATATGATCCAATGGGGGCCATTCTCATTCAAACCACCACAGCAACATACAATAATTTATCAAATAAGATGCTTTAGTAATGAAGGAGAACCACGTTAATTTCTTTTACAAGCAGAATGGCTAAAGGCAATTCATACAGAAAAATGATAGTAAAATACTGAGTCTTGCAACATCAGAAAAGAAGAAAAAATGGTAAAAAGAACAAAATAATTGATAAACATAAAAAGGACATGCTTGAAGTTTCTAAATTGTGTTTCACTGGAACAAGAATTATAAGACTGTTTCAGTGTGTAAATAGAAATTATTTAGGGCCAGGGAGACTTAGCAGTTAAAGTCCCGCCACCAATGACAATCTAAGTTTCATTCCCAGAACCCATGTGGTGGAAGCAGAAAACCACTTCTGCATGCAGGCTGTGGAATGAGTGTACCTACCCCAAGTACACACTAAATGAATAAATACATATTTTTAAAGAGAATATATTTTGGACAACTATAAGTGGAAGAGGATAAAATAGCTTTTCTTCTTTTGAACTGATGAAATATCAATATATACTAGTGTGATTTATTTATTTCCTTATTTACTTTTAGTGCTAAAGAGTCAACCCAAGCCCTCATGGATGCAAAGCATGCACTCTGCCACAGAGATCTATCCATGTTTTCTCTCTGTATATCTTTTTAATGCACATTATTGATATGAAATTGTATAGATAATGCAGCTGGTGATGTAGCTCCATGGTTGACCTGCGTGTAGTATGCCTAAAGTCATAGGTTCAACTTCTTTTACCTGTTCAAAAATATACAGAGATAGCCAAGCATGATGGCATACTTAGGAGGCAGACACCAGCATATCTGTGGGTTTGAGGTCAGCCTGGTCTACACAGGATGACCTTATGTCAAAACAAACAAAAAATATAGACAGAAATAACACTCAGAACCATTATTACAGATAAATCAAAATAGGATTCTAATATTAATTCAGGTAGTTCATAGGAAGTGATTAACCATAATGCAGAACAAGGACAAATAGTAGCAAAAATAAAATGATAGTCTTACTTTCTAATATATAATAATCACATTATTATGAGTACATCATAGATTAGTGAATATGTCCTGTAGACTGAATGTTTTTACATACCTGCCACATTGATAAGTTGAAATCCTAACCCCTTATTGGCTGGTTAACATTCATGAATAGGACTTGTATCACTGTGAAAGCAGCCTTGGAGAGTTGCCTTTTCTTTCTGCAGTGTGGAAATATAATAATAAAATAGCTTGCTGGGCTAGTGGCACACACCTGTAATCCCAGCACTAGGGAGGCAGAGGCAGACAGATCTCTGTGAGTTTGAGACCAGCCTGGTCTGCAAAGTGAGTCCAGCACAGCCAGGACTACACAGAGAAACCCTGTCTCAAAGAAAACAAAACAAAACAACAATAAAACAAAACAAAAAATAACAAGAAGATAGTTATCTGTAAATTAGAAAGCAGGACCTCAACAAATATATCCCTCTGCACTTGGATCTAAAACTTCTGTTTCTAGGAGTTTGTGAAATAGATAACTGTGCTTGATAAGCCATCTATTCCAGTCTATGGCTTTTTGAGACAGAATCTCACTGTGTAGCTTTTGCTGGCCTGGAACTCACTATATCAATCAGAATAGACTTAAACTCACAGAAATCCACCTGTCTCTGTTTCTAAGTGCAGGGAGTACAGGTGTGCACTATTACCTCTGCCTATGGTGATCTTTTTATAGCAATATATTAAGATAATATAAACATGAAAATTCTTTAAATATTAGCCTATGTCATGTGTATATAGAGAGTTGAGGGGCATCCTGAGTTTCTTAGCATGGTGCTGCCTTAGAAAAACAAAGAAACAAAAATATCAATAGAATTCAACAACATAAGGGGCTGGAGAGATGGCTCAGTGGTTAAGAGCACTGTCTGCTCTTCCAAAGGTCATGAGTTCAATTCCCAGCAACCACATGGTGGCTCAAAACCATCTATAATGTGAACTGATTCCCTCTTCTGGCAGGTGTAAATGCAGATAGAACATTCATATACATAAAATAAATAAATCTTTAAAAAAAAGAATTCAACAACATAGAATAAATATATATATATATATATACATATACATACTGAGATTTTGAATTCTCAAACAAAACCAAAACAAGTAGTGTGTTTTGTTTATTTGTTTTGCTAAGCAGGCTTTAGTCTGTTGTGGCAAGCTCAATCCAATATTTAAATTTATTTTTTTAATTTAAGATTAATCTACTGTCTAAATAAGGTAAAGAAGAAAATCATATGGTTATATTAATGGATACAGAAAAAGCACTGGAAAGAATTTGACATATTAATAATATATGAATATATAGCTTTAAAAAGTAGAGATTGAGAGGAAATGCCCCAGTTGGATGACTGGGTGGATACTTGCATCTTGAGTAACAAAGGACTAGAATCTAGGCTGTACTAAAAGCCATGATTTTCTGTGTGTTTTCACCTTTGTAAATCTACTTGATGTTGGATTTAAATGGCTTGGAGGTTTTGGTTTTGGAGACAGTTTCTATTGTCTAGGCTGGCCCACAACATCTGCTAAACTTCCAGAGTTGCTAAGATTTAGGGGCGGGGGGTTTGTTTAAGAATTTAAAAATCTTTTTTTAAGTTTTAATTTTTTATTTTTTAATATTAATTACAGTTTGTTCACTTTGTATCCCAGCTATAGCTCCTTCCCTCATTCCCTCCCAAGCCCACCCTTCTTCCCTCATCTCCTCCCTGCACCTTTCCAAGTCCACTGATAGGAGAGGACCTCCTCCTCTTCCATCTGACCCTAGCTTATCAGGTCTCTTCAGGAATGGCTGCAATGTCCTCTTCTGTGGTCTAGCAAGGCTGCTCCTCCCTCAGGGGTGGGGGATGGAGGTCAAAGAGCCAGCCATTGAGTTCATGTCAGAAATGGTCCCTGTTCCCCTTACGAGGGTACCCACTTGGGTACTGAGCTACCGTGGGCTACACTTCGGGAATATCCTATCATCTTTTATGAAACTAAGTATTCATATTATTCTTCCTTGGCTGTATTTCCTTGGTCTGGTATATCTACTTAAAAATGAGTTTCAAAGTATTTTAAAAACTATATGGCAGGGGATCTTGATATTTCCTTCTGCAAAGTAAGCATTATGTGCTAGTAAAATGTCATGAGTGTTCCCTTTTTGGGATCTTTGTGAGAATCAATGTGATAATTAGGTAGTGTATATACCAACTGATAAACAAATACATGTGGCTTCCAGTAGTTCCTACTGCTAACAATAACAATTACAGTGACAAAACTGAAAAGATATCAAAATTCAATAGATTCTGTCATTTGAGGGCAGCAAACAGTAATGTTCAGATTCTCTAGGGTCCATTTATCCTTGCTTTCTGTTTTTCAGTTCCTTCTGTGATCCTTAAAGAATGGTCTGCCTACAAAGGAAAGTCACCTCAAACCCCTGAGCTGGTATCTGCGCTCACATTTCGGGAATGGACTTGCCCTAACCTCAAGAAGCTCTGGTTAGGCAAAGCAGTCGAAGACAAGAACAGGAGGATGCGGGCTTTCCTGGCCTGTATGAAGTCAGATACACCCAGTATGCTCAATCCAGCCAATGTTCCCACCCACCTGCTGCTCATGTGCTGTGTACTCCGGTAAGCTGCAAGACAGACTCTCCTATTTTATTTTTTGACATCTTCTTCAAGTGTTCTCTTAAAGCGTTTCAAGATTTTAGTTTTATGCTTGACTTAGCCTTCAGGAACATTAGGAATGATTATTATATGGATAGTTTCAGTTTATGATCCCATGTCCTCATTAATACATGCATGAATTCATGTTTTATTTAACAATTTTGTAGATTCATTCGTTTCTATTTTATGTGGATGAGTGTTTGCCTCATGTTTGTATAGCATGTGCATGCAGTTCCCCCAGAGGCTAAAAAAGTCTTTGCACCCCCTGGATCGGGATTGGGAGTGACAGATACTTGTGTGCCACTATGTGGGTGCTGGGAATCAAACCCTGGGTCCTCTGGAAAAGCAGCAGGTACTCCTAATCACTTAACCATCTCTCCAGTCCTAATTCGCTTTATTTTAGTTTAGTTTTTGTTGCCAACAATCCTCATTCCTTTTTTTTCCATTTGTTTTTGGTTTTCTGAGACAAGGTTTCTCTGTGTAGCCTTGACTGTCCTGGGCTTGCTTTGTAAACCAGGCTGGCCTTAAACTCACGGAGATCCACCTGCCTCTGCCTCCCAGAGTGCTGGGATCACAGGCATGCACTACCACACCCGGCTCATTGTTTAATTTTTGGTTAGCTCACTTATTATCAAGAGTCCTCTTTTTTATGCATCCCTTGTTTCGGTTGATTCTCTCCCTCACCCCTCCTTTCTTGCATCTTTGTGCTCCTTCTTCCCAGTTAACTCCTCTTTATCCCTTTTCCATTTTTATTTCCATGTGTTCTATTATCCTTTTTCTCTTAAAGCCTCTTTTTCTCCCTTCACGGACCCATTATCTTGACCATACACACATTCAGTTCCACCTGATTACACATATATAAAAATTACCAGCTAAGATAGGTTATTAGAAAAAATGTGGTATTTCTGACCATAGGTTACTTTACATATCATTTTGTTTCTTATGGTTTTTCTTTATTTCTTTGAATTTTAATTTATTTTATTGTATTTAATATAATGATGTCTTAGGGTTTCTATTGCTCTGATGAAACACTATGACCAAAGCAAGTTGAGGAAGAGAGGACTTATTTGGCTTACACTTCCACATCACTGTTCATCATTGGAGAAAGTCAGGATAGGAACTCAAACAGGGCAGGAACCTGGAGGCAGGAGCTGATGCAAAGGCCATGGAGGGATGATGCTTACTGGCTTGTTCCCCATGGCTTGCTCAGCCTGCTCTCTTATAGAACCCAGGACCACCAGCCCAGGGGTGGCATTACCCACAATGGGCTGGGCCCTCTCCATCAATAAATAATTGATAAAATCCCTTACAGCCTGATGTTAAGGAGGCATTTTTCTCAGTTGAGGTTCCCTCCTTTTAGATAACTGTAATTTGTGTCAAGTTGGCTAAAACTAGTCAAGACAAATGGACTCTTGCTATTGTCTGAACTCCAGTACTGAAGTCGTCCTCTCGGCCTGGCCTCCCTAGCGGATTGGCCTACAGGCATAGATGCCTAGGTTCATTCAGCATTGTTGTTTTTAATACATCGACATTCCTATATGATTCCCTCTTCTTGACTGTTGGTTTATATTCCATCAAATACTATTATCACAGTAGTTTACTGACTAATTAGTGGATGCTTCTTCCAAGTAAAATCTTTGAGATTTTACTCAGTGTGTTCAAAAAATTTTACAAAAACTGTATTTGTTGATCCTATGTATATAGGTTATTGTTTGCATGTATGTCTGTACACCACATGCATGCAGTGCACACAGAGGTCAGAAGAGGCTGTACGATTCCCCAAAAATGGAATCAGAGATGGTTGTAAGCCACCATGTGAGTTCTATGAACCAAACCACTGAGCTATCTTTACAGTTTCCAGGATATATTTTCATGAGATGTTCATTTTAGTGTTCCTTTGTCAATGGATCTGGAGTAAATACCCAGGAATAAAACTTCTTTATCCATTAAACCAGTGGTTCTCACTGTTCTTAGCACTGGGACCCTTTAACACAGTCCTTCATGTTGTGATGACCCCCACAACCATAGAACTATTTTCATTGCTACTTCATAACTGTAATGTTGCTACCATTACGAATCATGATACAAACATTTTTGGAGATAGAGGGTTGCCAAAGGGGTCAGTCATGACCCATAGGTTAAGAACCACTGCTATAAGATATGCCTGTAATTTTGTTAGTAAATATTACCAAATTGCAATAGATTATAGCTGTACTAATTTATATACTTAGAATAACAGTTAGGTTCTTCTGTTTCTTCATATTTCCAGTTATAATTGTCACACAATCAAAATTCAGTAGATTTCATGCAATATGTAGATATTTATTTTTCTTTAACTAGCCATGAGGATGACCTTTTTTTCCCTTTTGATCATGTGCAAAACAGTTGCTCTAACCTTGAACTCTGTAACCTAGGTTAGCCTTCAACTTGGCTTGAGGCTGATCCTAAGTGTTGGAATTACATTTATGGACCACCACACTAAGCCGCAGTTTAGAGTTTTGTTTTCGCCTTTTTTTTTAATCTTGGGTAGCTCACTTTAGCCTTTCTGAACACTTTCTTTTTCACTGTAAATGGGAATAACAATTCTTCTCAGCCATTTGAGCATTTACATAATGCATGCATGGTCCCTCCTACATAATAGATATTCAGTATAATGTACTGGGCATCTAAGTATCTTGTCAATCAGATTGATGACCCATGATATTTTCCAGCAAAAGAATTACAGATATAGATTTTATTTTTCTCATGAGTAAAATGTTCCTGTGCCACAGGTAAAAATTGTCCCATAAAGGGGGCTAGAGAGATGGCTCCGCAGTTAAGAGCACTAGCTGTTCTTCCAGAGGACCTGGGTTCAATTCCCAGCAACCACATGACAGTTCACAACTGTCTGTAACTCCATTTCCAGGGGATCTGACACCCTCACACAGACATACATGCAGGCAAAACACCGATGTATATAAAATAAAAACAAATCATTAAAAATTGTCTCATATTAACTCTGAAATTGGGCATTTTGTTTCCTTCTTTCATAACATTTATTTCTTTTATTATATATGTGTATATACGGGTATATGGTGTGTATTTGCCACAACTCACATGTACAGGTCAGAGCAGCTTGTGGAAGTTGGTTCTCTCCTTCCATCACGTGAGTCCTGGGGATGGAACTCTGGTTTGTGAGGTTTGGTGTCAAGTGCCTTCAGAGCCAGTCCCATTTTATCTTTGCTCTAAATCTTTTCATAATACCATATTTTCCCATTTACTTGATTATCTTGTTTATGTGGAATGTGTCCAGGAACTACAGTATCTAACACAAATACAGTGTTCAGATATTTTAATAAGGCCTGTGAACATCAAAAGCGAAACCCTCAGGCGCCTGTTCAACCTGTTTGTTCTTAAACACATTTCTGACAATTTAGTCATCCGAGTCTCTAGTGCTTAACAGATCATGAAGGACCAAGGTAAATGGCATTTCTTTTCCAATTTACTGTGTTAAAATGCTCCTGTAAAAGCAGCTTACGGGAAAAAGAATTCATTTTGATTGTCAGTTCAAGCATAGGGTCATCATAGTCGGGAATAGAAAGTGGCTGGATCATGAGGCAGTTAGTCATGTTGTATGCTTTGTCCTGAAAAAGAAACACAAGGGTGGTGCTCAGCTGTCTTTCTCCTTTTTATACAGTACAGGATCCCAGATCATGGATCTGGGACACTCATAGTGGGTGTCACTATGGTGACACTCATAGTGGGTGCTTCTTCCCACCACAATTAATGTAATTAAGATAATCCCATCTCCATGGTGATTCCAGATCATATCAAGTTGACAATTGAAATTAATTATTACAATAAACAAAATAGATACTTTTACAGCCATTCCCTATCAATAGTAATGACAAATGATAGCACACTGCCCCAAACTCAAAGAAAAAAAATTGAAAGGTTACATTTCTAAAACTTCAAAATGAAGAGACGGTATCTGGAGGTAAAATTGCCCTATATTAATCAGTACCCCAATGTTTATTAAGTCATCAAAAACAGGTATTATTCTATTTCCTTCCATCTGCCTGTTGTTGATGTTTCTTATCCTTTTTAATAATAGTGCCAAATATATTGCCTCACAAATGAGGAAACAAACTTATAGAACAGCCACTGACAGTAATGACATAGGAAAATACAGTAGTTAAAGAATTTAAATCCCCATTTTTTCTGAGTACCAATCCCTATATTTTAAGAGGACAAAATATTTTTTTTATTTTTACCTGTTTTATTTTTCCTTTTCTTTTTTATTAATTATTTTTATTTTTATTAATTACAGTTTATTTACTTTGTATTCCCCCTGTACCTCCCTCCCTCCTCCCCTCCCAATCCTACTCTTCCTCCCTTTTCCTCACCCATGCCCCTCCCCCAGTCCACTGATAGGGAGGTCCTCCTCCCCTTCCATCTGACCCTAGCTTATCAGGTCTCATCAGGAGTGGCTGCATTGTCTTCCTCTGTGGCCTGGTAAGGCTGCTTCCTCTCAGGGGGAGGTGATCAAAGAGTTCATGTCAGAGATAGCCCCTGTTCCCATTACTAGGGAACCCACTTGGACACTGAGCTGTCATGGGCTACATCTGTGCAGGGGTTCTAGGTTATCTCCATACATGGTCCTCGGCTGGAGTATCAGTCTCAGAAAAGACCCCTGTGCCCAGACTTTTTGGTTCTGTTACTCTCCTTGTGGCGCTCCTGTCCTCTCCAGGTTTTACTATCTCCCCTTTCTTTCATAAGATTCCCTGCACTCTGCCCAAAGTTTGGCTATGAGTCTCAGCATCTGCCTTGATACCTTGCAAGGTAGAGTCTTTCAGAGGCCCTCTGTGATAGGCTCCTGTCCTGTTCCCTGTTTTCTCCCTCCTCAGATGTCTGTCCTCTTTGCCTTTCTGAATGGGGATTAAGCATTTTATCCAGATTTTTAACACCATTTTGGACCAGTAGATGGCGCAGTGGATAAAAGTGCTTGTTATCAAGCCTTACAACTAAATCTTGACCCTTGGAACTTAGGTGGTGGAATGTGAGGATTAACTCCTTAAAGTTGTTCTCTGGCCATACACAATATGTACATTCAGGTGTGTGTGTGCATACACACACACCTTTAAAAATGTAAGAAATGAAACCGGGCAGGGTGGCCCACACCTTAATCCCAGCACTTGGGAAAGGCAAGGCAGGTGGATCTCTATGAGTTCAAGACCAGGCTGGTCTACAAAGTGAGTCCAGGACAGCCAAGGCTCCACAGAGAAACCCTGTCTTAAAAAAAAATCATTTAATGTTTCTGTTGCATGTCCTAATGACATACCACAAATGGAAAAACATTTATTCCATAAAATCTACTAGGGCCACCAAGATGACTCAGCAGATAACGGCATCTGCCAGCAAGCCTGACAACCTGTTTAAATACACGACCCACATGGTGGAAAGAAAGAGCTGACTCCTACAAGCCAATATTTTCTGACTTCCACACATGCACCATGGCACACACATATGTACATGTATACAAACTATAGATTCAGAACATTTAAAACGTATTGTAAAAATAAAATCCACTATAGGAAGTTGTTAGTGGCTACTGTAGGGGTTTCTTCTCCTAGAGGGAGTCATAAAAGCAAAGGATTAATTGCATTTGCATGATCAGAAAAGTGATTAACACCATAAAATTGTGCCATTTAACACCCCAGGAGCGATTTATTCTAATAGTTAAGCAGTGTTAGTACTGTTGGGGATAGCTAGACATGGAGTCTTAAGGTGAGCGGCTTCTACCAGGAGGGACAGAAAAAGGATAATAGAAGAAACCAAGCAAACTTGCAGACATGAAGAATATTATGAAAACCTTAGACTGTGACTTAACAAGGTGGCACGGATGACTGGCTAGCTGACATGAATGACCTTGGTCCTACTGGTGAAACCTGAAACAGTACTTTAGAAATGGTTTTCCTGCTACTGCTGCTTTTCAGGTTGTGGCTTTGCCCAGTGGAAGCTGTGTTGATTGAAGCAGACAGCAGTGCAAGGAACTCTCTTAAAACAGTGTGACTATAATTGGGCCCAGTGCTGCTTACTGTTTAAACTAGCATTCTCATTATGTTTTTAAAACATCTGAATTTTAAAATCAATGCTGGTAAGTGTCAATTGGACTGAAATATCTGATGTTATTATTGAAATGTCATATAACAGGGATAGTTGAGGATGAAATAGAGACAATGAATCTAGTTACTGATAAATTACATGCATAAAATTTATATTGCTAAATGTGGGGAAAGAGACTCTTATTATATAGTTATTCAAATGCATAAAAGTAGAGAGAAATAACATGCAGAAAAGTTATGCTATTGTTTGGAGATACAATGAAAACCACAACTAATCCACTTACATGCTATTAGTAATGTGAAATGTTTAGCTGTCAGGCAAGATAAGTGATTCTCGTTTTACTTGAATAGAATTAAAATATGTAAATTTGACTAGTGGTATTAGACGCAAAGGAAGTGAAACAGAATTCTGTATCGACAACAATAGTTTGTTTTTTTTTTTTCCTAATGGAATTGGACATGTAGGTTTCAATAAGAAAGACAGTCTGAATCTACTCAAGGCATCAATAAGTCTATAGTTTTGAGTCAAGGTCACTCCCTTACCCTCACCTCTATTAAAGTGGGTCTATTTCAAGCAGGAATAGCCGAGAAGACAGGGACTCCTTCTCCCAGCTCCTATTCTTGGGCTGTTATTTTACCCTGGAAAGGGAAGGCTGCCATTTGTCATCAATCCCATCCCTGTGTCCAGGTAAGTGTGGCCAAGAGGATTATTGACCCCAATCACACTCATAAAAGGGAAGAAACTCTAACCCAGTGGTTCTCAACCTTGTTAATACTGTGACCTTTAACAGTTATTCATGTTGTGATGACCCTCAACCATAAAATTATTTTCATTGCTATTTCATAACTGTAATTTTGCTCCTGTTATGGATGGTAATGTAAATGTCTGTTATGCAGAATATTAGATATGTGACCCCTGTGAAAGGGTCATTTGATCCCTAAAGTGGCCATGACCCGCAGGTTGAAAACCACTGCTCTAATCCAAGGGAAGCTGGCTGATGATAGTTGAGGCTCTAATTGCCTCCTTGCAGTGGATGTGAATGGAGGGAGTTTTCACAACTTGAGGGGTGAACTGCAAAGATCAGGGCTGCCAACACCAGTGCTTTCATTTTTAGTGTGAACCTCTAGAGTAGAAGTATTACATTTCACACTAGGAAAAACACCCCTAGAGCCAAGAAAACAACAGAAGATCTTTGCTGGGGTAGGCAAACCATAAAGGTTTGTGTGTGTCCTGGATAGTTTTTATGTCAACTTGACACAAATTACAGTTATCTGAAAGGAGGGAACCTCAAATGAGAAAATGCCTGCATAAATTTTGGCTATAGGGCATTTTTTTTAAATTAGTGATTGATATGGGAGGGCCCAGCCCATTGTGGGTGGTTCTGGGTTCTATAAGAAAGCAGGCTCAGCAAGCTAGGGAAAACAAGCCAGTAAGCAGCACCCCTCCATGCATCAGCTACTGGCTCCAGGTTCCTGTCCTGTTTGAGTCCCTGTCCTGACTTCCTTTGATGATGAACAGTGTGCTTGGTCATGGTATTTCATCACAGCAACAGAAACTAGGAAATGAAGGGAGCGGAGACTGATAGGATTTAGAATAATATATGGAGAACTCTGTGTCTATAAGCATGTGGAAAGCACAGGGAGCCTTAATAATAAGCAAATAGGAAGCTGGTAGATAACTGATATAGTAAGGTATCAGAAGATCTGGAAGTTTTATAGCAAGAACCACAGAAAGGATCAGCCTCAGCTCATCATGGTGGTGAACACCTATAATCTCAGCACTCAGGGAAGCAGAGACAAACGAATCTCTAAGTTCAAGGCCAGCCTGGTCTACAAAGGGAGTCCAGGACAGCCAGGGTTACACAGAGAAATCCTGTCTTGAAAAACAAAACAAAACTAGCCTCTTGTCTTCCTGGAACCACAGTCAACTTGAGAACAGGAAAACTGAATATGCTAAATCAGGACGGGACATAGGACAAATGTCAAGTCATTCGCTAAAGACCCATACACTCAGACCCATCAATGAAGGATACATGACTCTATAGCACAAATGAAATACGACCTCTGACTAAAGATAGCCTGAGAATAACTCCCAAGAAGCTAAATTTAAGACTAAAATTAAATGTATCCTTTTAATCTGTATGACTCTTCTTAGGCATGACCTGAAAGAGATCTGCATGTTACTTGTCCCTTTCTGAATGTGCTGATGAAGTGTGTAACATCCTAAAGGCCCTGTAAAAATCTTACTCCTGAAATGTATTCAGTGGTAAAAGGTAAAAATCTAACTGACTGAGAAGACTTAAGCATATTCTTTAACCAGTTATTGGCTTTTGCTTATCACGAGTGACACAAAGTCAAGTTAGGATAAAAACAAAAGAGAAAATTTTCAACAGAGACATCAAATGTTGCAGTGTGCATGGAAAATATGCTTCACTGAATAAACAAGAGAAAATTTGACTAATAAAATTGACCATTCCTGATCAATCCACAGATCTCCAAAAGCCAAGCTAAGAAACACAAATATGTGACAAACAAATAATTCAGGCTTTCAAAGGAGACTAGACACTTAAAAGCAGTATAAATATTTTCAAAGAACCAAAATGAAGAGTTGGGAGTGTAGTTCTGTAGTGGTATGCTTGCTCAACATATACAAAGCCCCAAGTTTAAACTCTATCACTAAAAAAACAAACAAACAAACAAACAAAAACTCACTTGAATAAAGCCATGCTTGCAAAATTAATGAAGGTATGATAACAGATAACACATCAACCTGATAAAATTGGGAAATACCTAGGAGATTAGCAAAGCATACTTCTAAGTATATCTGAGGACATGCCAGAGACAAACAGATCATAAGGGTTTTAACCTAGTGAGTGCTTTAATACACTAATGCAGCCAGGCATGTTGGCACACACCTTTAATCCCACAACTCAAGAGGCAGAGGCAAGCAGATCTCTGTGAGTTCAAGGCCAACCTGGTCTACAGAGAGAGTACCTGGACAGCCAAGGCTACACAAAAAAACCCTATCTTGAAAAACCAAAACAACAACAACAAAAACCACTAATGGATTAAAATATGAGTATTCTATTGGAGGATGGCAGAACTGTGACAATTGAGGCCTAGTTAAGAAGAAATAAATCACTGGATGGACAGTCCCCTCATGTTACTTTTCTGCCCTGACTCTATGTCATCATACAAGCCGATCAGCCAATGCCCTCCTTTCACCTATCCCTCTGAAACCATGAATAAAATAAATATTTTTCTTCTCTTAAATGATTTCTGCTAGATATTTACTTATAGCAGTGATAAAACTGGCTACCATACTCATCAAGTAAACAACATCAATAAAAAGAAACTAGTAAAAAGAACCAAACAGATATTTTGGAGTTGAAAAGCATGTTAAGTTAGAAAAAAAAAAAGGCCAGGTCTATGGTACACATCTTTACTCCCAGGTGGTGGATGGATCTCTGTGAGGCCAGCCAGGTCAACAGACTGAGTTCCAGGACATCCAGGGCTATACAGAGAAACCCTGTAAAAAATAGAAAGAGAAAAAAAAAGCTATAAATGGACTTGGACAATTTAAGAATAACAATTGGGATGCTTAGCATGCACATGGCTTTGAGCTCAGTCCTGAGTGGACTCACAAGATAATTAAACCAGGTGTGGTGGTGCATGCCTGTGATCCCAGTACATGGGAGGCAGACGACACAGGCAGATCTCTGTGGGTTCAAGGCCAGCCTGGTCTACAAAGTGAGTCCAGGATAGCCAGTGCTACACAGAGAGACTCTGCCTCAAAAAAAAAAAAAAAAAAACAACAACAAAAAGATAATTAAATATAGAGTGCAGTATGTATTTTCAAAAATGAATAAAGAACAATTGAAGAAATTCAGACATAAAAGTCCTGAACTACATAGTAAATCAGTCCTGTAGTTATCTATAGAATCCCCGACCCAACACTACCAGAGTACATACATCATTTTTACGTGTGCATGGAACATTGTGCATAATAACAATATGTTAGGTTGCAGAACAAGACAGGATGAATGCAAGAGGATTGCAAATATTCAAAATATGATCTGTGGCAGCTGCAAATTAGAAATAATTCACAAAAGGAAATTTGAAAAAAGTCACAAGTATGTGAAAATTGAACTGCACAGTCCTGTATAATGAGTCACAGGAGAAAGCACAAAGGAAATCAGAAAATAAAGATGAATAAGAAAAAAATGGCAACATGAAAATTTATGAGCACATAAAACAATGCTGATAAATATATAGCTGTAAGTGCTTTTAATATAAAAGAAGAAAAAAATCTCAAACCAATAACTTAATTTTGTATACTGAAACTAGGGGGGAAAAACCAAAATTGAGCTCTACACATGGCCAGTCCTGGCTGTGTAGGAGACTGAGCAAGGAAAACTGCATGAGCCTGGTAGCTAAGCAGTGGAACAAGGGTACAGCTCGGCAGGAATGCACTTACCTGACATGTATGAGGTCCCAGATTTCTCCAGCACTGCACACTGAGTAAACCCAAAGAATCAGAAAGAGAGGAACTATTAAGTCTGCATTAGCTATAAATGCAATAAAGGATACAAAAAGAATAAAGTCAAAAGATACACAATTTTGTTCAGGTTTTTACTCGGGTATATTAATTGTACATCCTAAGGGGTCTCATTGTCATTTTCGAACATAATGAATTCTTATCACACCTCCAGTACTCTCTCTCACGATTCCTCCCACCATGACTAAAAAAAGGAAAGTGTCAAATAACTGAAATTTAGAATGGTAAATGCATATTATTTACTGCCCTTGGAAAAAATAAAGTATGGGGAGTAATATGCTAACAAATTAAGTAATAGATAAAATTAACAGTGCTAGAAAGTTATAACTTATTTAAATTAACTCAAAAATACACAAACTTACATTCAATCAAGTGATACTATTTTAACCTTTCCTTTTAAAAGTTTGAACACCTTTTCCATAAAATACCAAAACCAACTTTCCATGTTTATTTCCTATCTCAATTTCTTTCATACCTTAAGTAGAACTGAATTAGAGAGTCATCTTATTTTGGTTTGCTACTACTTGCTCATTTCTCTTTATTCTATAAAACTCGGTAATTCCCACATAGATTTTTAATGGGTTTTTAACATTTTTTTATTAATTACCCTTTATTCACTTTGTATCCCCCCTGCAGCGCCCTCCCTCCTCCCCTCCCACACTCTTCCCTTCCTCCCTTTTCTCCATGCATGCCCCTCCTCAAGTCCACGGATAGGGGAATGGCTTTAACAATATTAACTCATCCGTGAACATGGGAAGACCCTTTCTTCTTTTGTCATCTTTCTTTGGGGTGTTATAATTTTTGTCTGTTTAGCTATTCTTAACCTGTGGATCACTACCCCTTTGGGGTTGCATATCAGATATCCCACATTTCAGATATGTACATTACAATTCATAACAGCAGCAAAATTATAGTTATGAAGTAATAGTGAAAATAATTTTATGGTTAGGGTCACCACAACATGACCACAACTGCATTAAAGGGTCACAGCATTGGAAGTCTGAGAACCACTGATGAGTTAGATTTATTATTAGGTGCAGTTTTACTCAGTTTTGTTTTTGAGGTTATTCTAAGTTAAATTATTTTTATGATTATCTTTTTCAGCAAGTTCACTTTCCATCAGTGTGTAGGCTACTGGTTTTTCTAATTTTGATTTTTGTATCTTATCACTTTGCTTAAATTATTTATCAGATCTGATGAATTTCTATGGGATGTTTTAAGTATGAGATTGTACCTCTGAAAATAGAGGCACCTTGATTTTTTTTCCTTCCCTATTTAGAGCTCTTTGGTTTTGCCTTATTACTCTAAGATTTCCAGCAGTTTGTTGAAGAAAAGGGATAATAATAGTAGATACTACTTCACTTAGTCAAAGGATTATAATTTAAAAGACCATAGCAAACATTTTTTTAAAGATGTATTTACTTAATGTATACAATGTGGGTTTGCATGTACACCTGCACGCCAGACGAGGGCACCAGATTTCAATTTAGATGTTTGTGAGCCACCATGTGGTTGCTGGGAATTGAACTCATGACGTTTGGAAGAGTAGCCAGTGCTCTTAACCTCTGAGCCATCTCTCCAGCCCCCATAGGAAACATTTTTAAATGTTGAAAAAAATTGCAGGAAGTATAACTACTTTTGAGGCTACTGTACCATTTTCTTATTTTAAATTAAATGTTTTTTTTTTTTAAGCATGGCTTTGCACACAGTAAGAAATGCTTTATCAGTGAGGTACATGTCCATCTGGTTTGTCGTTTTTTTTAATCTTTAATATTTTTTTCAAAAATTTGTATTTTGTGTGTGTGTGTTTGTGTGCATGTGAGCATGTATATGTGTGTGTCATGGTTGTGTGTGTGTATGAGTGTATGCCATGTATGTACAGATGCCTGTGAAGGCCAGAAGAGGACATCATCTTCTGAAGCTTGAGTTACAGGTAGTTGTAACCTGCCTAATGTGGGAACTGAACAGGGTCCTCTCAAAGAGCCTCAAACCTTCTTAACCCCCAAGCCATCTCTCCAGCCCCAAATTTATTATTTTCTTAAAAGATTAAACATGTATATATCAGATAACTCATTCATTTCACTCCTAGCTATTGCTCCAAGAGCACTGAAAAGATATGCCCACAGAAATACTTGAATATTAATGGAAATATTAATCATAATAGCCAAAAAGCTCAAAGAACCTAATTGTAGATCAACTGGTAAGTGGACAAACGTACTGAGGTATGTCAATCACTGAAAAATTATATAGCAACTAAGTCAAATTACGGATCATGAATCAACCTTAAAATCTTTATGCCGAGGGCTGGTCAGGTGTAGAGTACATGCATGTGAGGACCTGGGTTCCACCCCTAGCACCTCAAATAATTATTATGCTAAATGTTTATGAAAAAGTCAAAACGATGTAAGTAGATGGATAGTTTGTGGACTAGACATCTTACTATTATAAACATGCCGTTCTCTTCCATCTATGGCTTTCATACAAGGTTTTTTAGATTCAATGAACTTATTCTAAGTTTATATCAAAAGTGAAGTCACATGGGCACAGGCACTAGCTACTCAACAAAAGTAAAAAGATCCTTTGTGCCTAATTCAAGGCCAGTCTGGACACTCAGTACAACCCTGTCTCAGAAAAAAAAAATAGGTACTGACCCTTCATAATTAAAACAATCTTGAAAAAAGGAGGAAATTACAAAATGGAGGCTTATTATAAGTGTCTAAGACACAGAGGTATTTGCTAACGATTGGTTTTGTGGGACAAAGAACTCCAAAATATGTGTCCACACTGATATATTCAATTAATATTGACAAATAGAGAAGCAGTTCACTAGACTGAGGGTTTTTTTTTTTCAACAATTAGTGTTGGAGCAATTGGATTAATCTATAGTCAGGAAAAATACTGGACCATAACTTAAAGCCCCATGAACTCAAAACTATCTAACTGCAAAAGGAAAGGAAAGCAGGACATACTTGGGATCTGGTGCTATGTGAAGAGTTCTTAGACTTGTCATAAAAAAGACTGATTCATAAGAGAAAATATGGATGAGTTGGACTTTATGAAAGTCTTATCCCTTGAAAGGCCACTAAGGTCTTTTTGTGCTGTTTTGGTCTGTAGAACTAAGGATAGCCATACCTAATGACAGTGTTGCTAGTCATTTTATTTTTGGTTTCCATTTTCTTTATGCTTTCCTGTTTTACAATGTTAAGTATCAAACCTCCTTTTTCAAAAGTACCTTACCACTCAGATCCAGCCTTTTATATTTTTCTGAATCAAAATGAACTTGAAGGTTTAGGATCAGAATGTAATTATTTATGTTACTTAAAATTAAAAATACAAGTGGTGTAAAAGGAAAGACTACCAAGTATTAAACCATGTGCATAATTTAAGTCAGTAAGATATTGGCTTGAAAAATAAACACAAAATTAATAGGCTAATAAACAGTCTTTGTATATATGAGAATTTAGTACCTAATAAAAGAGTTTTACCAAAGAACCACATACTGTGCTGTGTACTAATGCTGAGTGCTTTACATGTATGTTCATCTTTATTACAACCTTCTCAGATGTAGGAAGTACCAGCTCCATTCTAGAGATTAGCAAACTAAGTTTTCCAGAGGTTAAGCGGCTGCCTAGAGTCACAAAGTACTAGAATCTCAATGCCAAGGAAGTCAGCCTTCAAAGTATGTATTCTTTACCACTATATTCTATGTGTCTACAATATCACAGGAATTTACCATATGTGAATAAGTTATAGCTTACTATATAAATTATAATAGATTATGCAATAGTTGCATGAATCATGTGTAATTATATAACTCACTGAAAATGAAAAATATAGGCTTTATTGTTTTTTATATTTATTTATTTTATTTTATGTGTATGGGTGATTTGCCTGCATGTATGTCTGTGTACCATGTGCAAGCCCTGCCCATAGAGACCAAAAGAGGATATTTAATCCTCTGGAACTGAAGTTACAGATGGTTGTTAGTCACCATGTGGGTGCTGGGAACCAAAGCCAAGTCCTCTGCAAGAGCAAAAAGTATTCGTTACCAACTCTCTAACCTCCATGATATAGTTTTGCCAAAGAAACTCCTCAGTGGAATCATATAGTTTGGAAAATAGTACATGATGACCAGCAATAAATACTGGTATTTTTCATAGTAATTATTTTTTTTGCTGTCCTTACATTCTGTTGACTTATAATTTCTCATAATTTATTCAACACTAGTTGAAAAGCAACACTGATTCAGAAATGGAGTTTTGCATATGCTGACATTGACTTATTTGTTTAGCAAATATTTATTGAGTACCTGCTGTGTTGTACTTTATACTAAGGCTAGAGAGAGATTTCAGATTAACACTGGAGTATAAATCAAACCAAGCACAAACCTCTAATCCCTAATAAAGTAAGTTAATTCCTCCTCTGTAGAGCCTTCTTTGATTCTTTTTTTTTAATTTTTATTGCTTTATTACTGCTTTCCTGTCTTTTCTTTTTTTATTTATTTATTTTTATATCAATCACAGGTTAGGTACTTTGCATCCCAAGCGTAGCCTCCTCCCTCATTCCCTCCCACCCTCCCACTCCCTCCCTCATCTCCCTCCTCCTCGACCCCTCCAAGTCCACCAACAGGGGAGGACCTCCTCCCCTTCCATCCAACCCCAGCTCATCAGGGCTGGCTGCAATGCCCTCCCCTGGGATCTAGCCAGTCTGTCACTCCCCAGCATGTATGGGGCTTCTTTGACTCTTTAGATGCATTTAGTCAGCATTCAGAGCAGCCTGTACAATCCTGTCTTGTGTATTGTATTAGACTTTGTGTGAGCTTGCCTTTCTCTCACAGTTGACTACTTTAGGTCATTATAAAAAAAATAACATTCAAGATGCATGTACTTCAAACAATTCTGCTTCAGAAGCAGAAGGTTAAGTTTTTGTTGTTGTTGTTGTTGTTTTGCCTTCTTTTTTGCCATTTGTTTTAGTATAACCTGATTTATACATTGCTCATCCAATAAATATTTACCAATACTCCCTTTGTACTATGTACTAAAAGGTTCATGATAAGTGAGGAATAATAAACAAAGATGATCAAGAACATCAAAGATCCTAGACCTCCTGATAATTCACATACTTGGATAAATTCTTCATGGATAATTAGTAAAGCCTTCAAATTTTATTCTGTTAATCACAGAGTCTATAATTTTAAGTCTTTTATTTATACTTTTTGTGTTATAGCTTGATGGAAACATTTGAGCTCTCCAAATATGAATGCATTTGTGTTCGCTTTATTTCTTTGTTTCTTTTTCTTTCTTGCTTGCTTGCTTGCTTGCTTTACATTTGCCAACAAACTGAGATAAAAGGTTTTAAAATAAAAGCTTAAGTAAAGCTAAATCAAAAAAATTATATAAAATAGTCTTCAAGGCAAAAAAAATGGTAAAAAGAACACTTTAGGAAAGATACTTGCTATGAATTATAGCTAAGTGATACAGTACCAGAAAATATCAAATAGATTGTAAAGTATGAATAAATTTTCCAAGAGGACAATGTATGAACAGAAAAGATGGCAGAAAACGCTCTAGACAAAAGTTTTGTGGGATACAGACTTCCTGCCTACGTATCCTAGATGTTCAGAATAGAGTTGCTAAAGAAGTCACAGGATCTGTTGCCGTTCCTACCGTTCCAGAATCATTGTAACAGGCAAAGGAATCTGAGCTTGAGGAAAAGTGTTGGTGGTGGATGTGCTTATAGTGCCACCACCCACATCTACCCACTCCCTCTCCACCCACCCCCAGAAAGGACAGTAGCTCAGAGAGGTTTCTACATTCCAAGCCAGACGGTGGCTGTAGTCCCCAAGAATACATTCCATGTGTTGCTCCAGCCACCCCTTGCCTTAAATGCCAAGTTTCCAGAGTCCTGTACAGCTCTAGAAGTTGCACATGTTCATTTTCTTACAAGCTTTCAAGGAGTTGAGTACATATTTTATACTGATATATTTGTAGGATTTTTCCATCTGTCTCTACATTTTCAGTATCTATAATAGTAAGACATTCAGTTCATGGGCAGTCTATTCAAATACTCACAAATATGCACTTAATTAGATTTCCTGTCTTTAAAAATGGTACCATGTCATCTTCCCAAGCCAGAGTTCTTGGAGTCTTGGGCTCTTCCCTTCCGTTTACTGTCCTCCTGTAAAACCTAAAGTCATGGGTCAGAAGAGACAAAGCATTTGCCTAACATGCATGTAGTCCTGGATTCCATTCATAGCACTGTGGGAAAAGAAATTCCCATTACCAAGGCTTGGGTTTATATACTGATAGCTCTTATCTTCATCCCCAAAAGACTTCATTACCTCCTTCATTTAGTCTATCTCTGGCCACAGATTTAGTCACCTCAACTGATATGCATGCCAGTTTCACTTTCCTGCTGACAGTCCTTAAATGTCTTCCTACCATTTGGTCACAAAGATTTATATTCCATGATTTTATTTGCTGTCTATGATGTAGTGGCCTGCTTTATAATTTTACCACTATCATTCAGCAATGTCAAACCAGGTGCCTCTTCCCAAATCATGCCTCTTTATTATTCTTCCCTAGAAGAGCCTAGAGCACCCTGCCTTGTGTCTCACTCAATTATATAATCCCCTTGAAATTCTGCTCCTGATGAGAGTTTTTCAGGGTAACTTCCTTTACCATTGGGACACATTTGTGTTCTTGTAGAACTCTGTGCATTTTTTTTCTTGATACATAACATGCTGCACTGTCAATATTGTTCATGTCTATCTCCTCTTTCACTCAGATTTGGAATCACTATAAATTAGCCCAGAGTTTGATTCCTGTTAATCTTGTAGAATTTTGTGTGTGTGTGTGCATGTTTGTGTGTTTGTTTTAGACTTTGGGGGACTTATTCCAGAGCCATGTGCATACTAGGCAAGCTCTCTACTACTGAGCTCTAGCTCCAGCCCTTGTTATTGTCATTTATGATAGTGTCTTGCTATGAAGCTCAGGCTAGCCTGAAATTCTCTATCCTCCTGCCTTTTCTCCTAATAGGATTGCAGGTATGTGCTATAATGCTTGGCACCATTTTAGGTTCTTAGTAAGTGTCTGTGACATGAATGATGGGAGCTGTGATCAAATAACAATGTTTTTGTTTGTAGATACATGGTTCAGTGGCCTGGTGGTAGAATCCTGCATCGCCATGAACTTGACACCTTCCTTGCACAGGCAGTATCTACCCAGCTCTATGAACCAGATCAGCTTCAAGAACTCAAGGTGATTTATTCTACTTTCACTTAAATTTTTTTTTTTCCTGGATGTGAGTCCGGCCTTTAATGGCTGAGTAAGCTATCTCTCCAGCCCTAGGTTATGATTGTTTGTTGAGATAGGGTCTCAGGCTTGGGCCTGAGCTTGCTATATAAGTAAAGATGACCTTGAACTCCTGATCCTTTTGCATCTACTTCCCAAGTGCTGAGATAATAGGTATGTCCCTCCACGCTCACCTTGCATTCGTTCTTTCATAAGCTCCTAGGTCTACTTTAAGTTGTTTTTTTTTTTTTCCTTTTGGAGGTAAAGAAAAATAATTCTATAGGTAAATATTTATTTACCTTACCCAGATAGAAACTTCTATTAATAAAACCAAGAGATGCCTGCTATATACGCCCCATAATGATGAATGAGAAGAAACAGAAAAGATAGAGATTTTGGAAGGCTTGTAAAGCATGGTAAGGTTTATCATGTGTAAGACATGCTGCAGGGACCTTAGTGTCACGACTTGTCTCTAAGTAATTGTCTAGCTCCCATTTCTTCATTTGTATTTATTCATATAGTGTGTGATTATAGGCATGTCGTACCACAGTACTCATGTGGAGGTCAGATGACAACACTCAGTGGTCAATCATCTCCTGCCACCTTGGGAGATCCAGTGATTAAATGGAAGTGATCAGTCCTGTGTCCAAGTGCCTCTACCTGTGGGGCCTTCTCATCCTTGCCCCTGCTCCCAATACACACACTTAATAATGGATAGTGAATACTGGGAGAAATATAAAAAAGCATAAAGGAGAAAATGAATACACCATGAACTGAAAGCAGTAGAAGATAGTAAGATAGCAGTTGGACTATAAAGATATGTTGCCCTGTGCTTCAGTCTTGGATCATTGCCTGCTATCTGCCTAGTTCTGTCTAGATTACTTGGCTCTCTTACCTTCTATTTCTTTACTCTTGGGAATATAAAGATAATATGTAAAATAATGTGTGCAAAACAGAAAAGTCTCTTGTATGTTTGTATGTTTTAAATATACTGTACTTCATAAATACTAACTAACTATTAATATAAAACACCTCTTCCCTGGTTTTAGTAGCTATGCTCCCTTGAGCCTGTATTTATGACTTTTCTGATTGCTGTGAAAAATGTATTTGTTTATTCATTCATTCGTTCATTCATTCTAGCTCAGTTTGAGGGTGTCATGACCATAAAGTCATGGTTGCATCCACAGTGAGAGATGACTTGTTTTCTACTTTTTAATCACTCCAGTACTCCAGCCCTAGAGAAAAAAGTGATCAAATCCAGTAAGACTTATAAAATCAAACCAGATATGGTAGAATGCACCTGCAGCTGAATAGGGAAGGTAGTATACTCGTTTGTAAACGTTTATGTGGTTGTGACAAAACATTGATTATTGCCAACTTGGGGAAGGAAAGGTTTTATTTCAGCTTATAATTTATAGTCCATCACTGAGGGAAACCAGAAGAGGAACTCAAGACAGGGACCTGGAGGCAAGAACTGAAGCAAAGGCTATGGTGGAGTGCTGCTTACTGACCTGTTCCTCGTGGCTTGCTCACACAATAATCATTAATCAAGAAAATGCTCTAAGGTTCCCCCACAGGCCAATGTGATGTATGTAATTTCTTAATTGAAGTTCCTTCTTTACGTATAACTCTAGCATGTGTCGAGTTCACAAAACAAAGAAACTACCCAGCACAGATAGGTTATAGCTTTAATATTAGGCTAGAGGGAGATGGCTTCTGAGAGGGAAAGGACAAGCTAAGCAGGGTGGCAAAAGCTTAAAATCTGAGGCAGGAAGGTAAAGAGTGTGACACCACCCTGTAGTATGTGGTGATTTCAAACAAAAGAGTAAAATAAACTTGAAGTTGGGCTGCAGTTCAGTGGTAAAGTACCTGGCTAAGATGCAAAAGGCTTTGGGTTCAAGCACAAACGTCAACGAGAGAGAAAGAGAAAAAGACTTGCAGCATCATAATTTAAATTAAGTCAGCCAAGGAAATATTCAACAACCTAAGACATGTGGGATGGTTCTTTTGATAGCAAATGTATTTCTGGATCCTAGACCAGTTATTCATGCCAAATCACAACCAGAAAGGGACTTGAAAATGCATCAACTTTTCTATTGAACTATCTGACATACTAGCCTTAAATAAGCACTATGATCAACTTTTTTGATTGATTGATTGATTTTTGTGTTAATATTTTGCCTATGTAAATATTTGTGCACTGTGTACATGTCTAGTGCCTGCAGAAGTCAGAACAGATCACTAGCTCCCCTGGAACCAGAGTTACAGATGATTGTGAGACATCCTGTGGGTGCTGGGAATTAAACCTGTGTCCTCTACAAAACAGCAAGTTTTCTTAACTGCGGAGACCACTATCCAGCTCCATACTATCATCTTTTTTTTTATTTGATTTGGGGGAGAGGGTTGCTGGTGATTAAACTTTGCAGTCTTTTTGTATGCTTGTCCTATGTATTGGAATATAGATTATAAATTACATCAACCATTTTTGCATACAAAAAGTCAGTCAACTGAGCATCACAACTATTTTTCAAAGCAGGGTGCAGTAGCATACACCTTCAATCCCAGCACTCAGGGAAGCAGAGACAGGCAGATCGCTATGAGGCCAGCCTGGCCTACAAAGTGAATTTAGGACAGCCAAGGCTACATAGAGAAACTCTGTCTCAAAAATCACACACAAAAAATTAAGGTAATACTTGTTGTCTGGGTATAATTGTACATTCCTATAGTCCTAGTATTTAGGAAGCAGAGGTGAGAGGATCACCCATGAGTTCAAGATCAGCTTGATCTCTAAATAGGCCATGGTGATGGCTGCATGCCTTTAATCCCAGAATTTGGGAGGTAGAGGCAGATGGATCTGTGAGTTCAATGCCAGCCTGGTCTATATAGAGCAGGGCAGCCAGGGCTATACAGAGATAACCTGTCTCCAAAAAAATGAAAGAAGAGAAACAATAGGTCTGGAGAGGTGGTTCTAAGCACTTATTTATCTTGCGAGAACCCAGATTTGGTTCCTAATACCCACTACTCACAACCATCTATAACTCCAGTTATAGGGAACCCAAGGCCCACTTAGGTACAGAAAGACAAAACAGTCATACACATAAAATAATAAATAAATCTTCATAACACCAAACATTTCATCTTAACTTTATTTCTTGTTATTATTTACCAAACAATATAATATAATATGTTTTAAGAAAGTAATGTAGAGCTAATTTAGTATATAGAAGAATTTTACAGGCTATATACAAATATACCATTTTCTATAAGGGGCTTGGTTATCCATAGATGTAGTTATCTTCATGGGGTCCTAGAACTAGTCTCCCAAGAATACTGAGAGAGAACTGTATTGTGCTTTCTTTTTACTTATCATAGTGCATGTTTCCTATGTGTTAAAAATTGAGTAATTTTTTGCTATAAAGATATATCATTTAATAATCATTATAATATTAGCCATTTTAATTATTTCCTTAATAATATATTATATATAGTGTGTATGTGATAATTGCATGTTTATGCATTGAGCTTTATTGCCATGTGCACTTCTTAGAATATAGTTTATAATCTTGTGCAACAGTTTTAGTATATCATACTTGCCATATGAGACCAGGTATTGAATCTTCCAATTTTGGCATCATGTCAGCACTCAGAAAGCTTCGGATTTTTGGAACATTTTAGTTTCTGAAATAGAACTTGCTACATTAGCTAGGCTGAAGTCAAATGTCTAGGCTCAGCAGGTCCTATCATCTCAGCCTTCTGAGGAGCTAGGACTATAGCTGTGCTCCAGCATGTTTAGCAGAAGAGAGTTGTTTTGTCTTGCCTGGCAGGGTAGCTGCTTAGTTTGAGATGAGATATATTATCTTAGCACAGGCTGGCCTGGAACTTGCAGCAGCCATCCTGTCTCAGCCTCCAGAGTCTATACACCATCACCTTCTAGAACTGATTCTTAAAAGTAAATTTCGGAGTTGACAGATGTGAACATTTTCAGAGTTCTTACTATATATTACTTAGTTGCAGTATATACTCCTCAGCATTTTTAAGAGTTCCCATTTATTTCATTGCACTATCATCAGTGTTGAATATTCTCTTGGTTTTTACTTTTTGAAGATGGGCAAAATGAGTATCCTCTAAATTTTCTCAGGGAAAGGTGGACACAAAGGCTACTTATTCACTCAAGCACTCAAGTGACTGTTGAAAGGCAGTATGTATGGTAGCTCATGACTGTAATCCCAGTACTCAGGAAACTGAGGCAGGAGGATTACCATGACTGTGAGACCAGCCCAAGCTATAGAGTAAGACCAATATTTAAAGCTATTTTACATTTATTATTTATTTATTTGGGGGACAGTGCAGAGGGGTACATGTGTGCAATGAAGTACATGTAGAGATTGGAAGACAACTTCAACAAGTGAGTTTTCTCTTCCTACCATGTGGGTCCTGGGGATCAAACTTGGGCCATCAGTCTTGGCAGCAAGTACCTTTACCCACTGAACTGTCCTGATGGCCCAACACGTTATAATTTAACTGGAGGAGTCAACATGACAGGAATAATAATCAATGTGGGCTGGAGAGATGGCTCAGTGGTCAAGTGCACTGTCTGTTCTTCCAGAGGTCCTGAGTTCAATTCCCAGCAACGACATGATGGCTTGCAACCATCTATAATGGGATCTGGTGCCCTCTTCTGGCATGCAGGTGTACATGCAGGCAGAATACTGTATAAACAATAAATAAATAGACAGATAGATAGATAAGTCTTTAAAAAATAATAATCAATAATCAATAATAATCAATTAACAATCTGGGTTAATTATTTCTTATCTGAAATGTACGGAAATGACCAGACATATTTCAGGTTTGAGATTTTTTTTCAGACTTTCTAATATTTGTGTATATACAATGAAATATTTTGGGATAGGTCCCAAATCTAACTGTGGTGTTCATTTATGTTTCATATAAACATAGACTAAAGATAATTTTATACAGTAGTTTTAGGGCATCTGCATTTTAACTACCAACAACCATGTGAGGCCATATATTTTTGATTGTTTTAGATGTAAAGTGTTTTTGTTTCTTTCTTTTTTTCCTTGTAGTTTCTTAATCTTTTTCTCTCTGATGGTTTCAGATTGAGAAACTGGATGCTCGAGGGATCCAGCTTGCTGCCCTGTTCATGAGCGGGGTTGACACAGCTCTGTTTGCTAATGATGCATGTGGCCAGCCGGTCCCTTGGGAACACTGCTGCCCCTGGATTTACTTTGATGGAAAGCTGTTTCAGAGCAAGCTCATCAAAGCAGGTCGAGAGCGAGTGTCCCTGGTTGAACTCTGTGATGGCCAGGTACCAATCCACACCTCTGATCTGTTATGTGGACCAAGTCATGAAGTGGGGAAGGAGCTCAAACATTTGGGCAGTAGGGAACAGAAGTGAAACAACATGTCTGACCCAAGCTAAGTTTAATCAACATGGTCCCCAAAGACTGTGATTTAATATGTGTCTATTACAAAAACATGTGTTGGAAAATTCTGTTTTACCCTCACATAAAGTTTTTATAACTTTTTCCTTACCAAGAGTTTTTCTTCTCCATGGAATTCCCACATATACGATACAATATGCCCTTCCTGGAATTCTTGAAATTTCATTTTTCTTTATTTACACACACTGCATGTCACTTCTCTAAGTGATAATTCTGGGGGGAAATGGGAGTTAGAAGATAGAGCCTGCCAGTGCAGTGGCACACACCTTTAATCCCAGAACATGGGAGGCAGAGGCAGGCAGATCTCTGTGAGTTCTAGGACAGCCAAGGCTATACAGAGAAATCCTGTCTCAGGAAAAAAAAAAAAAAAAACAGAAGAGACTAGGCAATAGATGATAGAGTAAGTTTTATAATAAACCTTGGGAAAGGTGAAAAAAGAAAGAAGAAGGAAACTTTATTCACTATGTTATCTACTTAGTGGGGAATGAGCTGATAGACCAGAGCAGAGATCAGCAAATTGCTCCTATCCTGCTCCTGTTCTTTATAAATACATTTTATTGGAACAGCCATTCATTAACATATCTGTGACTACTTTCATGCTAAAATGGCAGAGAAGAGTTGCTGTAGCAAACACAGAGTGGCCACAAAGCCTACAGCATTTACTTTCCTACCTTTTCCAGAAGTTTACCAAACTCTGGGACTACGTATAGGTATACAGCCTCATCAGAGCTAAGGGTCTCCAATCCTGAGTTTGGGAGAGGTTAAAAGGCTCTGTAAGTGTTTGGGTTTTTATTTTGTTTTTCCTGTTGCCTGATTTTGTTGCCTCTTCCTTAAAAGAACGACCTAGCCTATTGTTAGCCCATAGTCAACCATTTAGTGACATCCTTATTGTTATATTTCTTTTCTTTTTAAATTTTATTTGTTATTCATTACAATTTATTCACTTTGTATCCTGGCTGTAGGCCCCTCCCTCATCTCCTCTCAGTCCCACTATCCCTCCCTCTTCTCCCCCTATGTCCCTCCCCTAGTCCACTGATAGGGGAGGTCCTCCTCCCCTTCTATCTGACCCTAGACTATCAGGTCCCATCAGGACTGGCTGCATTGTCTTCCTCTGTGCCCTGGAAAGGTTGCACCCACCCCAGGGGGAGATGATCAAAGAGCCAGCCACTGAGTTCATGTCAGAGACAGCCCCTGCTCCCCTTACTAGAAAACATACTTGAAGACTGAGCTGCGTATGGGCTGCATCTAAGCAGGGGGGTCTAGGTCCTCTCCATGCATGGTCCTTGGTTGGAGTATCAGTTTCTGCAGGTCCCCATGGACTCAGATTTTTTGGTTTTGTTGCGCTCCTTGCAGAGCTCCTGTCCCCTCCAGGTCTTTCTATCTCCCCCTTCTTCCATAAAATTCCCTGCACTCTGCCCAAAGTTTGGCCATGAGTCTCAGCATATGCTTCGATACCCTGATGGATAGAGTCTTTCAGAGTCCCTCTGTGGTAGGCAAATCAAAATGACTCTGAGATTTCACCTTACACCCATCAGAATGGCTAAGATCAAAAACTCAAGTGATAACACTTGCTGGAGAGGATGTGGAGAAAGGGGAACCCTCCTCCATTGCTGGTGGGAATGTAAACTTGTACAGCCACTTTGGAAATCAATCTGGTGTTTTCTCAGAAAATTAGGAATAGCACTTCCTCAAGATCCAGCTATTACACTCCTAGGCATATATCTGAAAGATGCTCAACTATACAACAAGGACATTTTGCTCAATCATGTTTGTAGCAGCTTTATTCGTAATAGCCAGAATCTGGAAACAACCTAGAAGTCCCTCAACTGAGGAATGGATACAGAAATTGTGGTACATTTACACCATCAAATACTACTCAACGATTAAAAAAAGGAAATCATAAAATTTGTAGGCAAATGGTAGAAACTAGAAAAGATCATCCTGAGTGAAGTATCCCAGAAACAGAAAGATGCACATGGCATATACTCACTTATAAGTGGCTATTAGGCATGTAATATAGGATAAACATACTAAAATCTGTACACCTAAAGAAGCTAAACAGCAAGGAGGAACCTGGGTAAGAAACTCAATCCTCATTCAGAAGGGCAAATGGGACAGACATTGGAAGCCAAAGAAGACAATTATATTCGTTTTCATCACCATAGATAATGTTCATCACAAACTGCTCACCAGAACTAGTCTTAGGGCATTGTAGGTTTCTTGAGAAGAGTGTTGATGCTAAACAGGCTTCTGGACACTATAGTCCAGTAGCATTTCACTCTGGGCTCAATTTCCACAATGGGAATAGAATTACAAGAGTGTGCCTAGAGTGTTCAATACTGTGCGTGAAACATGGGGAAAGTTCAAATCAATGCTATTTCTTTTCCTCATTTGAAGGCTGACCTGGCGAGCAAAGTGGAAAAGATGAGGCAGAGTATCCTTGAAGGCGTCAACATGAATCATTCAACACCTTCTGCTCTACTTCCATCACCTACGCTCGTGCCGCCCATGGTACCCTCTCTCTACCCTGTTTCTCTCTATTCCAGAGCCATGGGCTCATTTCCACCTCCCCCTCAAGCAAGGAGTAGAGGGTTTGCAGGTCAGTATCTAAGAATGAGGTGTCATCTAATATACTTCATAATGAACTGTCCAGTTCACTGCCGGTTACAGAACCAACAGTTATATATATATATATATATATATATATATATATATATATATATATATATATATATATATATAAATATATAAATGTATAATGTATGTATGTATATGTATATATATACACACATATATATATATATCATACTGTGGTATACTAGTTTGAAATATATCCTAGGGAAGAAACTCTATTGAAACCCACAACCATTCTTAATAGAGGTGGTTGGTTCTCAGTTATTTGATTCTCATTATCCTACCTCATGTTGTCTGGACTGATGGAAAACCAAGATCACTTGTCACTTCATTATTTTGACAGTTATATTTCATATGAACTGGATCTTCATGGTTACTCTTAGTTCATTCATTCCTTATAGGCAGTTGCAGGAAGGTGTCTGTAGGCAAACCATTGGAAGTACATGCTAGTATTGGAAGATAGCAGTAGCCTGATGTAACTACATTCACTCTAGGGGTAGAGCTGATGCATTACGTACGTTTGGCTATAAAAGCATGGAAAGAAATATGATCATCCACACCTCCTAAAGGATTACATCTTAGTAGAGAGAGCAAGCATGCATACATGTATAAATATGGTGACTCCCAAGTCTCTGCTTAATGAGGACTAGACAAGCATGTTTCCGGCAGCTCAAATCTTGATATGTGAAATGGCATGCTTCTGGATTTGATGTGTGTATGGTGGCTGGTGCCAACCCCAAGACTTTCAACATTCTAGGCAGGTGCTCTGCCTCTGAGAGACATGCATCTATAGCTCTGAAATAAGATAAACAATAGGGATATTTTAACATGAAATAGCAAGAATCTGTCATCAGGTGTGTTTCTTTGCTCTTGAACATGTGTTTTGTGTGTTGTTAATCTATTTAAAAATAATAAATCTGGAAGCTGAACTTAGTCTTTTAGGGTCACCAAACCCTGGCGTTATACTTAGTTTATGGGTGGGCTTCCATGAGCAGTATGAAATTCAGCACCCTGTATAGAGCTCTCAAGAAGCCAAGTATTCCATCCCTTTAAATTGACTTGACTAATCTCTGACTGTCTCTGTGTTGGCTGTGTTGGCTGTATGAGTCTCAAAAGATACTTTAATTAAGGCCAAGTTCTTGAGAAATTCCCAGCATTGCTTCAGCTACTGACAGATTACAAGCCTCCTGCCTGCTTCCTGCATCCTGATAGGACACTATAAAATCATCTTATGAGAGTAGTAAACGCAGGGCTGGAGAGATGGCTCAGAGGTTAAGAGCACTGGCTGCTCTTCCAGAGTTCCTGAGTTCAAAACCCAGCAACCATCTACAGTGAGAGCTGGTGCCCTCTTCTGGCAAGCAGGTGTACATGCAGACAGAACACTGTATGCATAAGAAATACATCTTGAGGGGGGAAAAAAAGAGTAGTAAACCCTAGAATCTAACTTTCATACAAAGGTTACAATGGCTAGTTTTAACTTTCAACTTGATACAACCTGTGAAGAGAATCTCAATATGGAACTGTGTAGATCAGGCTGCACCGTGTGGATAACTTTCTTGGTTGCCTCAATTGGCACGGGGAAGACCCAGCCTGAAACTGGGCAGCACCATTGCCTGGTTTGGGGTCCTGGATTGCGAATAGGAGTAAATTCCTCAAATACTAAGCATGGGTGTATGCATTCTCTCTGCTCTTCACTTTGGATGCAATGTGACTAGCTACTTTAATTTTTCTGTTATGATAGAACTGTAAGCTAAAATGTACTCTTTCTCTCACCAGTTGTTTTGTTGCCAGGTTACTTTTTCACAGCAACAGAAATAGAACTGTAACAAGGGGCTGAATGTATTCAGTGTTTTTAACCTTTGGCTTCTTCCCACGTGTGGAAAGACCTACTAGAACTCAAAATTCATTGTTATTTTTGATATAGAGTGTCATGTAGCCTAAGTGCCTTGAATTCCTGATTCTGTTTCCTTTAACAACAACCACCACAACTCCTCCTCCTTCTTTATTTGTTTTTTTCTTTTTGTTTGTTTGTTTGCTTGCTTGCTTGCTTTACATTCCCTTCCTCCTCTCCTCCTGGTCCCAGTCTCCCACCATCTTCCCCCTTTCCTCCCTCCCCTTCTTTTCAGCAAAGGGGAGCCCTCCCCCCCATCAACCCATCCTAGCACATCAAATTGCATCAGGACTAAGCACATCTTCTTCCACGGAGGCCAGGCAAGGCAACCCTACTAGGGAGAAGTGATCTAAAAGCAGGTAACAGAGTCCATGTTAGAGACAACCCCTGCTCCACTTGCTATGGAACCTACATGAAGACCAAACGGCCCATCAGATATGTATGTGTAGGGGGTCTAGGCCCAGATCATACATGCTCTTTGGTTGGTGCTTCAGTCTCTGTAAGCCCTCCTGGGCCTAGTTGACTCTGTTGGTCTTCTTGTGGAGTTCTTGTTCCCTTCAGGTCCTTCTATCCTTCCCCCTACTCTTCCACCAGGCTCCTAGAGCTCCTCCTAATATTTGGCTGTGAGTCTCAGCATCTGTTTTGATCCGCTGCTGGGTGGAGCTTTTTAGAGGACAGTTATGCTAGGATCCTGTCTGCAAGTACAGCAGAGCATCATTAATAGTGTCAGAGGTTGGCTCTCTCCCATGGGGTGGTTCTCAGCTTGGACCTGTCATTGGTTGGATATTCCCTTAATCTCTGGACAAATTTATCCCTGAACATATTGTAGGCAGAGTAAGTTTTTGGTCGAAGGTTTTGTGGGTGGGTTGGTGGTCCCCTCAATCCACTAGAAGTCCTGCCTAGCTAGAAGGTAGTTACTTCAGTCTTGATGTACCACACTGCTAGGAGTCTCAGGTATTGTCATTCCCCATATCCTCCCAGAAGCCTACCCTGTTGCAGGCCTCCAGCTTGTTTCAAAGATACCCTACCTCTGTTTCCCTTCTTGTTCCCAGCCCTCTTACCTCCTGACCCTACACTCCCCACATCTGATTCCTACCTTCATTTCCCTCCACTCACCATTTCCTACCCAGTTCCCTCTCTTCATCCACTTCTACTGTCTGGTCTATTTTCCCTTCTGAATGAGATTCAAGCATTCACCCTTGGGCCTTCCTTGTTTCTTAGCTTCTTTGGGTCTGTGGATTGTAGCATGCTTATTCTGTACTATATGGCTAATATCTGCTTATAAGTGAGTACATAGTATGCACTTCTTTCTGGGTCTGGGTTACCTCACGCAGGATGATCTTTTCTAGATCCATCCATTTGCCTGCAAACTGCATGATGTCTTTGTTTTTAATAGTTGATTAGTATTCCATTGTGTAAATGTACCACATTTTCTTTACCCAGTCTTCAGTTGAAGGACATCTAGGTTGTTTCCAGTTTCTGGCTATTATGAATAAAGCTGCTATGAACATAGGTGAGCAAGTGTTCTTATGGTATGGTGGAGTATCTTTTGGGTATATGTCTAGAAGTTATATAGCTGCGTTTTGAGTTAAAAGTATTCCCGATTTTCTGAGAAAACACACGATTGTTTTCCAAAGTGGTTTGCACTCCCACCAGCAATGGAGCAGCGTCCCCCTTTCTCCACATTCTTGCTAGCATATACTGTCACTTGAGGTTTTGATCTTAGCCATTCTGATGGGAGTAAGATGGAATCTCAGAGTCATTTTGATTTGCATTCCCCTGTTGACTAAGGACTTAGAGCATTTGTTTAAATGCTTCTCAGCCATTAGGAATTTTTCTGTTGAGAATTCTCTGTACCCCATTTTTTTAAATAGATTACTTGATTTGTTGCTGTTTAACTTCTTGAGTTCTTTATATATTCTGGATATTAGCCCTCTGTCAGATATAGGGTTGGTGAAGATCCTTCCCGAGTCTGTAGGCTGTCGTTTTGTTCAGATGACAGTGTTCTTTGCTTTACAGAAGCTTTTCAGTTTCATGAGGTCCCATTTATGTATTGTTGATCTTAAAGTCTGAGCTGTTGGTGTTCTATTCAGGAAGTTGTCTCCTGTGCCAATGAGCTCAAGGCTCTTCCCCACTTTCTCTTTTAATAGATTTAGTTTAGCTGGTTTTATGTTAAGGTCTTTGATCCACTTGGATTTGAGTTTTGCACAGGGTGATAAAAATGTATCTATTTGTATTTTTGTACATGCAAACATCCAGTTAGACCAGACCATTTGTTGAAGATTCTTTCTTTTTCCCATTGTATGGTTTGGGCTTCTTGTCAAAAATCAAGTGTCTGTTGGTGAGTGGGTTTATTTCTGGGTCTTTTATTCCATTGATCAACCTGTCTTTTTCTATGCCAATACCATGCAAGGATTTTTTTGTTGTTTGTTTATTTTTGTTTTTTAATAATTAATTTAATTTCATTTTATGTGCATTAGAATGAAGAATTGGCGGTACAGAAATTGTGAGCTGCCCTGTGGGTGCTGGGAATTGAACCTCGGTCCTTTGGAAGAGCAGACAGTGCTCTTAACCACTGAGCCATCTCTCCAGCCTCTGTTTGTTTGTTTTGTTTTTGTTTTCGAGACAGGGTTTCTCTGGGTAGCCTTGACTGTCCTGGGCTCACTTTGTAGACCAGGCTGGCCTCCAATTCACAGAGATCCGCCTGCCTCTGCCTCCCTGAGTGCTGGGATTACATGTGTGCACCAACATGCCTTTCTTCCATGCAGTTTTTATTACTATTGCTCTGTAGTATAACTTGAAATCAGGAACTCCAGAAGTTCTTTTATTGTACTGGATTGTTTTAGCTCTCCTGTTTTGTTTTGTTAATTTTGTTTTTCCATATGAAGTTGAGAATTTTTCTTTCAAGGTCTGTAAAGAATTGTGTTAGTGTTTTGATGGGAATTTCATTGAGTCTGTAGATTGCTTTTGGCAGGATGGCCATTTTCACCATGTTAATCTTACTGATCCATGAGCATGGAAGATCTTTCCATATTCTGATATCTTCTTCAATTCCTTTCTTCAGAGACCTGAAGTTCTTGTCATACAGGTCTTTCACTTGGTTGGTTACAGTTACCCCAAGATATTTTATATTAGCTGTGGCTATTGTGAAGGGTGTTGTTTCCCTAATTTCTTTCTTAGCCCATTTATTCCTTTTATAATGAAGGGCTGTTATTGATTTCTCCCACAAGTTATTTTTTGCCAGGGTATTTTATCACAGCAACACAAATGAAACTAGAACAAGGGGCTAAATGTATCCAGTGTTTTTAACCTTTGGTTTCTTTCCATGTGTCAAAACACCTACCAGGACTCCAAATTCATTGTTTTTTTCTGAGACAGAGTGTCATGTAGCCTAGATGCCTTGAATTCCTGATTCTTGTTTCTTTTAACTAGTCTCCTCTTCCTGTTCCTCCTCCTCTTCCTTCTTTTTTTGAGACAGGCTTTCTCTCTGTAGTCTTGGCTGTCCTGGACACAGTTTGTAGACCAGGCTGGCCTTGAACTCAGAGGATCTGCCTGCCTCTGCCTCTGAAGTGCTGGGATTAAAGATGTGTGCAACCACTACCCAGCTTGCCTTTAACTTATAAGTGCTGGGATTCCAGGCATATGCCACCATACCCAAGTAGAACTTTCTTGCTACATTATGAAACTCGACTGTGAGCTCACACACAATCACAAGTTCCTGTCTTCAGGAGATATTCATGCCATTTTGTTTTGAATTGTTCCTGATTTTCACAACAGTTATGGTTAGTTTTTGTTACTTTTCTCATGGTTATGACCAAATACCTAAGGGGACAGAGATATTTATTTTAACTCACATTTTAAAGAAATACTGTCTGTCATGGCAAGGAAGGCATGTGGGCTGGAGCTTGTCCATGATTTGTTTTCTTTATCTCTATTGTAAATCCGGAAGCAGAGTTCTCAGGCTAGAAATGGTACAGTTATAACTGTCAAAGCCTGGCCCCCAGTAGTGCATATCACCAGCTAGGCTAAACCTCCTAAAGGCCACATGACCTTCCAAAAAATCACTGCTAGCTGGGGACCAATTGTTGCAACATAGGAAGTTGTGTGGCCTATTTCATATTCAAACTGCCACACTATTCCAACCAGACCAGCATTAAATTGTTACAATCTTCCTCCCTCTGTCTCCTGAATTCTGGGATTAATTAGGGTTATGCACCATGATGCTCATCAAGTCTTAGGTTTTTAATTATACATTTATTTCATTTTTTTCATTTACTTTGCTCATCTGGTTAATCCTCTATTGTATTGTGAGGCATGTTTGTATGGAAAGTAGGTTTAGCCTACAATTTTCTAATAACTAGATTTTAAGAATTCATTGTCTCTTTGAGGGCAGAGGAGTAGCAAGGGTATGGGGAAGGATAAATAATACTAAAGCCTTTGACAAAGCCCTATGGAAATCTAATACTGTAGAAGTTTCCTAAAACTATATATAAAGAGTTTAAATGGAATTACCCTATAATTTGGGAACAGTGCCTCTCTCACATACAAAAGGCTACCAAAAAAAAGTGTGTTGCCAGATATGGATTACCTTTTTACAAGTTGTTGGTCCGTGGGGTCCTCTGGGGTCCCAAAACAATGCAAGGTATTGTCATTGGTTTTTAATTACCCTCTAGAATTTGATGATAAGACCCTTTTGCTCAACATACCACATACATGAGTCATAGAAGATGGAGAAATTAAGCTGGTACCAACTTGAAAACTTCATCCTTACTGGCTAGCTTTCATAGTGCTGTAAGGTGCTATTCATACTACAGAGGGGAAAAAGTAATCTTACCTATGAACATGTAAGCCAAAATAATGACTGGCTTGGCAAGATGTGCCCACTGGTCCAGTAGTTGAATGAATGCTGTGGTAGTAACCAACTACTTTCTGATTGGATTTACTGACTGCTGTTATCCTTCCAAATAGACATGTAGGAAACTATTCATCTGTCAACGGTCATCAGAGAAGCTTCCATCTGCAGTAGATAGAAATTAACACAGAGACCCACAACTGGTCAATGTGAAAGAATAAGACACTGCCCAGTTCTCAGCCCTAAATGGAACATTTATATTATGCTCTCTCCCCACAAGTCTTAGGGGTCATTGCAGAAGACGGAGCAGAAAGATTATGAGAGCCAGAGGTAGTGGGTGAGTTCTGTGAAATAGTGTTTTTCTGGACACAACAGAGCCATTGCAGACATGGACTCACAATGGCTGTTACTGCTTGCACAAGACCGTCACAGGATCATGCCAGGCAAAATTCCAGCATGGATTGGGAAAAGAAGTCCATCCACACCTGAGAGCTATTGGCAATCAATGGCCACTGGAGGAGCAAGAATCAGTTTTCTTCAGGGCTGTGGCTCCCCAGAGGCTGCCCATGCTCCAGCAGATGGCCCTACACCCATGCATATACTGGCAGCGCTAAGTGGATTCCGTGGGTTTTGTTTTGTTATGGGGCGGGGTGTTGTTTGTTTGTTTTAAAAGAAGGTGAAGTTGGGAGAGAAAAGTGATGAGAAAGATAAATGAAGATTTAGAGTGGAAAGGAATAGCATGGTGATCAAAACCACGTGTATTTATGAAAGTTCTTAAAAGTAAAAAATATATTTGGGGCCAGAAAAAAAGATCATTTTTTTCCTAAACAAGTTTCTCTTAAGTAGGAGGGTTGAAAAATTCAATCATTTCTACTCCAGTTATTAAAGTGAATCTATATATACAGAGATTTTCTCTTCTATTGACCCTTTTCTGCATTTACTTCCTTTGTTGTTATTATCTTATCAGAGGGAAATAGGGATAAGAAGAATAGATAGAATGTATAGTATCTTTTGTTTCACTTCTTGCTCTATCTTGCACTTGTCATTCACCACTGCGGTTTTTCAATTACCAGGTCTCCATCCAATTCCACCCCAAGGAGGAAAACTGGAGATTGCTGGCATGGTGGTAGGCCAGTGGGCTGGCAGCAGATCTTCTAGAAGTCGAGGATCCTTTGGCATGCAAGTGGTTTCTGTCGGTGGGCCAGGAAAGGGGTATGTATTTGAATGGGTTGGTATAGCTAGTGTACCTTTAGGAAAATGTCCAGTTATTTAATCATTCTATTAAGGTAAGAGGTATTAATCAAATCTCCATACTTGAAATAAGCTTTAACTTTAGCTCATCAAATGTGTAATAACAAATGCCCTGCTTGATAAAAAGAATGTTTGTGCTAGGGGGCAATAAGGAACACAGAATAATTCAGTACAGCATAGAAATGGGAGGAGTAGAGGTTTTCAGTAATAATACTAAAGAGAGCCATCTGAATTAGTAACATAAGATGACTAGTGAACCAAGTGAAAATAGGATTGGATCTTCATGTGTTTTCATGGTCACTTTTCTTCTTCTTGCAAGGCACGGAAAAGAACAGGCTGGAAGAGGAGCCAAAGGTCACAAAAAAGGAAATAAACAAGTAAGTATCTTTCTTGAGATTATCAAGCTGGCTTGACATCTTTTGACCCTTCTGACTAAAGTAAAACAGATCATGTCAAGCATGGAAAGCTGAGTTTCCCAGCAGGAGTTTTCATGCCTTTTCTAGACATTTGATTTCAGTGCCCACTTATCTAGTATGGTCAGTGTTTGTCACTCTGAATTGTTCCCACAGGACTACAGAGGCTCTATCTTTTTTTCTGAATGAAGGTGCATTGTCCTGAAGACCTGTGCCTAGTATAGTATGTGCTGCAAACAACTAGAAGGGAACAGAGTGACACTGACAGCTAGATTGTCTAAAGCCTGTCTGAGCTTTGAGGACCCAGCAGAGATGCTTAGAAAATTTGACTTTTGCCTTATAGGAGATGGAAGCATTGCTCTCTCCCCCTCCCTCTCTCTCTTTTTTTCTGTCTCTGTCTCTTTCTTGTGTGTGTGTGTGTGTGTGTGTGTGTGTGTGTGTGTGTGTGTGTGTGTGTGTTCATTCCTACAGATTGAACACAGGGCCTTGCATAGGCAGATGCTCTATCACTGAGCTACACCACCAATGTTCACCTATTGGTGTGTATGTGCACATAAGTGCAGGTATGTATACATTTGTATGTGCAGTCCAGAGGTAGACATCAGTCATCTTTCTTTGTTGCTTTCCACCTTTACTCCTCTCTACCTTTTCTCTTTCCTTTCCTCTCCTTACCTTTCCTCCCCTTCCCTCCTCCCCTCCCTCTCCTCTCTCTTCTTCACCTCTCTCTTTATTCTTTGAGACAGGGTCTCACTATGTAGCCCTAGTTGGCCTAAAACACTATGTAGATCAGGCTGGCCTCACAGAGATCCACCTACCTCTGCCTCCCAACTGCTGGTATTAAAGCTGTCATCAGATATCAATCCAAAATCTATTCTTCTCTATATAGCCATACTTCATTCTGTCAATAATAAATCCAATTAGCCAGGTGTAGTGGTGCATGCATTTAATTTTAGCACTCAGGAGGCAGAGACAGGTGGAGCTCTATGAGTTCAGGGCCAGCCTGCTCTACATATTGAGGTCCAGGACAGCCAGAGCTACATAGTGAGACCCTCTTACAAAAAAAAAAAAAAAAAAAACTATAAATAAAGAAATCTAACAATTTAATGTTTGTTTTGATATTATTTTTAAATCATCTTTATTGATACAAGAGTGGAGAGATGTTTTCACTATTATAACTAAAGAGATGAAAAGCTTAATATGTTGGAATAGCTGCTACTCACACAGCCATTTGGATTTCTTTAGAAATTAACAGGAACAGAGGGCGTACACTTAAACAAGTGAATAACTACAGATATTATAATTTAAAAGGGAATTTCAACTCCAAAGACATGTTCTTAGCTACTGTTGTAATTGCATCATGTTGCTTAGGTCCAGGTTCTTTGTTCAAAGAGTCATCTGAAAAACAAGAACAGACGATACATTTGAACATTTTCTAGCTTTTGCTGGTGCTGTTTCATGAAAGGAGTTTAATTTTTAGTTAAGTATTATAAACAGTTCATCAAATTGCCTGGTGTTGATGGTGCATGCCTTTGATCCCAACACTTGGAAAGCAGAGGCAGGAGGATATCTGTGACTGCAAGGTCAATCTGGTCTACAGAGTGAGTTCCAGGACAGCCAGGGCAACACAGACTAACTGCCACATAAAAAAAAAAAAATCAGAGTGTTATTTTGAACTAAAAATTGAAATAGGATACTAACACCCCCTTCCCCACACTAAGGCTCCTATAATGTATTCCAAACTACAACACTAACTTTGGGAATTTTCTAAAGTTCCTCCAGAAACTGGTTAATAAGTGAGAAAATATTGAACTTAGAAAGAAAACTAGCCACCCAGGAAGACACCAATAAAGTATCATGCAGTGTGAAAAACCTATTTTAGTATGTAAATAATAGAATAATATCTCTGTGATTGATTCACGCTAACAAGACTGCAGAAATAGTCATGTGGATATATCTAGAGTGGGCAGCAAGTGATTGAGAGCTAAGTACTAATTTATGATAAGAAGGAATACTTAAGATGATGCATCGCACACTGTCTTCCACTCATATTTACTATATGAGGTCATTGAAACTACGTGAACACCAATAGGGTATTTACTACTTCCCATTTTAGGAAGAAACTGAGGCATAGAGGAATGACATCATCCTACCTCAAAGTATCCCTCAAGTCAGTTTTCAGAATTGTTATTCCAGCCTGAGCTACCTGATTCCAATGTCCTGTCCTGTATGGATTCCAATGCAACAGCAACTCTGATTGCTAGAACCAGAATCAGACCCAAGTTAGGTTTTGCTGACTTAAGTGTACACATTCATAACCATCATTAGCAGAACTTGATTTTTCTTGGGCAAGTCATGGTATCACTGATTTGCTTGGGGCTGTGAAACAGAAACAGTCAGGTTAATTACTTTTTTTTTAATCTCTCCTTTACTTGGTTTGGGGGTTAGAGGCTGAAGGTCTGAAATAGACTCTTGCCCTATAGCCCATTTATTGAGTTTCTAGAGCATACCAGGCACATACTCTAAGTGCTTTATATAAAGTGCTTTATTAAATCATTGTGGAACATATGAAGGACACATCATTCTATTGAGTGATTGAGGAGAATGAGAAAAAAAAATAAAAAAACAAGAGCAGGCAACCGAGTTCATGACAGAGACAGCCCCTGCTCCCCTCACTAGGGAACCCACTTGGAGAATGAGCTGCCCATGGGCTACATCTGAACAGGGGGTCTAGGTCCTCTCCATGCATCTTGGAATCTTGGTTGATTCCTCAGTCTCTGCAGCCCTCTTAGGCCGAGATTTTTTGCCTCTGTTGGTCTCCTGTCCCCTCCAGGTCTTTCTATCTCCCCGGTCTTCCATTTCTATTTTTTCATTTTTATTATACCATCTTGGCCAAAGGTACCCATAATAAAGACTTTTTAAAGGGGGGTGAGCAGGCGTGGTGGTACAGGATTTTAATCCCAGCACTCCGGGAAGAGAGGCAGGGGTATTGCTGTGAGTTCAAGGCTGCCTGGTCTTCAAAGCAAGTCTGGGACAGCCAAGGCTACACAGAGAAACTCTCTCTCAAAAATCCAAATAAAACAAAGAAACAAACAAATAAATAAAAGAGAGGGAGATTAAAGAGAGAGATGGGGGAATCCTTCCAAATCTGAAGAACAAAAGGGGTTTCTGATTCTTGGAGTGTTTTGAGAAGTGTAAGCAAGCTTTATGTTTACGAAGTGACCTAACCTGGCCTGGCCTATACAGCAGACAATAGATAGAACCATAAGCTTACATTCCAGATCCCAGGGGAGTTGCTCCAAGGCCACAGTGGATCATGCTTCCTCAACTATATTCTAAAGGGGAGCTGCAAGGATTTGTGGCCTGATTTCTGGGTGAGAAAGAAGTACCTATAGGGTCTGTGATCAGACACCATGGTATACACACTTTGGAGCCAAGTAATTTCGTTCTGCCCTTCCAATCTTGTAACTTCAGGGAAATTGTTCTATATTTCCCTGATTTGTAAAGTGAGAAAATTACAAGATTATGAAGATTAAATGAGATGATATAGTGAAAAAATAGCATAGACCCTGGAATATGGGAAGTACTCAGGAAAAATTAATTGATATTTATAACTGACCAAAGTTCAACAGTTATGAGTGTTTATTATATCTCATTGTGAATAGTAAGGCCAATGAAGTAAAATGGTCTAGGCATGCAAGGAAACTTGGGTGCATCCTTCTGCTTTGTTTGAGCCTCTGCCTTAGGCATACAATAGACACCAGGGTATATGTGATGCCTAACCACATAGTAAGAAGAAGCTGTCACTCTTTCTAGTAATAGTCCTGGCAAGTCAGCACTATGATGCTGACACATGCAGTTCCTGTCAGCAGTCACATTTCCAGGGTGAAAGGAGTAACAGCTCTATGGTTTTAGTTATATAATTGTCTGTGACATATTACAATAGATCTCCTGACATTTTTCCCATTGGGTTTTTCCCCTTTCCTGATAACTTGCTCTTCTGATTATCAGCATATATTCAGTGTTATATGGCAGCTGAGCACATAGACGACCCACCTAAAACAGATTTCTGGCTGCACTACTCTCTGCCATGAGCAAATCATTTTAGCTTTCCTGTGCCTCAGTTTCCTCATCAGTACATGGAGTATGATAATATATACTATTTCAGTCACTATAAGTATTAGAAAGGTACGTTTTGACAGTAAGTGATGGTGTACTCCTTTAATCCCAGCACTTGGGAGGCAGAGGCAGATCCCTGATTTATTTTTTTTTACTTTTATCATTTATTACAATTTATTCCGTTTGTATCCCGGCTATACCCCCCTTCCTCATCTCCTCCCAGTCCCACTCTCCCTTCCTCTTCTCCCTCTATGCCCCTCCCCTAGTCTGCTGACAGATGAGGTCCTCCTCCCCTTCTATTTGACCCTAGCCTATCAGGTCTCATCAGGATTAGTTACATTGTCTTCCTCTGTGGCATGGTAAGGCTGCTCCCCGCTGAGTTCATTCCAGAAAAACTCCCTGCTCCCCTAACTAGAGACCCCACTTAGAGACTGAGTCTATGGACTACATTTGAGCCGGGGTTTTAGGTCCTCTCCATGCATTGTCCTTGGTTGGGGTATCATTCTCTTCAGTGCCCCCAGGGCTCAGTTTTTAGGGCCCTGTTGGTCTCCTTTTGGAGTTCCTGGTCCCTCCAGGTCTTTTTATCCCCCCCCCTTCTTTCATAAGATTCCCTGCACTCTGCCCAAAGTTTGGCTATGAGTCTCACCCTCTGCTTAGATGCCTCAATCAGTAGAGTCTTTCAGAGGCTGTCTGTGGTAGGCTCCTGTCCCTCTGCCTCTCCTGCTTCTGATTTCTATTGCATTTGTCATTCTGAAAGAGGATTGAACATCTTCTTTAGGAATATAGATTTTAGTATATTTATCCTATACTATATGTCTAATAACCACTTATGAGTGAGTATATAGTGTGTGTGTGTCTTTCTGCTTCTGGGATACCTCACTCAAGATAATCTTTTCTACTTTCCACCATTTGCCTGCAAATTTCATGATTTCCTTGTTTTTAATAGCTGAGTAGTATTCCATTGTGTAAATGTAACACAGTTTCTGTATCCATTCCTTCGTTGAGGGATATTATCTAGGTTGTTTCCAGATTCTGGCTGTTACCAATAGAGCTGCTAGGAACATGGCTGAACAAATGTCCTTGTCGTGTAGTTGAGTATATTTTGGATGTATGACTAGGAGTGGTATAGCTGAATCTTGAGGAAGCGCTATTCCTAATTCTCTGAGAAAGCGCCACATTGATTTCCAAAGTGATTGTACCAGTTTACATTCCCACCAGCAATGGGGGAGGGTTCCCCTTTCTCCACATCCTCTTCAGCATGTGTTGTCACTTGAGTTTTTTATCTTAGCCATTCTGATAGATTGTTTTGATTTGCATCTCACTGATGAGTAAGGATATTGAACATTTCTTTAAGTATTTCTCTGCCATTTGATATTCCTCCATTGACAGTTCTCTGTTTAGCTCTGTACCCCATTTTTTAATTGGATTACTTGGCTTGTTGGTGTTTAAATTCTTAAGTTTTTTTTAATATATATTCTGGATAATAGCCCTCTGTCAGATATAGGGTTGGTGAAGATCTTTTCCCAATCTGTAAGTTGTCGTTTTGTTCTGATGACAGTGTCCTTTGCTTTACAGAAGCTTTTCAGCTTCATGAGGTCCCACTTATTTATTGTTGCTCTTAGAGCCTGTGCTGTTGGTGTTCTGTTCAGGAAGTTGTCACCTGTGCCAATGAGTTCAAGGCTCTTCCCCACTTTTTCTTCTAACAGGTTTAGTGTGTCTGGGTTTATATTGAGGTCTTTGATCCACTTAGACTTTAGTTTTGTGCAGGGTGATAAATATGGATCTATTTACATTTTTGTACATGCAGACATCCAGTTAGACCAGCACCATTTGTTAAAGATACTATTTTTTCCATTGTTGGCTTCTTTGTCAAAAATCAAGTATCCGTAGGTGTATGGGTTTATTTCTGGGTCTTCTACTCAATTTTATTGCAGAGCCCTGAAACTGAGACTACCCTGGTCTACAGAGTGAGTTCCAGTACAGTCAGGGCTAGACAGAGAAACTCTGTCTCAGATCAAAACACAAGTATGTTTTAAAGCTCCATGAGTAGTGGTTGTGCCATCATTGTATCATAATTGCTGTTGGATTGCAGTTCTGAGGACAGTATCAGAAGGCAGGACCTGCTATTTCTGAAGAATTTCTACCTTATGAACATGCTTTGGAAAGCCCAGCCACTTACACTTCCACCAAATACCTCTTGTTTTCAGCAGGGCTCTTCAGACGGAATTTCTAAATCCACGGAGCTTCACCAAGTTCGAGCCCGCTCACAGGTGAATGGAAACAATGGCACATTGATTCTGGAAGAAAAAAATGATCATCTTCCGGCTCCATCACAGTGTGCCTTATCCAGAGACAGTGACGTGTGTAATGATGATGACCACTGCCTCCCTGTGAAGAATGGAGAGAAGAACCATGTGCAAGAGTTAGAGCTAGAAACTGTGGCCCAACAGAAAGAGGAATGACAAACTGAAGATGGCTTCACTTTGCCAGGGAGAGGAGAAAACGATACTTTTCTGATTCGAGGCCCAAGTTAGAGGAGGATATAAATGTTTACCCTAGATTTACCCAAGATTTTAAGGGGATACATATCTATTGTATCCACCTTCTCTTCCCTATCTTTTTGGCTCCAGACTTAGAACCTGGGAGATTTCTGGTTAAAGATCACTAAAACCAGATTCTCAAATATATAGCACCAATATTTTTGTTGTATGTCTTAGAAGTCTAGTGAGGCAGTAACTGTCAGAAAGCAGATGTTATCACGTAAGTTCTATGGAAAAGCTCTGGCTTTTGTTTTCTGAGTACTTAATGTGATAATTCTTTTATAAACTTATATGATAACTATGGGGTTGAAAGGTAAAGCTGCGTGTGGCTTCCTGATAGTTTTGTCTTTAAGGTAATGGAACCTAGGTACCTAATCAGTACTCTCCTTATTCTTTCTTCTAACTCACCTATACCACAATTTTGTACACCACCTCTAGCTCTGGCCTGACAATCAGATAAGTAGATGTTTTTAGGGTAGTAGACAGTGTTGGTTTGGGTTATTTTTTATTTTATACACTTAGATAAAAAAAAAAAAACTACAATGGCCTTTGTACTGGGAGATTCAAGTGAGTCAGAAAAGTACTGGGCAGATTTTTCCTGCCTCCCAACCAGTGCATTGTTTATAAACTAGAAGCTATGGTGCAGTTCACCTGCTCTCTGCTGCCCACACTCTAAAAGGGTGAGAATCAATGTTATGAGACTGAGTACAAAAGGGACTCAAAAGACTCTTTGTGTGTGTACATGTGTATTGGTGTGTGTGGGGGTGTATATATGAACATGTGTATCTATATGCATACACATACCCTTTATATAAGAGACAGATCTATTTATCTATACATATTTTATATATATAAATGTGTGTATACAGATATATATATACACATACATACATGGTAAAGTTCCAGAAGATTTACTGAATTTCCCAGAAATGCTTCCACTGCTATGGAATGGTGGGTTTCAAAAGACCATACTTTAAATCTGAAATCTTTACTAAGTCAAAGCCTATCACAGTTATGAGAAGATGGGCTACTCTAAATCAGACACAAAGTCCTTTCCAGAGATTGCCTGTTCAGAACAACAAATACTTCACTTTGAACAGAGCCCTCACATCCCATATGGTGAAAACAGGAGGTTGAAATGGGATTGGGAAGAGTTGCACATTTCTTATGAAGGTTTGGAGACAGAAACGGGATAAGAGGTAATTTCCATTTGAAAGGGCTTTTAGCCAATTTGGTTTGGAACTCCAGGATCAAACTGGTTTCAGCAAGAACTGATTGATATGACTCCAAGGAGGGACAACTAGTATTGGAATGATGGGGTGGGGAGATGTGAGGAAATTTAATAATTTGATTTTACATGCTTAAATTGTTTCATTTATTCATTGACATTTTGACTACAGGATCTTTTCATTTGCTTTGCAAGGAAGATGTCAGAGAACTTGGCCTGGGATTTGAGGGGTAATTCTACAAAAAGATTCTCAGTCCCTGGGGGGCCAAGATCTGCCCAGGATTAAAAGGCTCTTCCTACTTGCTGGAGATAATCTTAAGAAAACCTTGATTTCCACCTTTCCTCATTTTGGGCAGCCAAAATACAAGGGATGGAAACAAGACTTGTAACAAAGTGTTACAAGTGTTATCTTCATTCAGGAACTGAGGCTTTGAGCCACACACATCTCCTTTTGAACTTTGATATTCTTGCCGAAGAAATACCATTTCTACAAGAATATAACTGACTAGACTCCTAGCAGGGTTCTCTATATTTGGGAAAAAACAACCATGCATCTTAATTTACAACAGATCCTTGGTGATTTTTTTCCAGACAACCAGAAGGCTACGTTTGCTATCTGCCCATTGGTCTCAAGAAACTAAAATGTCTCGGGCTATTCAACCCAGGTCTAGCCCAGTTTAAGAGAACTCACAATTTTCAGGGGACAGGAGCCTTGGTATGCCTTGCCCCTTGCCCAGACATTTCTTAAACAAACCTAAGAAAGGTGGCATATCTATGCCATATCTAAGAAGAAGAAAGAATATACACCACTTCCTCTTTGAAATGAGCTCCCCAGATTTGGTCCCCTTTCTGATCTTGGACCTGCTCATCCTTTCACAATACCTTGAAGGTTAGGACTTTTTTTTTCCAGCAAGGGAAGGACTTCACAGAAAATGTAGATGGCTTAGAATCACCTGCTGAGCCACAGAAGGATGAATTCTTTGGAGCTCTAAGAATAACCAGAATCACTGAATGAGTGAATGGTTAGATACATGGACAAATACTGAATAGGAAGTACTTGGAGTTAAATGTTAGAGTATCTTCAGTTGCTGTTTCTGTGCATTGTGAGTCTATCTGACACAGTCAGGTGACAGTATTGTTAACTCTTACATCCTCACAACATGAAGATTTATTTTGTAGCCATTCACTGTGAGAGGTAAAATTGCTGCTTTGACAGAAGTAATTCCAGTTTGCCAAAAGATTTGCTTTTCTCCCTTTCACAATCCTCTGCTTCTTTCTAGCCTGGCCCAAGATGAAACAAGTGGCTTGCTTCCTACTTTAAATTTTGCTTTGATTGAGGTGTTTGGGGTTTGGGAAGTTACGAGAAGTAACTCTAAAGGATTATATTCTTAGATTCCAGTGTACCTCCCCCAAAATACAGTTTAAACGCCAAAAACACAAATGTTTATTACTGAGAAATGAACTTTTTCTAATTGGAAGACAAATTGGGGACATTTGCTGTACCCACTTGAGGTCCCACTTCTGATTCTCACTTGCTGCTCTTGGACAAAGTCATCTTGGAATCCCCAGAAATGACTGCTTTACCTTGTAGGGATACAGCAAAAACAAAAACAGAACCCCAAACCTGGTCGTGTACAGTCACTGACTGCCAGGGTCTTGCAGCCCTTCTGCCTGTTTGTCTTTGGGTCAACCTGTAACTCCTACATTCTTTAAGTGACCAGTCCTGACAGACTTCTGTTCATTTTCATCATTTTCCCTGTACATAGGTAGGACTTCAAGCAAACTGAAGCCCAAGAAATGGCACTTTCTTTGGCTATTTGATTTTTGTCTCCATAAGGATTTTCTGACATTGTTGGCCACATTACCCTAATATTTTCATCACTGAGGAAAAAAAAAAAAGACAATGTATTGGGGGAGGGGATGCAGAAGCGCTTATGTAGGATAGAAAGAATAAGAGTAGCCCTTTGAAACCTTAGAAGGCCCCTGTGGGTGTACAGTGCCACCCTTTGAGCCTCTAACCACCCCCACCCTTTGAAATGACAGTACAAGTAGACCACAGTTTAAAGTAGTTAGTCTAATTCTACTAAAGGTTGGATCATTACACTTCTTCATTTTCAGATGCATATTTCCTAAATATTCTTGGGGTATCAGTGGAGGGTAAGTTTTCACTATTCTGTTGTGTGTCCTCCTTGTTGTTCTCCTTCCCATCACTTCAGCTTCTTTTTCAATGTTCTCTTTTCTTATCGATGTAGTCTGCTGGTACAGATAGCTCAGTGCACCTATTCCCCTTTTATTGCGGATAATCTTCAATATTGTCTGAGGATATTTTGATGTTCTAAGAAAATGTCACTTTTTACAAAAATCATCTTTTCTAAGTTAAAAGCAAAGTTAAACACTATGCTGGGGTGCCCATTTCAGCTTTTGACATTGTCCGTGTACTTTTATAGATGACTTTTTTGTCTGTGTTGGTAGTAAATAATGGCTAGTGAATTTTCATGTAAATGAAGCAAGTTAAATATTTCAGATTTTATTAATCTCATAACCCTACCAGATCTGATGAACTCATTTTAATTACTTCCCCCAAAGGACTTTCCTCCTACTTTGCATTTTCTCCTATTTTTAGACTAACATACTAGATCAAAAAACAAAACAAAACAAAAAAAAACAAAAAAAATAACTTCAAAGAGTCAGTGATTTTTTAGTGCTCCCTGATAAATGATGTTATTGACAAAAGTAAGAAAATCTTTTGTTGTTGTTTTTTTCCTGTGCTCTTGACAGTGTGTTTAGTGGATGGATAATACGTATTTCTCTTTGCCACACCCAGATTCCAAGTTCCCTGCATTTTGGCCCACCTCACCACAAAAGCTCCATAGTTTATTAATGTAAGTTTGAGTGGATGCTTCTTTGGGGGAAACTGCAGGACTTAATGGAAATGTCTCAGAAAGGAATGAGAATGTCTCAGGAGTTCTGTGATGGAATTTGATCTGTTGTTTTGTTAATGCTGATGGAAAGAAACTTACAGCGCTTAATAAAAGTCTATTCTTTTAGTTTAAAAAATGTGAAATGATCTTGAGTATGTGATGTTTGATTTCTGCTTCCACCTCTGCTCCCTTTCTGCAAACGGAGAATATTATTTTCTCAATTTAGAAGTGTTCTGCAGAGATGTAAGAGTCTGTAGAGTGTCAGGGCAAGAAACCCCGTGTGCGAAACATCAAAATGAAGAGCATGGTTCACTTCCTGGCTAACTTACTTATTTTGATGTCCCCAAAATGCCTTTGACTCAACATTTTCCAAACTAAACCCATCCTTCCTTATGAAGTCTGTTTCTCTCCAAACTAGACTGTGGGAGGTTAACCTAGATGCATGACATTCCCTTATTTATCAATTTCAATTTGTGACAAAATCTGTTGGTAACACAGCTGTATGACTCATCATTCCTGTCCTTGGTCCTGTGACTTAGTCCAACCTTCATCATACCTCACCTGAAATGTTGCAGTTGTTCCTCATTCTTCCTCCTAACCTTTAAAAGGCTGATACATCTTTAAAGTTTTTAAAAGTTTCTATGGCAGTAGAAAGTTGAAGATCATTGCTTTAATCTACCATGCTAATATATCCTGTGGCTGGAGAGGTGTCTCAGTGGTTAAGAGCACTTGTTGCTCTTGCAGAGGACCTGGATTCAGTTCCAAGTACTCACATGGCCGTTTACAACTATCTGTAACTCCAGTACCAGGAGAGCTGAGTCCTTCTGACCTCCAAGGCACCACCAAGCATTCATTCAATGCACAGACATACATGCAGGCAAAACACACAATAAAATGAATGAATCTAAAAAAATAAAAAATTAAATCCATCTAACACTGCACAAAAATTTTCATGGCTCCTTCGTTATCTGGATGACCCTTGACTACTTTTCTAGCTTCCTTTCCCTCCTTTCCTTTTCTACTCTGGTGAGAATAAAGTTCACTCCCGTTTGCCTTTCTGAATGAAAATTGAGCAATCGGAAGAGGGAGAAAACAGGACAGGAGCCTACCACAGAGGGCCTCCGAAAGACTCCACCCTGAAGGGTATCAAAGCAGATGCAGAGACTCATAGCCAAACTTTGGGCAGAGTGCAGGGAGTTTTATGAAAGAAAAGGGAGATAAAAAGACCTGGAGGGGACAGGAGCTCTACAAGAAAAGCAACAGAACAAAAATATCTGGACAAAGGGGTCTTTTCTGAGACTGATATTCCAACCCAGGACCATTCATGGAGATAACCCAGAACCCCTGCACAGATGTAGCCCATGTCAGCTCAGTGTCCAAGAGGGTTTCCTAGTAATGGGAACAGGGACTGTCTCTGACATGAACTCAGTGGCTGGCTCTTTGATCATCTCCTTCTAAGAAGGGAACAGCCTTAGCAGGCCACAGAGGAAGACAATGCAGCCAGTCCTGAAAAGACCTGATAGGCTAGGGTCAGATGGAAGGGGAGGAAGACCTCCCTTATCAGTAGACTTGGAGAGGCATAGGAGAAGAGGGAGGGAAACTGGTACTGGGAGGGGACAAGGGAGGAGGCTACAGCTGGAATACAAAGTGAACAAACTGTAATTAATTAAATTAATTTAAAAAATAACTGATGCCAAAGCAAAAAAAAAAAGTTTACTCCCCATTGATTAAGTTGTTAATATCTGTTGTATCACAAGGCTTTTCCTGGGGAGACACAACACATACTTACCCAGATAAGTAATCCACAATAGACCTCAGTATGGACATCGCCAAAGCCCAACTTAGTGAACCAATGAGTTTTATTTGGGGTACAGGAATATAGGTGAGAGGTTACTTACCGAAGCAGAAATGACTCAAAGACATCTACATCACCAAAGCCCACCCCAACATGGGTGACAGTTCACAAAGCTGGGAATCTGGAGCACACTGCCCAGCCTTAAGGCTGCTCAGCAGGTTGGAGAATGTTCTTTCAAAGGGAGTCTGGTCTGAAGCTCTTCCAGGCAGCTTGGCTGATTTCTGCTGCTTCTAAGCAGCTGGCCTGATCTCAGTTGTCTTTGTACCCTGTCTTATCTAAGAGTGACTCTTATTGTCTTTATTAATTACTGGTACCAAAACTCCTTTGGGACATATTCTTTGTTACAATGCAGACTTTGAAGCAGAAAATATGCTGAGAAGAAGAAAGAGAGATTGAGTGTGAATGTTCGTTCAGAAACAGTATTCTTTCAAATGTGTTGTGAAATTGGGATCTGTGGCGCTGGAGAGACAGCTCAGTGGCTAAGAACACTGGCTGATCTTACAGAGAACGCAGATTCAATTCCCAGCACCCAGATGACGGCTCACAATCATCTCTAATTCAAGTTCCAGGAGATCTGATATCCTCTTCTAGTTCCCCAGTCTTTATTGAGAAAATGAAATGATTGAGATTTTGTTAAAAACAACATCTTGGGCTGGAGAGACGGCTCAGAGGTTAAGAGCACTGGCTGTTCTTCCAAAGGTCCTGAGTTCAATTCCCAGCAACCAACATGGTGGCTCAGAACCATCTATAATGAGATCTTGTGTCCTCTTCTGGCATACAGGCGCACATGCAGACAGAATAATGTAAGAATAATAATAAACAAATCTTTAAAAAAAACATCTTCTTGCACCATCAGGCACACATATGGTAGACAGACATACATGCACGCAAAACATCCATACATATAAAAAATAGTTTAACTAAATTGGTTTTTGAGGCTGGAGAGAGATGACTTTGCACTTAAGAGCACTTGCTACTCTTTCAGAAGACCCAGGATTTGGTTCCCAGCACCTAGGTGGGTGGTTCACAACTGCCTGTAACTCCAGCTCTAGCGAATACTCTCCCAAGTCTCTGCAAGAATCCACACTCACGTGAACATGCAAACATAGTTTAAAATGAATTTTTTTTTTTAAAAAAGCAGGCTTTGCGGAGCTAGACTGGTGGGTCAGCCATTAAGAGCACTTACCGCTCTTGCAAAGGACCCGAGATTGGTTCCCAGCACTCGTATGGCATGGTTCAAAATCATCCATAAAGTTTCGGGAATCCGGTGCCGCCTTCTGACCTCTATGGACACCAGGCATGTATGCAGGCAAAAATACTCATACACGTAAAAATAAATAAATAAATCTTTCGAGACTCTGGATTGGGAGAAACAGGGGCACCTTTGGGCAATAGAGAGAGGTCTTGGAAACGGATCTGAAGCCAAGACTTAGGGCATTCTTACTAGTACTGTTGAATGATACTGGCTTGTCCTCCCTAACCACTCTGTGCCTCATACATATAAATTACAAAAGGAATCTAACTGCATGTAAAGGGGAGGATTTGAGGTCCGCTAAAGCTTGTGAACATTTATCTTTAAATGAATTATTATTTATACCATACTAGTTTTGTGTAGGTTCATTCTAGTAGCTACACCTATCTTATCCTAGCCTTTCATCGTTGGGTGTTGAGACTCAGAATTCCACAGTAAGAAACCTTTGGTATTTGGCTTTTGAAAGTTACTGTTTGTTGAGGACTTGTTATATACCGAGCATAGTGTTGGCCCTTGGAAATGATCTCTAATCCTCTACACGGTAAGTTCTTCCCACTTTACACACGAGCAAAAACATTCAATTAGACCCTACTTCCGACACAGCTAACAAGTAATAAAGGAAGATTTGTAAATCTACCTCTGGTTTGACTTAATATTTCTAAATGGAGTTGTGGTCTACTCAATTCCTGTTACAAAGTAGTAGAAATTATCTGGTCAAAGGTACCTAGTGTATTTGACTAATATGGTTTTGCTTACTCAGTTATTCTGTCGTGGAAATTAAATCCATATTCCTCATTGGAAACCCGCTCCTTTCTATCTTGGAGCTAGAGGTACATTAATCATCAGTCTTGTAGTCTTCTTCCAGCATGAGGGTGGAGAGCGATATGGACAAGCAAGACCATTATAATGCTTTTGCATGGCTTAAAGGATGAAATAAACAAAGGATGGAAATATTCCTCTCAAGATCACAAACATTAGAAATAAGTGATCACAGGACAGTAAGACATAGCTTTTTTGCTTTTTTTCTTTTTCTTTCTTTTTTTTTTTTGAGTGCTTTATCTGCATGTGCACCTGCATGCCAGGAGAGGGCAGTAGAGGTTAAAGATGTTTGTGAGCCACCATGTGGTTGATGGGACTTAAACTCTGGAAGAGCAGACAGTGCCCATAACCGCCAACTCTTCAACTCCAATATGTATCTTCTACAGTGAATATTTGTGTTTAATAAATACAAAAGTTCCCTAATCCCTTATTAGCAGACGGAGATAGACAGAAAGTTCTAGGGACTTTGCATATATTTCACTCTTTTGTTTAATTCTTATAAATTAATAATTTCTAAATATAGAAAAAATAGAATGCATTGTATTTGGGTATGATCATCTCCAAATCTCCATAACTTACCAAAAATATATATCTATGTTAGGCAAGCACTCTACCACTGAACTGTAACCACACAAATACTCTTTAAAATAACGAACAAACAAACAAACAGTATCTAAGTTGCCCTGGCTAACATTGAACTTGTTTAATAGCCCAGGTCAGCCTTTAACTTGTGCTCCTGCTGCCCAAGCCTCTTGAATTTCTGGGATTCTATATCTGTGCTACCGAACCCAGCAAAACTTTACGTCACCTTGTAGTATTATCTAACATGGATTGACAGGCCTCGTGTGTTCATATGTAGTCACTTGGGACTCAAACTAATAGAAAGTCTATCCACTGAGGTAGGTGATGGCATATGACCAAAATATACATTTGCTTCTAAACTTAAAAGTACGATACTATAAACAAAAATAATAGAACTGAGTAAGTTTTGTGAGTTCATCCTAAGAAGAGATGGCTCAGTTCTCTATATGCTTGACTCATCATCTTCAGGTTGTTGCTGTTTACTAGCCTCTTGAGTATGTCTGTAAAGTCAAGAATATAATATCGACCCATTCTTTCCCAGTGGTAAAGAATCTTCGTGTGGTCAGGGGTACCTATCCTATTTTGACCAATACATTCTGGCAGTACCTGACATATACTAACAGCCTTGAAAGAATTGGTGTGACTATCCAGAGACTATCTTGCTGCCTTTTTTTCTTGAGTGCTGAGATGACAGACCTATGCTCCACACCCAGCTTACTTCTATGCTTTGCACCCTGTTCATTTCTTGCTTGCTTTTTAAAATAGCATTGTGACACATGTAATTATATCTGAATAATGTTTTATTTTACTTTATTTTCAGTTGTAAGAATGTTTTTGTGTCACTTTCTGAAACTTTCTTTTAAAACCCAACCTGATTTCTCTAACACTCAGATATGTTCTCCCATGTATCAGTGGTTAATTAATTTTTCATTTCTGTATAGTATGTGGCTATGTCATAATTTACCCATTCTTTTGTCCAGTAGAAATATTTTCATTAACATGATAGACCTTTTAAAATATTTCAAAACTCTTTTTAATTTTAATTTTATGTGCATTAGTGTGAAGGTATCAGATCCCTTGGAACTGGTATTACAGAGAGTTGTGAACTGCCATGTGGGTGCTGGGAATTCAACCCAGATCCTTTAGAAAGAACAGACAGTACTCTTAACCACTGAGCCATCTCTCCAGCCCCATGATAGATCTTTTTTTAACATGTCTCCTGCAAGGAGTTCTAGCATGCAAATGCTCACCTTTATAAAGTAATAATAATTTTGTTTCAAAAAGGTAGTTTAACAGATAATTTTGAGAATAATACAAATTATTGGATTTGAAAACACTTTCAATACATTAAGGTATAGGTGACAAACTGTGTTTTTAAGGATTTATTTATTTTATGTATATGATATATGATCGTTCTGTCTGCATTTTCATCTGCCAGAATAGGGAATCAGTTCACATTATAGATGAAGCCACCATGTGGTTGCTGGGAATTGAACTCAGAACCTTTAGAAGAGCAGACAGTGCTGTTAACCATTGAGCCATCTCCCTAGCCCCAGACAAACTGGTTTTTAAGTCCAAAGTAAAACCCATTTCTGATTTTAGAACCAGAAGGACCAAGACATTTTCACCTTAATTAAAAGGTATTTCTAGGCTTTTTTAGGAAGATGACTACACTTTTGACTTTTGAGGCAGATGCTTACCTTCCATGTGTTTTCTGATATTACTGCCAGCCCTTCCTCATTTCTTCTAGTAAAGCCACCTTTGTTGCCCAAAGAAATATCCATACTCTAGTTTCATAAGTGCCCTTACACACCATGTTCTCCTCAACTCACTGGAGTATTTTACTGTTGTTTCCATGGTTTTCATTTGTTTGTTTTATTGTTTATACTTTAAAGACTCCCTTCAATAATAGTAAATCTTTTATAATAGATTGATTACAAAGATATACATAATGACCATGTCTCTGTTATCTACACCTTTTGCAGCCCCTCCTAGTAAGAGGTAACATCTAGTGCCAGGCAGTCAGTGGTGTATGCAGTTAGTCCCAGAACTTGAACTTGAATTTAGAGATCTGCAGAGGCAGGCAGATCTCTACATTCAAGGCCAGCCTGTTCTACAGAGTGAGTTCCAGGACAGCCAGGGCTACACAAAGATACCCTGTCTTGAAAGGCCAAAAACAAAAAGTTAACATCTAATGGGCCAGAGAGATTGTTCAGTGGTTAAGAGTATTTGCTTCTCTTCTAGAGGACCTGGGTTCAATTCCCAGGTGTTGACACTGTGACTGGCAACTATCTGTAATTCCAGCTCTAGAGGATCAGACACCCTCTTCTGGCTTCTGCAGATACACGACATACATGTGGTACACAGACATAAACATGAGGCAAAACACCCTTATTTGTAATTTTTTTGTTTTGTTTTCAAGACAGGGTTCCTCTGTATAAGAGCCCTGCTGTCATAGACATACTTTGTAGACCAGGCTGGCCTCAAACTCACAGAGATCCACCTGCCTCTGCCTTCCAGAGTGCTGGGATTTACAGGCATGTGCCACTGTGCCCAGCTACATATATGTGTGTGTGTATATATATATATATATATATTTTTTTTTTTTTAAACAAGAGTTAACATCTAAGCTCGGGACGTTGATGTACACCTGTAATCCAAGCATTCAGGAGGGAGGAGCAAGAGGCTCATGAGTTTGAGGCTAGTCTGGGCTACATGTCAAGTTCTAGGCCAGCTTGGGCAAAAAAGCAAGACTGTAGCTCAAATCAGTGGCGGGGGGAGGTAGATAGGTAGGAAGGTGGCTAGGTAGGTGGCTAGGTGGCTATGTGGCTAGCTGGGTAGGTAGGTAGATAATTGTCTAATTCTATCATTTGAGTATGGACCAGTCTTCTAAATTTGCTTTGATCAGTAGACTATAGCAGAAGTCCAGTTCTGGGCCTAAGTTTTTCTTGCATATTTTAATCACTCTTTTGGACCTTGGAACATTTTACCCTAGAGTGCAAAAGGGCCTAACTCATTCTCTAGTCAACCCACAGAAAGATCACCCTTAGACAAATAAGCACAGCCATCACCAGCCAAGCCTAGCCCAGGACAATACAGATAAGTAACATAGCTCATGAGCAAAGATAAATGGTTGTAGTTTAAAGCCACTTAGTTTGGGGTGGTTTATACACAGCGATTGATAACTCACCTACCCAGATGTACAACGAAAATTGTATTTTATATAGAATGTGTTCTTTAGTTGGAAAACCCTTCAGAATATGTAGTCCTTTTGTACTCTCTATGACTTTTTTTTATTTCTTTACTTAGAATACGCCCTTTAAGTTTAGCATTCCTCAATACAAGGTTTCTGTTCTTAGCCATCATCTTGCTCTACTTTCTCTTGGATCATTTAAAACTCATACAATGTCATTGCCTTACCTGTTACCTGTAGATGACTCCAGATTCCCCCCCCCCCAAACTGAACTCTACTGAGCTATAAATAGTATTCAGATGTATGGTGGACAAATTCAGTTACTATTCTCCCAGGGGAAAACATACAACTGAATTTAAAATGTGAAGTCTTACTCTGACTCCTCCATCAGTTCCTATGCCTTCTCCTCTTGTAGCTTGATTCTTCTTCGTGACTAATGTTATTATCATCTTCATAGTCACTGAGCAAAAACCTGTTATTCTAGATTTCCCTCATCCTACACATCCAAACATTCTACTTCTGTAGTGTTTCTCATCTTTCTGCTTTACCTCAGTGGCCTCCTCCTGTCCTCTTCCTCCTTCCTCTTTCATTTTTCAAACTTGTGAACTCTAGGGATCCTCCTATCTCAGTCACCCATGAAGCTGAAACTTAAGGTTTGTGCCCAGAGGCCCTATTTTAATTCTGTTGTAGTCAGTGACTCAGGAATATTATCACCTCAGAATCTGTTATAACTGCGGAATATCAGGCCATTCCTCAGCTGTGCTTTATCAGAATCTGTGTTTTAGCAGAATCTCTAAGTGAGTTTTTAAAGGTTCATTTATTTATGTATATGGGTACGTTTGTCTGCACGTACACCTGCACAGCAGAAGACAGCATCAGACAGTTATGAGCTGCCCTGAACACAGGACCTTCAGAAGAGCAGTAAGTGCTCTTAACCACTGAGCTATCTATCCAGCCCCAGAATCCCTGAGTGATTAATAAGCACACTAAAATATAATAAGCAGTAAGTAGTTGAATATTAATTTGCAAACTTGTAAATCCTCACCAATTTACAGCATTTGCCCCATGGCAGTGTCACTTAAATCTGACTGTAAATTAGAAAACCTGATAAGGCTTTTACTGTACTATTTTTTATTACTTATAGCATTTATTAGTCATATTTTTCAATATAAAATGTTTTCAGAACAGAAGGAAATTTAAATTGGCTTGCACCTTGCTCAGATAACCTACAAATTATACTGTCCCCAAAAACAAATAAATGAGAAATGGAAATCCACCTAAAGTAAAACAATTCAATGTACAAAGAGAAGACTGAAAAACTTGTGTCTTCACTAGTATCCTGACCCCCCCCCGCATTAGGACCTTTTTATGTATTTCTTTTTAATCAAAATATAATTACATAACTTCCTCCCTCCAACCCTCTACATGCTCCACTGCCCTGCTCCCCTCAAACTCATGGCCTCTTTTTCTTTAATTATTATGGTTACGTATATATAAACGATTGATACAAAAACACAACCTGCTGACTCCATTTAATGGTGCTTCTATGTGTAGGTTCCTACGGCTTACCACTTGGTATTGGATAACCAGTTAGGGAAACCACACCTAGAAAAGATGAATTCTCTCTTAGCACCCATTGACTATCCATAGCTCTTCATTTATGGGTAGGATCCCCTGAGATTTCCCCCACTCATCTTGTCATGTCAACTCCTGTTATCATTGTTCAAATTTCATTAAGGTAGTCATATTGCTGAGATATCATGGGAGTAGCTTCACTATCATATATAGAAAATACATCTCACAGCAGACTTCCTAGTCCTCTGGCTCTTATAATCTTTCTATCCCCCCTCTATAGTGTTCACTGAGCCTTAAGTGTTGGGCTTTTGTTAATGTATCATTTTGGGGCTGTGCCCCTACAGTCAGTTGTTTTCTGCATTTTGAATAGTTGTGGCTTTCTGTAACAGTCTCTGCTAAAAGAAGCTCTAACACAGGCATGGTAGCCCACAACTTTAACACCAGTACTCTTGAGAGAGAGGCAGATGGATCCCTCTGACTTTAGGGCATGCCTGATCTACATAATGAGATCCTAGCTCAAACAAAACAAAACTGAAGATGCTTCCTTGATGAGTGGTGATTGTTTTCTTCCATTAGCAACCTCCATAGCACCTTCTAGTACTATAAAGGTGTTTAACCCTCAAGGCAGAGGCTTCCTGCTTAGAGCTAGACAGAACTAAGTCCTGTGTCCAAAGTCCACGATGCCTGCAGTACTAGGGACTTACCTTCAACTTCTGGAAAGCAACCAAAGGCAATTACAATAGATTATATTGTTTTGGGAGTCTTTTGGGCTCCCCTGACTAGCAACTAGCGAGGAAGTTTTTCACACCTGGTACTGGGGTTTTGGTTACATAGTTTATGGCTTCTAAGAGGACCATTACCCCAAGTGGTATAACTTTATGTATATTTAGTTGAATATAAAGTAGAATGGTTTCCCCTCTTTCAAACAGCTTTAGTGTTACTTATCCCTCCTCCCTCCCTCTTCTTCTGCATTGTCCTCTCCCCCACCTCAATTAAAATCCTGGTTTTGGGTCTCTGCATCTGTTTGTATCAGCTGCCGTATGAAGCCTCTCAGAAGACGATTATGTTAGACTCCTGTCTCCAAGATAGCAGGATATCATTAATAGTGACAAGGCTTGCCTCTCTCCCGTGGGGTGGATCTCAAGTCATTGGTTGGCCAGTCCCTTAATCTCTGCTCCATCTTTGTCCCTACACTTCTTGTAGGCAAGGCAAATTTTGGGTAGAAGGTTTTGTGGATGGGTTGGTGTAGCCCTCCCTCCACTGGAAGTCCCACTGGGCTACAGGAGGTGGCTACTTCAGGCTCCCCATTTCTAGAAGTCACAGCTAGGGCCAGCCCCACTAACTCCTGGTAACCTTCCCTGTCCCAGAGACGCCTCCCTTTCCATTGTAGGAAGATGCATTATCATCATCATCATCATCATTTGAGACATGGTTTCTCTGTGTAACCTTGGCTGTCTTGGAACTCATTCTGTAGAACAGGTTGGCCTCAAACACAGAGAAATCTGCCTGCCTCTGCCTCCTGAGTGCTGGGATTAAAGGCGTGCATGAACACTGCCTGGCAGTAGATGCATTCTTTTTTTTTTTTTTTTTTTCGAGACAGGGTTTCTCTGTGTAGCTCTGGCTGTCCTAGAACTCACTCTGTAGACCAGGCTGGCCTCGAACTCACAGAGATCCGCGCTTGCCTCTGCCTCACAAGTTCTGGGATTGAAGCCGTGTTCCACCAGACAGATGCATTCTTAATCACTGTTTCAGTCTAGGAAATAATTAAGCACATGTCTGAATACATTTCTTTGTTTAAAAATAAACCTTAAGCATCATGCTTTAATTTCAGTGCTAAGAGAAAGAAACATATGGTATATACTCACTTATACAAACCTATAGGATAGGAAGTTCAAGCTGAAATCTACGCACCCAGAGAGGATATACAAGAAGGAGGACCCAGGTTGGTATGATCAATGCTTGTTTGAATGAACAAATGGG
>CM053742.1:109952636-110091458 GCA_028658305.1 Pachyuromys duprasi | reverse complement strand
GGGGGAGGGGGCTACGCCTGGGATTCAAAGTACCCAACCTGTGATTGAGAGAAAAATAAATAAATTAATAAAAAAAAAAAGAATTGTATTTTTGGTTTTCCCCTATTTTCAATTCTGATCCACCTAGAATCATATTTTGGTGTGAGCTAAAGATACTTTCTTTTCAGTACCAGTTATCTAAGTGCTATTTGTGGAATAAGCCCCCTTCCTCACCGATTTCAGTTGTTATCTTTATCATAAATTAAATTGCCTTATGTATTTTGGTTTTCTTATGGAACCTACTTATTCCGTTGATCTAATTATTTTCTTGTACTAAATTGTTTTAATAATTTTAACTGTAGTGTTTTTAACATATGATAGAACTAGATTTCTTTAAAATTTTTTCATGTGTGTTTGTGTGTATGTGTGTGTGTGCACCCGCACTAAGGCATATGTGAAAGTCAGAGAACAACTTGCCAGAGTAACTCAGGTCATCAGATTTGGTAACAGGGGCCATTACCCACTGAATGATATCACCTGCCACTGAAAGATGTGTTTTCTAACACTCATTTTTCAGATGTATTCTAGTTATATTCCCGTGTACTCAGGTATATATTGGTATGTTTTATCAAGTCAGTAATTTATGTATTTATGTATTAATTTATTTTTTTTTATTTTTGTAGCTAGGGATGGACCCCAGGCCTTGTGTGTGCTAGACAAACATTCTACCATTTAGACATACTCCCAGACCCAGAGGAGCTTTTGAAAGTTAAAAACCTGGGACTTTCTTCTAGACATGATTTAAATATGAATTTTAAAATATGATGCTCTCATGCCTGCAATACTCACACTCAGGAGAATCAGGAAAATCAGCATGAGTTAAAGGTCAACCTAGGGTTCCAACCTGGAGTTCCAACCTGGGGTTCCATGAAAATGTCTACTTAGCTCAGGACATTCTGAGATAGAGTGTAAAACCCTGTTTCACAAAAATATGATGCTCTGTACTGTCTTAAAGAACATTCCCCTAAATTTCATGAGACTTGTGACATTACTGGGAAGGTGTCTTTGCAGATATTACCACATCAAAATAAGGTCATAGTATGTCAGAATAGAAGGGTAGCAGTAGAAGTTGGTTGAGGATCATCCTTGGCTACCTACACAGGGAGTTTGAGACCAGACTGGGTTACATGAGAGTCTCTACCTTGACACAAAAAGTCAAGGATTGCAACCACCAAAACAGACAAGAATATAGTGCTGCCAACATTTTGACATCTTCTTCTTCTTCTCTTCATTTCTTTCTTTCTTTTTTTTTTTTTTTTGAGACAGAGTTTGTCTGTTTGGCCTTGGCTGTCCTGGACTCACTTTGTAGACCATTAGACAGGCTGGGATTACAGGTGAGCACTGCAGTACCTGGAGATTTTAGACTTCTTACCTAAAGAATTGTGAGACAGTAAATTTCAGCTTTAGAGCCAGGTGTGGTGGCACCCTAGACAGCTAAAGACAGTCAAACTACACAGAGAAACCCTGTGTCAAAAAACTAAAACCAACCAACAAACAAATAAGTTTCAGTTTTAGTAAACCACCTAATACATGTAATATGTACATATACTTATTTTGTAAGACAAGGATTTTGAGACTGGGTTTCTCTGTGTAGCCTTGGATGTCCTGAAACTCCCCCTGTAGACCAGGCTGGCCTCGAACTCATAGAGACCTGTCTTCCTCTGCCTCCCAAGTGCTGGGATTAAAGGCCTGTGCCACCACTGCCAAGCTAGTTTATAATATTTTAAATTATTTATTACCTTTTAATGTGCAGTGGTGTTTTGCCTGCATGTATGCCTGTATAAGGGTGTCAATCCCTTAGAACTGGAGTTATAGTTGTGAGCTTTGATGTGGGAGCTGGGAATTGAACCTGGGTCCTCTGAAGGAGCAATTGATGCTCTTAACTGTCGAGCCATCTCTCCAGCCCCTAGTTTATAATATTTTTTGAATATGATAAGTTAAAGGAATTTAATGCATACTTTATGCTTAAAATTTTTAAAAATCGCCATGTGGTAGGTGACGGTCACCTCAGTGTTAAAATGTGTGCTTAGCATGCTTGAGATCCTGGGTTTCTTCCCTAGTACCACCACCAACAATGACAAAAAAAAAAAAAAAAACTGGGACACTGAAGTGCTGACTCAGTGGTTAAGAGCATATATAGCTCTTCCAGAGGACCAGAGTTTGATTCCCAACAAATATGTCAGGTAATTCACAACCACCTCTAACTCCAATTCCAGGGGACTCCAACATCTCTGACCTCTGCAAGCACTCTGCACTCATGGGCACACACATACACATAATTAAAATAATAAAAATAAATCTTAAAATTTCCTAAATGTGATTTGTATAAACAGCCCGTTTTGAGAGAATAGAATAAATAAGAATTGTAACAATCTGTCATGACCATAAGCAACTTGGGGAGGAAAGTGGCTTTCTCATCTTATAACTTGTAGTCTATCGTCTAGGGAAGTCAGAGCAGGAACCTGAAGACAGGTGCCAATACAGAGACTTACTGGCTTGCTGTCTATGACATGCTCAGACAGTTTTTCTTTTGTTTTTAATTTTAACCATTTTATTTCAAGCATATTTAAAAATAATAGATTGGGTTTGTAATTCAAAGCTGAAACATGTATTCTTCAGAGTCTGACAAGCAATTCAGACCATACTTCCCAAACCCATTGTCTTTGCTATTTTTTCCCAGATTTCTGAGGCCCAGAAACTGTTCTGTTTTAAATGTACATGACTCTTGTATACTTGTTGACATGCGTTTTCTGAAAACCATTCATCAAATATAAAGAATAGTTTCTATCCAAAGATTGGCAGTGTGGAAGAAAAACAGTAAACATCTATGAAGAATTCAATTCTGTCAGAACCAGTTCAGCCAGTGTTCTTAGTGCTACCTAGGACCACCAGCCCTGGGGTGGCACCACCTGTACTAGGCTGAGCCCTCCCACATCAATCATCAATCAAGAAAATATACCACAGGCTTGTCACAGGCCAATCTGATTGATGCATTTTCTCAATTGAGGTTCCCTCTTGCAATGAACTCAGTGGCTGGCTCTTTGATCACCTCCCCCTAGGCCAGTACAGCCTTACCAGACCACAGAGGAAAATGATACAGCCAGCTCTGATGAGATCTGATAGGCTAGGCTCAGATAGAAGAGGAGGAGGCCCTCCCCTATGAGGGGACTAGGGAAGAGGCATAGGAGGAGAAGAAGGAGGGGGTTACAGCAGGAATACAAAGTGAATGAATTTAAACAAACAAACAAACAAACAAATAAATAAATAAAATTACTCTGGCTTGTGACAAGTTGACACAAAACTGGCAGCACACTATCTTCTACTCATTCAATCTTTTCTTAGTGTAGAAAAGCCTACTAGCTGAAATAATTATTTTAGAGAAGGAAGTCCTGATGTTAAGATAACTAGCTATCCTTTCAGACAAAAATAATTATTATTGCTGTACCGTATTTGTATTAGACTTTCATTGCTATGACAAAACATTCAACATAAACAACGTAAAGAAAGATTTGTCTTGGCTCATGGTTCAGAGTTTTCCCTGCATGGTCAGCTGGCCCCACAGCTTTTAGGTCTGTGGTGAAATTGAACATCATGGTAGAGAGCATGTCATGGAGTAAAGATGCTCACATCATAATAGCCAAGAAATAAAAGAGCAAGAAGGAGCCAGGAATAAGGTAAACCTTTGAAAGGTACACGTTGAATGACTTACTTCCTACTAGATCTCACCTCCTACTATCCATGATCATCCAACAATGCCTCAAATTATGTATAATAAATCAGTGGAGTGATCCATTGATTTTTTTCATGTTCTCATGAACCAGAAACCCATCACTTTGCAAACAAGCGTTCAGGGCACATCTCACACTCAAACAAAAATGTTAAATTTACTAAAGTAAACTCAGAGAGATGATCTCTGATGAAAATAAATCTAAGTAATGAAATACAGTACAATACACCCTAGAGCAGCACGAGGGTGCTAAGCATGGTGACCAGGACATGACTCTGAAAAAGCAATATTTGAATTAAGCTATGAAGCTGGCAGCCATAAGAAGATCTAGGGGAAGAGAATAACAGAAAGGAGAGGGGATAAAATGAGTTTAAGACTAAAATTAAAACTTTAAATAGAAGGAACTATAACATAATGAAAAAAAAAAGATGAGAAAAGGAAGATGTTGAAAATAAAGTTTCTACCCATTGTCCCAGACGTCAGTGTACCTAAACACCAGAGCCTCTAGGGCTTTCCTGTCACCCTAGAGGCTAACATGCCTGTACCACAGAGGCTTTGTCCCCTACCCGTTGCCCCAGAGATCAGCACACCCCAGGCTGTTTCTCCAGATGTCAGTAAGCCAAGAGGCTTTGACCCCACCCACCATCCTGCTGTTACCTAGACAAGGCTGGAGCACCTCAGTCACCCTGACTATGAATCCCCAGTTTCCACAGCTTAATTTTACACATATCAGAACCCACTCGAGTGTATGGGTGTACATCCCCTTTTCACCTCCACCACACAGTCTTATCACACTGCATGCACTCTGGTTTATGAGGACTGAGATTGGTTGCCCCTAATCCCAGCACACTGCTTTGCTGCAAGACCTAGTTCATGAGAATGCACAGCTGTCAGCTGCTGTCCCCAGCCCACATTTCAACACTGTGTGCAGAGAGGTCCATAAGGTTTGAATATGTATGACCTCCAGACATGAGTTATCACTCTACAAGCACCCTGGCTCATGGGATCAGAGGATGAGCAACTCCTTAACTCCACCTCCTATACACTTCCTTGCTGCACTGTGTGTAGTCAGAGGTCATGCCACCCCTAGCCATGGGGGCAGGGATAATCTTAGCTATCCCACCCACAAATCAGCAACAAGTGGCTCCACAACTCAAGTTTAAGCATCACCAAGGTGAGCCAACAAATGGAGCACCAAACACCAATCAAAATGCTTATTCTACACCAGAGTGACAGAAAGAGTTAACCAACAAAGTCATTCTGGATGTGCATGTCCTAGTGCAAAAATACAAATTCCACAAAAAAACCAAGACAACTTGTCTCCTTCAGAAATGACCAGTAGCAGCCAGGCAGGGGTAGCACTTGTCTTTATTCCCAGCACTTGGGAGGCAAAGGCAGGTGGATCCCTGAGTTCAAGGGCAACCTACAGAGCAAGATCCAGGACATCCAGGACTAAACAGAGAAACCTTATCTTGAACCCCACCCCTGTGTGCATGCACAAAAACAAACAAACAAACAGTAATAGAGTAATGACGGTGACTTACACAAAATTTCAGAAAATTCATTCAGAAAAATATGAATACAAATTTGCACAGAGAACTCAAAGAGATCAAGCATAATATTCATTTAAAGAGCATACTGATAATCTCCTGGATGAAACCGAATGAATTACAGAATAACACGAATACCCGAATGAAATTAGGAAGTCAATTCAGGATACAACAATCATATTCAATAATGAGATAGACATACTGAAGAAAAACCAAACAGAAACCAATCTGTAAATGGAAAAAGGCATCAAATCAAATTTAAAAACTCCAGTGGAAAGCCTTGCTAATAGAACAGAACATGTGGAGAACAGAATATCAGGACTTGAAGACAAGGTAAAAGAACTGGTCATTCTGACAAAGTCACTAATAAATTTAAGAAAATGTGAGGCTTTTTGGCAGTTGGTGGGTGCTGGAGGAAGAAGAGTCAGTTTTCTTCATATATATATATATATATATATATATATATATATATATATAAATAGATCGTATATTAGGAAGCAAAGCAGGTTTCAACAAATATAGAAAAATAGAAGTCATTTCTTATATTTTTTGTCTGACCTTACTGGACTAAAATCAACAGGAAGTATAACAACAGAAATACCCAAACCCATGGAAGATTAAGCAACTCACTTGAATAATGTGTGGGAGCAAGTCCTTCCCTGGCAAGATAAATGAGTAGATAAGATTACTTCCTCAACAAGCCAGAAAATATGAGTTTGATTCCCAGAACTTACAATGAAAGGAGAGAAGCAACTTCTAAATGTTGTTCTCTTACCTCCACATGTGCACCATGCACATAAAGGCCCACATTCCACTCTCCTCATACACACACACATACACACACACACACACACACAGAGAGAGAGAGAGAGAGAGAGAGAGAGAGAGAGAGAGAGAGAGAGAGAGAGAGAGAGAAAGAGAGAGAGAGAGAGAGAGAGAAAGAGGCACAACAATAACACTGATACACCGATAATAAAATAATGATAATTGATGGAACCACTGAGCAACTCAAGAAAGAAATTGGTAGAAGTGAATGAAAGTGAAAATAAACCCTACTTACATCCATTGGATACAATTAAAAGTTGACACAAGAGGCAGTTTTATAGGTCTAAATGCATACACTATAGAATCAGTGAGATCCTAAATACCTAACTTAATGATATATCTTAAGAAATTGAACACCTAACTTAATGATATATCTTAAGAAATTGAACAAACGAAAACAAACCAATACCCAAACTAGTAGATAGAAATAATTAAGACCAAGGCATAAATCAATAGAATAGAAAAAAAAAAACAACAATAAAATAAATAACAAGAATTAATGACATGAACTGCTGGCTCATTGAAAAGATACACAAAAATGACAAACTCTTACCCAAATTCACAAGTTATACCTTATAGTCCTTCAAATTGGAAAATCTAAAAATAGTGGATAAGTTCATAAATACTTATTATATACAAAGTCAAACCCAGTTGAGATCATTTAAATTGATCCACAACAAGCAACAAGATTGTTGTAGTAGTAAAAAGAAAAAAAAATCTTCCAACTTAAAAAAAGCCTACATCCATATAGATTCAAAGTAGAATTTTAACCAAGCCTTTAAAGAAGAATGAAAAACAATACTTAGCAAATTATTCCATAAAATAGAAAAGAAAGGATGCTTCCCAAATCTGTTTAATGAAGCCAGAAAAATTAGACAAAGACACACAACAAAAATAAGTATAGACCAATTTTTCTGCAGAAGATAGGGGTAAACATTTCCCAACAATAAAATACATACAATTTGAATCCAAAAACACATCAAAAAGATCCTTAACCATGATCAAGTTGACTTCATTCCAGAGGTTCAGGGATTATTCGCATATCTAAATCAGTGTGATTCATGAAGTTATTGGACTCAAGGACAAAAGTCACATGATCATCTCAATAAATGCAGAAAAAACCTTTGACAAAATGTAATGTCCCTTCATGATAAAAGCTCTGAATGTACTAAGGATGGAGGGAATATGGGAGCAGGTGAAGCTCTGAATGAATGTGTGTTGTTCACCTGGGCACAACCAAGCCAAGGACCAGAGTCTCAGACCCATGGGAAAATGACAAAGCCTTCTTCCTCCCAGGGTGAGGCTCAGAGGGATTGCAAGGCTGCCTTTTGGTCCTTGTGTGAACGTTGGTAGTGTGTACAGAAAATGTCCACTAAGCTTTCTCTCCTTGGATATTTACCACTTGAAGACTGCCCCCCCCCCCGAAACTGCTCCTAGCCAGATAAACTGCAGTTTCTCCATCACAGAGCCCAGTCCATCTGATACCAGCTTTCCTGTGTGCCTTTGTGTTTGTCTTTTCATTTCTTCACTGCCCCTGCCCCTAGAGCTGTGCAAACATATTTCGCCATAATAAAGGCAGGTATGACAACACTGTAGCACAAATTATGCTAAACTCAAAGCATTAGCACTAAAATCAAGAACAAGGGTGATCACTCCTATTCAATAGCTAAAGTCTTAGCTACAACAGTAAGACAAAAGAAGGAAATAAAAAGATAACAAGGAAAGAAGTTAAAATGTTCCTATTTAAGCCGGGTGTGGTGGCACACGCTGTAATCCCAGCACTCGGAAGGCAGAGGTAGGCAGATCTCTGTGAGTTCGAGGCCAGCCTAATCTACAAAGCGATTCCAGGACATCCAGGGCTATACAGAGAAACTGTGTCTCAAAAAACATATGTGTATATTCCTATTTACAGATGATGTGATTCTGTCACTAAGAGGCACTAAATCTTGTACCAGAAAAATCCTGGAGCTGATAAATCCTCTCAGTAAAGTGGCAAGACCCAAAGTTCACATAAAAATCAGTAGCTTTCCAATCTATAAGTGGCAAGCATACTAAGAAAGAAATCAGGGAAACAATCCCACTCAGCAGAATAAAAATATCTTTCAATAAATCCAAACAGGAAGTGGAAGAGCTTTACAGCAAAAACTTTAAAACAATTGAGCAAAAAAATTGAGCAAGACATTAGAAGACCTCTGTGCTGACTTTTTTTTTTTTTTTTGTCCTAACTTGACACAATCCTGGGCAAACTGGAATATCCAGGGAGAGGGACTCTCAATGGAGAAAATAGCCCCATCAAATGATCCTGTAGGCAAGACTATGGGACATTGTCTTGATTAATGATTGACACTGGGCAGGTGGTACGAGTTCTAGAAAAAGTCTAGATGAATGAGCCATAGGAAGCAACCTAGTAAGCAGCAATCCTCTCTGGTCTTTTTTTTTTTTCCAGTTCCTGTCTTGACTTCCCTCAGTGTAAGCTAAAATAAACCCTTTCTTTCTCATTTTTTTTTTTTTGGTCATGGTCTTTATCACAGCAACAGGGGAAAAAAAACCACTATGCAACCTGCAATACTCACCTAGTGAAAATTATCGTTGTGAAAATGGCCATCCTACAAAAAAAAAAGTACACATTCAATAGAAACTCAAAAAAAAAAAATTCCAGCAACATTCTTCACATAGAAAACAAAAATCTGAAAAATTCATAAGGGAGCACAAAAGACCCACATAGACAAAGTAATCCTGAACAAAAAGAATATTGCACAATGTCTGATTTCAAGATATACTACAGAGGTGTATTAATAAGAACAGTATGGTACTGACACAAAACCAAACATATATATCAGTGGAATAGAACAGACAATCCAGATAAAAGCCCATTCATTTTTCACCAGAGGCCAAAACATACACACTATACAAATGACAGCATCTTCACCAAATAGTGTGGGGAAAACTGGATATGAAGACATGGAAGTATGAAAGTAGATCTTTATGTCTCACCCTGCATAAAAGTCAACTCCAAATGAATCCAGAATCTCAACCTAAGGTCTAAATCTCTGAAACTATGAGAGGAGAAAGTACACAGTATGCCTCAACTTACAGGTACTGGTGAAGACTTTCTGAACAGGACTCTGTTCACTCAAGAAATAAGTTCAACAATCAATAAACAGAAGTAAATGAAAAAGCTTCTGTACACCAGAAGAAACAGTCAACTAAGTGAAGAGGCAGGCTACAGAATAGGAGAAAATCTTTGCTGGTCGTACACTATTCAGGAGATTAATATCTATAATATACAAAGGATTCACTAAGTGGTAACAGTGAGATGGAAACATTATATTCAGGAACATTATATGAACTGAACAGGTTGTATTTATATATTTAGGAACATATGTGTATATATATACATATATATTAAAGAAAAGAAACTGAATTTGAGAGAGAGCAATAGACCCCTTGGGAGGGGTTAGAGGGAGGAAAGGGAGAGAGAAATTATATAATTATAATTTCCAAAAATAAATTATTATTTTAAAAGAACTGAAAAAATACTAAACATCAAGAAAACAGCCCAACTTAAAAAAAAAAGTGAAATGTGGATTGAACACAGGGATCTCAAAAGAAGAAGTAAAAATGGCCAATATATACTTTTTAAAGTGTTCAACATCCTTAGCCATCAGAGAAATGCAAATAAAACTGCTTTGAGATTTCATCTCACCCAAGTCAGAATGGCTCTCCTCAAAGAAACAGATGCTGATAAAGTATGTGGAGAAAAGGAAACCTTATTTACCATTAGTGCAAGTATAAAGTAGTGCAGCCACTATGGAAATCAGTGTGAGGTTCCTAGAAGTTAAACCAGAGCTACCAACTATACCACACCTCAGCATATACTCACGGGTTCTTGAATATCCTTCAACTGTAGAATCTAAGGAGAGATTTGCACACCCATGTTCATTCTTGTTCTAGTCATAATAGCTAAAACATGGCAACAGCCTAGGTATCTATCAACCAGTGAACAGATAATGAAAATGGTATATATATACAAAATGTGTACATATACACAATGCACTTGTTTTCAGTTGTAGGGAAAAGTGAAATTTACAAGAAAATGAGTAGAGCTGGAAACTATACTGAGGGGGAAAAAAAACCCAGGCCCCAGAAGGCAAACACCATATGTTCTCTTTCTATGAGTACATGTATAGGTCAGGAAGCAAGAAAAGAACCATGTGGCATGGGGGGGGGGGCTTAGTGAAAACTCATGAGATGTGAAAGTTGAAAGGGGAACACTCTCATGGAAAGGCTTAAATTGGGATGGGGTGGGAAGATGGGGGTGGGGGAAGGGTAGATAAAACAATATATAATCCAGGTGTGGTACCGCACCCTTTAAACCCAGCACTCGAGTGGCAGAGGCAGGTGGATCTCTGCGAGTTTGAAACCAGTCTGGTGTACAGACTGAGTTCCAGGACAGCCAGTGCTACACAGAGAAAATTTGTCTCAATTAAAAAACAACAACAGACTATCTATCTATCTATCTATCTATCTATCTATCTATCTATCTATCTATCTATCATATAGAAACACACTTCTACATATGAAGTAGAGTTTGAACAGGGAAAATATAATGAAACAACAGAAGCCATAGAAGGGACTATTGATATAAATATATTAAGTGACCATATCAATATGTATAATTCTTCATGGCAATGCAAGCCATAAACAAGTTAAATGTTGTGGTGGTTAATCTTGATTGTCCACTTGATTGGCTCTGAAATCAAATAAGAGGTGTGTCTTTTGACTACTCTCTGAGGGTATTTCCAGGAAGGACTACCTGAGGGAAGACAACCTCTCCCATACCAGACTACCTTCTAGCTGTGACTCAGGTACAGAGATCCAAATAGAAAGTGTTGCATGCTTGCCTGCCTGCATGACTGCCTGCCTTTCTTGCTGTTGAGTGTGTCTGTCCCTGCTGCTTTTGCCGTTCTGTACTTCCATAAGTTCAGGTTTCCAGCAAAAGACCGATTCATGGACTGAATAGCCGCCATGTTTTTAGCCTCTCCAGCATCCAGAGACTACCACTATTGGATTACCAAGCCTCTGTTTTCTTCCATTTTCCTTCATATGAAGTAATTCAGTTCTGTATAGCTGAATAAAACTTCACTGTGTACAACTACATTTCCTTTACCCTTTCATTTCTGATGGTCATTTTAGGCTGATCCTATAACTTAGTTATCATGAAGTCCCTCAGCAAAAATGCATATGCAGATATCCCTATTATTAAGCTTAATATTATATCACTATTAGGCTTATATTAAATGACTTCTCCCAGAAGAAAAATGGCTGGATGGTTGGCTTTGAGCTAACCTATGTAGCCCAGTTTGGTTTGAACTTACGTTCATGCTCCTGCCTCAACCTCCTGAGTGCTGCGCTTCATATGATAGTTAGAGTTTTAATTTTTTGAGGCAGTAGTAGTTACTTTTTGGTTGTTGCTATAACATGGATTTCCATGGGCAGGAGGGCCTGGGCTGTATTTTATTTTTTAAGTAGATGAGCCTGGGAACAGGCAAATCAGTAAACAACATTCTCATTAGCACTAAATAATAACCCCAATGCTCCAATCAACATTTGTTGTTTGTACAACCAATATATGCTGATGATAACAATAAAAATAGAAACAATCTAGATATGGTATCTTATGCCTAAAATCTCAGGACTATGCAGGCCAAGGCAGTTTGAGGTCCTGTCTCAAATAAAATAAAACAAAACACATAAAGAGAAGAAAACAAAGATGAATTATCATTTTTCACCCTCTTTCACCCTCCAGATTGACAAATAATCTAAGAGAATTCAAAAGCCATGTTTTAGGAAATTTGAAACATGTGAAGATACGCTGTTGATAAGAGTAAAAACTGGTATATCCCTTTATAATGTCAATTTAGCAGTATGCTTTGTTTTCTTTAAAAATTGGTCCTAGTATCAAACCCAGAGGCTTATGCACATAAGGCAAGTGCTGTACTGTGGAGCTATACTCCTACCTTTAATAGCATGTATTATAACTGAAAATACCTTTACTTTATGACCCAGTAACCCACCTCTGAGTGCCTACTTAGAGAAACACATGCCTGACTGGGGCCATTCTTATTTAAACCACCACACACATACGTATGAAATTGCTAAAGAATAAATAAAAAATATTCTTTAAAAAGAGCAGTTTATAGGACTAGGGGTGTTATTTTGTGATAGAGTGCTTAATCAGTATGTACAAGGATCTGGCTTCCATCATGAGCACTCCAAAAAATGTTTTGTATACTATAACATTTTGTTATGTTCCTCCTTTCCTCATGCTACTATTTAGGTATTGGAATAAAAACCAGGGCCTACTCATTGTTTGGCAAGTCTGTACAACTGAGCTACATTTGCAGTCCACTGGCAAAATTTTTTTTCTATTTATCTTAAGCAGAGTTTCACTATAAGACCTTGACTGGCCTGGAACTTGGAGCAGCCACCTTCTTTTGTCTCCCAAAAGCTGGGATTACAGGTGTATATCACTACTCCTGGACTATATAAACCATTCAGCACTGCAGATTTAATCCAGAGCCTACTGCATGCTAGTCAAGCACTTTACCATTGAGCTACATCTCCAGCCCATCGAGATAATTTTCTGATAAATTATTTCAAAACACAAAACTTCACTATCTCTACAGCTGATGCTTCTTTTAAATATTTCCCCCTAAGACTGAATTATCTATGCAAATCAGTTTCCATTTTATTTAGTTTGATTTCAGTTTCAAATAAAAATCCATACAATGCAACTTTAAAATTTCTCCAGTGATGTGCTGTAAAATGCAGAGATCATAAAATGAATTGGAGAGTGGCTTTGTTATTTTTACGTAATTTAAAACTTCAGCCTACGTATTCTTACATAGTGCCTGCTTTGGCACTCGTGTCATCATCGTGAATTGTTTCCCCAGGAGTATGCAAACCATACTTGGTTTCTGAGACTCAAATGATGCACACAACTTCTGATTACTTTCTCTTATTTACATACATATGCCGGTTGCTGTTCAATTATACCAGTGAAGCTGGGTAAGGTGGTGAATGCCTTTAATCCCAGCCCTAGGGAGGCAGAGGCTGGCCTGGTCTGCAAAGTGAATGCAGGACAGCCAAAGCTACACAGAGAAACCTTGTGAAAACAACAACAACGATAACAACAAAAATCTATATTATTGATACAATTGAAGAGATAAGAACCTGGCTCACAGTTTGAGGGTATGGCCTGTAACTGCATGGAAGTCATGGGAAGTATAATTTGAGGGGCTGGCCACATTCTGTCTACTATCTGAAAGCAAAGCTGGAAATGGATACCCAGCCTGTGCTCTCCTCCTCTCTTTTGTTTAGCATAGAACCCCAGCCCGTGGAATGGTGCTACCCATGATTCATATGGATCTTCACACCTCAAGTAACCCAATCTAGAAATTCCCACACAGTTAAGGCTAGAGGTTTATTCCTAGATGAGTCTAGTTCTTATCAAGTTGACAATCAGTATTACCCGTTACAACCTACATCAGGTAACCCTGGTTGAGCGGATACACACTAGTTATGTGACCCTGATCATGTAAATTAGAAGTAAATTAGAAAGTAGTTTTAGTCAGTTTTTTTTTTAAAAATAAAATGGAGATGCTACTGGTACCACCTCAAGGGGTTGCTCTGAGGACTGGATTAATATTTGAACAGACTTTTTAACTTTATAAAGACTCAAGAAGGGAGACTGGAGGAAAAAAAAGAGAAAGCAATATCAAGATAGTGAGTGGAGCCATAAAATCATCAGGTCATCTGGATGTTTTGGAATAATCGAAAGCTTTAGGTGAATGAGAGAAAGAGATATGAATACATTTTTGAGTTGAGTGTCAGAGTGAGTGTATGATGATATCACTGACTTAGCCAGGGTATACAGAAAAAAAGGTTTTGTGGGGACAAATAAAATGTAGTTTTAACTTGGAATATGTTAAGGTATGTGTATGGAACAATGACTCATCCAATCATTACTTTCTTCTTTTTTTTTTCTTTTCAACCTTTCCTCCATTCTTCTTTTGTTTTGTTTTGAGACTGAGTTTCACTGTAAAACCAAGATGGCCTGAAACTCATTATGTAGCCCAGGCTAGCCTCTAACCCATGCTCCTACTTTCTATCTATTGTTGTAGGACACAGCCAACAATAATTCTTCTTCTCCTCCTCCTTCTTCTTTTGAGATGGAGTTTTGTTAGGACTGTGCAGCAAAGTTACAGGGTAGGTTCACACATCACTACACTCGACTGGTTCCCGTGGGCGGTTTATTAAAGGAAGGAGGAAAGGAACACAGAGACCATCTCTGGGTACAGCAAGAGGGGTGGGTGCGGGTTCTCTTATAAGGTGACCCAGTCATGCACAGATGGTTTCACGTGGCCTGCAGGTGGTTTGTAGGTGGCCTCACTGATGCTTGATGTCCCAGTTTGTCAGGTCCCTTGGGGCTGGTTGTAGTGATGCCTGCTTATGGATCCCAAAATTCTTCCCTTTGTGTTTTATTAAAAAGTGAGGAGCTAGGAAGGGGTGATGGGGCATAGGGGCAACCTTTGCTCTTTAAGCTACTTCCTGCTGATTAGGGGCATTGTCATTCTCAGGGTATAGCTTTTCCCCAGCATCAGGGTCAATTGGAAGGTCATTGTCATCTGGTTCTGTGGGCAGAGGTTGATAATTCTGTAAGAGTAATTGATTAATGGTTTGGTTAGAGAATTTTTGCATTTGTTGTTGGAAGAATGTAGAGAGGGAGTTAATAAAGCAGGGTGCAAAAAGCAAAAGCAAAAAGATGAGCAGAAGAGATGTGAGAAAGGGCAGAATCCATTTCCATATGACATTCTCAAAGGCCTGAGAGCTAGAGGCTTCAAGCTGTTCCCTTTGCTTTTCTAGATTTGTCTGGAGTTGTTGGATTTTGGCTTTCACTATACTTAACTGGTTGACATAAAAACAGCATTCCTCCTGGAGGAAGATGCAAAGGCCACCTTCTTTAGCTGTGAGGAGATCCAATTTACATCAGTTTTGAAGTACTACTGCTGCCAGTGAGTCATTCTGCCCTTGGAGAGTTAGTATTGTCTGAGCCACATGCTGGAGGTCCTGGATGAAATGGGAAGAAAGCTGATAATACGAATTTAGTAAGGTGGCTAGTTGTGCTGTCCCAGTCTCGACAACTGCAGTGATTCTTGCAATAGCCAAGATGGGCAGGATTTGAATTGTCCTGCTGGATAGCTATTGAGTCCACGACCAGAATTGGTAGGGGCTCCTTTTCGTTTATCACCCCAGCTCGAGGAAGAGGAGCACAAGCATGCAAACTCCTGACCAACCAGCAGGCAGACAATGGTAGACTTGAGTACCACAAAGAATCGAGATATTATTAGCAGTAGGGTATCCAGGTTGAGATGAGGTATCAAGGATTATAGTTTTATTACAGTCTAAGGAACTTAGCATTCCTACAGAGTACATCCTGGATGCCTTGAAACAGCTTGCCACCCCAAAGAGGGTGATATGAAAAAGGGTTGTGGCAACATCAGTTAGTGAATGGTGAAGTAAGGTTACTTGAGAGAGGCACCAGAGAAGCTGTCAGCAGTAGTTCTGAGTTGGTCCCAGGTGGGACACACAGCCAGCAAGCTTTAATATGGCCCAGTTGGGTCACACCAAGGAGCTTATAGGTTGAGGTCAGAGTCTGCAGCAGGAGACGAAATGACAGGTTTGTATTATTTAGGAGGGGGGGGGGGATGTCAGAGAGGCAACGACCTTATTGGAGTGTATAATTACCCTCTCTACTTCCTCAAGGATTGGGTAATATACCAGGTGGGATCCTGTAGCTGAATGATGACAGAGGAATGATGCCTAGTGACAGAAGGGTTTTAGACATCCCAGTCTTGGGGAGGCTTGAGAGGCTGGTAAAGGAAGCGACATAATACAACTGGTAGGGTAGCTAGGAGAAGGAGGAGAGAGGATGCTGGCGAGCTTAGGGTCAAGTGAATGGGTGGAGTAAAGGAGATAGAGGCTCCCACTTTGGCTAAAAAGTCCCTTCCCAGTAAGGGGACTGGACAGGTTGGCATTACTAAAAAGGAATGAGTCAAAGGAACACCCCTGAAAATACAATTAAGTGGTGGAGTCTGTCAAGGCTGTCAGGGCTGTTCCCTTACCCTGACAATACGGGAACGGGAAGGAGAGGTTTTTCCCCAATACTCTGTCAGGACTGAGTAAGTGGCTCTGGTGTCCACAAGAAAGGAGATGGGCTGCCCTGATACCATGAAAATTACCTATTGTTCCCTGCTAGTGATGACAGTGGTTGGGTCAAGGGAACCAGGGCACCTTCAGTCGTTCATAGCCAGACCTAGGATATCAGCCGGAGGGCGATCTGGGAGTCATACCCCCATATCATGGGAGAAACGGTAGCAATTCAACACCCCAATGTCCCTCTTGGTGGCATTTTGGACATGGTCCTGGTGTCTTGCAGGGGTTAGGACAAAACCTGGCCCAGTGACCTTCTTGACCACAATTGAAACAGGGACCCCGTGGTCCTGGTGCCTTAGGAGGCAAGGGACCTGGGTAGTGGCTGAGGCCAGTTGGATGGCCTTGGCCAGCATTTGGTATTTTTGTTTGCGGGCTTTATCATCTCTCCCATGGTACACCTTAAAGGCCATGCTAAGACTTTTGCCTGTGGAGGCAGAGGCCTTCTCTCTGAGATTTTAAGCTTAGCCCTGATGTTGGGGGTAATTCTGGGAGAAAAAAATATGTCAACAGGAGTTGCCTGCTGTCTGTACTTTTGGGATCTAGATTAGTATGTTGTAAGAGGGCCTTTGTAAAGCACTCTAGGAATTGAGACAGGTTTTCATTCTTATCCTGAATGACCTTCTGTAGCTTCTTGTAATTACCTGGCTTAAGGGCAGCCTTGCAGAGACCAGCCAGGAGGCAGGTCGTGAACTGATCTGTAGCTAAAATGCCTTCCGGGGGTATTATAATCCCATTGTGGATCCTGGTCAGGAACTGCCTCAGCTCCAACCAGGTGTGCTGTATTTGAACCTCATCTGCATGTGTTCTAGCCTGTTCACAAACTCGCCTGCGCTCCTCAGGTAATAGGTTGTTGGTAAGAATCATATATATATCATGGAAGGTAAGACTGTAAGATTGGGTGAGGTACTGAAATTCTTTAATTAAGTAGAAGGATTAAAGGTATAGGATCGTAGTCTCTTTTCTACTTGAGAAAGTTCAGTTAATGAGAAGGGAACATGCACCCTAACTAAGCCATCCACACCAGCCACCTCCTGCAAGGGAAGAACTGAGGCTGGTTTATGCTGAGTAGAAGAAGGGAGCTTCACTATAGAGTAAGAGCGAGTAGCAGGAGGGCTAATTGCTATTTGTGGGGTGAGAGTAGGTGCTAAAGTAGGATGACTAGGACAGCCTGTTGCTAGGGAGGGGGCTGGAGAGGTGGGTGAAAATACTGGAGAAGCCAAAGAGGAAGAGGAGGAAGCAGAGGAGGAGAGGGGAGATGGAAGTTGAGAAGAAGCCAGAGGTTGAGAAGAAGCCAAAGGTTGAGAAGAAGCCAGAGGTTGAGAACTGCGAGGTGGAAGTTCATCTGTGGGGTCAAAGGTAGAGAACTCTTGAGGTTGAGACTTTATAGCTAGAAGAAATTGAGTAGGAGAACAGGAAGAACAGAGAGAAGGTTTAGAGTGAAGAAGAGAGAAAGCTTGGACATAAGATACCTCCTTCCATTTACCAGATCGCTGCAGTAGTTAAAAAGATTCTATTAAATATTGGGATTTAATATGGCATTAATCAGCCAATTTGAGCCATTATCTAAGGAATATGTAGGCCAAGTTTTACTACAGAGGCGTATGAGCTAAGAGGCCTTTAACTTAGGCTCCATGCATAGGGTTTAAAATTCTCCAGAAGACATCCCAGTGGGGATGCTGAAGGAACAGACTAATGGACAGTCCCCATTGGGAGAGTAGGAATCAGTGACCTGCCAGCAGCATCCCAAAGTCAAGGTTGGCTCAATAGAGTAGTATGGCCCTACCTGATCCAAAAGCTAATCAGCTTTGGCCAGAGACGAAGGGCACACCTGCCCATAGGAGACATGGTTTACTTATTGCTAGGATTTTTTTAGGTGAACGAGAGAAGTGGGGAAACCGTGCAAGAAGAAGGGGGAAAAAATCTCACCCAAGGAAAAAGGAAGCCCTAAATGGAGGTCAGCAAAAGGGCCAACTGTGGCCAGTGAAGGCCATGGTTGGGGGTTCCTCCACCTCAAACAGTGCCAGGAAGTTGCCAGATGCGCAATGGTCAATCTTCCCCTACCAAGAGAGACATTTATGCTGACCGATGAGGGGAACTCACCAGTCCAGCCGGTGTTGTACATAGGAATAGTGATCTGGTTGCTGGAAAGTGGGTCATGGGCAGATTTGAAATGAATTAGGTTTCCGGCAGCTCCAGTGGGGTGCTGGTGCCAAAAGCAACCAACACGTGGCATGGCTGCTGGAAATGCCTATTCCTGGCCAAGCACACCAATATTAGGACTGTGCAGCGAAGTTACACAGCGGGTTCACTTATCATGCCATGCAACTGGTTTCATGTGGGTGATTTATTAAGGGAAGGGGTCACAGAGATCGTCTCTGGGTAGGGCAAGAGACAGGGGTGGTGATGGTGTGAGTTCTCTTATAAGGTGACCCAGAGCATGCATAGGTGGCTTCAGGTGATCACAGGTGGTCCGTAGGGGGCCTCATAGATGCCTGATGCCCCGTTATTCAGGTCCCTCAGGGCTGGCTGTAGAGATGCCTGCTTATGGATCCCAACAGGTTTCCCTGTGTAGAGGTGGCTGTTCTGGAACTCACTCTGTAGTCAGTGCTCTTAACCATTGAGCCATCTCTCTAACCCCCTTGATCTAATTCTTTACACTATGACTCCCCACATGCCTTCATGCATTTGTGCACCTTATTTTTTGTTTTGTTTTTTTGAGATAGGGTTTCTCTGTGTAGATCAGGCTGTTCTGGAACTCACAGAGATCCACTTGCCTCTTCCTCCCAAATGCTGGGATTAAAGGTATGTGCCACTATTGCCCTTGCACATTATTTTTGTGTACAATGCTATTAAACTTTTTTTTTTTTTTTTGCGCTGTGATTTCTTTTATCCCAGGCTGGCTTAGAACTTTCATAGCTAAGGATGACTTTGAACTTCTGATCCTCCTGAGTACCAAGGCTACTGTCCAAGGTTTATGCAGTGCTAAGGATTGAACATGGGGGCTTTGTGCATGCTAAGCAATTATTCTACTAACTGAGCTACATCTTTATATATTCTCTTAGTATCCTTGAAGTATATCTTAAAACAGCAAGTAGCCTGTGAGGCTCTTAGCATATTTATTCTTCTTTCCCCCCTCCCTCTTTCTTGTTAAACTTGTGACTCTCCTGCTCCATCTTCTCAGGTGTTTTTTAAGAGTTCTTCACCAGCTGATAATTACAGCACTCAAGAAGTCTAGAATGAGGTGGAGAGAGGAAGAAATGGAAAACAAGGAGAGAGGGAAATTATTGTACACTGACGAGGACGTTTTAGTCCTTGTATTTCTGTTCACCAGCCAGAAAAATTGTACTCAAATTCTCTTTTCCACCCCACTTTTACCCTTGCTGTAAGAAAACAATTTTTCCAATATTTATTTATTTTTATTTCAAACGCATTGGTGTTTTACCTGCACGTATGTCTGTGTGAGGGTGTCAGATCCCCTAGAACTGGGGTTACAGACAGCTGTGAGCTGCCCTGTGGGCGCTGGAAATTGAACCTGGGTTCTCTGGAAAAATAGCCAGTGCTCCTAACCACTGAGGCATCTCTTCAGCCCCAGAAAAAAATTTAAACACACTTTATTTATAAAGTAATGAGATTCACTAGGAAAGTAATATAGTGAGAGAAATAGGGAGAGTTCATCAATGTTTGAGGAAAAATAAAAGTGTCATCTTAAAATATGCTATATTCAGTCAGGAAATCCTGGTACAGATGTATGGAAATCCTTAAACTGTATTTGCTCCTTATGGAATTGAACCTGCAAGGTCTGTAAAAGAAAGCTGAAAAGATTGGGGGAAATTAGAAGGTGCTGTTTTCAATTTCCAAGCTCTCAAGTCACTTCCTTTCTCTAAACCTGTTTTCTTCACAGAGTTTCCTCACAGAGTTAAGATCAGATGCTACTCCAGCCGTGGGAAAAGGACTTAGTCCGCTAAGAGTGCTCGACTTACAGAAGCTAAGGGGAGTATTCCGTCTCTCCCAAGGCTGAAGCCCGCCCCCGCAGCCCTTCCTATCAGTGTAGTTGTTTGGAGTCAGAGTTCACCCCCTCTCATAGGAGGAGACTAGGGAGGAGCAGTGAGTGTTAGGAGGGAGGAGAAAGGTGCCGGGTTTGTTTTTTTAACTCCCAGTTTGCCCAGGGGTAAAGAAGACTTGTGTTCCAGGCCCCACTCAAAATGGAGCCAAACTACCGCCTCGCCTAAGATGGCGGTTTCTCCGCCTATCAGCTCAAGGTCTCAAGCGGCAATTGGGCCACCTAAAAGAAGAGCACGTCCTAAGATTACTGTGCACGCCCCGCTCAAGGTGTCGTCCCGCCCAATGACGTCACGCGAGAGCCTCTGGCTGACAGTCTGGGTTCCACCTTCACCTCGTGTGCCCGGGCCTCATAAGATGGCGGCTAGCTCGGTGCCTCACCGAACGCTGCCACTCTCAATATGGTAGCTGTTTACCATATTTCTCCACCCCTCTCCGCCTCAACCTCCTCGTTATTTTGAATAAACTTTATTGATCGCTTTCAACCTCCACCACTATTGTCGGCTTCCCCGGACGACTTCTCCGGCAGTCTTTTCCACACCTGACGCTGACGGCCAGTTCAGCGGCTTGAGGCTCTCTCCTGACCGTGCAGCGACAAAGCCGTTTGCCAGTTCGCCCGGCCGCGCCCCCCCCTCCCCGCCCACTTCACACCCTCCCCACTCCCCGGCTTAAGCTTCGGTCGTAGAATGCCCTAAAGGCCAGACTGTGGGACTGCTGTGGTGAACGTTGCCCTAAAGCCCCGTCAGACTACGGGCATTGCGTGACGCGGCATGTGGTTTCGAGGAGAAGGCAAGTAAGGTTCACAGTTTCACAGCGGCAATCCCAGAATCCACCGCGCGCTGCCTCTGGGGCCGGAACTGGCCGGATAGCCTCTGCTTAACATAGAGCTGTGTTGCCCCGGAGCGAGGCCAGTCGCTGGCGAGTCTCTGGGGCTAAGCTCTGCGCCTTGAGGAGTCTCTTGCAGCCGTGGGTATGAAGAGCTCCCTGTAGGGTTTGGGACCGAGGACGTTCTTGTCAGGTTTGGGGCGTGAAAAGGTTCCTGTCAGTCGGGGAGGCGTGAAGAGATTCTCGTAAGTTTTGGGGGCTACAAGCAAGATATTTTTGTCTAAGATGAAACCTCTGTCAGCTGAGGGGTACGGCAGATCCCTCGACAGTCTGAAGGGACTGCAAGGAAATGCCTGCCATTTGGGAGCTGGGGGGGTGGGGGAATCTTTGCTTAGTTTCCTGGGTGTAAGGAAATTCTAGTCAGTTTATTAGGGCTTCGAAGAGATCCTTTTTAGTGCCAGGGATGAGATAGGATCCCTGTCAGCTTTAAAGTGAAGGAGGAAATTGCGAATTATTTCATTTTGGAGCATAACGCGACTCTTGACTGGTCGGAAAGGAATGGTTCTGAGAATGACGACAAGGAGCATTTAAACTCTCCAAATGAAATCCCAGAACTAGATTTGAGTTGGATGTTTAGTGTTGTCTTGTTCCTGAAGGCTTGGGGGGGGGGGGGATAATTTGAAATAACCTGTGCAGACTTTCAGGGATTTGCGTATCTCCAGTTCTTTCTATTTGGGGGGCTAGAGAGGGGCTTTCCATCAGCGTCCCTCTTCACAGCCTCATCCTTTATGCCGTGGTTTGCGTCATAATAAAGGGAGCTGAGAGTACTGGGAAGCAAGAGCCTAGTGAACAGAGGGTTCAGTGAGAGATTAAAGAAGCTTCCCGAAAGCTTTCAGATATTTACATGAAACCCGGAAAGAAGTTGTCACTGACTTGAGTGCCAAAGAAGGTAGGGGGCTGGGGGAGGCGTTTGGGAGGCAGGGCAGAGCAGAGCGCAGAACGTTCTTTCTGTTCCTTGGAAGTAAAAGAAATCCCAAAGGGTGGGTGGACTTTACTTAACTCCTGCACTCTCTACAGCTGCGTTGAGTCCCGGTTGGGTTACACCCTCTTTCAGAATGGAAGGTTGGTACCAAGGGGCTGGTGTGTTGGAGACACAGGACGGTCTGGAAACCTGGGGCTGAGGAGTCACTTTGTAAAAAAAGTATTGTTTGTGTCCAGCAGGGGTCTAGGGAAGGTGCTTGTTGCTGCCTTTTGACCCTCTTAAAGCCACAAACCTGGCACGACGCAAAACGATCCACCACCCTGTGAAGATGGCCTCAGTGCCTGTGTATTGCCTCTGCCGACTGCCTTATGATGTGACCCGCTTCATGATCGAGTGTGACATGTGCCAGGACTGGTTTCACGGCAGGTAAGAAGGGCAGGCCAGGCTGGTCGGGGTGCGCTGGCCAGGTGCTGTGTTTTCACTTGTTCTCTCCTCCTCTCAGCTCTATTTTCTACTTGTGCTCAGAAAGTAGCCCTCCTCTCAGCTCCCCACTGCTACGCTCAGGTTTTTCTATCCATTCTTGCAGACTAAGTCCTAGCTGACATTGGTCTCTGGTTTCTCTGTTTACCCATATGTATTTATTTTACTTTGTGTGTGTGTGTATGCATGCATACTTTATTTTTCAGCCGCCTTCTAGCTACAAAGAAAGTATCAGTTTTGTATCCTGGTGGTTGTGTTTTCCCAAGCTAGCTTTGGGGGGGGCGGCACTGCATTTCTGAGATATCTGAGAAAAACATGGATTTCTTTGTAACTTAACTATCAGTGGCCTTGGAAGAGTTGCTTTTGCTTCTGTGAGCCTTACTTACAGATCAATACCTCTTTCATAGCTGTAAAGCAGTTTGCTTGCATTCAATAAATGGAGGCAAAACTGCAATAATATTTTTATTTCTGTGCTGTCTGCAGGACCAGCTAACTAAATTAAAATTAAAAGGTATAGGGTAAAACAGTAGGGTGAATGCACCTGTCACCCAGGTTTCTAGTGAGGTTAGTGTATGTAATAGAAATCATAATATTATCCTATTACTGGGAGGATTTGTACACTGGAGTGTAATACAAACAGTATAGATACCATTCTGTTATGTTAGGTTCTAGAATTTTCAGTTGTCAGTCTTAACTTTCAGTTGAGCTGTTCCTATTATGCTCAAAAGTAAAGTAAAGGTACTGGTATTGCCAAAATTCTGATCTAAGCTGGGACTGCTTTGATGCAACACATCCAAGTTCACACTTAATTGATCTTTACTGATTATTTATTATGTGACTGGTACAGAGTTCTACTTTCTGCCCTATGTTATTTTGTGTAAAAGGTGACAAACTTAGGGGTGAGATCTTTCCCTTTAATCTGGAAATAAGTGAGGATTAATATGTCTTCCATAAGGGTTGGGAAATCTAGTGCAGTTAGTAAAATGTTTGTCTAGAACACTGGAAGATCATAAAATGCCTGTCTAGAACACTGGAAGTTCTGGGTTCAGTCCCTACCACTGCATAAACTGGGTGTGGTGGCATACACTTGTAATCTCGTTACTTGGCAGTGACATAGTAGTTCCATGTCAGCTTGGGACACATGAGACTTTGTCTTCAGAAGAAAAAAAAATTCATAGCTAGGTGTTGTGGCACACACTTGTAATCCCAGCTTCCTGAAGGAAGTCCTGTCTAATTTGCAATCCTATATAATTGTACTGGCTAAGGCCAGTGTGTCTCATGTTCAAGGCCTGCCTGAGCTATAGATCCAGTTCAAGGCCAGCACAGGCAACTTAACAAAACTGTCTCAAAATAAAAATGTAAAGAGCTTAGGATATGACATAGTGGTAAACTTTTGCCTGGTATGAATAAGGGACTAGTTTTGTGTCCCAGTATCATACACATGCAAAAATGGTCAATATCCCTGCTTGTTTTTAATAGTGCTGATCAGGTCGTCATTCCTCAGCTTAAATTATTCTCTCAATGCTTCCCCTACAGAATAAAATTTAGTTTTTTTTTTCTGTTACAAAGAGACATTTTATGATTTACTTACTCAATCTAATTTCCTGTCATACTGCTCCCCCTCCTGTTTTTGGATATAGGGTCTCACTATTTAGCCTGTCTGGTCTAGAACTTGAAAATGTAAGTCAAGACTGGCCTTGCCTTCACAGAGATCTACCTGTCTCTGAATCCCAAGTGTGGGGATTAAAAATGTAAGCTCCTAGGCAGCTGGATCTCTGTTGAGTTCCAGGTCAGCCTGGTCTACAAAGTAAGTCTAGGACAGCCAAAGCTACACAGAGAAACCCTGTCTCCCTATCGGAAAAAAAAAAAGAGGAAGAAAAAGAAAAAAAAATAATTATTTCACTAGTCATGGTGCTACACACATTGGTCCAGCACTCAGGGATGTTAGGCAGGCATATTTCTGTGAGTTCAAGGTGAGCCTGGTCTACAGAATGACTCCAGGACAGCCAAGGCTACACAGAGAAACCCTGTCTCAGAAAAAACAAACAAAAATTCAGCTGGGCAGTGGTGGCAGCAGCAATGCACACCTTTAATCCCAACACTTGAGAGGCAGAGGCAGGCAGATATCTGTGAGTTAAAGGCCAGCATGGTCTATAGAGCTATTTCCAGGACAGCCAAGGCTACACAGAGAAACCCTGTCTCAAAATTTAAAAAAAAATCAAGAATAAAAAAATAATTATTTCATCTTATAGTTATATTTGTCTGTGCTACTTTCTGGGGGCAGAGATATCTTTTTTCATTTTCTGGTTCAATGCTAAACATGCAATAGATGTTGAGTATATTTTTTTGAATAAATGAACAAGTCTTCGTGATAAAAGCTATTACACTATGGCCCTTAGTTTAGATTGTTAAAGAGGTGTATAAGTTCATTATCTCTGGAAAAGGGCTTTTGCTCACAGTATAGAAATCTGGAAACAGAACAGGAATGAATGCTTCCTAAGTTTCTACCCTGTGTCAGACTCCATAACTGACATTCCATAAGTTATTTTGTCTATACCCAAGTCTGAAAGTTAAATTTTTTTCTTCTACTTGTGTGTGTTTATGAATGTGGGTGGGTACACCTAAGTATGTCTGTAGAGGCCAAAGGTCAACGTCAGGCTTCATTCCTCTGGAGCCACCCAGCTTGTTTTATTTGAGATAGGATCTCCCATTGGGCTGGTGGTTTTTAAGTTGGCTGGCTAGATAGCCCCAGGCATCATCCCATTTCTGTCTCCTAATGTAGTACAAGCTGCTTTACATATGTTCTGGAGATGGAACTGAAGTGTTCCTGTTGTCTGGTAACTTTACACACTGAGCTGTCTCCCCAGCCTGAAAGCTAGGCTTGAGAGTGTACTTCTGTGAGAATGGAGTATATGTATCCATGTGTGCACATGCAGAAGCTTGAAGAGGATGTCAGGTATCTTAGTTTTCATTCCAAACCTGGAGCTTGGGTTAGACTATGTGGCTAGCAAATCCAGAGATCCACTTGTCTATTTCCCTTCAGTGGTAGGGTTAAAAGCACTATGGCCATGGTCATTTCTGTGTTAAGTTTTGGGGATTTTTAACTGAGGTCCTCTTGCTTTCATAGCAAACACTCTTTACCCACTGAGCCATATCCTTGGTGCCTGAAAGTTAGATTTTAAAGTTACATTTATTTGTTTGTGTGTGTTTTGCTTGTGTATACCATGGCATGATATGAATGTGGAGGTCAGAAGACACCTTGCAGGAGTGAATTTTCTCCTTTTACCGTGTGAGACCAAGAATGAACTCAGGTTGTGAGGCTTGGTGACAAGCAGTACCTGCTGAGCCATCTCATAAGCCCCAACCCAGATTTTTTAAAAGCACATTTTTTAAAAAATTTTATACTGGGCTTTAGGGCATACGTCTGTAATTATAGCTGCTTTAGAGACTGAAGAAGAGGGATTAAAATTTCAAGGCTGGCCTGGGCTAAAGAAAATGAAAAAAATGATTTTTATTCTTATTATATAAGTGTGACATGTCCGTTATAGAAAATACAGAAAAAATAATAGAAAGAAATAAAAAGTCATCTATGAATCTGTTGGGCACAATTCACTGTTAATTTTTTTTTGCTGCTGTTGTAGAAACTCTTGTTCTCTCAATAACATGATTTTATAGGTTGGGACTATACATAAATACCATTTTGTGACCTCCCACCCCCAACACCTAACATTATAATGTGGATATTTGCCCGACTGTTAAATAATCATCTAAAACCTACTTCTGAATCCATGTTATCTATATGTTTGTCACCTGTTACTTGATCATTCCTTTTATGGTTGTATGCCTAACATTATTTGTATTTTCGTATATTATAAATGATGTGAGGTAATAAAACTAGGGGATTCTGGGAAGGTGTTTTTTTTTTTTTTATCTTGATATTATTGTTGGTCAGAACAAAAAGAAAAACCTGACTGGTGAGCATCTTTTTACGGTAGACATTTGACATTTATAAGGTTAAAACCACTGAAATTTAAAAAATTTTGTTTGGTTGGTTGGTTTGGGGTAGTTGTGTGTGTGTTTGGTTTTTTGTTTGTTTGTTTGGTTGGTTTTTTGAGACAGCGTTTCTCTGTGTGGTCCTGGCTGTCTTGGATTCTGTAGACCAGGCTGGCCTCAACTCACAGAGATCTGCCTGCCTCTGCCTACCAAGTGCTGGGATTACAGGTATGCCCCATCATGCCCAACAGAATTTTTAGATTTTCTGTTTGTTTGTTTTTCGAGACAGGGTTTCTTTGTGTAACCCTGACTGTCTGGGACTTGCCTTGTAGACCAGGCTGACATCAAATTAACAGAGATCTGCCTGCCTCTTCCTCCCCAAGTTCTGGAATCACAGGCATGTGCCACCATTGCCTGGCTAAGAATTTTAAGCTTACAAATGTTTATGGGTTTGTGGGTCAGATCTATCTTTAATCACATTTCTAAGCTATATTCTGCTTGTTTGTACATTCTGACACCAGTTTCATGAAATCATCCAGTTTTTAAAATTTCTTCTGCTTCTTTCTATGGGCTGCCAGAGAACAAGGAACCTAGCTGAAAAACAGATCCTTAGTGGGCGGCTGGCTGTTCTTGCTTACTCAGTACATCCCTACCCTGTCGTGCTCAGTGTACTCTAAGTTTTTACTTTAGTTCAATCGGAAATTACTAAACACTGTAGAGTTTTCATGATTGCTCACAGTGGTTAAACTACACAGACCCAGTGTATGTATGTTGTATGATTATGTGTATGCTTGTATGTGTATGAGAATGAACGTATGTTTGTGAGCCCACAGAAGCCAGAGGAAGACATTAAATGTTTTGTATTATCATTCTCTGTTTTATTCTCTTTAGACAAGCTCTCACTGAACCTTGAGTTAAACTGTTGGCTAGCAAGTCCCGGTGATCTTCCTGCCTTTGCTCTTTACAGGACTGGGGTTACTGCCATACCTGACATTTTACCTGTGTGCTAGGATCTGTGAACTAAGGTCATCAAACATGCAAAGCACCGTCTTAGGACTGAGCCATTTCTGTAACTCCAACCTCACAGATTTCATGTCTACAAATGCCTAGAGATGATAGAAATCTCTTCATATCTTATAGACTTTTGAAGTTCAGTTAGGATTTTGGTATGTAATGACAAGTTACTACCTGGAGTGGTTATAGTAAAGAAGGCAACTATGCTATTGTGATGATAAGAATCTGGAACTGTGGAGGTTAAGTAATTTTCTGAGTGTGGATTTGAATTTCACATTATCTGATTTCAAAATAAGAAAAAAATACGGAATAGCTTCACTCCAATTTGTAGAGCAGTGCTTTTTAAACTTTAGTATGCATCAGAGTTATTTCAAAGACATGTTAAAAAAAAAACAAGATAGATTCCAACCTCAGTTTCTGATTCAGTAGGTAAATGGGGCCCACATTTGAGAAACATATAATTTTATTTGTTTGCTTGTTTTGAGACAGAGTTTCTCTCTGTAGCCTTGGCTGTCCTGGCTGACCAGGCTGGCCTTGAACTGACAATGATCCACCTGTCTCTGCTTCCCAAATGTGGGGGCAGGGCCTGCATATGAACCACAGCACATGTGGAGGTCAGAGGACAACTTTTCAGGAGTTAGTCTGCCTTTTTGAGGCAGTGTCTCTTGTTTCTGCTCCACTATTACTCCAGGCTAGCTGGTGTGGTATCTTCTGGGCACCTGTCCTGTTTTTACCTCCCATCTGTTTCCACCTCCCACTTCCCTGTAGAAATACTGGATTTACAGATGTGCACCACTGCATCTGACTGTTTTATGTGGGTTCCAGCGATTGAATTAGGGTCTTAAATGGCACATGTTCTTACCTGCTGAGCCATATTATCAGACAGACCTATTCATATATGTATTTTGATCATATTCACCACCCATTACCCTTTCTCACTCCCTCTCACTGATTCCCTCCTTTTCCCAACTTCTTCCTTCTACTACTTTTGTTTGTTTTGTTTTGTTTTTAGTTTTTTCAAGACAGGGTTTCTCTGTGTAGCCTTGGCTGTCCTGGACTTGATTTGTAGACCAGGCGGGCCTCAAACTCATAGAGAACTGCCTATCTCTGTCTCCCTGAGTGCTGGGATTAAAGGCATGTGCCACTATACAGGGGTGTGTGTGTGGTTTTTTTTTTTTCTTACTATATAGCCTCAGCTGACCTGGAACTCATTCTGTAGACCAGGCTGACATCTAACACAGAGATCCACCTGTGTCTACCATCCAATCACCATGATTAGCAACAGAAACTTGCTACAGCTGAGAACAGTAATATTCAATAGGCATAAACATAGTTAACTTACGTGGCAGTTTGATGAACACATCATGTCCATTGAGTAGAACTGTAGTAGCTTTCTCACTAGCGCATGTGATCTCCTTAGCTACAAGCATTTGACCCATTTTATGGTACCAGTTTTTCTTTGTATGGAATTCCTTGTTTGTTTGGAGGAAAATATTCTTGTTTAAATGAAATTCGATGGTGTGAGTTTTCCCCCTTCTTTGGCTGAAGAAAACTGACTTTTCTTACCCCAGTAGCCACTGACTGCCAATAGTTTCTCAGCAAGAGGTAGAATCTCATTAAGTCCCTTTCCTATCTGTGCTGGAGTTTTAACTGGCTTGATCTTATTATGTAGGTTTTGTGCTGTCCTGACAACCATATATATTGTGTGTTTGAATGCAATGACTCAAGGCTGTCTAGAAGATATTATTTCACAGCAGTCTTCCCTATTCTTGAAAATTTTCTGCCCCTTCTTCCATAATGCTTCCTGAGGGGAAAATCCTTGCGGAGCAAAAGAGTATGATATAGATCCCCCCCCCCTTTTTTTGAGACAGGGTTTCTCTGTGTAGCCCTGGCTGTCCTGAAACTCACTCCGTAGTCCAGGCTAGCCTAGAACTCAGAGAGCTTCTTGTCTCTGCCCCCCTGAGTGCCTGGATTAAAGGCATGTGCTGCCACTGCCTGGCTGATTTCTATCATACAATCTTTCTTCTCTTTTCATTATGTTTCCTGAGCCTTGGGGGAAAAGGGCTGTGATATAGATGTTTCATTCAGATTGAACACTCCACAGTGACATATTCTCTGCATTTTGACCAGTTGTGAGGCTCAGTATTAAACATCATCCACTACATAATTCTCTGGTGAGGGGGTCTATAGATATTTTAAGATATTTAGAAGGCGTTATAATGTAGGAAAGGTGAATAATAAAGGTAAAGGTTTAAATATGGAGTAGAACATGAGTGATGAAGTAGAGAAGGCAGAGAGATAACCAGCACCAAGGATGTTTGAAAAAGCCCTATAGAAATGATACTTTATAAACTTCCTATTATATGTACATACATACACACAGATGAGCTTAATTCAAGTTACCCTACATAGAGGGATAATGCTCATCTTAGAAACCATAGAATATCAAAAAGACAAGTACCAGGGTGAAACACTCCATTTGTTAAGGTGGTCCTAGAAGCCCCTTCCCCTAAAAAACCAATACATCGTATTGTTGCTTTTGGTTATTCACTAGAACTTGATGGTATGATCCTGTTGCTGAAGATACCATATACTTTGATCATAGGATATTGAAAATTCAAGCTGGTTCTGACCTGGAAGCATTCTTTCTACTAGCTAAATTTTATAGTGTCAGAAGGTGTTTTTGTAGGCTGAAAAATCATCAGTAGTTTTACCCAGATGTAAATCTTGTGAGCTAAAATAATAAGTGGCTTGGCAAAATATGTTCATTGGCACAATAGCAGCATGAATGCTATAGGGTAACCAATAGCTTTCTAACTGGACTCCAGGCCTGATCCATAATGGCAAACTAATGTTGTATTCTATAAGCCTGGCCAAGAACTTGCAGCTAAGGAAGTTATAGGCCCCGTTGCTATTATTTTGCTTAAGGGACATAAAACTGCCTTCTGAATTTTTCTTCTGAATTTTTAAAATAATCTTTCTTTAAGATTGATTGATTTATTATGTAAACAATATTCTGTCTGCATGTATGCCTGCACATCAGAAGAGGACACCAGATCTCATTATAGATGGCTGTGAGACACCATGTGTTTGCTGGGAATTGAACTCAGGACCTTTAGAAGAATAGAAAGTGCTCTTAAACTCTCCAAACCCCCTTCTGAATTTGTAAACATTTTTTATTTTAAACATTGTATTTATTTCTTCGCTCCTCCCCAACCCCCTTTCCCCCTCCCTTTCCTTTCTTTCCTTCCTTTTGTGTGTGAGCATTTGTGTATGTTTGTGCTATGGTGTTTATGTGAAGGTCAAAGGATAACTTGTTGGAGGCAGTTCTCTCTACCATGTGAGTGCCTGGGATCAAACTCAGGTCATCAGGTCATCAGGCTTACAAAATAAGTACCTTTAACCTTCTTAGCTATTTTGCCAACCCTCATTTTGTCCCTCTCTTTTCCAAAATTTAACTTTTTATTTGTTTCTATGTGTGTGTGTGTATTTGATATATGGTATTAGTGAGGGTGTATATGTGCCATACAGCTGTGTGGAGGTCAGGGGGTAGCTTTTAGAAGACAGTTCCCACTTATAGTCATGCTGAGGCAGGATCTCTTGTTTCTGCCTTGTTGTGTACTCTAGGCTACCTGGCCTGTGAGCTTCCAGATGATTTTCCTATTCCCACCTCCCATCTTCCTTCAGGAGAGACTGCTGGGATTACAGATGTGTACCACTTTTTGCTTTTTACTTTGAATCTGGAGATCAAACTCAGGTTGTTAGGCTTGTGTGGCAAGTACTTTTACCCAGTGACCATTCTTGCTGGTCTCTTTGCAGAAAACTGTACTTTAACCACTTCTACTTTGTTTTGATTAAGGGTGACACTGTATAAATATTTTATCCCTTTTCTTTTTGCAGTGCTAAGGCTCATTCCCAGACAATGCCAGGCAAGCATTCTGTCATTGAACCATACCCAGTCTGCATCCCTTTCCTTTCAGTCTACACTGACATAAAAAGAGATTTTGTTTTTAAATTAAGTGTATGTGTACATGTGTATGTATGTGTGCATGTACATGCAGAAAGTTTTTACTTGTTGAATCATCTTGCCAGCTTCTGTTTTGGTTTTTGAAAGAGGGTGTTATACAGCTCAACTGGCCTCAAACTTGGCTATGTAGCTAAGGGTGACCTTGAACTCCTGATCTACCTGCCATGACCTGAGCTCTGGGTTACAGGCCTGAGACAATCTACTTGGTTTTATTTAGTGCTGGGCATTGTACCCAGAGCTTTGTGTATGCTGGGCAGCCATGGTACCAACTAAACTACATCTTCAGGCTTTCTTCTGTTCTGTGTGCCTCTGCTTACATTCTTCTGCCTTTCTGTGGCTTACCTGTTTTATAATTCCATATTCATTTTTCTTTAGTATATTTGCTATACTAAATATAGTAAGTATATTTAATATGTTTAGTATATTTAGTATGAACTTGTGTCTCTATACATTTTTCACTTTTTTTGTTTGTTTTTTTGAGACAAAATTTCTCTGTGTAGCCTTGGCTGTCCTGGACTTGGTTTGTAGACCAGGCTGGTCTTGAACTCACAGTGATCTGCCTGCCTCTGTCTCTGGAGTGATGGGATTAAAAGTGTGCACCACCACGACTGGCACACATTTTTCACATATAATTTACTAGAATCACCTGGTATTTATATGTTTTCAGTTTGAGTGAGGAACAAAAATTTAAGTTCCTCAGGACAGGAACCTGCCCCAGGGGGCCCTCTGGGAGACTCTACTCATTAGGGTATGGAAGAAGATACTGAGACTCATAGCCAAACTTTGAGCAGAGTGCAGGAAAACTTATGGAAGAAGAGGGCGATAGAAAGACCTGGAGGGAACAGGAACTGCACCAGGAGACCAATAGAGCTAAAAATCTGGGCCCAGGGGCCCTGCAGAGACCGATACTCCAACCAAGGACCATGCATGGAGAGGACCTAGATCCCTGCTTAGATGCAGCCCCTAGGCAGCTTAATTTCCAAGTGTGTTCTCTAGTAAGGGGAGCAGGGGCTGTCTTTGACATGAACTCAGTGGCCAGCTCTCTGATCACCTCCCCCTCGAGGGGGTGCAGCCTTGCCAGGCCACAGAGGAAAATGATGCAGTCAGCCCTGGCGAGACTTGATAGGCTAGGGTCAGATAGAAGGGGAGGAGGTCCTCCCCTATCAGTGGACTATGGAAGGGGTCCTAGGGGAAGAAGAGGGAGAGTGGGTGGGACTGGGAGGAGATAGAGGGTGCTACAGCTTGGATACAAAGTGAATAAATTGTAATAAGTAAATTAATTTTTAGAATTTAAGTTCCTTAACATTTTCTTATTTATAGCACAATTAATCTTAACTATGTATTCTATGTACATTGAGAGCTATATCAGATTGCCATAATTTTTATTACTGCTTTTAATAGGCCCTCTAAATGTTTATGATGTTTCTTAAAAATTGAGAAACATAAAAAATAAAAATAAAAATTGAGAAACATGCCTGGCAGAGGTAGCTCATGTCTTTAATCCCAGTACTTAGGAGGCAGAGGCAGGCAGATCTGCCTGTTCAAGGCCAGCCTGCCTGATCTACAAAGTGAGTCCAGGAAAGCTAGGGTGACACAGAAACCCTGTCTCAAAAAGCCAAAAAAAAAAAAAAGAAAAAAGAAAGAAAGAAAGAAAGAAAGAAAAAGAAAAAAAAATGAGAGTTGAGTTGGGGCTGTGACTGAATTGGTAGATTGCTTGGCTAACATTTCTGAAGCTAGGATTGGATCCCAGCATCACATAAACCTGGCATGGTTTTACATGTCTAATTCTAACACTCAGGATGTGGACGCGAAGAGGATCAGAAATTCATGGTTGTCCTTGCTACACAGTGAGTTTGAGACCAGCCTGGGATACAGTAGACCCTACCCCCACCCCCCGACAAATTCTGGTCTAGTTACAAAATGGTGACTTAGACTACTGTCTGTATTGATGGAAAATGGTTTTATTTTGAATATATATCAATACAGAATGTGCTGATAGGTTGGATTGGGATTGTGGAAAAAAGAGGTCAGGAATGACTTCATTTTGAGCAATTTTAATATAAGTGGGACTAGAGTAATGGTGCAGTGACAGAGAAGCTCACGAGTTATAGAGAATGGTCTGTTTTGTCTTGTAATAGCAAGGTATTCTGGAATTTAGTGAGGTCTTTTAAATGGCAAATTCATCTGCCAGGTACTGAGCAGCGAAAGTAGAAATTTCTCAAGTACATGAACTTGTTTCGCTTTTTAGCACTACTCTTGAGTGCTTTGTGCCTGGAATCAGTGAAGTCAGTGCAGGGATGGGGGTGGGCGTAGTGGAGACTGTGGGTGCCTTTGCTTCTGTTTTTGTAGATTGTATTCTATCTAATAAAGGTTGTTGCAAGAAACCAAAAATTGTCTTGGATTTTTTTCTGAAAATTTTTTGAATGAAGGAAGGTAAAATATACTCTTTTCCTTCTTTATTTATGGATGAATATATTGGCTTTCCAAGGCACAGGTTGGTGACAAGATCTGGCTCCTTGAACATTCTCAGAGATCAGAGGCTGAGCACATAGGAAGCCAGATAGGATCTTGAGGAAAACTTGTTACTGTTCTTGCTCTTTTGATCTTTGGGTCCTACTTGGTTCCACAGTGCTGGATGAAACAGTCAAGTGCCTAACTTTGGTCAGGCTTTGGTGGAGCACGCCTTTAATCCTAGCCAAGGCAGGAAGATTTCTGAGTTCAAAGCCAACCTGGTCTACACAGAGAAACCCTGTCTCAAAACAAAACAAACAAAACCAAAACAACAAAAAAACAGTTACCTGGTTTTGTGTTCTTGTAGCATTTTGTTTTGCTATTGTATTTTAGCTTCATACTTGGTTAGATATTATATATTCATGATGACCAAAATCTTTTTTATTGTCTTGCTACATACATAATTTTATAATTGTCAGCAATTTGCCTAACTATTCAAATTCATTTTCCCATCTGTTATAGATAATATTTAACATGTATTAGGCACTTGAGTATTTTCTTTAAGTTCATTGAATCCTTGGAACAAGTCTATAAGTTGGTTACTACTAATTTTTCTGTTTTACAGGTATAGAAACTGGGCCACAAAGAATTTATGTAAATTGCCTATGTTCACACAGCTATACACAGAAGAGGTGAAATTCAAACCAAGATAGTTTGGCTCCCATATCTTTGTATCTTTTAACCTCCGTATTTTAGTGTTTCAGTGCTGTACAGAGTGTCCCTGATTTGTTATAAAGCTAAACTATAATATAAAGTCCATAGCTCAGTTTTCTTCCCAGTTACTTTTATGTAGGCCTTAAATTTATTCATTCATTTAGCAATCATTGTTCTGTGTTACTTACTTTGTAGCACTTAATGAAACTGTTCTGATATTGCCTCTTTTTCCCTCTAGAATGTTCATTCTATAGGTATCTATATACAATTAATATTTATTTATGAGCTCATTTACTTAGTAAATATTTGTTGAGTATGTACACTGAGCTCAGCTTAATTTGAATGCCCATGCTGTAATAATTATCTTTACCCATGAAGCTACCCAGAACAATGCACTTCCTACCCTTGGTACCTAGTAATGTGTATTGAGACGGTGTGTTAATTTTGGTTTACCTGCCTCCCTTTTGTGTGGAGTTATCTATCTAGCTCATTATATGTTTGTTGAATTAGTAAATGAAGCAAGACTGAGAGATGGAGGAGCTGAGTACTTTTGATGAATACCAGAATTTCTTGTGCTAGATGTAGTAAGCACAAATGGCAAATAAGTGAACATTTGTTGTAGGTCAGCATAGGTAGAGCTGAAATAGGTAGTATGTGGCAGGGGTGTCAGAAGTAGGGAAGAAGAGCAATAGAGAGCATCTTGGGTGGGCACTAACAATTCAGCTGGCTTTATTTTTCTTTTGCTCATTTTTTGTGGTGCTAGATATCAAACACTTAGGGCCTTGTTCATGTTAGTCAAGTGTTCAACCTCTAAGCCACATCCCCAGGACTATTTTAGATTAACAGTGGCTTCCTGGGCATGTGAATGCTGTTGTCATATGGAGCCCTACAGTTGAGGTTTAATGCACTGCTTCTGTTGTGTGTTACCTTTGATTTTTGTATGGGGCATCGGTGGTTTATGTGCTAAGAACTTAGAATCTTGAGTTCTGTAGTCTTACATCTTATTCGTTCTTGTTTCCCTGAATAGAACCCTGTCCTCAGGTGAGAAATTTCAGGTCCAGAGCATGTACTCTGTGTACTGAATGATGCGCCCTCATCCCCTAGGAGAGTGGGACAGGAAAAAATAAAAAAAACTCATACTGCCAAGCTTAGGCTTATCATTATAGCTACACAGGAAACTGAGGCAGGAGAATCACCAAGGCAGCTTAGTGAGACCCTATCTCAAGTAGGATTTTTGTTTGTTTGTTTGTTTTGAAACAGGGTCTCACTATATTTTGAAACAGCTATGCTGGTCTACAAGGATAGTGCAGGACAGCTAGGGCTACACAGAGAAACCTTGTCTTGAGCCCCCCCCCCCAAAAAAAAATAGAAAGAAAAAAGAGAAGGAAGAAAGAAAGAAAGAAAGAAAGAGAAAGAAAGAAAGAAAGAAAGCCATTCCTGAACTTACTATGTAAACCAGGCTGGCCTTGAATTCACAGAGACCCTCCTACCTCTACCTTCCTGAGTACTGGGATTATAAATGTGTGCCACCTCTCCTGGCTTAAATTTTTTAAAAAGTTGAAAAAAAAGAAAAATAAGGAGCTTTGGGGAGTTTTTAGGTATGAGAGAGTAAGATCGCACTTGTGTTTTTATTTAGTTAATTGATTTTATGTGTTTCTGTATGCTTGAGTATATATGTACACCATATGTGTGCAGTAGTCTGAGGAGGTCAAAAGAGGGTGTTGGGTCTCATGGAACTGGAGTTTCTGGATCCTCTGTAAAAGCAGTAAGCACTCTTAATTGCTGAGCTATCTCTCTAGCCTTGGTGGGGTTTTTTTGTTTGTTTTTTAATAATTATTTTGATGTGGAGAATGATTTTGTGTGGAGACAGAGTAGAGGTTGGGAGTCTAGTTGAGTGAGCAGGACAGTAATTCTAGTTAAAGATCATAACAACCTGTATTATGGCAGCAACAATAAGAATGATGGAGATACACAATTGATAGCTAAAGAATTAGGGTATAGAACCAGGCATGCCTTTAATCCCAGCAGAGGCAGGTGGATCTCTGTGAGTTGGAGGCCAGCCTGATCTACAAAGTGACCCAGGACAGCCAATGCTACACAGAGAAACCCTGTCTCAAAAAAAAAAAAAGTTGAGTTTTGCATCATGTTTAAACTGTTACCTGTTCCAAAATGGGTTATCTCGAGCTGTATAAATGTAGCTAGAGATGTTTGGCTGTGAACTGTCAAGGGCAGACTAGAAGGGATGAAAGGAAAGAAGAATGAGGATTTTGTTGTTCATTAAGGGCTGTGCACTTGTTTAAATAGTATTCTAAAGAAGAGAGAGAGAAAGAAACAGGTTGAAGGTTTGAAGATAATTTAGAAAGAAGGGATAGTTAATTAATAAAGTAAAAATGTAATATGTGACCTGCATGCCAACACTGGCTTTAGGAGGAAGGAACAATAGCACTTCTGATGTAACAGGAGGAAAGGATGGGTAAAGGAAGTAGTTGGTACTAGAAGTCAAATTAATTCTTGTCTGATTATTTCCTTTCTGTTTTATTTTCCAAGAACGAAGTAAATCATTTACATGGAGAGAAGGGAGAGAGAGTGGAATCAAAGATTTGAAGTTTGCTGTGGATTGTGGAAAGGAAGGAGCCAAATAAGAAATTTTAGGGGGATTATCAGGCAATATAATCTATATACTTTAGACAGTGAATTCATTTTGCCAACAGTCCAATGGGTGATTTTTTTTTTCTGAGCACACCCAATGGTCCTAGTGTTAGGTAGTAAGAGTGAGCTAGGGATAGGTTTGCAAATGTGATGAAAGGTAGGGGTCAAATGAAGAATTCCGGAGTTTAGGCTAGATAATAAATAGGTTCAAGTCAAGATTAGGTGGATTTGGCAGGGGTTTGGTGCCACAGGCCTGTAATCCTAGTGCTTTCCTATAATCCCATTATTCAGGAGGCTGAGGCATAGGGATTATGAGTTCAAGGTCAGCCTAAACTACACAGTAAGACCTTCTCTGAAAACAAAGCATAAATTTAAAAAAAGAATACACTTAGTGTGGTGTGGTGGCACAGGCCTTTAATCCTAGCGCCCAGTAGGCAGAGGCAAGTGGATCTTCAGGCCAGCCAGGACTACACAGTGAGACTTTGTTTCTTTTCAAACAACAACAAAACAAGATAAAGAATTGGTGAAAAGTGGTGGTAGCAGCTAGGGCTTTTTGAGAGCAAAGAACAGGTGTAGTAAGAGCTTGATGGATGTAATTATGGTCAAAGAAATGGTGCATGTATTTCATATTCCAGAAGTGAATCAATTGCTGGACAAAGTCTAAGGGATAGTCATGAGAGTAGCTAAAGTGAGAATAGAGGTAATTATCTGAATATGATCAGGTTAAAGAAGAGGGAACCCAGAAAGTTGGGTCCCCATGTTACTTCTGATACCATGTATTGAAAAGACTTGGTGTGGAGAAACATCTGTGAGCAGGTTCTTTAAAAATGAGTGAAAGGATGTATTCGGGAGAAAGGTAAGTGGAAATTAAGAAGAGCAGGATGTGGTGTGGCTGCATGGTATGAAACTCAAAGAGGAATGAGTCATCTCACACAAAGCCTGATGGTTAATGTCAGTTGTTAACTTGATGAAATCTAGAATCACTGGGAGTTAGGATTTCAAGCATGCCTTTGGGAAAGTGTCATGATTGTATTTTAATCGAGGTGGGAAGACCCAACCATTGTGAGTGGTACTGATCTGGACTGTATAAACAGAAAAGGAAGTAATCTGAAGCAGACATTCATTACCCTCTTCCTGACTGTGGACTCAATGTGACCAGATGTTTCAAGTACCTGCTGTCTTGACCTTCCTACTGGGACATACTTTTTGAACTGTGAACTATGGGCTAAAATACCTTTGTACAGGGGCTGGAGAGAGGGCTCAGGGGTTAAGAGCACTGACTGCTCTTCTAGAGGACTTGGGTTCAATTCCCAGCACCCACATGGCAGCTCACAACTGTCAGTAACTTCAAGATCTGACACCTTCACACAAACATACATGTAGACAAAATATAAATGCACAAAAAAGGAAGTTAAAATACCCCTTCCTTAAGTTGCTTTTTGTTCACACAGTCTGTCACAGTAACAAGAAAAGAAACTAAAGCATAAAGGTAGAGATAATCTCAAATTGTCACTAGAAAAGAAACTAAAGCATAAAGGTAGAGATAATCTCAAATTGTCACTAGAGAGTTAAAAGGGTCATCTACTGAACTTCCCTGAGTTGTATGTGAAGCTTCCATCTGATTGACTCTTTTTTTTTAAGTAATTTATTTGGTTTTATATTAATCACAGGTTATGTACTTTATCCCAGCCGTAGCCCCCTCCCTCATTCCCTCCCACGTATGTATGTTGTATACCACAGCCCAACTACACTGAAAGTGTATGGTGTGGAGGTGCCAGGGATTGAACCCGGGGCCTCGTGCATGCTAAGCACGTGCTCTACCACTGAGTTACACCCCTTCGTAGCCTGATTGAACTCTTAAAACAGTGCTCCATAGACTGTAGTGCAAAGAACCAGGACATATTTTCCTTCATTTTAAGTCCCATTATTATAATGGACCAGTTATTTTATAAAATAAAAAGAGAATCACTAGAAAAATAATGTGAACAAAAAACTATAATAAACCCCAGTTTTTCATTATTAGATTCAATGGCTGTTAAAACATCCTGCCAGATTGCTGAGAAGTGATGCCTATTTTCATTTTCTGTACTTACCATAGACCTGTAGTCAACAGTTCACATATCAGTATTAGTCTATGTATTACACCAGTGACTCTCAATATTCCCAATGCTATGACCCTTTGATATATTTCCTCTTGTTATAGTGACCCCCCAACCATAAAATTATTCTCACTGCTACTTCATAATTGTAATTTTGCTACTGTTATGAATCATAACATAAATGTTTGATATGCAGGATATCTAATATGTGACCCCTGTGGGGGTTGTTACCTACAGGTTGAGAACAACTGGATTACACTTTGAGTATAGCACTGGTATGGAAAAAATAGTTTCATTTTAGAAAAAAAATGTATTTGGTTAAACTTAGAAAATAAAGGAGAGTTCTTTTTTTGTATTGTTTTGTTTTAGGATAGGGTTTCATCTTGCCAAAGCTGGCCTGAAACTCCTGATCCCCGTTTCCATCTCTAAACTTCTGAGATTATAGGTGTATTATTAGTTACTTCTCTGTTACTGTGATAAACACCATTACCAAAGCAACTTAAAAGAAATTATTGAATTAGGTTGATAGTTCCAGAGGGTTAGCATCCATGATGGGAGAGAGAAGGCATAGCAGCAGAAAAATCTGACAGCTCACATGTTGAACCTTAAGGAATTAGCAAGCACATTGAAGATGGGACAAGTCTGTTGAAGTCTCAAAACCTGCCCCCAGTGACATACCTCCTCCAACAAGGTCACACCTCATCCTTGTCAAATAGGTCTAGTAACTGGGGAACAAATATCCAGATGTATGAGCCAATGGGGGCCTTTCTTTTTTAAACTATCGCAGCATACATGTTCTTGAAGGGGAAGCTCATGGGAGATAATTACTGAGAGTGTAACACAAAAGTTGAGAGAGGAGATGGACAATGACTGTTTTTGGTAGAAAAGGCATATACCTATATGTGATAAAAGTTCAGGAGCAACAACTGCAAAGTATCCTTTTTGAGAAGTGTCCAAATGTAGTAGGGATGTGAGACATAAAACGTGTATTATGGAATTGAGTTATTACCTCAAGGTCCAAACAACAGATTTGATAGTTTAAGCTAGGTGTGTTAACACAGGCTAGTAATTTTGGCAATTAGGAAGCTAAGGTAAATTTGAAGCTGGATTGGGCTCCATCTGTAATGAGACACTATATCAAAAAGCAAAGAACAACAATGAAAAGCTTTAGGCTAGTGAGAGGTAATATTTGGATTTGGCAAAAAAGTAATATTAACAGTCATTTATCATTTACTCTGTGTCAGGCTCTGAGTCCATTGAGCTATGGACTTTATGTACATTTTCTGCTTGATTCTTTTAACCTCTGCAAAGTTGATGCTGATGTCCTGATTTCTTGATATGCTACAGGTTTCTAGGCATAGAGTTATTGTTGGAAAGATAAAGGTAAGGGAGGGACTTGATTTCTGGAAATTTACCATTACGATCTTGGCTAAAACAATTTGAGCTCTACCATATTTTTATGTACTTTGTTGTATGTGGTTGATAAATATTTTTAAAGCATTTAACTATAACCAGAAATTATTTGAAGGGTTCTTGTCACCTTTCTTGGTAAGGTAAAGGTTTAATATGTGAAATTACTGCTTTTTGTATATATGCATACAAAATTAAATGAGGCTGTAAAAATGATTACCTATATATTTCTTCACTCAGAACTGTTGTTGGCTCTGAAAAAAATTCTAGTGATTTAATAAAATATGTCGGTAAAGTTCTAAGTTTGGGTTCTATGTTGAAATAGTATTTCGGGTGTGTTCGGTATTTTGAAACATTTTCCCTACATAACTCAGGCTGATGTAATACTTGAGGGTAGCCTGAAACACATGATAATTTACCTCCTGTCTCCATTTCTAGAATGCTAGAATTAAACTAGAATGTCTGGCTCTTTTTATCCCCCCCCCTTTTGTTTTGTTTGTTTAAGACAGGGTTTCTCTGTGCAACATCTCTGCCTGTTCTGGGCTTGCTCAGTTCAGGCTGGCCTCACTTGGTGGCCCGCCTCTGCCTCCCAAGTGCTGGGATTAAAGGCATGTGCCATCACTGCTCTGCTCCTCTTTCTAACTTTTAAATGTGACTATTTGGAACAGGTAAAATTACTTGTTTGGTTTTATATTTTTGCTTATTCATATACTGATGCTGTAGTTTCCCTCAACTTTGACCATTCTGAATCCTAATGATGTATTGTCATCATTGTTTTAAACCAGTAGAATTTTGCATTTTTAAAAATATTTTGCAATCTGTATAATATTATGATAGCCACTAATTACAAGTGGTTAGTGAAATATAGTTAGTGGGACAAAGGAAGTACATTTAAATTTTATTTAACTTTATTTTTTAATTTAATTTATTTTTATGTGTATGAGTGTTTTGCCCACTTATATGTCTGTGTGCCTTGTGCTTAGTGCTGGTGGAGGCAGAAGAGGGAACCACATCCCCTGGAACTGAGTTAGGGGAGGATTGTGGGCCACCATCTGGGTGCTAGGAAACAAACCCAGATCTTCTGGAAGAGCAGCCACTGCTTTAACTCCTGACCCATCTACCCAGCCCTCAAATTTACTTAATTGATGTAATTATAAATAGCCACATGTACTATGTACAGCACTTTATTGATCTAGAACTTGTAAAAAATAAGTCTTATAAACCTTGGTTACTTTATTTTCTTTTTTAGCTGTGTTGGTGTTGAAGAGGAGAAGGCTGCTGATATCGATCTGTACCATTGCCCCAACTGTGAGGTCTTACATGGACCCTCCATTAGTAAGTAGATTTTATGGCTTTCATCAGGAAGTGATGAAGGGGAGAAGCAAAGCAAAGGTAGTTTTGGAGAGCAAGTATCTTTGTCTACATGCTACAGATATGTCTTCCTTAGGAAACCTAAGAAGCCTATAGCTATTACACTGAGAGGGTAAAAGTGCATGGCTTTCTCTCTCTCCCTTTTTAGCAACTGCCTAGAGGAAACACACTCTTCTTGACCGGGAACTTTCCTGAGTGTAAGAGAGTCTCTTTAACTTTAGATGTTCCCTGGGGTTTTAGATTAGAAAAACCTAAAGAAGAACCTGAATATTGAGACTTGTTTTTTGAATCTTAGCTCCTGGCCATTCTAATACATGACCTCTTGTCTTTTTCTGGTTTAGTGAAAAAACGCCGCGGATCATCCAAAGGGCATGATACTCACAAGGGGAAACCAGTGAAAACTGGGAGCTCTGTGTTTATTCGTGAACTACGGGGTAGGACTTTTGACAGGTGAGGACCCTTTGTCCAAAGAAATGTTATGCATTAGGGGTATGGAAAGCTTGTCATATTTGCCGTCAGCTTTTCCATTAGGTACCTCCTTCATGTCTGGATATCTTCTAGGTCAAGTAAAATCACCTCTGGGGTGAGAATTTCTGTTTTGGTCAGTTTCTAAGTAACAGTGGCCAGAGTTTCACTTGGTGTTTAGAGTACATTATGACCTATTTAAAAAAAAAATCTGCAGTGGTTGGGAAGCAGCATTTGTCTTAGTCAACTTATAAGCATCTAAGGAATGCTAGAATTGGAAGAATTCTTTTTGTTTCTCCTTGTGTATATTAATTATACAAAGTAATGGGTTTCACTATGACATTTCCATGTATGTTATGAAATGTACTTTGATCATAGTCAGCTATTCTATGACCCTTTTTTATGACCCCTTTCCTCATCCATATTCATAAGAGTCCCCCATTTAGTGTTTGGAAAAATTTTTATTAGTCAGCAAATTTAATTCTCTCATTATAGAGGAGAGGAAATTTTATTATTTTTTAAAATTTATTACTAGTCACTTTGTATCCCAGCTGTACTCTCCTCCCTCATCCCTTCCCAATCCCACCCTCCCTCCCTCTTCTCCTCCCATGCCCCGTCCCCAGTCCACTGATAGGGGCGGCCCTCCTACCGTTCCATCAGACCCTAGCCTATCAGGAAGAGGAAACTTTAACACTTTTAAAAAAAATGCTGTCATGTATTTCTCTCTCTCTCTCTCTCTTTCTTTTTTGAGAGACAGTTTCTCTGGGTAGCCTTGGCTGTCCTGGACTCACTTTGTAAACCAGGCTGACCTTGAACTCACAGAGATCCACCTGCCTCTGCCTTCCTGAGTGCTGGGTATACACCAACGCGCCCAGCTCATGTATTTCTTTCAATCAAAAAGATACTTTTTTGATAAATTAAATGTATTATGAATTGAACAGAAATAATAGTTGAAAATTAATAAAGAAATATCATGTAGTTTTCTGTCTATTGAACTCTTATTCAGGCTTCCTGTACTTCAAGTATTATTTAGATTGTTTTTCTAATTTATGATTTTTAAAAAATTAAAGTCCCCATTCTACCTCAGACCCCTTAGATCCCTTCTATCTCTGTCAGCTAATTTCTTTTATATTTTTTCAAAGTCTTTGTATCCATATATATGTGTTTGTGTGTCGTTTATCATTTTTTGATACAAATGGAAGCACTATATTTTGTACATTACTTTTACTTTTAAACTTAAATAATATGTCTTGGTCATTTACTATTTCATTGAATGTATATACATTTTATTTAACCAGTTCTCTATTGATGGATATTTAAATTGATTCCAGCATTTTGCTGTTATTAAGAACCTCTGCGGTTAATATCTTTTCTATTTTTTTAAAGTTAATATTCTTTTTTTAAGTGAGTTATTTTTATATTAATTATAGGTTCTGTACTTTGTATCCCAGCTGTAGCCCCCTCCCTCATTCCCTCCCACTCTCCCCATCCCTCCCTCATCTCCTCCCTGTCCCTCTCCAAGTCCACTGATAGGGGAGGACCTCCTCCCCTTCCATCTGACCTTAGCTTATTCTTTTCTTTTTTTAAGCAATGAGCATTGCTAGGCCTCATGAATGCTAGATAAATACCCTACCACTGAGATATATTTGGAGCCTCGGTGAATATCTCTGTACTTAAGTTTTTGCATGTGTGACAAGTGTAAGTGTAGATTTAACTGTGCAAAAGTGAAATTGTTAGGTCAAAAAGGATATGCCTTGCTGGGAGCAGCACATGCCTGTAATCCCAGCACTCTGGGAGGCAGAGACAAGCAGATGTTTGTGAGTTTGAGGCCAGCCTGGTCTACAAAGTGAGTCAAGGATAGCCAAGGTTACACAGAGAAACCTTGTCTCAAAAACCAAAATCAAACAAACAAAAGAAACAAAAACAAAACAAAACAAAATCTCAATATGCCTCAAGGATCTGTAAATGTTACCAATTATATTTATAAGGGTTGTATGGTTCCACATACAGACATTTTGTCAAGGCTCTGATTTTTACTATAATATTGCCAATACCTTTTTACTATTAAACTTTTTGTTCTAATCAATATTTCGTGAAATCTTTTTATTTTAACTTTTATTACCTTAATTATGAAAGAGGTCGATTTTTATGTATGTGTCATCTTTATTGATAGTTTTTTCAAAGGCATTAATCCATATTTTTATTGAGAAAATATTTTCATGCAACATAGTCTGGTCATTGCTCCCCCCCCTCCAGGTTCTTCCCACCTACCCAATTCTGCACCCTTTTTTCCTCTCTCTTTAGAAAAGAAACAATGCAAAGTGAAAAAACCCCACAAGAAACACACACTCTCTCTCACTTACACACACACACACACATACACACACACACACACACACACACACACAAAACACCCGTAAGACCAAACAAAGAAAATCCCTAACAAAGCAATATGAAGCAAGAAAGTGTTGGTTGTCTACTACTGGACATGCAGCCTCCCCGTAAGTGTGGTTAATAAGCTGAGCGGTGGTACATGCCTTTAGTACCAGCAGTCAGGAGGCAGAGGCAGGCAATTTCTGTGATTTCAAGGCCAGCCTGGTCTACAAAGTGAATTTCAGGACAGCCAAGGCTTCTCGGAGAAATCCTGTCTTGAAAACACAAGAAAAAAATGTGTGGTTAATATATCCAGCAAGATGCTATTGGAGAAAACTGATTTAGGACAGCTTCCCTTGCTGATAATTTTAGTTTTTAATGCAGATCAGTTTATTCACTACCATTTTATTAACAACCAGGTCTTGTCTTTTTTTCTTTTTCTTTTTTTTCTTTTCTTTTTTGCCTAGTACCTTTATGGCTTTACTTTTATAGTTTAATTTTTGGGCCATTTAGTATTACAAGAATGAAAATATTAGATCAAGAACTTAATATGTTTGTTTCAGTGAGACATTTTCCTTTTCTTCATAGTCTTATTTGCTTTTTTCACTTTCTTTTTTGGTTCTGGAGGTTGAAACCGTAGACTTGTTATAAGCTAAGCAAATGCTCTGGCACTTATCTATACCTCCATCTATCTACTCTCTTTTCTCCATCATGACTAAGGAGGGAAAAGCATATGGTCAAAATATATGAATGAAATGTCTGAAAATTTTTAAAATGATTTCCCATCTTATAATTAACAGGTATTGAGAAAGTGGTTGTAAATAGTGTTTTTCTTAAAAACCTAGTTTTTGCTCTTCGCTAACATTTTAAATTGGGTGTTGTTATTTTGGGTTAGAGCAAATGATTCAAAATTGTTAGTTATATCTCTTTGTAGGAAAGCTATTGACTAATTTCCTTTGTTATTCAGAGTAGAGCAGCCTGTTCATATATTCCTCACCTCCATCCGTGAGCTTATCTCCTGCTTTGGAGAGGTCATCTTTTCCCTTGGCATATGAGGTTTATGCCATTAATTGTCAACCCATATAAGACTCCCTCATGAAGACTATACCCCTTCACTGAGAAGCTATTAAGGCCTTTAGTGAGCAAAATCTCAAGGTCAGATTTTCTCTCCTGTGGCCCACACAGCTCAGACGAAGTGATTCTGAAGCCCACTGGAAGTCAACTGACGGTGGAATTCCTGGAAGAGAATAGCTTCAGTGTGCCTATCCTCGTCTTGAAGAAGGATGGGTTGGGGATGACATTACCCTCTCCATCATTCACCGTGAGGGATGTGGAACACTATGTGGGTAAGACACTACAGACCCTCTTAACTGACATTAGCTGTTCCCATCAAGACTTGAGTCATGCTTTGTGTGGTAGCATATACTACTTTACTCCCAGCACCCAGAAAGCAGAGACAGTCAGATCTCTTAGTTTCAGGCCAGCCTAGTCTACATAGTGAGTTCCAGGCCAGACTGGTCTACACAGTGAGTTCCAGGATAGCCAAGGCTATGTAGAGCAACCCAGTCTCAAACACAAAACAAAGTCTAGAGTCACTTATCTAATCCACTTTTTAATATTTTCTTTCTAGACATCTTGGGAATACAATGTAAAGTGCCTTGCTCAGAGTCATTCTTTGGCAAAGCAAAAGACAAAATACTAGTCTTCTTTTCCTTTTTTTATTTTATGTGTTTGTGTGTGTGTGTGTTTAATGACAGTATTTATGTTATTCAGTCTCCTCTTTATTAATAGACCACACAAAATTAGATTGAACTCCTGGCAAATTTTAAGGGATCATAGTCTCTGATACTGGTTCTTATGTACTATTTATCACTGGAGCATAAGTTTGGGGTTAGAGTGGAAGAGAAGAAATAAAGAAGCAGATCCATGGCAGGTACACGATGTAAGAGTTTCTGTCAGGTAGCTCTGTAGCCCTAACAGTCCCCCATCCAGATATTGAGAGGGTGTGATAGATTCCTACTCTCTGCCCTGAATACATACAGTATCTGAAGACAGAATTTCTGAATATGAGGCCATTCTAGATGCTGGTGAGGGGACAAAAAATTTTTGTCCCTGAGATACAGAACTTGGTACAGAACTCATTTCTTGACTTTAGGTTCTGACAAAGAGATTGATGTGATTGATGTGGCCCGCCAGGCTGACTGCAAGATGAAACTCGGTGATTTTGTGAAATATTATTACAGTGGGAAGAGGGAAAAAGTCCTCAATGTCATTAGTTTGGAATTCTCCGATACCAGGTAGGAGGGGAAAGGTAACAAAAAAGCCTGACAGTGTGTCTAAAACTTGCAGATATACTTGAATTTATATTTTAGTTTGTTTCCTTCTTTCTCTAGTAGTTATGTTTCTTCCTTTGGAGTGTGGAGGTGGCTTATATTTTGTTAGGGTAGTGATTCAACTTTTAATAACCAAGCCAGTTTCTTCTCTAGTGTGTTATGGTAGCTAGATTGTATAGTAATTATTTTACTTAGTTTGTCTCCTTCGTTCTAGGGCATCTTTCTTTTGACTTTTTCTTAGTATTTGTATTTTTACATCATAACTGTCCTAACTGAAGAATAAGTCCTCAGTCTTTGGAAATAGATTCTAAAATTAATCATAAGTAGCTTTTCTAAGGGTAGGTTGCCTATATTTAAAAGGGAAAGGTTATAATCTTAAAAATATTCTATCTGGACTTACATACTCAGAACTGTGATAAGTACCAAGAAATCATAACACATCTTTTTGTTCTTAGGAAACTTAGTGATTATTACTTATTGGTATTTTAAGCTTTTAAATAATTAATAAAAAGTTAGATTTGCAAGAAGTTGCAAAACAGTGGACAGCAAGGTCCTGTGTACTTTTCAGTTTCCCACAGTGTCAACATGTTTATCATATTAAAACCCTTAAAGTTTAAATGAGTATTTTAAAGTGACAGCAAGCTTGAGAGGAAGAGGTACTACATACGTTCCCTAATCTCATGCATGCATTTAAGCATGGAGTGGAAAAAATCCCCTGAATGGCACTGTTGTGTTAAGATTTTGTTGTTCCACACTTATGCAAACACATGGAAAGCACAACCCCAATGACGAACCCCAGTGTAGACTTGGAATTTGGGTGATAACCAATGTGAGTTTATCAGGTATGTAAATGAACCACTCAGCTAGATGATGATAATGGGAGAAGCTGTGCACGTATCAGAGAAATGAATCTGAGGCCTCTCTGTACCTTCCTCACAGTTTTGCTGTTTAACTAAAACTGCCTGAGGAATTCAGGAAACGCTATTCTAAAATATGTCACTTTGCTGTGATAAATGTGGTTAACTGCCTAGCTGCACATGTGTGGAGCTAATCCTCATCAGCCTTCCAAAGACATGGAGAACTGATGGGATGGTGAGTGGCTACCTAGGCTACAGACCGGCCACAAGGTGAGACCATGCAAGAAGAGCCAGCAGACTGACTGCAAAGGGATTACAGAAAGGAACTGGCCAATCACATGACCATTCTGCATGCAGACAGGACCTGTGAGCATCCAGTCAGGTTATAAAACTTGTAAAAATGTGTGCTCAAAAAGTACTAAATAATTTTCTATTTAATAATTTTAAAACAAGAAAAAAAGAGAAAACCTTTGCTGATGCTTTTAAGATTAAAGAACATGAAGGTATTTAGAAACTATAATCTCTTCATATATTACTTAATCCAGAAAGCCTGTGAAATAACTAGCAATGCAGAAAAGGAAAAAAGAAAACTGGAATAAAAATTAAAAGTGGGGGACTAAGATGCATATGGAAAGGTACTATACATATGAATGTATAATTCCTTGTTAAATAGTTGGTAAACATGGACTGCCGAGTTTTCCGTGAATTTCCTGAAGGTCAAAACAAAGAGCAGAGTAAAATGTTATAAGATTTGTGTTTTATATGTGATGAAAGCAGCCAGATTTACTTATGAGTTTTAAGAGGTTTCTGTAATGTAAGGACTTTTCATCAAGACGACTCAAGGAAGGGAAAAGACAACTGTTACAAACTGAGTGCTGAATGAGTAGATTGAAAGTGAAATGAGGGTATGGAAATCTAGTAATAGAAGTGACCATTTTGTCTACTAGGAGGGATTTGAAACTAGGATTTAGGATTTTGGAAGATGAGTGGAATGAGACTACTGACCAAACTTAGAGGAATAAATGATTTACATACCTTTGGGTTCTGTAAAGAAAAAAAAAATTATTTGTATTATCTGACCATGGTACTTTACTCAGGCTTAAATCTTCAATTTTCAGTTAGCTCACATTATTTTCCTTCTTTACTAGGCTTTCAAACCTTGTGGAAACACCTAAGATTGTTCGCAAGCTGTCATGGGTAGAGAACTTGTGGCCTGAGGAAAGTGTCTTTGAGAGGCCCAATGTACAGAAGTACTGCCTCATGAGTGTGCGGGATAGCTATACAGATTTTCATATTGACTTTGGCGGGACCTCAGTCTGGTATCATGTACTCAAGGTAGGAATGAAGATGATACCTAAAGGCAGCCAGACATATCTGCTTCTCATATTCTATTTGACATAATTAACTCAATCAAGGTTTCTTACTTTGTGGGCATGCCTTGACCATTTTGATACTTAAGCAAAAAAGTTTTTGAAGGTAGGCGGTGGCTTATGCCTACAAATTCAACACTTGAAAGGCTGTGGCAGGAGGGTTGCCATGAGTTAGAGATCACTCTGACCTACATGGTAAGTTTTAGATCACCTAGAGCTAAAGAATGTGTCTAAAGAATCATCTAGAACTAAAGAATTGTGTCAAAAAAAAAAACTAAATCAGAACAAAGAACAATAACAACAAAAAACATGAGGAGGGAGGCATGTAGGAGAAGGCGCTGGCTCCACCCCCAGCACTAAAACTATTTTTTGAGTTCTGGGGTATAGCTCAGAGGTATAATGCCTACTGAGCATGTGCAAGCCCCTGTTTTCTATCTGTCTCTAGCACTGTAGAAGTAGTTAAGATATTTCCAACTGTTACCTTCTTAAAAAAACAATTTCTGTCCTACCAACATGTATGAAAATGTCTGTATTTACTGTAGAGATTATTGGTAACATGAGTTTTCCCTCCCTCAAACTTTAATATTTGTACTATAGAATTTTATATAAGTTTGTGAATTTTACCAATTATATGGTCACTTAAGTGCCACCACAGATAAAATAGATACATTAGAATTTCTTTCAAAGTAGTAATTCCTGTGATCTTCATTTTAGTGGTTTTTATGGTTTTGTAATTAGTATATGATTGCTATAAGGGATTTTTGCAGTGGGGAAAACAATAAAATAATTAAATAATTTTGATTGTTTTCACCACTGTTTTTTCTGCTTACTTGTCAAAAGTACGAGGGAACAGAAAACTTGCGTTTTGATTGTGCAAAATGATCATATATCTTCAGTTAGTTGTTTCTATTGGTTTAACATGAAGATTGAAGCATGTAAATGAAGTAGTTTCTCAAATGCATGTTTTAATATTTAGAGTTTTTTTCCATGAGAAAAATACAAGAATAATGAGATGATTTCTTGTGTGTTCTTCATCCAGATTCAAAATGCCATCATTTTCTTTCTCTAAAGCAATCAAAATAAAGTGGCTCTGTGTACATTTGGAAGTAGTTCCAGATGTGTTTCTCCTTATCTCTAATACTTAATTTTATAGTTCTTAAGAACAAAGGTATTTTCTTAAGTAATTACAGGATAGCTATCAAAATATGAAAATTAATTATTATTACTTAATCTATGAAGGTTGTTAGTTTTCTCCAATTGTATAGTGCACATAGCGAATTTTGTAACACATATCATTGTTATATATATTGAAATTTCAGATGTATTAGCTAAGCTACCAGAGTTATGCTTATGGTAGGGTATGGTTCTTTTTCACCAAATTGTCTATCAGATGATTATCCAACCATAACACAATTATTAGGTAAAATATTCTTCCAACAGATAATCATTTAATAAAGTATAATCTTCTAGAAGTCCTTGGGCAGTTACTGAATTTTTAAATTTATTAACTTTGATTGTAGGTGTAAGAAGGAACACTGTAACTGGCATTTAAAAGCAGATTCAATTTTCTTATCAGTAATGTGGCCTTAAATTCTAGGGCTAGTATTGATCTTATCTATAGAGGTCATTTTTCATTTGATATTATATCTAAAATGAGAGCATTTGGTATATATTTCTCCTAACTTAAACAGATTTAAATATGTCTCACAAATTCCTTTTGTAAAATTTGAAAAAAAAAATTGAGCAGTTGATATAAAAATGTTTCCTGGAGGATTTTGGAAACAGTTCTGGCGTACTGACATGTTTGTGTATAGAGCATGGGAGAGAGATTTGACCTTTTGGAACACCTGTTTCCCCAGAAGGACTTTTCTTGAAACCTTTGGTATGTTATCTTTTTATTTCAGGGTGAGAAGATCTTCTACCTGATCCGCCCAACAAATGCTAACCTGACTCTCTTTGAGTGTTGGAGCAGCTCCTCTAATCAGAACGAGATGTTTTTTGGTGACCAGGTGGAGAAATGCTACAAGTGTTCTGTGAAGCAAGGACAAACACTTTTCATTCCTACAGGTCATTCCTGAGTCCCTGTACAAGGAAGGATGGGAGGATGGGAAAGGCAGAAAGAAGGGAGATAGTGACCCTGCACCAAACCCTGCCCATAATTTATTAATCTCATCATGCGACATCTCTTTTTAACCAGCCGAGAGGTTAAGAACTAGAACTCAATAAAATTTATGTAGTGGCCAGTAGGTAGTGTGGTTGCTTATGAAGGTTGCAGATGGCAGAGCAGGCAGGAGGAGGCTGATAGACCATTTTATACTAGGTTAATGTCAACTGGGTATGTCAGTAGAGAAGAGGACTCAGTCCTATGACTCTAGGAATAGTAACTGGGGGCCTGATGTTGTAATCTACATCCTGGAAACTAACTTTGTTCCTTCCTTTTCTTATTTTCTTTCTTTCTTCCTTCTTTCTTCCTTCCTTCCTTCCCTTCCTTCTCTTCCCTCCCTCCCTCCCTTCCTGCCTTTCTTTCTTCTTTCCTTTCTCCCTCCTTCCCTTCCTTTCTTCTTTTTCGTTATTTTGAGACAAGGTTTCTTTACGTCACCTTGGCTGTCCTGCACTCACTTTGTAGACCAAGCTGGCTCCAAACTCATAGAGATCCACCTGCCTCTGCCTCCCTGAGTGCTGAGATTATGGGTGTGCATCACCATGCCGGGCTGGAAACATTCTTTCTTAATAGTTCATACCTGAGTTTCACTTCTAGAATTCTTATGTTTCATGTGAATTTGTGAATTTTGCTAGGCAACTGTTTTTCCACTGAGCTGTATCCTGAGCTTGAGTATGTACATTTGTGGGGGAAAAAAAAACCCTGTTGTCTCAATCTGAGGAGAGTTGATACATGGAAGCTAATTGAGTCAGCTATGAACAGTTCAGTTTACATGTTTCTTGATTATTTAATCAGAATTAACATTAAATTTCTTGAAATGTGTAGTGAAATACTATGTGGGCATAGCGAAATACACCTGGAATCTTAGGTATTTGGGATACTGAGGTAGGAAGATTATATTTTCAATGCCAGCCTGTGCAACTTGGTGAAATTCCATTTAAAAACAAAACAAAATAAAGTTTTTTTGTTTTCTGAGGCAAGGTCTTACTACATAGATAAGCTGGTCTCAAACTCAGAGATTCAACTGTGTTTGTCTCCTAACTGCTGGTATTAAAGGCATGAGCTACCATGACCAGCCCCAAAATAATAAACAAACAAACAAGTAAATTGAATTCTTTTGTGAAATTACAAGGACCTGAAAATTTATGGAGGAGTTTTAATTTAGCATTCATCTTCCTTAATCTTTACAAAGCTATTTGCACTATTTAGCTCATGCTGTTTTCACCAACAAAGTCATCTTGCCAGCCCATCTATTCCGTATTAGATATGTTGTGATCATTTATGCTTTTCAAAGAATTGCTCTATATTCATTCATTCTTTTATGCATTCTCTCTCTCCCTACTTCTCTTCCACCTCTCCCTTCTATTTAATTCCTAATACTAGCTACCTGTGTTTATTCTTTGACTTTGTCAGTCTTGATAGAGGTTAACAGTTTTATTGAACTGGTTTTTTTTTTTCTTTGTTTTCAATTTTGATTTCTGCTTTTATCTTTGTTTTTCCTTCTGTTTGTTCTGGGTTTATTTTATACTTTTTCCCCATTTTTTTCTAGTGCTGAGAGGGATTTTAGAATATTGATTTTAGACATTTTTTGTTTTGTAATGTGAGCATTTAGTGCTATAAATTCCCAGCACCAATTTAGGTCTTAGACAGATTTTCGTGTTGTCATTTATATTTTGTGCAGTGTGCCTTTGTAGAAAATGAGATGGAATTTATATACCATAAAATATGATCATCACTTTAAAAAGAAACACTTTCCACATTAACAGTTAGTTTTTATTCTACACGCTCCTCACAGCCTGGGACAACAAATATTTTTTAAACTTTTCTTGTATATAGATTTGCCTCTTTTGAATATTCCACATACATGTATTATTGTCATTTTTTTCTGGTTCCTTTTTCACTGAACATGTTCTCACCTCATCCATACCACAGCATGTATTATTACTTTCAAAGTTTTGAGATAGGTTCTCCTATGTTCCACGCTGGCCTTGAACTCCATTCTGTAGCTGAAGTTGGCCCTGAATGATTGATCCTCCTGCCTCCACCTTCTGAGTAGTAGGATTACAACTGTGTGCCACCTTTCCTTTTTTCTCACTCACTCATTCATTCATTTATTCTTTTTACATCCTGGTCATAGCCCCCTTCCTCCTCTCCTCCTGGTCCCACCCTTCTATCCTCTTTCGCCTTTCCCCTCTCCTCCTCAGAAAAGGGGAGTCCACCCCTTACCAGCCCCTGCCCTCATTGGTTCTAAGTGTACCATTTTCCACTGAGGCCAGATAGAGCAGTGTAGCTAGGGGAAAGTGTTATTTCTTTTTTAAGGGAGAGATTCATGTGATTCTGGAATTTGCTGTGTACCCCAGCCTTGCCTCACACTTGCAATATCTTATCAGCTTCATGAGTATGTGATTATAAATATGTGGCATCTCACTTTACTACTTTGTTATTTTTAATGGCAAAATGGTCGCCCCTGCCCCTGCAACAGGGTCTCAAGTACTTATGTTGATGTGTCGCCAAGAAAAGCCCTGGAACTTCTACCCCTACTGCCTCTAACTACTGTAGTTATAGGCTTGTCCCACCTTGTTTTTAGTTTTATGTAGTGCTACAGATAAAACATGGCTTTACTCATGTTAAGCAAGCCCTCTACCAGCTGAGCTACAACTCCAGCCCTTGCAAAATTGTATTTCATCATATGACTATGCCACAATTTTCCTTTTCTTTTAAAAATGTTTTATTAGCATATATTATCCATAATAGTAGAGCTCAGTATGACATTTCTATACATGGATATAATATGTTTCATATTTACTGCTGTCCTTCTACCATATCTGCTAACCCTCTTACCATCTAGCTCCCTTTCTACTTTCATGTCTTGTGTCTGTAAAACCCAGTGAGTTTCTTTAGGGATGGTAATAGGAACATATCACTGAAGAAAATCTCTATGTCTCCCATATCAACTATTAATTGCATGCAAATCTTCAGGGAAGGATGACCCATGAACCCTTCTATGACTGGGGTATTAGAGAGCCCAATCTTATGGATATCTTACAAAAGTAATCACAGTTGCTGTGAGTATAAGAGTCAAAAAAAAAAAGTGAAATAGGCATGTCATGCACTGACATTCTGTTCCACACTGCTCTACTTCCTCCAGCCACGTTATGTTTGTTTTTATTCTGCTGATAGACATTTGAGTCGTTTCTTTTCCTTTTCCTTTTTTTTTTTTTTTTTGATGGGATATGTCACTGGAGATTGAATGCAAAGCCTTGTGAATGCTGTGTAAGTGCTCTACCACTGAGCTAGTTCCACAGCCCCTGATATTTATTTATTTTATTCTACCTTTTTTTGAGACAAGACCTCACTAAGTTTTGCTCAGGTTGGTGCTGAGCCTACTATGTAGTGTATTCAGGCCACAGCTTCCTGAGTAGCTGGGGTTATGTCAGGCTTCAGCTTCCTGAGTAGCTGAGGTTATAGTTAGTTAGTTATATGCCAGCCAAGCTAGCCTGGACTAATTTTTTGCTATTATGAATAATGCTACTATGAGTATTCATGTACAAGTTATTGTGCCAACATAATGATTTGACTATTCCTAATTACAAATCTTAAACCCAGCCAGGTGATGGTGGCACATGCCTTTAATCCCAGCAGTTTGGAGGCAGAGGTAGGTGGATCTCTTGTGTTTGAGGCCAGCCTGGTCTACAGAGCTAGTTCCAGGATAGCTAGGGCTATACAAAGAAACCCTGTCTCAAAAAACAACAAAACCAATAAGAAACAAAAAAATCTGGAATCTAAAAGTATCTAAATAGTTTGAAACCTCCCCCATCATGTTTTATTTAGTTTGTTTTCTACACTTTATTTGTACATATTCCTGTCTGTGTGCATGTGTTTATTGGCGTGTATGAACGTTAGTGTCCAGAAGTTAACATTAGATGTCTTCTGTAGTTATTTTTCACCTTACTTTTTAAAAATTTTACTTGTAATTTTGGGTTTTTTAAATTAATTTTTTAAATAAATTATAGTTTATTTACTTTGTATCCCAGCTGTGGCCCTCTTCCTCATCCCCTCCCAATCCCACCCTTCCTCCTTCATCTCTCTTTCCCCTCCCCAAGTCCACTGATAAGGGAGGTCCTCCTCCCCTTCCCTCTGACCCTAGCTTATCAGGTCTCATCAGGCCTGGCTGTATTATCTTCCTGTGTGGTCTGTTAAGGTTGCTTCCCCATCAGGGGGAGGTGATCAAAGAGCCAACTACTGAGTTCATGTCAGAGACAGTCCCTGTTCCCCTTACTATGGCACCCACTTAGAGACTGAGCTGCCATGGGCTACATCTGTGCAGGGGTTCTAGGTTGTCTCCATGCATGGTCCTTAGTTGGAGTATCAGTCTCAGAAAAGACCTCTGGGTCCAGATTTTTTGGTTCTTTTGCTTTCCTTGTGGAGCTCTTGTCCCCTCCAGGTCTTTCTATCTCCCCCTTGTTACATAAAATTCCTTGCGCTCTGCCCAAAGTTTGGCTATGAGTCTTCACATCTGCTTCAATAACCTGCTGATTTGAATCTTTAAGAGGCCATCTGTGGTAAGCTCTTGTCCTGTTCCCTGTTTTCACCCTCTTAAGATGTCCATCCCATTTGCCTTTCTAAATGAGGACCGATCATCTTACCCAGGGTCCTTGGTCTTGCTTAGCTTCTTTAGGTGTACAGATTTTAGTATGTTTATCCTATATTATATGTCTAATACTTATAAGTGAGTATATACCATGTGTGTCTTTCTGTTTCTGGGATACCTCACTCAGGATGGTCTTTCCTAGTTCCTACCATTTGCCTGCAAATTTCATGATTTCCTTGTTTTTAATTGCTGAGTAGTATTCCATTGTGTAAATGTACCACAATTTCTGTATCCATTCTTCCATTGAGGGACATCTGGGTTTTTTCCAGATTCTGACTATTACAGATAAACCTGCTACAAACATGGTTGAACAAATGTCTTTGTTGTATATTTGAGCATATTTTGGATATATACTTCAGAGTGGTATAGCTGGATCTTGAGGAAGCACTATTCCTAATTGTCTGAAAAAGTGGCCAGATTGATTTCCGAATTGGTTGTACAAGTTTACATTCCCACCAGCAATGAAGGAGGGTTCCCCTTTCTCCACATCCTTTCCAACACGTGTTGTCACTTGAGTTTTTGATCTTAGCTATTCTGATGGGTGTAAGGTAGAATCTCACGGTTGTTTTGATTTCCCTTTCCCTAATGACTAAGGATGTTGAGCATTTATTTGTTTCTCTGCCATTCACTATTCCTCTATAGAGAATTCACTGTTTAGCCCTGTACCCCATTTTTTAATTGGATTACTTGGTTTGTTGCTATTTAACTTCTTGAGTTCTTTATATATTTTGGATATTAGCCCTCTGTCAGATTGGTGAAGACCTTTCCCAATTTGTAGGCTGTCATTTTGTTCTGATGACAGTATGGTGTTTTGTTTTTTTTTTTAATGGGTCTTTTACCTGCAGGTAAGGATGTGCATCAAGTGCTTGCCTTGTTCCCTCTAGAGGCTTGAAGATGACAATTGAATCCCCTGGAACTGGAGTTACATATAGTTGTGAGCTGGCATGTGGATGCTGGGAATTGAAGCTGGGTCCTCTGGAAGAGCAGTTAGTGCTTTAAATCCCCCAGCCACCTTTAGCCCATCACCTTATTTTTTAAAGTTTAATTTCTCTGTAAACTAGACTATCTGTACAAGCCTGAGGAGTCCTCCTTTCTTCAAGTTCTCCGGTGCTTAGGTTATAGATATATGCTGCCATGCTTAGATTTTTGCATGAGTGTGATTGTGATAGAATTTAAATCTTTGTGCTTCCATAGCAAGTACTTTACTGACTGAGTCATATCCTTAGTCCTGAAACCTTTTGAGAGCTGAAGCAGCTCTGTAACTAGAGAATTTCACATCTGACTAATGTGATGAGGTCATGCTCAACGACATAAGTGCATTAAAGTGTGTAAAATTTCCTTCAGGCTGTTTGTATAAAGTACAATCATGTCATAAGTGAGTGTTTTATTTAGACATGGGTCCCATTCCCGGAATAACTCCTTTTATCCTCAAGATATTGGTATATTTGTAACCATTACAATTTTTTTTAAAAAGTCTCAAGTCTGAAACATTTCTGATTTGAAGTATTTTAGATAAAGGATATTCAGGTTTTCTTGTGTATAGATTTGGGAAAGGAATGCTGCTATCATGTGGTAACTCCATTGTTTGCCTTTTTGAGGAATTGCCAAGCTATTACCAAAGTAGTGCTCTATTTTATATTCCAGATAGCAAAGTCTAAATGTTGCAATTTGTTCGTGTCTTCTCGCAAACTTGTTATTTCTGTCTTTATGGTATTGCAATCCTAGTGAGTAAAGCGGTATGAACACCAAGGTTCTAGTTTATGTTTCCCTAAAGACTATTAATGTTGACCATCTTGCAAAAAAAAACTCTTTTGTGAAATCCTTTACTTATTCTTTAATTAAATAGTATTTAACTAAAGCTTATTTATTTATTTAAATAGTATTTAACTATTTAACTGTACTATTAAATAGCCCAGTGACCATCACACAGTGACAAAATGGTCATCATACTGTGGCCATCACATGGTGGTCCTGATACACTGACCATCACACAGTAGCCATTATAAGAGTTCATTATATTTTTGTGCTGTATCTTTATCAGATACATTTTTCAAAAATATTTTCTCTCATTCTTGAGTTTGTCTTTTGACATTTTAAATTCATTAAAAATTGATTCACTGACATTTTCATATACACATATGTGTATACAAAGTACACATATGTGTGTGTGTATATATATATATATAGAGAGAGAGAGAGAGAGAGAGAGTGAGTGAGTTTGGGTTCTTATATTTAGATCTTTTCTTAATTTTGCGTTAGTTCATTCATGTCTCCCATTATCTTCTCTTATCGCTTTCTCCCTGATCCTCCGTCCCACCATCCCAACAAGTATCCCTCCTACTTTCATACCTTTGCGTGTTCTACTACATTTAATTAGGGTTGCTTACATGAACATAAATGGGTATTACCCCCTCTGCTACAGCAGCCATTAAATTAACTGCCTATAGCATCCCATAAAGGGTTGAGTCTCTTCACATTCTTTGATCACGTCCCATAAAACATGAAAGTTATCAATTCTGTTCGAGGACTGGAGAGATGGCTTAGAGGTTATGAACACTGGTTGCTCTTTCAGATGGTCCTGAGTTCAATTCCCAGCAAGCACATCTATATATTGAGATCCGATGTTCTCTTCTGGCATGCAAGTGTACATGTAGATAAATTCTGTTTGATTTATCTATTTTTTTTCTTTGTCTGCTTCTGTTACTGATATCCTGTATATTATCATAATGTTTTACATCCCCCCCCCCCCACACACTTTGGCTCACTCAGGCTGTGCTCAGTCTTTCTGTATTCCCTAGCCCTTATACCTGTGATCTTGCTGCCTTAACTTCTTGAATTATAGGTTTGTAGGTGTTTCTATAGGTTTTGGGAATTAAGGATCATAAATATTTATAAATATTTTATAGTTTTTTGAGATTTTATTATACTCAGACTGTACTGTCTTACTTTGTAGTCTAGCTAGCCTCAAACCTGTCATCTTCCTGCCTTAGCTTTCTGAGTGATGGGATTATAGGTATGTGTCTCTGTTTCCCATTTAATTTGGGTTCTTATATTTATATCTTGTGTTAATTTTGAGTTAGTTTTTATATATAGTTTGAGGCAAGGGCCCAGTTTTATTCTTTGACATGTTTACATCTAGTTGTTCCAGACTATCCTAAAAAAAATGTTTCTTTCCTTATTGAATTGTCGTGTTATCTCTCCCCAAAATTGGTTGATTTGAGGTTCAAGTTGTAGTTCAGTGGTAGAGTGCTTGCCTAGTATGTCCAAGGCCCTGGGCTTGTTCCCCATTATTGCAAAACTAAAAATCAAATGAAAAAAAAAAAAAAAACAAAGCAGGGAAAGTCAGCTGAATATGTGGGTTTATTTTTGGATCTTTTATCCTCCATTGATTTATGTTGTAAAGCATGCTTTTTTTGATTACTGTACATTTGTAGTAAGTTTTGAATTTGGGAATTGTCAGTCCCCCACTTTGTATATCTTTTTTGAGGTTAGATTATTAGGATCCATTGAATTTTAATATGAATTTTTAGGCTTAGAATTTGTTGGGATTTTTTTTTTTAGTTCTAGTTGTTTATTTGTTCTTGCTCTAGTGATGGCTACATTTTCTATATATATGGAATATATCGCAGATTATTTATGTTGATGTTTTACCCATTTGAAAGGTTTTAGTTATACCTAGTGGTATTTTTTTGAAAAAAATTAAAAAATTTGCATAGTAGCCAATATAAGAGATAAGGAGGGACATGAGTCTTCTGGATAAATGAGTGGGGAAGGGAGATGAATATGGAAAAGATTCAAGAAAAAAAACCGTAATGTTGCAAAATTTGATCAAAGGCAAGGGGAATAAATAATTGTGTTCTAGTGGTGTGCATTTTAGAAGGAGTAGTTCTAGTAAAAGAGTGATGTTCTTTAGATGAGAGAGGGTAGGTAAAGCAACAGAAAGATTTTTGAGATGGAGAGAGATTAAATAGAACTGCATTAACTTCATAAATGGATCCTGTTTAGGGTTACTATATTGACAGAGTAGGCCAGGTTGGATATTGCCACGGTGAAAAAATTAAGAGTATTTTGAATCAGTGGTAGGCAATTTTTAAGGATTCAAGGTTAAATTGACCAGGCAGTGAGGTGTCCAAAGAAAGAAAGGCCTCTGCTAGCTTTGATTTTTACCTTGGTATACTACAGGATGGATCCATGCTGTGCTGACTCCAGTTGACTGCTTAGCCTTTGGAGGGAACTTCTTACACAGCCTTAACATTGAAATGCAGCTCAAGTGAGTTCTGAAATTGTTTGTTGTTGTGTTTTACCCTCTAGTAAGGAATGCAGTATAGTAGGGTGAATATAACCAGAAAGGAAACTAACGTGGTTTATTTTATGTGTGTGTGTTGTTTTTTTCAAGACATGGTTTTTCTGCGTAGCCTTGGCTGTCCTGGAACTCGTTTTATAGACCAAGTTAGCCTCTAACTCGCAGAGATCCGACTCTGCTCCCTGAGTGCTGGGATCACAGGCATGAGCCTCCACTGGTTCTTGATGACAATCAGTTTCTTCACTTGGTTGTTACAATGTGCTTTTGGGCCAGTCACATAATCTTTGAACCCAAAGTTTCTTTGTATATAGGGTTTTAAAGGGTCACTGTGAAGGTTAAATACAGTGGACACATGGCACTGAGAATAATACTTGATACATAAAAGCTGCTCAGTAAATAGATCATTTTTATGGTCATTGTTTACTTACAGAGCCTATGAGATTGAGAAACGGCTAAGCACAGCAGACCTTTTCAAGTTTCCGAACTTTGAGACCATCTGTTGGTATGTGGGAAAACACATTCTGGACATCTTTCGAGGTATGGTTCTCCTAATCAACTTTAAATTTTGCAAAGAGAGAAAGGAAGAAGAGGGAGTGTGAAAATTGAGAAGAATGGGAGAAGAAAGCTTGCTACTGCTGATATATCTGTGTATATCAAAATAGCATTAATTCCTTTAATATAACCAATAAACAAGATATAGAACAAGCCTATAGTTCCATGATAAAGAAAATGTGCTACTTGGAAACAGTGAAACTTTATTCAGCTGTAGTGAAAAATGAAATTTTCATATTTTCAGAAAATAAATGTATTGGAGATCATAATGCTAAATGAAATAGCCAGACTCAGACAAATATTTTGTTTTCTCTCATATATGGAATCTAGATTTAAATATATGGTGTGTGTGTGTGTAAGAAAGAAAGAGAGATCAAAGTAGAAGAGGACTATGAGTGGATGGAAGGAGATCTAGTAGTTATGTCCAACCTGTGGTCCAAAAGTTGCATACAGCTGTATGTAGCCAAGGACAACAGAAAATGGGGTCCAGCATAAAATTGTAAACTGGCTTAAGATGTTTTAAAATGTTTTTGCAATTTGTTTTGGTAACTCAGTTGCATTGTTACTTGAACTTTGAAAATACCAACATTGGATTGCAAAGTAAGAAGGTTGGACACAATTGTTGAGGGATGAGCAGGACAAAAGAAGAATAGAATATATGTAGCATAGAAGCACAAGGTGGGACTCTGGGGTAAAAGGGACAGAGAAGGGCAGTGGGTTGAGTAAATAAGAATAAAATATACTGATTATATATATATGTGTGTGTGTGTGTCACAGTGAAGCCTCTCTGTATTTTTCTATACCAGCTAAAAAAAACAATCATTACTTCTTAAAAGTTGCTACTACTCTTATATTTCACTCACTTTTCCCCCCTACATTATTCACAACTTCTGGAAACCACTGATCTGTTTTCCATCCCTATGATTTTGTCATTTGAAGAATATTATATAAATGGAATCATATCACATCTATTAGGATTTACTTTTTCATGATAAGCCTGGATGTGCCCCCTCAGGATAAGGCCCAGTCCTTACATCCTGGCATCATTGTGCTCATTCCTGGGCCTTAGCCCAGATGGAAGCCAACTTGCTGATTTTCCTCATAGTTTTGTCTGAAATAAAGTAAGTTCCTTGCTTGAACCTGAGATTGATTCTTCAAGGTGACTTGGCCATAAGGAATTAATATCTCAGTTACGAAGGTCCTCATAGCTCAGACCTCATGCTTCAAGCCCTTACTCTAACACTTTGACAGATTGTCATGTAAGTGTTCAAAGATGGAATAACTAATGACTCATTTACCTAGTCTGAACAGCTTAGTTTAGTAGAAAATCTTTTATAAAGCCTAAAATTGGCCATTAATAACCTCATAAATTAAGGTAGGACATAAACAATTTTGAGACCTAAAAGGCAGAATAATTTCATAGAAGGAATACATGTCTCATATTCAAATAGATACAACTTTAGTCTATATTCTGGCAATTATGTATATTCTTCATCAAGACTTCTCTAAGACCTTTAGTTTCCTGAACTATAAAATGAACTTTGCTTATAAGGTTGATATCAGGGTTAAATGACAAACTACCTAGTGTGTAGTAAGTTATGAATAAGTGAATACTATTAATGTAACAGATCTGAGGTTGTGGTCAGATCCCTCAGCATTTTCTTTGATTGTTTAACAAAGGTAACAAGTTCTTCATCCTTCTTGAATAGCTGTATTGACAGTCTTCTTTTTTCCCCCGTGTTAGGTTTACGAGAGAACAGGAGACATCCGGCCTCCTATCTGGTCCATGGTGGCAAAGCTCTGAACTTGGCCTTTAGAGCCTGGACAAAGAAAGAAGTAAATATGATTATTTCTATACCTACTCAGTAGTTCTTCCTTCCTTAAAGACTAGCTATGGATGTTTGGTGGGACATAAGAAATCAAAGAGGCAAGTAGGCTCATGGGTTAGAGTAGAATACTGGGCTAGGAGCATTTATTTCTGATTTTAAGAACTAATACATGCTTATTTTTGCAACCATATAGGTGGTTGTAAAAAAAATGTCACCTGTAATTTTAACTGAGAAGAATTACCATTAATATTTGGCTATATTTACTTTTGGTCTTTTTTGTGTGTATTATATTTTTTTCTGTTTTATTTATGCCTATGGGTGCTTTGCCCAAATGCAAGTGTACAACTTGCATGCAGTGCCTGCAGAGATCAGAAGAGGCTATCAGATGCCGTGGAACTGGAGTTGCATGTTGGTGTTAGGAATTGAACTTGTCTCCTCTAGAAGAGCAACAAGTGCTCTTAACTGCTGAGCTATCTCCAGCCTCCTGAGTGCATTTTTTGAGGATGCTGGAGGTAAAATCTGGAGTCTTGCCTATGCTTTGCACCTTGTATCTCTGTGCCCGATATGTACATTTAGGAACTTTGGTATTACACTATTTATTCAACTTTGTGTCTCACTAGATTGGCTTAATTTCCTTGTGTTACTCAAGTTCTCCATAAATACTTAATTGCTACCTGCTATTCTTTTTCAGGAATTATCTAATTGTTTGTTTATAGTTGTTTTCTATTTCTTTTTTTTGAAGGGATGTAACTAAACTATGGCGAATCATATAGTAAATATCTGTACACATTAGTCTTTGTCCCTTATTCCTTTGGGATAGACTCCTGAATGATCAATTACTGGATCAAAGTATATGAAAAAAATATAAGGCTCTTGATGCATACTGCCGAGATGGCGTTTAAGAACATTTCCAGTATTCATCTATCCAATTGCATTAAAACAACTATAAAAGATATTTCTTATCTTTCTTAAGCTCTCTGTGTACTGATTAAGAAAGACCTACAGAATTTGTCAAGTGAAGGTACAGAACCATTTATAGAAGCAGCTGTTTCTATAAAAAAGGAGGAAAAAAAGAATTGTGTCTGTAAATTTCATATTTGCCTTGAAGGCACAACCTGCAGGGATGTAGAAGCTAATGAAAAATAGTTACCAGTGGAAGAGAGTTGAATGATAGGGATGCTAATGGCAGGGTAGTGGTGAGGCTTTTCAACATACCTTTTTAAAATTTAATTTTTGAGCCATGTAGCTATATTAATTTCCAAATGTTCATTTAAAAAATTCAACCTTAAGAAATGGAAAAAAATAGCATTGAGTTGAATTTTTATTGTGTTGGCCAACTACAGGTTATAGGGCCTGCCCTGAGGTGTGGTTAATATACCCAGTAAGACTACATTGGGGAAAATTGATTTCTCCTTTGTCAGCAGGTATCAATTGCAGATAGCTTATACTCGCTAAGTGTGGGAGTCCATGCTGGTTTCTGTGTGTGTGTGTGTTGTTTGTTTTAAAGAAAGAAAAAGAATATCAAGTTGGGTGGGTAGGATCTGGGAGGAACTTGGGGAGGGGAAGCATGATCAAAATGTATGAAAATTTTTTTCAAAGTCTTAAAAATGTTTAAAAATGCAAAAATAGAAGAAATATCATGACAGTCTCAGGTTTCAGATTCTCCATAGTCTCCTTCTTTCCTTCTGTACAGTGACCTATACAGGGGTGGTTCAGACATTGTAGTTTTAACCCATGTAATCTCTTCAATTTATACTGCCTGCATTCCCCTGATATTGTTAAACTTCATGTTTTGGGCTTTCCATTGTTCCTTCATATCAAGTATACCTGGCCTTTAGCCTGTAGTTCTCTTTTCCATCCTCCTTCAATGTGGCTACCTTTAGTGTTACTTCTGATCCCTCTTACGGAGTATACTTCAGACTGACTCTTCAGGAACACCAAAACAGTGAGTGAGTAGTTCTTAAGCACTTATGACTTGAGTCAGTATGGAACCAGAAACCAGAGAATAGCTCCAAACACCATGGCCAAAGGGAGCTTGAGGAGAGGAGGGCATTTTTAAGGAGCAGAGGCTCATGGAAGAAGTCTTCTTTGAAGTATATAGATGATCTGCATGGGAAGGATTTGCTCCCTTCCCTGCAGTGCCCTTTCTAGCCTGGAAGGGAGTGAACCATTACAGTTCTCATTTCACTACATAGCCTCACCCTCAAATTCCAGATTAATTAACTGTTAAGAGGGGAAAGAATTGAACCATGAATAATAAGAAAGTACTGGGAAACTGAATCCTCTGCTTACTGAATACAAAAGCAAAATGAAAATTGGTAGAAGAAATAATAATGAGAAGCTTGATATCCATATAAAAACTTAAATCTCAGTACTCAAAAAGATGACAACAAAAGACACATACCTATCAGGTATCTCTCAGAGTTACTATTGAGCTAGCTATGGACCTGTAAGTGCTAATACTGAGTTTTGTTCTCCCAAGTAAAGAGCTTGCTTTGTTCTAGTTGTTCTCCCTAAGGTCCCTGTTTTCAACAAGAGGTATGGCCCAAGTTTACAGCTTAATTCTTGACACTTCTTAACATTGTGCTTTACTAGATATATGTGCTTTTTGTTTGTTTTAGAGAGATTTTTGCTATAAGGCCCAATATGGCCTTAAATTTGGAATCCTCTTGAGTCAGCCTCCCAAGCACTGGAACTATAGATGTGTACCTACACTCAGCCAGATATATGCTCTACAAAAATTTTCTTTCAGTCTTTGGTTTGTCTTAAAGTAGCAGAGGTTTCTCAAAGATAGGTTTTCTGTAAGTCCATTTTATCAGTTTCTTCTTTTGTGGTTCATACTGTTTGTATTGCTTGGCAAAAGTTCACAAAAATTTTCTCCTTGGTTATATAGGGCTTATATTTTTAAGTTTTATGTTTAGATCTGTAATCTCTCTGTGTATTTCAAAAAACTATTTTTTTGTTTTGTTTTGCCTATGGATATATCCAGTATCTAATTGGTTCCATATCAGCTATTGAAAGGACTGTTCTTCCTTCATTGATTGCCCTTGGCATGTTTTCAAGAAATCGGTTGTCTCATGCTTCTTATTTGACAGGCTTTGCCAGACCATGAAGATGAGATCCCGGAGACAGTGCGGACCGTACAACTCATTAAAGATCTGGCTAGGGAGATCCGCTTGGTTGAAGTAAGAAGTATGGGAGAGGAGGGAAGGCATTTGGGAAGGGCTAAAGTGGCAGGTCGGGATTTTGTAGTTGGCATAAAGCCCAGGGAAGGAATGGGAAGACTCTTGTCAAGGGCCTTATTCATTCATTTAGTTGTTCATTCACATAATTATGTGCTCTGAGTGCATGCTACACACTAGGCTAGATTCTTGGGATCCATGAATGATATAGTCCCTGCTCACAAACTCACATAGTTAAACCTCTCTGAAACTCAGTTTCCTTATCTCTAAAATGAGATTAAGGATACCTACTCAAGGTTGTTAAGAGGTTTGAATAAGTTAATAGGTAATGTGAATTGAACTTAAGTATAGTGCTTGGCATGCAGTTGGCACTTAATAAATTCTAATGTAGGCTATAGTGATAGTAGTAGTTGCTGCTTTTACTAATTTGACTCAATCTCTGAATTCTACAAAATAACAACCTTAGGTTGAAGATGATGGCAAAGGCATGTTTCAACAGGTGGCACATACCCTGAGGCAGGAGGTATAGTAGTAAAAAACTCAGAGAAACCGGGTTCTGGTTTCTGTTCTTTCACTTGAAAGCCTTTCAGATTCCCAGTTCCTGATCTATAAAGTGAGGAATAACTTTACCAACCTTTCAAATCTTTGGTAGAATTGAGGTAATATAGAGCCCCTCTCATAGTGCCTGGCAGAGTCAATACTCAATAAATGTGAGTCATTGTTAATAATAGACTTTGTAGGGAAAACTCAGTGTGGGCTGGTGAAGTAGCAGAGGCACCAGAGGAAAATTGGACTTGAGGATGTGTAAGCTGCGTTAGGAGCTATAAAATTCCATTTAGTGCCTAAGACATAACTGTGTGTCTGTCTTTCTCTCCCTTTCTTCCTTCCTTCCTTCCCTCCTTCCCTCCCTCTTTTGTCTCTTTCTTTCATTGTATATGTATGCATGTGTGTGTATCCATGCTACAGGATGGTTTGCTTCTAGAAGTTGAACTTCTTGCCTCACTGCTTACAGCACATTTCATTATCTATGCTCTAGTCTGCAGTGTCTACATCCTACCTAATTTTCCTCTATTTCACTCACAAAAATCTTTCAGGAGTCAGTCAAAGGACTATATTATTTCCAGTTCTTACTTAACCCAGTTTTATACATATAGAACTTTGGGCTGGCTAGAAGAAAACTTATGAGATGGAACATGACTTGTTCATTGGCTTTCAAACATTTTAAAGCAAAGGAGTCCCCCCCCCCTTTTTTTTTCAAATAAGGTCTTGAATGGAAGCCAGTTTATATAACAAATCAAAGCATAGCCGCTTTGATTAGGATAAAGGTCAGAGACCTAGAGCTCACCTTGTTCCTCTCATCTGCCTTCCACACACCATTCTTCCCCCAAATTTTTCCCAGGAAACTCAAAGAAAGCATAGAACATCTTTGAAGAACACCTTTTTAGTCTTGACTTTTAATTATACAGCTAAGCAAACAAGCTTCTAGAGCTTGTTCTGTCAGATAACTTTCCCCAGGTGAGAGAGATAGCTGGTAGCAAAATTAGGGCTAGAAACTTTCTTCAAAATTTCTGAAGTCCTTGGAGTTTGAACCACGCAGATAAGTACTTGATTATTATTATTTTTTTATTTTGTGTCAGCTAATCTTGGAGTCTTTCCCTCCAGTTTTGACAGCAATGCTGGGCTTTTTCTTTGCTCGTCTTCTCTTTACTTGTCAATGGCTGGGTAAAGAAATGCCACCCAATAAATTTATGATGACTCACTGTACAGAAACCAGGGGTGTGCATATATGGAGCACCTGTGTAAGCCACTTCCATGGCAGTAGCATTAGTGCTGGGAACAGACCTCTGCTCTTAGCATAGAGAGAACCCTTGAGTAAGCTCTAACCCCCTCGTGTATTAATGCTCTTGTAGGACATCTTCCAACAGAACGTTGGCAAGACGAGCAATATCTTTGGTCTGCAGAGGATCTTCTCAGCTGGCTCCATCCCCTTAACCAGGCCAGCCCATTCCACTTCAGTATCCATGTCCAGGCTGTCACTGCCTTCCAAAAGTGGTTCAAAGAAGAAAGGCCTGAAGCCCAAGGATATCTTCAAGAAGGCAGAGCGAAAGGGCAAGGAGAGTTCAGCCTTGGGGCCTGCTGGCCAGTTGAGCTATAATCTCATGGACCCATACAGTCATCAGGCACTGAAGACAGGCTCTTCCCTGAAAGCAAAGGTGGGTGCTGGCCCATGGGTTCAGCCCAACTCTTTTGGGTCCCTTGGAAGAGCAGTATTTCAAAATAAAACAAACAAACAAAAAATCTCAGGCTATCTTGTTCCATCTATTAGGGCCCCTAGTGTTTGGCTACCAGTTACACTCATTTAACAGGCATTTATTGAGACATTTTCTGTGCTGGGCACTGTGATAGGTGCTGTGCATGGAACTCAAGAGGCCAATAGGCTAGTAAAAATGACAGGCATAAAAATAAGTGAGTGAAATGAAGTGTAGATATCTCCCACAATCAAGGGCATGTGTGGAATTTAGAGACACGGAAGGGGGTTGATTCTATCTGTGTAGGGCTCAGGAGCTCTTTGCCATATACAGGACACTTGAGTTGAATCTTGATATACTGAGGTGGGAATGAGATTTGAGAATGTTGTGTGTTAGATTAGGGTCCTGAACAGGTCCAACAGGTCCTTGTTTCCTCCCTCAGGGCTTTGCCATGTCTACACACTATTTTACCCTATGTGGGTATCTAATAATGGTGCCCTCTTCCTTTCTTAGGGAACATGTTTTACAAGTTATGATATGTTTTCCCCAAGCCTGCTAAATATGCTCTACCTCCTACTCCTGTAATTGTTGGAGGTGGGGGGTGTGGATAGACATATCAGAAGGCCTTGGTTCAGAGGGTTTTTGACAGTTTTGCAGTAAAGCCAGAGGGAACTGGCCCTCTTGATTTACCTGGGAGTCTCAGACTGGTGACAACTGAGCCTCCTCCTTCTATAGTTCAACATCACTGGTACCTGCTTGAATGAATCAGATGATGACTCGCCAGACATGGACATTGGCAGCAGTGAGAACCCGATGGCCCTCTTAATGGCGAATGGCAGGTAAGATGGGTAAAAAAAAAAAAAAAAAAAAAAAAAAAGCACGGAGATAACTAAGATTGCCAGTGACAATTAAAATGTGGACCTGAGAGTTGGGACATGGTGAGGGAAAGACAGTATTTAGGGTAATATCCAAATATAAGTAGATATTTACTTAGTTCGGAAGTCATGATGGACAGGGAGAAGTCTGGAGACTAACTGACAACTTAGAGATCTTGTGTAGGTTCTAGGATATTAGCAAATTATTATGGTGGAACTACTAGTAAAAATAGTGATAAGTATACAGGTTAAGAGCACAGGGGTTTTGAGTTAGGAGATGGCTCAGCTGCTAAAGAGCACTTACTGAACCCCAAGTAATGTTTTCAGTGCCCACCTGGTGGTGGTTCACAATCATTCATAACTCCAGTTGCAGGGAATACAATGCCTTCCTCTGACCTCCATGGGCAATAGGCTCATTTGTGATACACATACATATATGCAGGCTGAAGACTTATATACATAAAATAAAAATAAACAAATCTTTGACAAAAGAACATAGGGGATTTTGTTAATTTTTATTCACCATGTATGGAGGGAAGGGGGTCAAGGGCAGTAAAGGGGTACCACAGCATGGATGTGATGGTCAGAGGACAACTTTTGAGAATTGATTCTTTCCTTCTCATGTGGGTTCCAGTCATCAGACTCACTTTATCATGCTTTGTATACCTAGTCTTTTTACCTGCTGTCCCATCTTGCTAGCTCAAGAACATACTTTTAATATGTTTTTATAATTAAATGCATAAGAATTCAGTTTATAGGTTATATATTGTACACATTATTATACAGATTATAAAAACTGTTTAGTGCATACTGCATTGTTGTAATATGTACCTAGAATCACTCAAATGTTCACTAGCATAGGTTAAATAAGATATAGTATATCTTTAGAATGGAGTCCACACATTAAGGAATTACAAAGAATGGAGCACTTTAATATTTGTTAGCACAGAAAGATGTCCAAATTAGTGTCTTTTTTCCCATTGAAATGGGTGTCTCACTGTTGTTCAGGCTGGTCCTGAAGTTCTCATTTCAACTATTGCTCCAACCTCCCAAATAGTTGCCACTGTAGCCATGCCCTGCTTCAAGATATATTTTGAAGGTTTTTCTTAAAAAATTGATGGCAGTGATTGTATTTAAGGCTTTATATATGTTAAGACAAGCACTCTGCCACAAAACTACACCCTTCAGTGTGTTCTCCCTACAACTGTGTTTGTTATTTTAATTTAAATTTTATTTATTTATTTTTTGAGACAAGGTCTACTTATGTACCTCAGCCTGGCCTTGAGTTTACTTATATAGACTAAGTACATCTTGAAATCATGATCTTCCTGCCTTTGTATCCTGATTGCTGGGATTTTAGACAGTATAGGGGTGTTTCACCACCATTTCTGCCTATGTGTGTGTGTGTGTGTGTATATATATATGTACATATAGTATAACATGCACATATGTGTGTGTTTTAATAGCATAATTCTTTTTAATATTTACTTTTTTGGCTTTTTTTGAGACAGGGTTTCTCTTTGTAGCCTTGGCTGTCCTGGAACTCACGTTGTATACCAGCCTGACCTTGAAATCTCAGAGATCTGCCTGCATCTGGGATTTAAGGCTTGCACCATTATGCCCAGCCTTAAGATTTTCTTTAAGTGTTTTCACCTGCATCAGGTGCATGCTGTGCCCAAGGAGGCCAGAAGGGTAGTCATATTCCTTAGAACTAGAGTTACAGACAGTTGTGAGCCTCCAGCCTCCACCAGGGTGCCAGAAACTGAATCTGAGACCTCTGGAAGAGCAGCCAATGAATGGCTTTACCGTTGAACCATCTCCAGCCCCAAGATATGGTTTTCAGTGAAACAATTCAGGTTATAAAATAACATTCAATTCCACCTTTACTTTCAAAAAGGCATACATTTAATTGTAGGGGGTGGTGAAAAGCAATGTATGAGGGGTTTGTTTATATTTTTAATTTTTAGAAGATACTTAAGAGTTAGCTGGGTGGTGATAGTGCACACCTTTAATCCCAGCACTTGGGAGGCAGGGGCAGGCTGGTCTATAGGTTTCCAGGACAACCATGACTACACTGAGAAACCCTGTCTTTAAAAACAAGCAAACAAACAAAAACAAAAGAAAGAAAGATGCTTAAAGTTCGGTTTATATGGTTAAATACTCAAAAGGGACAGTCTAAGAAGATGGCTCAGTAGCTAACAATTACTAACAATCCTGATGAGGCCTGTTCATCTCTCTGATCAACTCCTTAGACTTAGCCTCTGACCTACATGTATTCTGTGACATGTATGTACCCCTCCATGAGATAATAATAAAAAAGAATCTTAAAAAAAAACAAAGCAAACAAAAGGGTGACAGAGCACACACACACACACAATCCTGATCCCATCTTTCTTCCTGTGTTCTCTCCAGTAAGTATTTTTAGTCAGCATGTAAGTAGTAGATTTCATGGACATTTTTCTTTAAAAATTTTTTTGAGACAAACTTTCTTCGTGTATAGCCTTGGCTGTCTTGGACTTGCTTTATGGACCAGACTTGCCTTGAACTCACAGAGATCCTCCTACCTCTGCCTCCCTCGGTGCTGGGATTATAGGTGTGAGCCACCTTGCCCAGCTTTTAAGTTTTTAATTTAATTTTTTCATATAATATATTTTGATCATGTTTTTCCCTCTCTAAATTCTTCCCAGATCATCTCCCTACCTATCCGATTTTATGTGTATGTGCATGCTCTCTCTTGCTTTGTTATGGTTTTTCTCTATAAAAAACAAACAAAGGCTAAAATTCCAGACAAACAAAACCAAGAGAAAATAACAGTAACAGTGATAATAATAATAATCACAAAATAAACAGCTCATCAAAAAAGAACATGGAGTTTGTTTTGTGTTAGCCAGATGCTCTTGGGCATGAGGCCTGCCCTGGACTGTGGTTGACATTCCACTGTTGCAAATAGATTCTTCGTTGTGGTTGGAACTCATATCCATACTCATGTCAATACTGGGACCCCCCCTCTAGCTTGAACATTTGCAGGTATTGTTCATCCTGCCACAGTCTCTTTGAGTTCATGTGTGCATTAATCCATTAATCTGGGAAACACTTTTTTTTTTTTTTAGAATCATCCATTACCTTAGGCTCTTAAAATCTTTCTGTCTCCTCTTTTACATAGATCCCTAAGGCCTGAAGGGAAGGGTTGGATGGAGAAATCACATTTAGAACTGAGTGTTCCAAAGTTTCTCACTCTGCATATGATCTAATTGTGGGTCTCAGCATTAATTCTCATCTACTGCAAGAAGAAGCTTCTCTTATGTGTGTTGAACAAAGAAGGCATTGATCTAAGGGAATAGCAATATGTGATTAGGAGCTTTTTGCTATGTTCCTTTAGCAGAAATCATTATGATATTTTCATGTACACATATACTTTTATTTGGCTTGTATTTATTGTCCTACTACCATCCTCTGTCCTTCTTAACCTCTGCCACTGACCTGCTTTTCCTTACAAATATTACTCCTGCTTTTGTATATGATTTATATGTGTATGCATATATATAAATACTTAGTGTATTTGCATATATGCATATGTAGTTAAATATAGATTCTACATGAAAATGCAATATCTTATTTTTTTCATTATCCTCTTTCATCCTACCTCTTCCTCTAGATCCCTTCTTTTCAGATATATGTCTATGCATTCAAGCAAGTATATTTATTACATATTTTTAAACTTGCTGTTCCAAACCTTAGACAAGACAGTGGTTATCTCTCTAGAAAGTTGGATAAGGGGAGGGAAGAGAACAAAACATTCACTTATATGGAATTTTCTTAATGTTGCATCAGGGTTTCACTCTGTAGTCCAGACTGGTCTGGTATTTGCTATGTAACTCAGGCTGGCCTTGAACTTGAGGTAATTCCCCTGCCTTAGTCCTGCCCCCAGATGCCAAGGTTATAGATGGGTTCCAATATATTCAACTTTAAAAATTATTTTTAAAATATACATAAATATTCAGTAGTGAAAGTATAAAATCCAATGTGAAGCTCCACAGCTTCAGAGTGGCTACTCTTAACTATACAGATATTAATTGAAATACATAGAGCATGGATCTGGTTAATTTCAATGTGTAATCTTTTTCATTAACATGTTATAATTGTTAGAAACATTTTAAAAAGAATAAATGAAAAGTTGTTAATAAAATCATGATCTTGGTAACCAATCATTCAGTCGGTCCTGAGTTTGGATTCCAGGTCTAATATGTATTTACTCTTTGACATGGCAAATTAATATTTAGTAATTTAAAAATATTTTTATATATATATAACTTTACTTTAGGATTTGGAGGTGATTAAATCAGATAACGTATATTTCATTCTTATAAGGCATCATAGTCTTATGCACTTAATAAAGGTAGCCTTTACAAATTTGTTGATAAAGAAGAAAATGAAAGATGATGATGTGATTATGGCCAGAGTCTTAAGTACTAGAAACTGTAATGTATTTAGAGAATCAGATGGAGAGACAGGCAAGCGATAGTTATCATCTGGAATCTGAGAACATTATGCAGCAGAATTTAAGAACAGAATGTGAAGTACGGGTGATGTAGGAATACAACAAGGACACCTAGTCTCTTTAGAGAGAAGCATTGTCTTCAGATCTTAAGGGAAAGTGTATTAGGTCTACTTGACGATAGATCGATAGATAGATCGATAGATAGATAAAAAGAAGGGAAAGAGCAGAGTCTGGAAGAAGAGAGATATCCTTGGGATTTGAGAACTCAGTTGCTAAAGAGTACTATTGAAGAGAATGTTGAGCTCTGCCTTGTTTTCAGACCTTTTGACAGTTCTCCTGGGGAGGAGACAAATGTGAGTACTAAATGATCAGTTACAAATGACTAGTAGGATACAGTATAAAGAGATCTCTGTGTTCCTTCTCCTAGTCTTGTTCTTGTCCTATTTATATTAACCTGCTACAGCTGCCAGAGGTATTTTTAAGAGAACTGGGAGAGTATAGAAATTTTCATGAATAAAGTATATTTGGACTTTTTCCAGTATGAATATATTGCAGGATTGAGGTATAATTGAAACAAGATTGGCTGTGTGTCATAAATCTTAAAATTTAGCTGGATGACAGTTATGCGGGAGTTTATTATACATTTATATTTTTCTATGTGTTTAAACTTTTCATAACTAAAAGTTAAACGATTAGGGTATAAGTAACTGTCATTGAGTAGCAGCTGTGTGTCAAACTATCTTAAGCTGTTTACATACATTATTTTATTTAATTCTTCAAGTTCTCAAGGTTAACATAGTTATTCCCATGTTATACACGTGAAAACTGTGACCCAAGCAGTTTAATTCTATTCTTTGTCATTGATGGATCTTTGCTGTGGAACAGACTATGTATTAACATTAACTCCATGAGCTAGAAAATAGGTCAGTCTAATAACTAATTCACTGGAAGACATTTTGGCAAAATAGCTATTTGCTAAATATATAAATCTTCTGATTTTACTAGAAGCATTCCATTTTGACTATCTAAAATTGTTTACCATGTGTTAACAGGATAATCTAACCTATTCCCTTTACTATGTGTTATATATATTATATATGTAGACATATATAATATCTGTGCACATATACGTATATTGTAAAGAGAGAAACAGATACAACACACCACACACACATACGGGGTGTGTGGGGGGTGTTGGTTATTATGTAGCCCTGGCTAGCCTAGGGCTCCCCATGTAGACTGGGCGGGCCATGAACTCACATAGATCTGCCTGCTTCTTCCTCTAACTGCTGGAATTAAAGGCATGTGCTACCATGCCTGGTATGAATTTTTTTGATTAATACAGATTTTTCTATATATGAGATTGTATAGTGACTGACTCAATTTTTTTTAAAAGTTTGAATATATTCTGTACTTTGAGATATATAAGATGATACTGTTATACTATGGAACTTATTCCATTGATAAAACAATAACATTATACCTATTGATTAACCTCTTTTTTTTCTTTCTATTCTCCCCAGTCTCTGACTTTCTATAAAAATAACTCTTAAAAATAGTACTTAGAAGTAAGATTCTGTATAATAATAAGTAATAAGATTTTGGATAATTTGCATGCTATAAATTTACCTGCTCAGATGCATAATTAATGACATTTATTAAGTTTACAGAATATTCCGTTATCATTACAGTTTGATTTTACAACATTTCTTTTACCCTTCCTATTCCAGGCTAAAACTAACTATCACCTACCTCGCATCTCTCCAGATGCACTCCTCTGTTTCCTCCCAGAGATATCAAACACATATGGCATATCAAGTTAACAATAAGACTAGGCACCTCCCTCAAATTAAGGCTAGACGAGGCAACTGGGTAGGAAAGGGGTTTCAAAAGCAGGCAAAAGAGTCAGAGACAGTCCCTGTTCCCAGAGGACCTAGGTCAAATCCATACAGGCTCCCTGACTGTTGGTTCAGGCTCTGTGAGCCCCTATGAGTCCTGATTAGTTGATTCTGTGGGCCAATTTTTTATGATGTCCCCTCTCTTGCTTCAATCTTTCCCCTGCCTCTTCTGCAGGATTCCCTGAGGTCCACCTAATATTTAGCTTTATCTTCTCTCAATGATTACTGGATGAAGCTTCTCTGATTATGCTAGGCTCCAGTCTACAAATATAATAGAGTATCATTAAGAATCATTTCAATGATGTTTATTTGTTTGTTTATTGCTAGTCAGGTTTGATTTTATCCCAGGGCTCTGGGCTATCTAGCCTCTGATTCCTGGACCTCCAGGCAGTAACATACATGGGCTCTCTCATATGGCATGGATCTCAAGTGTACTAGTCAATGATTGGCACTCCCACGATTTCTGTGCCAGCTATACCCCAGCACATCTTGCAGGGAGGACAAACTGTAGGTCAATGGTTTTGTGGATGTGTTGTTGTTCCAGTCCTCCACTGAAAGCTTTTCCTGGTTACAAAAGGTGGTTGGTTCAGGCTCCTTATCTCTCCTTAATAGGAGTCTTAGCTGGGATCGCCCTCAGAGATTCCTGGGAGTTTCCATTGCACTAGGTTTCTACCTCACTCCTGAAATATTCCCCCTTCTCCTACCCAAGTTCCAGCTATCTCTCTTAGTACTCTCTGCTTCCGTCCCACCCTGGAGTCATATATATGGTCTTTTATATATGGCTTCTTTTCATTTAGGATATATGTTTGAGATTTGTTTATAATATAGCAAAGAACAGATATTAGTTGTTTCATTTTTATTATTGAATAGTATTACTTTTTTGGATATGCCACATTTTTCATAATCATTTGGATTGCTTCTATTCTGAATAATGGTGCTTTGGACATTCATGTTCAGTGCTTTGGTTTTGCATTTGTACATCTGTGGTATGTGTGCATGTGTATGTTTGTACACACTTGCATTAGCCAGCTTGCTCTGGAAATTCCCTGTTCATGCTTCCTACATCTGGGGATTACAGTCATCCACCACAGGCCCACCTGGTGTTTACGTGGGTGCTGGGAATCTAAATTTCTACTAAATCATTTCCCTAGCCCCATGTTCAAGTTTTTATATGGGTATACACTTTGGTTTCAGGAAGTGGCTAAAAATTATTTCAAAGTGTATGTGTGTTTCATTTTATATTTTTGACCAGCAGACCTAAAGTGGGATCTTCTCTGTATTCTGTATGATTCACTTGATACCTGGTTTTAGAGTTAAGAGGTATGGTTTGTTAGAACTAGCATGCACTTCATTGTTTACTTGTAATGTGTGGTTTTGGCATTGTTTCTCGTAGTTTAAAATACTTTTGAATAGAGTCTCTTGTAGTTCAAGCTGGCCACAAAATTGCACTATAGCAGAAACTGCCATTGAACTCCTGATACTTCTGTCTCCACCTCCCAGGTTCTTGGAACACAGAAGTGTACCAATATGCGAGGCTCATTGAATGTTTCTTTTGAAACACACATGCACGCACGCACGCACGCATACACAAACACACGCACAAACGCAGGTATCTGTGGAAGCCAGAAGAGGGCATCTGATCCCTTGGAGCTAGAGTTACAGATTATTGTGAGTCACCTAGCTGAGATTCAAACTTTTATCCTCTGCAAGAGGAGCAGCTGCTCTTAACTGCTTAGCCATCTGTCTAACCTTGTGTGTTGTTGTTTTAAAATAAAGATTATGGAGTATTCGTTTTGTTTTGTTTTGTTTTGTTTTGGGCTGTTGTAGATGGAACCGAGAGCCTCATGCATACTAGACAAGTGCTGTACTCCTGAATTATATTCTTAACCCCCAAATATTTTATAGTTACTCTTAACTATAAAATAGCTTGTATATTTATATGTAAGATATTTATGTACATATTTATATATATACATAATATATATGTATTTATATACGTGTATATGTAAGATTTGCGCATATATTTACATATACATATATTTATATGTAAGATATTATATTTTATATATAAAATATCTTGTATCTCTTACAGTGTAATGTTTTATGATACGTCTACATGTGAAATGATTACCAACCTCAAAATAACATATCTATAGTTAGAAAGTTTCAAGTGTGCTATAAGACCTATAGAATTTACTCATTCTACATAAGTACAACTTTGTACCTCCCAGCCAATATCTCTACCACCTCACCTTATCTTTTATAACTACCATTGTACCCTTTACTTAAACAAATTTCTGACTTTTAAAAAATCTTATATAAAAGTTAGATCATGCATTTTCTTTTTCTATGTGGCTTATTTCATTTAGCATAATGTGATGCTGCAGATGTATCTATACTATCAAAACTATAATCAGATTTTTTCTTTGTAGCCCAGGCTAACCTCAAATTCACCATCCTCCTACCTTAAGGCCTCTGGTGTACAAGGATGATAGATGTACCCCGCCATATCTGACTCAGTGTGGTTTGGGTTTGGATTTGCCTAGTGACTAATGATATGGAATATATTTTTGTGTAATTGTCATTTGTATATTACTTTTGGAGAAATGTATATTTGGATCTCTTGTTTTAAAATTATCTTAATTACTGTCATCTAAAATTTCTTTAAATATTCTGGGTACAAATCTTTACTAAATAAATGGATTGCAAATATTTTTCAGTCTTGGGCATGATTGCCTTCCTCTTTTTTGTTTTAAATATTGAGGCAGAGCCTTGCTATGTATCCTATCGTATAGGTCTTGAGTTCATCCTCCTTCCCTCAGTCTGTTAAATGCTAAAATTACAGGCATGTGCTACTATGTCTACTGTGACTTTTTTTTTAAGATTAAAAGTTTTAAAGTTTGTTCAATCCTAGGTCACAAAGATATTTTCCTGTGTTTCCTTATAGTAATTTAGATTTTGCTTTTACATCTTTGTCTGTGGTGTATTTTATATTAGCGTTATATGTAAAGTGAGGGTAATGGTTCATTTTATTTGTTTTTCTATATATTAATAAATAACCAGTTAACTCAGCAATCCTTTGTTAAAAGAACTATCCATTTCTCCTACCACATTGCCTTGCCACCTTTGTAAAAAATGAATTTTGACCATAATTTAATTGTGTACTCTTGATTCTTAATTTTGTTCTGTTCACGTACTTACATCCATTCTTTATTTATTTAATACATTTATTTTTTGTAGAGATAGTGTCTTTTTATTTTGTTTTGTTTTGAGACAGGGTTTTTCTGTGTATTTCTGGCTATCCTGGAATGTGCTCTGTAGACCAGGCTGCCCTCAAATGCAGTTCTGCTTGCCTCTGCCTCCTGACTGCTGGGATTACAGGTGTGTGCCGCTGTGCCTGGATAATTTTTGTGAATTTAGTCTCAATATAATCACCTAAACAAGACCTGCACAATGACCATAGCAGTTGTCATCGCAACATGAATGGGGGCAATCATACAAGATCTCAAGCTTCTTGAGAAAAAAAGCTATAGTCAAGAGAGAATCAATCTTCTCCAGGAACTAGGCTCCAAATAGGTTATCCAGTCCAGTATGATCAGCCCCAAACACATAAGCATACAAGCAGCACTAAATGGACTCAGTAAGCTGTATTTACATGTATATATGTGTGTATGTTATTATAGTAACACAAGCAACAATAAGAAGAGGTTATAAATTTGAGAGGGAGTAGGGGAATATGAGTGGAGAGGGTTAGTGAAAGTGATGTAAATATGGTACTTGTATACATGTCAGTTTTTACAAAAATAAAGGATAGATTTTGATAAGGATTATACTGCATAGTCACTTAGGGAGAATTTCCTTTGGGGAGACTAATGAGTAGGGATTGAGGCCAGAGATTTGCATATGTTAAACATGCATTCTGCCATGACTCATTTTATGATCTTTTTCTCATTTTTCTAGTACCAAGAGATTAAAGAGCTTATCCAAGTCTCGGAGAGCAAAATTTGCAAAGAAGGTAGACAATGCAAGGCCGGTAGGAGAACAGGTCATGGCAGGTGGATTTGACTTGGATTCAGATGATGAGCTGCAGATTGACGAGAGATTGGGAAAGGAAAAGGCGAGCCTGTTAATACGATCAAGTATGTTTCTGTTTTATTTCTTCCTTGCCCTGCCATTTCATATTTGTATTTTTGTTGTGTTTCCTTTGAGTGTTTGCTTCAGATGCATCTTAATCTTAGCCTCATACTAATAAATTACCTTGTATTTTAGAATTTCCCCGGAAGTTGCCCCGTGCAAAGCCTTGTTCTGACCCCAACCGAATTCGTGAACCTGGAGAAGTTGAGTTTGACATTGAGGTAGGAGCATGCCCTGGATCTGGCATAGAGACAATAATATTGTGCATTTAATTTCTGAAATATTTACAAGATAAAAGATTTCATGCTAGGCTAGGGATATTCTTCACTGTAGAGCACTTGCTTATCATGTGCAAAGCCCTGATTTCAATTTCTGTCCTACAGAAAATCAAATTGCATGCTAAATTGTGACTAGCCTGTAAGTGGAAGATTATAATTTAGTTAAAATATCTTTAAATCCTTTAATAAAGAACAAATAAAAGGCAGTATCACTTAGCAAAAAGAGTATCTGGTTTGAAGTTCATGATATGTCCTTTTACTTCATTGTTCCCTAGATTGTTCATCTGTCAAATAGGAATCGTAGTGCTTTACAAAGATGCTAATAAAGTTTAAAATGAAAGGATAAATATGCTGTGTAATAAATGGTCTACATTTAGGATGTTAGGATTCACACTGTCAACCCTGTATTAGAAACTTTTCAGACCTGCCCTGTACAATTGAGGCAGTATGCTCTTTCCTTAACAGGAGGACTATACAACAGATGAGGACATGGTGGAAGGGGTTGAAAGCAAGCTTGGGAATGGGAGTGGAGCTGGTGGAATTCTTGATCTACTTAAGGCCAGCAGGCAGGTGGGGGGACCTGACTATGCTGCCCTCACGTGAGTAATCTACATTTCCTAGGATATAAAAAGAGTACCACCCAAAGGATTAGGCCAGCTAATTATTTATTAAGCATTTTTATTTGTTTTAGGTTTTTGAGACAGGGTCTCTTTATTTAGCCCATGCTGGTCTGGAACTCCTACTCCTCCCTTGCCACCAAGTGAGTGCTGCTTATTATAGGCATGTTCCACCATGCCCAACTTACTGAACCAAGTAAACAGAAAATTTATTAACAAGGATATTTATGCTGAAAGAATAATGTGAATGTGAAAACTGTCCTTAGAATCTGACAGTGACAGGATATGGAGACTAGAGGAATAATCAATTTTAAGCACAATGAAATGGTCCAGGGGAGAGTCATAGAAAGAAAATTGTTAATAAAAAGGAAATAATGCATCATAGATAATTCTGTGTCTTCTCATTGCTTGTCTTTAGAGAGATTTGAGGTAAAACTTAACTTTTCATGAAAACAGTTCTTATTATTATCTTCATTCTTAATCATGGATAGTTTTCTCCTCTATAACACCTTGACTGCCATACCTGAATGTTCTGACAACTGGTTTCTTCTGACTAGAATAACTTCCCTAGTGTTTCTCCTCTGTCTTTACAGTGAGGCCCCAGCCTCCCCCAGCACTCAAGAGGCCATCCAGGGCATGTTGTGTATGGCCAACCTGCAGTCCTCATCATCCTCACCAGCTACCTCCAGCCTGCAGGCTTGGTGGACCGGAGGGCAAGACCGAAGTAGTGGGAGCTCCAGCAGTGGGCTGGGCACTGTGACTAACAGTCCTGCTTCCCAGCGCACCCCAGGAAAGCGTCCCATCAAGAGACCAGCATACTGGAGAAATGAGAGTGAAGAGGAAGAGAATACCAGTCTTGATGAGCAAGACAGCTTGGGAGCATGCTTTAAGGATGCTGAATATAGTAAGAACCTATTAAAATATGGGGCTAGTTCAGAAGGGTTCCCTTTAACCCAGTTTCAATCCTGACTTTAAGAGATGACAGGCCTTACCTTAAGCTAGATACTTATTTTTTTTCCTGAGCCATGTTTTCTTGTTCTGTAAAATAGGGAGGGGGGGTATCTGTATCCCTATAAGTAGTTACAAAAATTAGAGATTATGCTTACACCCAGCACTAGGCCCTTGATGGCTTACTTATGGATATCCTCTAATGTAGTATAGTTCTCCTTTAGTATAATTGTCTAGTTTCGGTACTATTCATCTTCTACTTCAAGCAAACTCTTTTCTTCCTTATTTGACTGTCACTGTCTATATTTGTTAATGGTCTATGTTAACCAGTTCATTGCTTACAAAGGTATATACCATCAGCTCTCCATAGCTGAGCATTCCATATCCATAGTTTCAGCCATAGATCAAATGTGGGAAAAATTACATTTGTACTTAACATACAGACTCTTCTATCCATTTTCCTTTAACTTATGTAGTATAACTATTTACATTCAAAGTATACATGATAAAGGGCATGGAGTATATGCAAATATAATAACATTTTATAGGAGGAATTTTTTATTAAATTTTTATTTTTTATATTAATTATAGTTTATTTACTTTGTATACCAGCTATAGCCTCCAACCTCATCCCCTACCAATCCCATCCTCCCTCCCTCATCTCGTCCTATGACCCTCTTCAAGTCCACGGATAGGGGAGGAACTCCTCCCCTTCCATCTGACCCTAGCTTATCAGGTCTCATCAGAACTGGCTACATTGTCCTCCTCTGTGGTCTGGCAAGGCTGCTCCCCCATTAGGCATATATGGTCAAAGAGCTAGCCACTAAGTTCATGTCAGAGACAATCCCTGTTCCCCTTACTAGGGCACCCACTTGTATACTGAGCTGCCATGGACTACATCTGAGCAGGGGTTCTAGGTTATGAATGGACCTTGGTTGGAGTTTAAGTCTTAGAAAACACCCCTGTGCCCAGGTATTTTGGTTCTGTTGCTCTCCTTGTAGAGCTCCTGTCCTCTGCAGGTCTTATAATCTCCCCCTTCTTTCCTAAGATTCCCTGCACTCTGCCAAAAGTTTGTTTATGAGTCTCAGTATCTGCTTTGATCCACTGCTGGGTAGTCTTTCAGAGGCCCTCTGTGGTAGGTTCCTGTCCTGTTTCCTGTTTTCTCTTTCTTCCACTGTCCATCCTGTTTCCTTTCTGAGTGAGGTTTGATCATCTTACTTAGGATCCTTCTTGCTTAGCTTCTTTAGGTGTACAGATTTTAGTATGATTATCCTATATTATATGTCTAGTATCCACTTATAAGTGAGTATATACTGTGTGTCTCTCTGCTTCTGGGATACCTCATTCAGGATGATCTTTTCTAGTTCCTACCATTTGCCTACAAATTTCATGATTTCCTTGTTTTTGATTGCTGAGTAGTATTTTATTATGTAAATGTATCACAATTTCTGTATCCATTTCTCTGTTAAGTGACATCTGGGTTGTTTCACATTCTGGCTATTACAAATAAAGTTGCTATGAACATGGTTGAGCAAATGTCCTTGTTGTATAGTTGAGCATATTTTTGGATATATGCCCAGGAGTGGTATAGCTGGATCTTGAGGAAGCGCTATTCCTAATTGTCTGAGAAAGTGCCAGATTGATTTCCAAAGTGGATGTACAAGTTTACATTCTCACCAGCAATGTAAAGGGTACCCCTTTCTCCACATCCTCTCCAGTATGTGTTGTCACTTGAGTTTTTGATCTTAGCCATTCTGATGGATGTAAGGTGGAATCTCAGGTTTGTTTTGATTTGCATCTCCCTGATGAGTAAGGGCCTTGAATATGTCTTTTAGTATTTCTCTGCCATTCTATATTCCTCTATTGATAATTCTCTGTTTAGCTCTGTACCCCCTTTTTAATTGGATTACTTGATTTTTTCCCTTTTAACTTCTTGAATTCTTTATGTATTTTGGATATTAGTCCTCTGTCAGATATAGGGTTGGTGAAGATCCTTTCCCAGTCTGTAGGCTGCCCTTTTGTTCTGATGACAGTGTCCTTTGCTTTACAGAAGCTTTTCCATTTCATGAGGTCACATTTATTGATTGTTGATCTTAAGCCTATGCTGTTGGTGTTCTGTTCCGGAAGTTGTCTCCTGTGCCAATGAATTCAAGGCTGTTGCCCACTTTTTCTTCTAACAAGTTTAGTGTATCTGGTTTTATGTTGAAATCTTTGGTCCACTTAACTTTAGTTTTGTGCATGGTGATAAATATGGATCTATTTGCATTTTTCTACATGTAGACACCCAGTTAGACAAGCACCATTTGTTGAAGATGCTGTCTTTTTTCAATTGTGTTTTGGCTTCTTTGTCAAAAATCAAGTATCCGTAGGTGTATGGGTTTATTTCTAGGTCTTCTATTCAATTCCATTGATCCACCATTCTGTTTCTATGCCAGTACCATGCAGTTTTTAATATTATTGCTCTGTGGAAAGCTTGAGATCAGGGATGGAGATACCTCCAAATCATCTGTAGTTTGTTTTAGAAATTCTGTTTTCTTTTTTTCCCCATATGAACTTGAGAATTTTTCTTTTAAGTTCTGTAAAGAATTGTGTTGGTATTTTGATGCATTGAATCTGCTTTTGCCAGGATGGCCATCTTCACTATGTTAATTCTACCAATCTATGAGCATGGGAGATCAGCAAGCCTATAGCCAACATCAAACTAAACGGAGAGAAACTTAAATCAATCCCACTGAAACCAGGAACAAGGCAAGACTGCCCACTCTCTTCATACCTCTTCAACATAGTATTTGAAGTCCTGGCTAAAGAAATAAGACAATAAAGGATATCAGGGGAATACGAATCAGAAAGGAAGAAGTCAAAGTATCACTATTTGCAGATGATATGATAGTATATTCGAGTGACCCCAAAAATTCAACCAGAGAACTCCTTCAGCTAAGTGGCTGGATACAAAATTAGCTTAAAAAATCAGTAGCCCTCCTGTATATGAAAGACAAAAGGGCCAAGAAATAAATTAGGGAAACTACACCCTTCACAATAGCCACAAATGACAAAGTACCTTGGTGTAACTCTAACCATGCAAGTCAAAGATATGAAGAAAGAAATTGAATAAAATATCAGGAGATGGAAGGTTGGCTGTTTTCACAATATTAATTCTGTCAATTCATGAACGTGGGGGTTTTTCATTTTCTGGTGTCTATTTCAGTTTTTTTTTTCAGTGTCTTAAAGTTTTCATTATATAAAATTTTACTATTTTAGTTAGCGTTATTCCAAGATAATTTTGAGGCAAATGTGAAAGATACTCTTTTCTCTGAATTCTTTTTCAGTATATTTGTCATTTGTATATAGGAAGACTACTACTTTTGGTATGTTAATTTTCTATCTTGCTAGTTTTCTAAATGTATTTATCAGCTGTAAGTTTCAGGTGGCATCTTTGGGGTGTTTTATATATAAAACCAATCACCTGAAAATAAAGATCCCTTGAATTCTTTTCTTATTTTTATTCCCTTTATCTCCTTCACTAGTCTCATTGCTGTAACTAAGACTTCAAGTAGTAATTCTGTTGAAGAGGAGTCAGGAGAGTAGACCACCTTGTCTTTTTTCCTGATTATAGTGGAAGTTCTTTGAGTTTCTCACAGTTTAGGTTTGCTGTGGACTTCTTGTATATTGCCTTTATATTGTTAAGTCCTCTGTATCCTTAGATTCTCCAAGACTTTTTTAAAAGATTTATTTATTTATTTTTATACAGTATTCTGTCTGCATGTACACCTGCACACCAGAAGAGGGCATCAGATCTTATTGCAGATGGTTGTGAGCCACCATGTGGTTGCTGGAAATTGAACTCAGGACCTTTGACCTCTGAAAGAGTAGCCGGTGCTCTTAACCTCTGAACCATCTCTCCAGTCCCCTCCAAGACTTTTATTATGGAGGGATGTCGGATTTTGTCACAGGCCTTTTCTGCAGGAAATGATATGATTCTGTGGTTTATGTCCTTTATGTTGTGGATTATGTTTATTGTGTTTTGTATGTTGAATTATCTCTTTATTTCTGGAGTAAAGCCAACTTGATCATGGAGGATAATCTTTTTGATATGTTCTTGAATTCTGTTTGCAGTTGTACTGGATATTAAGGGTCCATTCAAATTTTACAGCCATCTTTTCCACTTCTGCAAAATTGTTTAGAAAGGGATTGCATTGAATATGTAGATCATTTGGGGGACTATTATTTTCTCAACAATGTTAAGACATCCAATCTTAGATGTTTTAATCTAAGATTGGATGTCTTTTCATCTATTTATGCCTTTGTGGTTTTTCACCTCTTATACTTCCTTTGTTAAATATAGTCCTCATTTTTTGATATTAATGGAATATCAAAATCAATTCCATTTGGTATAAATGGAATTTTCTTAATTTCTTTTATGATTTATTTATTACTAATGTAAAGAAACATAATTCTTGTATGTTGGTCATACTTTTCAACTTTGTAAAATTCTATTAGCTGTAATTCCCACCCCCAACCCAGCTACGGTAGGTTCTGATTTTATTTTCTCCTTTCCAATTTGATTTTCCCTTTTAAAAGTTTACACAGATAATTAGTTTTGTTTATAAGCAGAAATTTATCAATTTCCTTTTCTTTTTTTTTTTTCCAGTTTTTCGAGAAAGGGCTTCTCTGTGAAGACTCTAGCTGTCCTAGAGTCACTTTGTAGACCAGGCTAGCTTCAAACTCAGAGATCTCTCTAAGTGTTGGAATTACAAGTGTGTACCACCATGCCTGGCTGAATTTATCAATTTGTAATAGTGCTTATATAATATCATTAGGTAAGGATGTCAGTTTAAAAGAAATTTATACAGAATTCTTAAAAATACTCTGTAAAATGAAACGAGTTTCACTATTAGCAACCCTCTGTGCCTGTTACTCAGAAGTGGTTCTATTTTGGTCTCCATATCCTATGATTTTTAAAACAAGGGCTTTATTATTATTATCAAAACCTTAGCACAATTCTTCCTTTCTTTTTGTTCTTCCTTCCTTCTTTTCTTCTTTTCTTTCTGGTATATTCTGGCCTGGAAATTTGTGATCTGCCATAGACATGTACCCAAAATCAAGGTATTTGTTACATCATTTCAGTATTTTGGTTTTACTAATTTGGTGCTACTGCATCCTGTGGATCATCCTTTTCTCTCATTGCCAGTAGCAATGGTAATAACAGTGATACTACAAGGAAAGTTATTGTCACTTGTTGATATTTCAAAATATCCAAGCAAATAGCCCCTGTAACATTATGGCGCCATATTTTAGTGACAAAGCAGACGTTGTGGGGAATAAATAGATATGTTTCAAGCATATTTTGCTTTTTGGCTTTTATGGCGGTTTTAAGACAGGTTCTTACATAGTACCACTAGCAGAGGCTTTCTGAACTCAATGATATAGGTGAGGACAACCTGAACTCTTTATCCTTGTCTCAGTTGGTATTTTTATTGCTATCCACATCATAGTCTATCACTGCAGGAAGTCAAGACAGAAACTTAGAGCAGGAGCTTGGAGGCAGGAGCTGATGCAGAAGCCATGGCAAGGTGCTGCTTACTGGCTTGCTTGCCATGGCTTGCCTAGCCTGCTTTCTTTTTCTTTTTTCTTTAAAGATTTATTTATCTGTGTATATAAGCACTCTATTTGCATCTATGCCTGTATAACAGAAGACAGCATCAGATCCCGTTATAGATGGTTGTGAGCTTCCATGTGTTTGCTTGGAATTGAACTCAGGATCCCTGGAGTATTAGCCAGTGCTCTTAACTGCTGAAAAATTTCTCCAGGCCCATCAGCCTGCCTTCTTATAGAACCCAGCTCCTGCAGCCCAAGAATGGCACTACTTACCATGGTCTCTCCCACATCAATCACTAATTAAGAAAATGTCCTACATACTTGCCTACAGTCTGATATTATAGATATGATTTCTCATTTGAAGTTCTCTCACATGAGTTGAGCTTCTGTCAGATTGATATAAAACTAGCCAGCACAATCCTTTTGCCTCCAGGTCTAAGTGACAAAATTATCAGTGTGCACCACATCTGGCTTTACTCCTAATTTTCACCTCTAGTTGCTGTTTTCTTCTTATATATGGTATATCTGGAGATCTTGATAAAGCTTGTCTTCATTCTATAAAATTCTCACCTGCTTGATCTACTTTTAATTGACTTTGCTCATCTGTCCTTATTTTTGTCCCGTGAATTATAATTCAAAGGGGGAAAATGGATTTTTTTACTCTAGAGAAAGAATACATTCACATATATATTAGTTACTTTTCTTATTGCCGTGACCAAATACCTAACAAGCTTTAACCTGAAGGATGAACAATTTACAGTTTAATATGGGACACAGTCTATCATAGTGGAGAAGAGTGGCAACAGGGATGTGAGACAGCTGATCATATATTGTCTGTAAGCAAGAGCCACAGAGCAGACAGAAAGTGGGGCCAGGCCATAAAACCTCAATACCTTCCTCCATCGACCCACTTCTGTAGAAAGGGTCCTTCAACTGAAGGTTCCACACCTTCCATAACAGTGCCACCACACCAGCTAGAGACTAAGTATTCAGGCATATGAACCTAAGTAGGATATTATACTTTCAAGTCTCAAAATTCTGACCCTGTCCCCATTTGTTCATAGGTACCTCATAATGTAAAACATATTCATTACAAACTCAAAAGTCCCCATAGTCTTTAATAGTTCTAACACCATTCAAAAGGTCTAAGATTCAAGTCAGTTTCTATAAAATAAAATAATAAAATACATACTTCCAATATTCAGGGACATATAGTAAATGTTTTCATTCCAAAAGGGAGAAATGGAAGTATAACAAGGAATGATAAGACCAGTGTAAGACTGAAACCCAGTAGGGCAAGCACCATATGCTACAGCTTTCCATGTTGGGTATCTCTGTCTTGTCATGGAATCACCTGAGTTCCAATGGCCTGAGTAGCCCCATTCTTCCAGCTTTGTTCCCTGCTACACTCCTTACCTGAAACTTTCCTTGGCAGATAGATCTTATGGTCTGGCTTATCCTAGGTCTCTTTTGTAACTTGGAATTCTTCATTTTTATAGCTTCACACAGTTGCCTATCATGTTCCTTTGCAGGGACTCTAACCCTGCCACACATTGCCTGGATTCAACAACTCTGTAGAGCCATGGTAAAAAACTTGATCATTTCCTCAATCCTAATTTTTCATGCCTGCAAAATCAGTAATTTGTGGGTGATACTGTCATGTTTGGCTGCCAGCTCAAGATAAATATTGTCCCTCTTAGATCAAAGATACGGTGGCTTGTGTATGCTTTGGTGACTGAATCTGGGAAAACACTTTTTCATTAAGTGTTTTTTGTTTTTGTTTCTTGAAATAGGGATGAAGTTGTTTTTAAACCAGAAACCCCTTCAATGATATTTTCAGTTCTATTCCTGTCTTAAAATGAGTTTACATGTTCACTGGTTGGAGCCTTGATGGATGAGTTTCACCATTAGGATACCTTTCCTATCATTCCAGTACTCTTTAATAATGTTAATCTCTAACAAGCACACCTACTTTTGTACCTTCTGCAGCCACATTTTAAAACTCAGTCAAGCTACTTTTTTCATCATACCACATACTTTTCGTATCATTATGATGAGAAGAGATGAGAAAAGCAAAGAATAACCAAGACACATCCTAACCTGAATGCTATCCTGTCTTGAAATTTCTTCCACCAAAAAAAAAAAGAAGAAAAGTCTATTACCTTTTACTTCAGCTCTATTGAATTTCTCAAGACACTGCCAGAATACAGCCAGATCAATTGCCAAAATATGAATGGCCTCTAAGCTAGGTCCTGATAGAGACCTTGTTCCCTTATGAAGCCTCAAAAACTAGACCTCCATGGTCCACATTTCTTTTGGCATTCTGTTTTTTTTTTTTTATCCCATTAGAATGTCTCATTTTTTTTACACTTTTTAAGGGCTTTTCTAGCCTATATTTTCAAAATCTTTTACATTACTTTTACAAAACCATGTGAGTGCTGGGAATTGAACCCAGTTTGTCTGGAAGAGCAGCCAGTGCTCTTAACCTCTAAGGCATCTCTCCAGCCCTCCTTTTTATGTTTTTACTGATGGGGTTTTCTCATGTTGAATTGCTGTTGCATTTTCAAGATCGATCTCATTTGGTTGTAGGATATAACCCATTTACTATTCTTCTAAATTCAAATTCTAGTATTTCATTGAGGATGCTTTATATCAACAATCACCAAAGCAGATGCTGAGACTCATAGTCAAACTTTGGGCAGAGTGCAGGGAATCTTATGAAAGAAGGGCGAAATAGAAAGACCTGGAGGGGACAGGAGCAACACATAGAGAGCAACAGAACCAAGAAATCTGGACAAAGGGGTCTTTCTGAGACTGACACTCCAACTAAGGGCCATTCATGGAGATAACCTAGAACCCCTGCAGAGATGTAGCCCATGTCAGCTCAGTCTCCCAGTGGGTTTCCTAGTAAGGGGAACAAGGGCTGTCTGTGACGTGAACTCAATGGCTGACTCTTTGATCAACCCCCTCCCCCCCGCCCAAGGGGGACCAGCCGTATCAGGCCACAGAGGCATTGCTAGGAGTTTTAGCTAGGTTTACCATGGTAGATTCCTGGTAGTTTTCATTGCATTAGGTTTCTAGCTCACCCTTAAAAAACTCCCCCAGTTCCAGTTGTCTTTCCCAGTACTCTCTACCTCTGTACCCCTACCTTATCCCACCTGTTTCCACCCTCCAACCTGGCCACCAACAATATCTATTCTACTTCCCTTTTCCAGGGAGATTCCTGTGTCCCCCTCCATGATTCCTCCTTGTTACTTAGCTTCTCTGGGTCTGTGGATTATAGCATGGTTATCCTTTACAGCTAATATCTATGTATAAGTGATTACATACCATGTTTTTCTTTTTGGGTCTGAGTTACCTCACTCAGGATAATTTTTTTTCTAGTTATTTTCTTTTTATCCCAACTGTAGCCCCCTCCTTCATTCCTTCCCAATCCCACCCTCTTTATCCATTCTTTAGTTGAGTCAGGACATCTAGGTTGCTTCCAGTTTCTCGCTGTTTGTTATGAATAAAGCTGCTATGAACATCGTTTGACAAGTGTCCTTATGGTATGGTGGAGCATCTTTTATGTATATGCCCAGGAGTGCTATAGCTGGGTCTTGAGGTAGTTTTCTGAGAAACTACCATAATGATATCCAAAGTGGCTGTACAAGTTTACACTCCAACCAGCAATGGAGGAGTGTTCCCCTTTCTACACATCCTTGCCAACATGAGGTGTCACTTGTGTTTTTAATCTTAGCCATTCTGACAGGTTTAAGATGGAATCTCAGAGTCATTTTGATCTGCATTTCCCTGATGGCCAAGGATGGTGAACATTTCTTTAAGTGCTTCTCAGCCATCTGAGATTCCTCTGTTTAGAATTATCTGTTCCCCATATTTTTCTTTTTTTGTTTTTTTTTTTTTTTGAGACAGGGTTTCTCTGTGTAGCCTTGGCTGTCCTGGACTCACTTTGTAACCCAGGCTGGCCTCAAACTCAGAGATCCACTATCTCTGTCTCCTGAGTGCTGGCATTACAGGTGTACACCACCATGTCTGGCTATGTTGCCCATTTTTTAATTGGATTATTTGTTTTGTTGATGTCTCATTCTTGAGTTCTTTATGTATTTTGGAAATTAACCCCTGTCAGATGACGGTTAGTGAATATCTTTTCACATTCTGTACGCTGCCATTTTGTTCTGCTGACAGTGTCCTTTGCCTTACAGAAGTTTTTCAGTTTCATAAGGCCCCATTTATTAATTGTTGATTTTAGTGCCCGTGCTATTGGTCTTCTGTTCAGGAAATTGTCTTCTGTGCCAATGAATTCAAGGCTATTCCCTACTTCTGTTCTATCAGGTTCAGTGTGTCTGGTTTTATGTTGAGGTCTTTGATCCACTTTGACTTGAATTTTGTGCAGGGTGATAAGTATGGATCTATTTGTATTCTTCTACATGCAGGCATCCAGTTTTACCAACACCACTTGTTGAAGTGGTCTTTTTTCCAATGTCAATTTCTGGATTGTTTATCAAAAATTGGGTGTCCATAGGTATATGGATTTATGACTGAGTCTTCAATTTCATGGATCTACATGTCTGGTTATTTTTGCTAATACCATTCTGTTATTACTATAGCTCTGTAGTACAACTTGAAATCTGGAATGGTAAGACTTTCAACAGTTCTTTTATTCAGGATTGTTTTAATTATCTGGGGGTTTTGTCTTTACATATAAAGCTGAAAATTTCTTTTTGAGATCTGTAAAGAACTGTATTAGAGTTTCGATGGGAATTGTGTTGAATCTGTAGACTGCTTTTCGTAAGATGGTCATTTTTATTATTTTTATCCTACTGATCCATGAGCATGGGAGTTCTTTCCATCTTTTGCTATCTTCTCTAATTTTTTTCTTCAAAGACTTGAAATTTTTGTCATATAGGTTTTTCACTTGCTTGGCTAGAGTTACACCAAGATATTTTATGTTACTTGTGGCTATTATGAAGGGTGATGTTTCCCTGATTTCTTTCAGCCCAATTATTATTTGTATATAGGAGGGCTACTGAATTTTTTGAGTTACTCTTGGTAAACTCCCTGAAGGAGTTTATCAGCTGTAGGAGTTTCCTGGTAGAAATTTTGGAGTCACTTATATATACTGTCATATACATGTATAATTTTTATCCCCTTGATCTCCTTTAGTTGACTTACTTCTCTAGCTAAAACCTCAAGTACTATGTTGAATAGATATGGATAGAGTGGACAGCCTTGTCTTGTTCTGATTTTAATGGAACTGCTTTAAGTTTCTCTGCATTTAATTTGATGTTGGCTATCGGCTTGCTGTATATTGCCTTAAATATGTTTAGCTGTGTCCCTTTTATCCCTGATTTCTCCAACACTTTTATCATGAAGGGGTATTGAATTTTGCCAAAGGCTTTTAAAGAATGTAATGAGATGATCATGTGGTTTTTTCTTTCAGCTTGTTTATATGGTGGATTACATTGACAGATTTTCATATGTTGAACCATCCCTGCATCTTTGGGACGAAGCCTACTTGATCATGGTGGATGATGTTTTTGATACGTTCTTGGTTATATTTATTTGAGTATTTTTGCATTGATATTCATGATGGAAGTTGATCTGTAATTCTCTTTCTTTGTTGAATCTTTGTGTTGTTTAGGTATTAGGGTGACTCTTGCCTCATAGAATGAGTTTGGAAATGTTTTTTCTGTTTATATTTTGTGGAATAGTTTAAGGAGTATTGGTATTACTTCTTTGAAAAACAGGTAGAATTCTGCAATGAAACTATCTGGCCCTGGGCATTTTTGGTTGGGAGAGCTTTAATGACTACTTCTATTTCCTTAGGGGTCTAGTTAAATTGTTTACCTGATCATAATTTAACTTTGGTAAGTAGTATCTATCAAGACATTTGTGCATTTCTTTTAGATTTTCCAATTTTGTGGCTTATAGGTTTGTGAAGTAAGACCTAAGGATTCTTTGGATTTCCTCAAGGTCTGTTGTTATGCCCCCTTTTTCTTTCTGATTTTGTTAATTTAGGTAATGTCTCTCTGCCCTTTTAGTTAGTTTGGATAAGGGGGACAAACTTGTTGATTTTGTTGATTTTTTTCAAAGAAACAGCTATTGGTTTTATTGATTCTTTGTATTGTTCTGTTTGTTTCTATTTATTGATTTCAGCCCTGGGTTTGATTATTTCCTGCCAGCTACTCATCTTGGGTGTGTTTGCCTCTTTTTGTTTTAGAGCTTTTCACATTCATTCTGTTAGTCTTTTGCCTTTTGGTGGGGGAGAGGGGGCGAGTCTGTTGATATTAAGGAATACTAATTTCTGTTTTGGTGGGGGAGTGTTACACACACATGTAGTTCCCTTCTTTTTCTGGTGTGAAATTATTTATTTTCTGTGTTTTCTTGGGGGTGTAATTAACCTACTTGGGTTGGAGTTTTCCTTCTAGTACCTTCTGCAAGGCTGGATTTTTTGGTTGATTTTGCTTAAATTTGATTTTGTCATAAAATATCTTGCTTTTTCCATCTATAGTGGTTGAAAGTTTTACATGTATTGTAGTCTGGGCTGGCATTTGTGGTCTCTTAGAGTCTGCACGACATCTGCCCAGGCCCTTCTGACTTTCATAGTCTCTGTTGAGAAGTCAGGTGTAGTTTTAATAGGTCTGCCTTTATATGTTACTTTGCCTTTTTTACCTTGCAGCTTTTAATATTCTTTTTTATGTTCTGTACATTTAATGTTTTGATTTATTATGTGTCAGGGGTGGGCTCTCTTTTCTGGTCCAATCTATGTGGTGTTCTCTAAGATTGTACCTTTATAAGCATCTCCTTTCAGTTAGGAAATTTTTCTTCTATGATTTCGATGAGAATATTTTCTGGGCCTTTAAGCTGGAAATTTTCTATTCCTATTATTCTTAGGTTTGGTCTATTAATCATGTCCCAGATTTCCCAGATGTTTTGTGTTGGGAACCTTTTCGATTTAACATTTTCTTTGATGTATCAAGTTCACCTCTCAAATTATTCTCTTTGTATCTTGTACTCCCAAGATTCACTCTTCCATCTCTAATACTCTGTTGGTGGTAGTTCCTGTTCACTTAGCTAGATTTTCCATCTCTAGGATTCCCTCAGTTTGTATTGTCTTGGTTTTTTGAGACAGGGTTTGTCTGTGTAGCCTTGGCTGGCCTGGACTCATTTTGTAGACCAGCCTGGCCTTGAACTCACAGAGATCTGTCTGCCTCTGCCTCCCTGAGTGCTGGGGTTACAGGCATGAACACCTGGAAAGTTTGTATTTTTTTTTATCGTTTCTATTTCCATTTTCATGTCTTGAGCAGTTTTATTCATTTCCTTCACCTGTTTTTGTTTTCCTGGTTTTCTTTAAGGGATTTATTCATTTCCTCTCTAAGAGCTTGTATCATCTTCGTAAAATTGGATTTAAGGTCATTTTCTTGTGCTTCAGCTATGTTGGAATATCCAAGGCTTCTAGTAAGACAGCTTGGCTCTGGTGGTGCCATATTGTTCTAGGTGTTGTGTTCTTACACTGGTCTCTAGTCATCTGGGTTTGGTGTTATTACAGTTTTGATCCCCTATTTCTCAGTTTATCTTTGTTGGATACATGTTTTTCTCCTTGTTTCTGTTTTCTCTCTGGTCTTCTGGCCTGACCAGCCTTTGGTTTTGGTGGCTTGTGTGGCCTCTGGGGTTTTAGGTGTTCATGTTGCCTCTAGGGTTCTGGGAACTGGCATGGCATCAGGGGTTCCTAGTACCATCTTGGCCTCCAGCAGAGCAGTAGTCTTCTGCCAGGATTCTGGACTAGAATATGGAACCCAGAGGACAGGGCGCTGTTGGGAGTCTTAGGAGTGTTAGAAGGTAATGGGCAGTGTTTTACCTGGGGTCCTAGTACCAGCATGGCCTTTGGTAGAGCAGGAGTCTTCTGCAGGTGTTGTGGGCCAGGGTATGGAGCCCTAGATACTGAGTTTTCGAGCTGATTTTGTGTTCTGTCATCTCTTGATCATTTCTAGGTTTCTGGTCATGTTTATGGGATATAATGTCATTTGCAACTAGGGACAGTTTGACTTCTTTCCCTATTTATATCTCTTTAATATCCTCCTTTGCATTATTGCTTCAGCTACTGTTTCAAGCATTATATTGAAAAGAAGTAGGGATAGTGTATAGCCCTTTCTCATTCATGATAGTAATGGATTGCTTCAAGTTTTTCTCCATTTACGATGATATTGGGCATTTATCACATATAGCCTCATTGTTTTGAAATATATTTCTTAAAATTCTACTCTGTCTAAGGCTTTTATCACAAAGTCATGCTGGATTTTATCAATGGCCTTTCTTGCATCTGTTGAGGTAATTGTGTGATTTTTGTCTTTTAAGTCCATTGATTGATTTGTTATGTTGAACCATCCTGCATCTCTGAATCTCTATATCTCTAGGATAAAGCCATCTTGGTCTTGGTAGGTGATTTTTTTTTTTTATAAATCCCTGTATTAGTTTGTAATTGTATTTTATGGAGAATACTTGAATTTATGTTCATCAGAGATATTGGCTTGTAATTTTCTTTTTTGTTCTTCATTGTTGTATCTTTACCTAGTATTGGTATTGCTTTGGAATAATACTGTCTTAGAAATGCTCCTTCTGTGTCTACTTTTTGAATAATTTAATAAGGATTAGCTGTAGTTCTCTTGCAGATCTGTTAAAAATCTTCTGTGAATATATTTAGGCCTGTACTTTTGAAGTTAGAATGATTTTTATTACTGTTTCAATGCCCTATCTTACAGTTTTGTTTAGGCTGTTGATATTGTCTTCTTCGGGGTTTGGGTAAATTTGTACATTTCTTTTAGATTTTTCAAGTTAATGAACTACAGGTTTTTTAAGTATTCCATTATAATATTCTGAATTTCCTTATGTCTGTTATAAATGGTTCCCTGTTCATTTTGTATTCTGTTAATTTGGGTCACTTGGGTCAAAAGTGTCAATTTTGTTCATCTTCCTATAGAACCAGTTCTTTGATTTGTTGATTCTTTATATTGTTTTCTTGTTTCTATTTTTATTAGATTTTGCTGTGATTTCTTTTTATTTCTTGTCACATACTGCATTTGAATTCGTTGTCTTCTGGTTTTCCAAATTCTTGAGATGCATCTTTAAGTCAGATTTGTGCTCTTTCTGGTTTTAGTGGGTGTTTTGTTTTGTTTTTGAAGCAGGGTCTTTCTGTGTAGACTTGGCCAGCCTGGAGCCTGTGATGGAGACAAGGCTGGCCTGGAACTTAGATCTGTATGCCTCTGATTCTCCAGCACTGATTAAAGGCATGAATCACCACACATGGATCTTCCTAATTTTAAATGTAGGCACTTAGAGCCATAAATTTCGTTCCAGAGAGTTTGTTGTGTTCATTTTCATTAAGTACCAGGACTTTTTTTCTTTTATTTCTTTCCTGATTTTTCCAGCATAAGCTGTTTTATCTCCTTAATGCCATGAATTTTTGTACTTACTGAAGATTTGCTTGCTTTTGATTTTATGTTTTACTATCTTGCAGTACGTACAGATTTATTTTGGTCCTAGGGTGTAGTCTGTTTTAGAAAGTAGTCATGGTCGTGGTTTCCCCTCTCCCAACTCCTTCCAGATTCTCTCCACCTCTCCACCCACCCAACTTCATTCCCTTTCTCTATATATAGAAAACAAACAAGCAACCAAAAAAAAAGTGCAAGCAAAAAATTGTTTTAGTCTGTCGTAGAATGTTTTTCTTTCTCCTTCAACTATGGCAGATAGTTGCTGGGTACTAGGTTGTCTAGGTTGGCAGTTGTGTTTTAGGGCTTGAAGTGCATTACTCCAGGCTTTTCTGGCTTTCAGAGTTTCCATTGAGAAATCAGGTGTTCTTCTAATGGGATTCCTTAATATGTGACTTGTGGGTTACAAACTACAAACAGTTCAAGGATTGTTTATAGTTGAGTTTTACAGGGGATGATGACTGACTCTGGAAGTCTCTTAATTAGGACTTGGGGTCTTGCTTCACAGAGAGGGTTTGACTACAGGTGGCCACAGGTCTGAAGGGAATGGAGATGAACTGGAAGGAGGAGGCTAAGCACTAGAGAGAGAGCAGAATAGAGGATGGGAAGGAGGGCACTGGTATTCTACCTGTGTTCCAGCCAAGTGTGGTGTCCTAAGGGTCTCTGGTAGAATCTGGTTCTGATGATTGGTAGGGAGTTACAAAAGAATGGAGGTAGGCTAGGAGAGGTGGGAGTGGGGTCAGGTCATTGAGTTTATCAATTCCATCTTCATTTCAGCCTAAGTTCTCTCCAATATTTTTATCTCATTATTTGATTTTTAAATCCTGAATTATCTTCATCATTTCATTCAGTTGTATATTTATATTTTGTTGAACATTATTCAAGTGTAACCCTCTTGAAGTTCAATGAGGTGCTTGTGCCTTCTTTTAAGCTTCTTGAATTCGTGAATGTAGCCATTTTTTTTCTGTGTGTCCTGAGGTTCATCTAGACAATTCTCATTAGAGAACATTTTTATAGGACTAGTAGGTTTGCTGGGACACATACTATTTGGCCTTTGATATTGTTGTGGTTTTTGTTTTGTTTTTGTTTTTATATAATCTGGGCTTGTAGACTTCTTTCTTTGGTTGTGTGTCTAATGTGACCTTTTAGCTTTCCTTAGATTTGACCAGTGCAAGAGCTATGTGTCCAGAACTAGGCCAAGTAAAGCTGATGTATGTATGAGTTATTTGATTGGACCTAGGCTAGGCAAAGCCAGTGTTGGAGCTGTGGTTTCAAGTTAGGCCTATGTTTGTGGAGAAGGGGGTGAAGGAAGCTTGTAGGGAAGAGACTTAACAGCTTACATCTTCACAGGTGTGGAACTAGGCCTATGGGTGTGGAAATGGAAAGGGGTGGATGGGAGTGAGGGGGGCTCATCAGGCAAGACTGGTTTGTAAACTGTGGCTCCTGAGCTAGGCATGTGGGTGTGGAAATGGTAGGGGCAGATAGGAGAGTTATATATTTATTTATCCTCTCCTATATTATATCCTGACCATAATTTCCCATTCTTTTCCTCCTAATTCTTTTCCACATCCCCTCTTCTCCCCCCATCGACTTCTCCTCCTCCTCAACTTCCCTCCTCCATTTCCCTTCAGAAAGGACAGTATATCAGGCTGCAATAAAACTACAAACTTCCCCTCCTATTAAGGCTGGATGAGGCAACTCAGTAAGTAAGATGACAAAGACCCCAGAAGAGGCAAAAGAATCAGGGATAGCTCTCCCCCTCCCCCACCCCGGATTCTTCTTGTTCCTCTTATATTCATATTCTCTCTCTGTCTCTCTCTTTCTCTTCTCCACCCTAATATTTTAACTTAGGATTTAGTTCAGTCTTTTCCTTCTAGTTTTCTAATGTATGAATGTAGGTTGATTTAGAGTCTTTCATAATTTTAAATGTAGGTAGTTGCAATTTTAAATTGTTATCTGTGTACTGTTTTGCTGTGTCTTTTAAGGTTTGATATGTTCTAGTTTTGTTTCAATTCATATAATAATCTTTAAAAACTTTTGTGTACCTGCTTTATTTATTTACTTATTTATTTATTGTTATACATGTATGGAGGTTAGAGGACAACTTGTAGGAGTCAGTTTTCTCTTTCCACAGTATGGATCCCAGGGGTTGAGCTCTTCAGGTTTGGTGGTAGGCATTTTTAGTCACTGAGCCATATCACTGGTCCCATATCAAAGTCTTTAAAATCATACACACATGATTATTTATTTTATTCTTTTTGAATGACTTTGTATAACTTTCATCCAGTTATGAATTTCCCATTTATCTTTCCATTATTGAATTTTTAGTTTTATTGTAGTTGGAAAAGATGCTTTGTTCTATTTTATTCTTTTAAGCTTATTGATATTGAGAACAGCTAAGGGAAGGTATAGTCATTTGTGCAATATACAATGATATGCATGCATAAAATATCATAGCTCATTATTTTGAATATCAGATAAAATATTAATAAAAAAGAAAACTTGTGCAAAAATCTTACTGAGAGCTAGTCACAGTGGTTTATACCTGTCATCTCAGCACTCAGGAGGCATTGGTATTTGATATTTGAGGCCAGCCTTGGGAGCAGAGTGAGACCTGATCCCAGAAAATCAAAAGAAATAATTTGATCATGTATCAAGGCTTTCTTTCTACACTTTATATTTTTCTCATTGGTTTTTATACCTGCCTGTATGTGAGTTAATGACTATTAATTACTATTGTTTGGTAATATCTTTGAAATCAGAAAGTAGCTTCAGCCTTATATTTTAATATATATATTTAAATGTTTTCTTTCGATGTGTAGACTTAATTATAATCTATACCTTATTACTTGTTCACTAAAATGTAAAGCTCAGAATGGAAATCCTTAGTAAGTTACTTTACACATGATCTGTTTTTCTTATTAATCCAAAGAAATATTATCCTGTGTATGGGTGGGTACACATGCCACAGAATATGTGGAGGCCAGATGACAACTTTGTGTGGCCTGTTCTTCCCAAAGTTTTCACCTCTTTTCTGAAGGAAGAAGGTCTGAAAAATAGGCTAGTTTTTGTAGAAAAGGAAGTAAAAGGAGCATTCCTGCAAAATTGTTACTCTTACAGTTCTCTTCTAGGGTTAGGTGTGACATCAGAATTTTACTTCATCAGTAGGATCTTTCCAGATCATATTCCCATTAAATCCTAAGTGTTTGCCTATGGATTTTGAGAAATTACCTATGTATTTTGTGATAATCAGTATACCTGTATTTGTTTCTCTAAGATAGGATACTTGTACATGGATATTAGATCGTGCAGTTCCAGTAATCTTGGTCCCAGTCCAACTTAGCCTTTTTGTTCCTATTATGTATATTAAGTATGTACTATTTGTTTTCCCATTATTTCACAAAAAAATAAATACCTGCTATTCATTGTACGGGGTTGCTTTTGTATGAAATCAAGCATACATCCCTGGCTTCATTTGTAAATCAGAGGTAGCAGATACAACAATCAGTTCCTAAGTACAATATAACATCTCCAGTGTAAGGCATAAAACACAGGTTGCTATGGAGAGCTGAGAAGGAGGAATCTGAATCAGATTATGAGAATGAGAGAAGGCTTTATGCAGGGCTAAATCTAGAGCTGAATTTTAAAAGGTGAGTCAAGTAACTCACCTGAATGATGCTGACCAAATGGCTAAGAATTGGGTGAATGTAGGAGAAGGACTTTGATGACAAGGGTACAACTATGGAAAAAGCACAAAATGAGAGATATTTAGGGACCCTCTGCAGTGTAGTGTGGATTAAGTAAATGAGTATACTTGAACAGGAGTTGGAAGAATTGAAGTATGTATAATTGTCTTTGTCCTTTTGGATGAGAATTCATTTATCCTGCCTTTACCTCTACCTACAGTCTATCCATCCCTGGAGTCTGATGATGATGACCCTGCTTTGAAATCTCGACCCAAGAAAAAGAAGAATTCAGACGATGCTCCATGGAGTCCTAAAGGTAATCTGGTATTCTGTATCTTAAACTCTGTAGGAGTGGTCAGGTAAAAAAGTAGATTGAAGTAAAAGATACATTATTCAAGAAGATTTAGTCACTTACTTGCTTAGTCAGCAAACATTTACATTTAGTACCATGTTAGCTTCCAGAGCTAAAATGATTGTGTGACACAGTTTATGTAATTTAGCTAGGAAAACCATAGCTGTTGCTTTTTATATCATATGGCTTAAGATGAAGGAAACCAGGAAGAGTTCACTAGGCCATCTAGGGCTTGTAAGAACATTCTGGTGACTATCATTCCAGCCCCACTATGGTAATTTTGTTAGGGCTACTAAGAACATTCTGGTAACGGTGATCCCACTCCCACTCTGGTAATTTTGTTTTCACGGAGGAAAATTATACTGACTCTTGGGTTCCTCAAGAGTTCCAAGATTGTCAACTTCTAAGAAGTCATCACTGAGGAAGGAAAGGAGAAGGAAAATAGGTAACTGAAGTGAACATGGAATTTTGAGAGATAGCATAATTTTCTTCATCTCACTGCTGGTGCTGTTTATGCTGAAGAGCATTTGGGACCTTTTTAAATTTTAAATATATATGATGTATGTTTCTGTGTATAGTGTTTGTGATTGTGAATGTTTGTGCATGTGTGATTGTTCATATGTGTATGCAGTTGTGTGTATGTGGTGCAGGCCCTTGTCTTCCACCTTGTTTGAGGCAAGATCTCTGTCTGTCTTGGTTTTTTTCTACTGCTAATAGATTTAAAACTTTCTGTAATCTTTCAAATTATCATAAAAATAGAATATTTATACAACATTCTTTGAAAACATTAGTTTGTGCATCCCTGGAATTTATTTATTTATTTGTTTGTTTATTACAATTTTTTCATTTTGTATCCCAGCTGTAGCCCCCCCCCTCCCTCTTTCCCTCCCAATCCCACCCTCCCTCTCTCATCTCTTCCCATGTCCCTTCCCTAGTCCACTGATAGGGGAGGACCTCCTCCCCTTCTGTCTGACCTTAGCCTATCAGGTCTTGTCAGGGCTGGCTGCATCATCTTCCTCTGTGGCCTGACAAGGCTGCACCCCTCAGGGGTCATACCACCCTGAACATACCAGAGCTCAGCTGTTTTTGGTTTTCTGAGACATGGTTTCTCTGTTAGTACCCTTGGCTGTCCTGGAACTCACTCTGTAGCCTTGGCTGTCCTTGAACTGACAGAGGCCTGCCTCTGCCTCCTGAGTGCTGGGATTAAAGGCATGTGCCACCTTACCTAACTGAGGCAGCATCTCTTATTGTTCATTGCTGCATAGGACCCATTTGCACCTGTTCTCCTGCTTCTGCTCCTATCTCATTGTAGGCATTCTAGGACTATGGATGTACATCACCACATTTAGTTTAGGGACCTAAACTCCAGTTTTCATGCTTACATGGCAAGTGATTGCCATTGAATTATCTTCCTCAGCCCATGGTACTTTTTACACAAATGTTAATGGCCTAAAAGAATATTTATTATTTCTCACGATTCTATAGGTTGGTTAAGCTGTTCCTACGATTTCAGCCATCTTGATTGTGGACTAGGTAGTATGAAAATAGGTAGGCCCTTTTCCCATAAACTCTTTTATCTTCCAGGAAGCCAGTCCAGGATTTTTCACAGAGCAGTAAAGGTTTTTCCAATAGCAATAAAGAACAAATTTCAATGTATGCACATTTTCAAGCTTCTACTATTGTCACATTTGCTATTGTGCACAACTTAAGTTTATGATCTCTGTAATTCTTGGAATGTGTTTTAATGAGCAAATCAATAATATATAAAAATCAGGTATTTTCTCCCTATTTCTTCCTATTGTTGGTAGCTTTAGTTTCTTCTGTAAAGGTAAAAAAAAAATTATTAGTATGCTGGAAAAATGTGAAAAAGTACTAAAAGTAAAGAAAACTATGAAGAAATATTTGTTGAGGATGGCGTCATTCAGAAGCAACTACTTAACATTGTGACATTTTCTTCTAGTGTTTTATTTTTCTATTCACTTTTTTTTTTCTGGTTGAAAAAATGCTGTTGGGCCTGAGGATATTGCTCAGTAGTAGAGTGCTTGCTTATCATGTGAGATAATGGGTTTAATCCCCAGTACTGGGGGAGGGGTTGAAATAATATTGTGTATAATAAAACTTTATAGTCTTTTTCTTTTAACTTTTTGGTCAGTGGTAGTGTTTGTAGCAAATAAAATAATATGGAGGATTTCAGGTTGAACAACAATGTTCTCTCTCTGCTTTCTCTATCTTCATCTCCATGCCTTGAAGGCAGTATCATAGCTTTTATTTTCTTTATAGATGCTTCCAAAACTCAAGATAATATAATTTAAGCCAGTCAGGGTATCACAGCCTGAAGCCCTAGTCCAAGAGAAATAGAGACAAGAGGACCAAATGATTGCACATTTGACCCTGCAAGATGGGCTTGTTGAAGCAAGTAAAAACACCTACTGCCAAGCTTGACAACCCGAGTTCAATCCCTTTTGCCCACATGGTAGAAGAGAATTGACTCCTGCAAGCTTTTCTCTGAACTCTACATATTCATATCCCCCCACAAAAGAAATAAATTATTTTTTTTTGCTAAAAGAATTATTTTGACAGACACATACCTTAATCTCAGCATTGAGATATAAAGACAAGCACATCTCTGTGAGTTTAAGGCTAGCCTGATCTATGTGGTAGGTTTCAAGCCAGCCAAGTCTTCACAGTAATACTTTGCCTTTGCCTCAGAACATAAGGTATTACAGGTTTCTGGTCAGCCTGAGTTACATGTGAGGTTGAAATCATTCTGGTCTACATAGTGAGATCTTGTCTCAAAAAGAGAACTTATTCACTTCATTTCTCAATTTATCATCCCAATCTCTATTTCTCAGTGCATCAATTTCTGATGCACCTCCTACTGTTTTTTCCTATCTTTCCATTAAGTGTTCTTTCTCAGTTGTATTATCAAAGTTGTTAACTCTACTTTGCCTTGTGATTAATACTTCTGCATTAACTAAGTATTGACTGTAACCAATGTAAACAATTAAAATGTAGCCTTTACATTAATATATCACAAGCATTTTCCTTTGCAGTTGTTTATAAATACGTCATTAGCTAAAAATATCTCTCCATAAATATACCTATCTTTTAATGTGGGGCATTTATTCAATTGCCAAGTTTTGTAATTAGTAATGACAATTGAGTAATCATATTTACATGTATCTCTGGAAATTTACTTAGACTGAATTTCCATGAAATCATAGTGTTTAGAGTATGTAAGGATAAATATTGAAAGGTCTTTCTTCTACACTATTCTATAGCCTTCTAACTCTCCATTTGAAGTAAAATCACTTTAATACTTTGTACTTGTTCTTTCATACATCAATTATATTTGAGTTCCATATATGTTTTATTTGCCACAATTGGAAGATTCCTTCATGCACTGTGTTTTGCTTTTCTCACTTAACATTTTGCTTAATTGTTTTTGTCAGGGTATTACTGTGTATCCTTGGCTGGCCTTGAACTCATAGAAATCTACCTGGGTACAACATACCCCGGCTCTTACCCAAAAATATATCTTAAAGACTGTTTATACTCCCATAAAGCAATGTATGTGTCTGTTTCCCTATACCTTTGGCAATAGTTTGTTAGTATGAACTGTAACCAATATGAACTTTAAACCAAACCAAAATAAAGTTTTTCTCTCCTTAAATTACCTCTTGTCAGACATTTGGTCACAAGGATAAGAAAAGTAACATATACATACATAAATACCCATATAATTAATACCTAAATTATATAATATCAACATTTTGTCATGGTTGTTTCATCATCTATCCATATATATCTAGCTATCAAAATAATACATAACTATCGACATTTTGCCCATTAATATTTGAGTATTTCCTAAGAGTGCCTCCCTATATGGTAACACTATTTATATTAATGTTTGTAAGTTAATAATTCTACAAGATAGTCTAAAACTCAGTCTATAACCAAGAATTTTCCAACTGCCCTCCAAAAATGTCTTTTATAAGCCACTTTAAAAAAGTAAAAAAATCTCCAAAATACAGATCCAGTCAATGAGAGACTTTTTTTTTTTCCTAGTTTAAAACAACTACCGTTTTATCATGTTTATGTATCCTGGGTTTCAAGAATTGGGAAGGACACAGATTAATTCTAGTTTCTGATTTCTGGCTAAAAAAAAAAAAAAAAAAAAAAAAAACTTTGAAAGCTGAAGGTAACTTGGTAAGCAAGAATTTGAGTCTTCACAAGTCTCAAAAGCCTGGTGGCTGCTCTGAGAGGTTTCATTCATCTGGTTTCTCCATGTGACTAGCTTCCTCATTACCTGTGATTTCAGGATAGTTAGACTTGTTAATTAACAACTAAAGTTTCCAAGCATGGGTGTTCAAGCAAGCCATCAAGAACTTGCCTTTTCTGACTTTACCTAACAAGTCACACATGATATCACTTAAGCCATAGTCTATAGTTTCCAAATGAGCCTGCTCAGAATCAGTGGGGGAGACATAGACTCGTTTTCTTATAATTTTTATTTTTTATATTAATCACAGGTTATTTACTTTGCATCCCACCTGTAGCCCCCTCCTTCATTCTCTCCCAATCCCACCCTCCCTCTCTCATCTCCTACCTGCCCCTTTCCAAGTCCACTGATAGGGGAGGTTCTCCTCCCCTTTCATCGGACGCTACCTTATCAGGCATCTTCAGGACTGGCTGTAATGTTCTCCTCTGTGGCCTAGCAAGGCTGTTCCTCCCTCGGGAGTGGCGGGGGGGGGGGGGGGAGTCAAAGAGCCAGCCGTTGAGTTCATGTCAGAAATAGTCCCTGTTCCCCTAACTAGGGAAGCCACTTGGATACTGAGCTACCATTGGCTATATCCGAGCAGGGTTCTAGGTTATATCCATATATGATTATTGGTTGGAGATACAGTCTCATAAAAGACCCCTGTACCCAGATATATTTGGTCCTTGTGAAGCTTCTGCTCTCTCCAAGTCATACTAACTCATATGATTCCCTGCACTCTGCCCAAAGTTCAGTTATGAGCCTCTGCATCTGCTTTGATACCCTGCAGGGTAGAGTCTTTCAGAGGCCCTCTGTGGTAGGCTCCTGTCCTGTTCCCTGTTTTCTCCCTCTTCCGATGTGTACCCTGTTTCTGCATGAGGATTGAGACTCTTAACCAGGGTCCTCCTTCTTGCTTAGCTTCTTTAGGTGTACAGATTTTAGTATGTATATCCTATATTATATGGCTAATATCCACTTATAAGTGAGTATATACCATGTGTATCTTTCTGCTTCTGGGATACCTCATTCAGGATGATCTTTTCTAGATCCCACCATTTGCCTGCAAATTTCATGATTTCCTTCTAGCTTTCAATATTATTTCTTTGTTTTATATACTTTGTATTTCAACTGTAATATTCCATGAGGAGTTTCTTTTCTTATTTTGTGTTCTATATGCTTCCTGTATCTGTGGGTTTGTTTGTTTGTTTGTTTTTCCCTTTAGTTTTGGGGAAGTTTCAGGATCTGGTCTTTGGGATTCTTCTGTTTGTATTTCTCTTACCAGGGGAAGTGTCATGATCTGGTCTATGTCTTTGATTTGAGATTCTTCTGTTTGTTTTTGTCTTAGTTTGTGTATGCCATTGAACTGGGATTCTCCTGTTTTGTTTTCCTTAGTTTGGAGGAAGTTTTACTGTCTGTTCTATGCCATTGACTTGGGATTCTTCTCCTTCATCTCTGCATATAATTAGAAGGTTTGGTCTTTTTATGGTATTCCACATTTCCTATATTTTTTTCCTGTTTGTTTTTTTAAGTCTCCATATTCCCTGTTTCTTTGATATATCTGCTTCTTGATTCTTTCAACTTGCAAAGCTTTTCTTTAAGTTTTCTAGTTAGGCTACTGGGTTTTCAAATTCCTTTCTTTTCAACTTGAGTCCTCAGTGTTTCTATCACCCAGTCGAATTCCTTTTTCAAGTCCTGGGTTGTCTTTGCCATTTCCATCAGCTTTATATTTGTGTTTTCTTGGGCGTCATTCAGGGGTTTATAATCCTTACGTTCTTTCTCCTTAATTTCTTTTTTGTTTGTTTGGTTTGTTTTTCTGAGACAGGGTTTCTCTGTGTAGCTTTGGCTGTTCTGGACTCACCTTGTAGATCAGGCTGGTCTTGCTCTGCTGAAATCTACCTGCCTTTGCATCCCAGAGTGCTGGGATTACAGGTGTGCATACTGCCCATGGTTTTTCTCCTTAATTTCATTAAGCTGCTTCTTTATATCTTCTTTAAAACTCCTTAATTTCCTTGATGAAGTTTATTGCTCTTCTTTGTCCTGAGATTCATCTAGGTATTTCTCATTATCACACATTTCTATAGGAATGATATATTTTGAAGGGGAGATTTCTGGGCTTGATCTTTCATATTGTTTGTAATTTTTTGTCTGAACATATAGATTTATTCTGTCTGATATGAGCATACCAGTGCCTTAGTCATAGGCATCACAGGGACCTGGAAAATAGGGAAATTGTATGTGGAGACTCAAGAATCTGGGTTCACTTCAAGAATGATCATTTTTTCCCATGGCTTTTATATGTTGTTTATCTAACTATTAGAGATAGCATTTCAAACAGAGCTTGTGGGAACAGTATCTTTGACCCTCTTATCTGAGTTTTTCCTTCCAAAATTCCTTGCCCTTGTGGCCTTGTTTTGTCCCAGAGGACATTACTCCTATGCAGTTTTCTGCAGTTATGGGCCACATCTGGCTCAGGGTTTGTGCTGAGAAAAAAAACTGCAGACTATCTGGACCCCAACACATCAGGTTGGAGTAGAAGAGAGGATGTGTGGGCATGTTGTACCTAGAGGTTGAAAATGACTTAGGTGGAATGAAATCAGATAGATAGAGAAGACTTCGCTTGTGTTGAAGGATGTGTCCCGGTCTAGACCTCGAGTGTAAAGGTATATCTAAGACGTTGGATGTGGCATGGGAGAGGCCTTTGTGTCAGGGGAAGGCAGGGCAAGTCCTGGTGGAAGCCTAGAGATTGGTAGTGGCCCAGGCAGGAGTGCCTAGACTAGGCTAGGGAGCTAGAAGTGTGACTCGAGCTAGAGCAGATTGGTTAGGGAGAGTATATAAAGGGCAGGGTCAGGAAGACTTACTGGGCTAGATCCTGGAGAAGAATGTACAGATCTTGGCTAGGTGGAGAGGCTTGATGTGGTACGAAGAGGGTCCTCGTAGGTTGGGACCATCAGGGAGGGTTCTAGCAGAATCCTGGAGATATAGACTCTTAACTGAAAATGCTTCAATGGGTTTGTGAGGTTTTGTTTTTGAGACTGCATATCATGTTTCCTAGGCTAGATGTGATAGCTAAAGACCTTGAACTTTCAATATTCTTGCTTCTACCCTGCGTGCTGGGATTACAGAAATGTACAACCACACCTGGTTATAGGAGGTATTGGGGATTTCAAACCCAGAGTCTTGTGTATTCTAGGCAATCACTCTTCCAACTGAGCCATATCCCAAGCAATGGTCATAATTTAAAAACACTACACTGGACTGTAGAGAAAAATTTTACATGCCCAAATATCTGTGCCATGCAGTTATACATTGGTATTTTTGCTGGATTTGTTTTTTAGGGGGGGGGGGGGGAAGGGTGTTGTCATGTTTTAAAGAGACAAAATACCACCATTAAAGAATGAATTTAAGTCTCCAGCATAACCTGTTTACCAAAGTGCATATGGTTTAATCAGAAATTCTTTTCCTTTATAATACCAATAATTACATGGTATAATCCTTTATGCTAAATTGTCCCATAAGTAGAAGGCATCATATAGTGAGAGTGGGAGGAAAAAGAGAATTGAAATACACCCCTTTTAACATCTAACCCATTCCTACAATAATAGCTTTATACCATTCAGGAAAACAGTGCCTTCATGACCTAATTGACTCTTAAAGGTCTTCCTTCTAATACTGTTAAAATGATAATTAAGTTTCCACATGAGTTTTGAAGAAGGTATTTAAACCATAGCAGTAGGTGCTGAAACAAGGTTGGGAAATTAGGTAATCCAGTAACAACAAAGACATGAAAGCTCATGAACAACTTTAAAACACCAGTTTAAGGGGATTATTTTGTACTCATGTATGTGTTGTCCATTAAATAGGATTTTGTGAAAAGCTACAAGCAGGAAGAACAATACCTTTGGGTTAGTCGGAAGTTAAAGAATATAATTGGCAAATAGATAAGCATCCTGTTTCCCTTGCAGCCCGGGTGACTCCAACTCTACCCAAGCAGGACCGTCCTGTTCGTGAGGGGACCCGAGTTGCCTCTATTGAGACAGGCTTGGCTGCAGCAGCTGCAAAGCTTGCACAGCAGGTAAGTACTGACACCCAGCCAGTGACCCTGCTACTCGTGGCTTAGAGCCTCAAAATTCAGACCATTAGGCTTGTAGGATCCTGCTATTATGGATAACGTTTGATCTTTATTTTTGGCAGTACCCCAAATCCTCCTGCTCTATGGCAAGCTACTTCCATAGGTCACATAGAATGAATTAGGATGAAAAAGGGGGTCAGAGAAGTGTCATTATTGATGTCACTTACCTTCTAAGTGTATATAATCACCACAGATGGAGGGGGGGGGAGTTAGTTTTCTTTACAGATGTGGTCCCGTGCCCCAGTGGAAGACCCTGAACCAATGTATAATGGAAAGCATTAATTTGATCCAGTGGGTTATTTAAAAAACAAAGAAGATATGAGAGAAACATGATTGGGGAGAATCTGTAAGGCTTTGGAGGTAAGGGTGAATATGATCAAAATACATTGCATGGATATATAAAATTCTCAACTAACAAGTAAAAAGTAGGGGTTGGCAATTTAACTCAGTGGTGGAGTGCTTGCCCAGCAAGTGCAAGGCCCTGGGTTTGGTCCTCAGCTCTGGAAAAAAAAAAAAAGTAAAAGGTATTGGGAAAAAAAAAAAAAAACTTCAGATAGAAAAGACTAGATCTGTCATTTGCTTTCAGATTTCATCCTGAGGAAGTGACTCAGTTGAGTACACTTTAGTTTGAGTCACCTGCTGGTTTTGGGATTTGGCCTTTTATAAAGAGGTTTTTTTTTTTTTTTACTTATACCATTTATTAAATATTGTTACCTTAATCTTTATACCCTGCTTCTCAAGAGAACATTTACCATTTTCATCCTGAAAGGTCACCTTCACTGAATCAATTTTACCTCTTAGCTTAGTTTACAAAGTGCTTTAACATGTACTATGGTCAGAAACACTAGGAGCACTAGGAGGTGTTATTTTTGGTTCTTTAACAAAATCCATGTAGCTCCTCATGCCGTATCCTATATTGAGCATCTGCCTTATGTTGGATATACCAATATACAATGTATAATCTAATCTAATTAATCATCTTGTTGAATAGGTATTTTAATTACAGGTGAAAATTCATACAGGTGAAAAATATGAGGCTCACTTTAAATGACTAGTCCAGGATAAGACAGCCAGTAAATGTAGGAGACAAGATTCAAACTCAATATTCTCTAACTTCAGATTTCATGCTACTTTATTTTTAAGTAAAGTGAAATAGCTAAGTGTTTATCTATTGTATAGTGAAATTTAAGAAGTATTTTCCATATAATATTCCATAGAGCTATAAAGTTTCTGAGACGTGTCTTAGAGACTATTACTGAGAGCCAGCAGAGATCAAGCAGGCCAAGTGGCTAAAATTTCCCCCACCATTCATCAGTGTCACATAAGATGTAACTTCTAAATAAGGGTTTTCTATTGCTTTAAACAAACAGAAGAAAGTGTGGGAACTACTCTTAGTGCTTTCTAAGAAGCACTATTTGGTTTCATGGAATTACTGCTGAGACTTTGGAGTTGAGGGTGGTGGTAAAGAATATTGGGGGAAGGCAGGGAAGCATTACATGAAAATATTACTCCTTGCTATAGCTTATAAAGCTCTCTTTGTTTGGTCCATAGTGACTTCTCTCTAATCTCCTGAATACCCTCAAGTATACTGTATTCCACTGCAGTGTTCATGATTTACCCCATTTACCAAATTGTCTCATGTCTTTATGGCTTTGCATAAAGCCATTCTTTTTGCCCATTCACATCTCCTACTACTGCTTCATTTCTTTGCTCTTCATCTGTACATCTATATAGCATTATCTCATAGTGCCTATGATCATAAGGGCCTTTATTAGAGCGTGGGGATGCATTTAATATAACTTAGCATACTCATTTTAATAACCACACATGATAAATCAGTGTTGGAATTAATGAATGAATGACATTTTCTGGATTGGAGACTTCATATTGAAAGATGGGTGTAAGTAAAGAAGTGGATTCTTTTTTAAATTTATTTTATTAATTGCACCTTATTCACTTTGTATCCCCCTGTAGCTCCCTCCCTCCTACCCTCCCAACCCCTTCTCCCCCTCTCCCCTTCTCCACCCATGCCCCTCCCAAGTCTACTGATAGGGGAGGTCTTCTTTTCCTTTTATTCTGATCCTAGTCTATTAGGTCTCATGAGGAGTGGCTGCATTGTCTTCCTCTGTGGCCTGGTAAGGCTGCTCCCCCCTCAGGGGGAGGTGATCAAAGAGCAGGCCAATCAGTTCATGTCAGAGACAGTCCCTTTTCCCATTACTATGGAACCCACGTAGAGGCTGAACTGCCATAGGCTACATCTGTGCAGGGGTTCTAGGTTATCTCCATGTATGCTACTTGGTTGGAGTATCAGTCTCAGGAAAGACCCCTGTGCTCAGATTTTTTGGTTCTGTTGCTCTCCTTGTGGAGCTTCTGTCCTCTCCAGATCTTACTATTTCCCACTTCTTCATAAGATTCTCTGCATTCTGCCCAATGGTTGGCCATAAGTCTTAGCATCTGCTTTGATAGTCTGCAGGGCAGAGCCTTTCAGAGGCCCTCTGTGTCAGGCTCCTCACTTGTTCCCTGTTTTCTCCTTCTGATGTCCATCCTCTTTTCCTTTCTGGATAGGGATTGAGCATTTTAGCCAGAGAGAGTCCTCTCCCTTGATTAGTTTCTTTAGGTGTACAGATTTTAGTAGGTTTGTCCTATATTATATGTCTATACGAGTGAGTATATATAGTGAGTGTGTCTTTCTGCATCTGGGATAGCTCACTCAGGATGATCTTTTCCAGTTCCCACCATTTACCTGTAAATTTCATGGTTTACTTTTTTTTTTTTAATTGCTGAGTAGTATTCCATTGTGTAGATGTACCACAGTTTCTGTATCCATTCCTCAGTTGAGGGGCATCTGGGTTGTTTCCAGCTTCTGGCTATTACAAATAAAGCTGCTACAAACATGGTTGAGCAAATGTCCTTATTGTGTACTTGAGCATCTTTTGGATATATGCTTAGGAGTGGTATAGCTGGATCTTGAGGAAGCGCTATTCCTAGTTGTCTAAGAAAGTGCCAGATTGATTTCCAGAGTGGTTGTACAAGTTTGCATTCCCACCATCAGTGGAGGAGGGTTCCTCTTTCTCCACAACCCTTCCAGCATGTGTTGTCACTTGAATTTTTGATCTTAGCCATTCTGATGGGTGTAAAGGCTGGAGAGATGGCTCAGCCGTTAAAGGCTAGGCTCACAACCATAAATATAAGAAGTGGATTCTTGCAGAGCAGTCTTTTAATTCCAGCACTCAGGGAAGCAGAGGCAGGTGGATGGATCTCTGTGAGTTTGATACCAGCCTGGTCCACAGAGCAAGTTCAGGACATCCAGGACTATACACACAGACTCACAAACTCTGCTTTAAAAATCTGGGGGAAAAAAAGTGGATTCTAGGGCCTGAAAAAAAAATCTGCAAGTAAAGGCACTTGCCACCAAATATGTTGACCTAAGTTTGATTCCAGGACCCACAAGATAGAAGAAGAGAGCCTACTCCTGCAAGTTGTGCTCTAATTGGACAAGTTACATATTTTCTCTTTTTCTCAACTGTTTCATGAACTTTGTTTAAGATTGAATGGGGGTGGGGATGTCTGTCCTCCTAAGAATAACCCTTGATATAAAGTAAGACTTACTGCATTTTCACCTTCAATCTTTATCATTATGAGTTGGTTAGGTATAAGTAGCCACAAAGTCGAATGTCTGGCCAGAAAGTTTGAATTTGGTTGGGAGCTTGATAGTAACTTTTCCAACAAAGAACTTGGCAAGATGGAAGTGTTCCTATCATAAGATAGTCCACTTGCCACCTACATGTAAAAGAGATTAGTAGCAATGGGAGGAAATTTTAAGCTAAATAATCTCAATGTGAAGACAAAATTTATGGAGTTATTCTAGAGAACAGAGAAAAAGAATTTCTTCCTTCTTCCTCCTCTTCCTCCTCCTTCTTATTCGTTTTTCATTTTTTGTTTTTTTCTTTCTTTCTTTCTTTCTAAGATTTTTTGAGACAGGGTTTCTCTGTGTAGCCCTGGCTGTCCTGGACTCGCTGTATAGATCACGCTAGCCTAAATTCACAATGATCTGCTTGCCTTTGCTTGCCATGTCCTGGGATTAAAGACATATACCACCATTGCCCAGCCAGAATTAATTCTTAATATTGGTGAGAAAAGAGATTCCTGGTAATGGTATGGCTGAACAGAGAAGATTCTGAAACCAGAATCTGTATATCAGCTTGAAAACTTAATTGTATCTGCAACCTTAGGAGAATAACTTAGGGCTGGAGAGATGGATTGGTAGTTAAGAGCATTGATTGTTTTTCCAGATGTCCTAGGTTCAATTCCCAGCACCCAAATGGTAGCTCATAACAGTCTCTAACTCCACTTCCAGGGGATCTGGCATACTCACACATATACATGCAGGCAAAACACCAATTTAGGAAATGGAAGCCTGAGTTTGAACTCAGATTTACCTTACTCCAAAGCTAACACTTTGCTCTCAGTTCCTTTTGAGAAGTTGTTTTAAGATGGTTAGATGCTAGATCTAACTACTTTTTCACGAAGATTTGGGTTTAAGTTAGTTATTATCCTTGAGCTTCTGTTTTGTTATTTGTAAAATGAATAGTTCCTCCCACCTCCCTTGCCAGCATGGTGGCGCAGGCCTTTAATCCCAGCACTTGGGAGGCAGAGGCAGGTGGATCTCTAAGTTCAACACCAGCCTGGCCTACAGAGTGAGTAATAGAACAACCAGGACTACGCAGAGAAACCCTGTCTCAATTAAGTGGTAGTGATCAGTTAAAGATAGATGATGTCAAGGAAATCACCGTCATTATTGGAAGTCCTGTATTGTGTGTCTATACAAAATAGACGTAGGGGATCAGGGAGAAGTGGCAGGATGCAGAAACACTGACTCCTTACTTTCTAGGAATTTTATTTTTCTTCACTCTTTAATCTCACTTCCAACTTCATTTTTATTTCAGGAGCTGCAGAAGGCCCAAAAGAAGAAATATATCAAGAAGAAGCCTTTGCTGAAGGAGGTAGAACAACCTCGCCCTCAAGATTCCAGTCTCATCATGACAATGTCTGTACCAACACTGGCTACTACACCCCAGCCTCTCTCCTCCCTCACCTCCTCACCCCAGCCGCCTCCTGAACCTAAACAAGAGGCTCTGTCAGGAAGTCTTGCTGACCATGAGTACACTGCTCGCCCCAATGCCTTTGGCATGGCTCAGGCAAATCGAAGCACCACACCCATGGCCCCTGGAGTCTTTCTCACCCAGCGGCGCCCTTCAGTTGGCTCCCAGAGCAGTCAAGCAGGGCAAGGTACATGACCCAAATGGGTATTAAAATGAAAGCTCTTAAAGCATCCTGATGTAAATCTTAAGTGCTCTAGTAGATGACAATACCAGGAAGAGACACTGAAAGCTAAATTTCAGGTGTTTGGATTTGAGCTCAGTAGACCTTGGGGAGGAAATTAACTAATATAAATAGAAGTGATGTTAGATTTAGAAGTTTGAAAGATTCTTCTGGTGTGTCATAGTGGAGGGTGGACTGCAAGTAGGTATTCTGTACATCCATAGATTCGTGAAGACCTGAAAAAACACAAACATATGACGTCTGGTCAAAGTAATAGAGAGATGATAAATGGAAATAATAGTTGTGATAATATAGGATGTGAGAAGTGATTTGATGTGGGGAAACAGAAAGATGCATGAGAGTGTGAAGAAGTCAGTGGGGGGAAAGAGCCTAAAAACTAGAACTATAGTGACTGTGGCTGCTATAGCAATCAGAGAAGCCAAGCATGTGGCACTGAATAGAAGTGGTTAAACAGGCTCCTTGCCCAATATGACATAAAGATGAAGAACCTTTGTTGAGAGAAAAACAAAAAAGAGGGTGGCACAAAGAACAGTTGGTGCTAAAGTTGCTCATAAAGGCTCTGTTTCCTTCGACTCCTCCTTACAGGAAAGCGTCCTAAAAAGGGTCTGGCCACAGCAAAGCAGAGACTCGGCCGCATCCTGAAAATCCACAGAAATGGCAAGTTACTTCTGTGAGCTGAGCCCCATCGTGTCCTACTCCTTCATCCCTTCACCCCCATTGTCTTCTTTGTTGTCAACTCGGGGCACTCCTGGATCCTATGAGCCCTGGACAAGGTGCATTGTCCTGCTTTCTTGGGACTGACCAAAGGCACGGACTATCCCCAAAACCCTTTCCCAATTCCACTATGAATACCCTGCCTTCCTTTTCCATACCCATGAGTAGCAGGTAAATGGAAGAGGTTTCCAACTGACAAGAACCTTTTCCTGATTTTCTTACATGTTTCCTTTACACCTTGTCTTTACTCTTTTCCACCCCTCCTCCATATGGAAGGAATGATGAGGAGCAACATAAAGGGAGTCTGGGCCCTGTTTCCTCAGCCATGAAGGGAGAGGCCCAGTGCTCAACATTTTCTGCAACTCCAGCCCTGTCTCTAAGCCTGCTCACCTCCACCCATTCCTACCCCTTCCTCCCTATCCAGTGGACATACCCTCATTTCAGTCTTGATCCTGAAAGAAGGTTGTAGTCTTTATCTCCTTTTACCTCTTTTCATGAGAAACATAGAGAAGACCTTCATGGTTCTATTGTGGGTCTTCTCCAGAGCTGGCCTAGAAAAGGGACTTTAGCTGTCTTTGGGGGAAAAAAGGAGATTCCTGTTTCTCTTTGAGGTGGAGAAGATACCCAAGCCTCTAACCATGACTATTGCCTAGCCCACCAGAGGAAATTACTTTTGTCTGACTGCACACGAAGTCCCTATGATGATCTTCAGGAATTTGCCTATATTTTTGAGGCCCTGCAGAACATTATCCCCATAGCTATAACTGGGTTCTGGCAGGTATAAACCCACCTCCTTGAAATCCAAAGTACCTGCCATGTTGATAACTTTGGCTCTATAGCCTGCCACCTATACCACAAAGCACAGCCTAGACCTTCTAAAGAGGGTGTGGTAAGATAGCCTAACCCTACAGGGTCATTTATCAGGAACCCCCAAGCTTCTTTCCACATCTGAGAAGACTTCAGTACTCAAACCTTCACCCCGGGCCAACATTCAAGCATAGTGCAGATAGGCTATTCATGTCCAAATTTGGAAACAATACCCATCTGTGAAGTAGCAGATCTTCTGATCCACTTTTCTCTCCTTTCCTTTGTGATTGTCACTATTTTCCAGACAGTGCCCCCACTTCCTCTTGTCTTGCCTTACTGGCAATCTGGACTTGATGGAGACTGTCCCCTCCAAACAACCCATTTTGACACTGCCCAAGTGGGAGTGTCCGCTACCTTCCACTCGTCCTCACCCCACTTGCCTAGTGCTTCTGGGGAATATAACAGCTATGATGCAGACCACAATTTGTGAGTTCTCTATGTTATCTTTATGTTTGTGGCTTATCTTCCTTTTTTCTGTAGATCCATCCTCTCCCTCCTTTTTGGAATCAGGAGTACTTTAGCATATTTCCTTTTTCTACCTTGGGGACCACAGGGGCCAAGCAGTCCTCCTTTAGTCACACCAAAGGCAAAAGGCCTGGCTACCTCCCCTTTAGCTTGAGAGGTCCCTACTCCCCTCCTTTCTACTCAGCTTTGCTTATCTGGAAGATTTCAAGGCAGTAGTGGGGAAGTAAGAGGGAAGCAGGAAAAGCCTCTGACCCTATGTGGGCAACTTCTTGACTAAAGGCTGACTGCTGTCACCAAAACCAGGTCCCTAGCCCTTTCACCCATTAGGACTCCCTTTTGATCTTTCAAAGGCAGCTAATTGCTAGCACCTTCTCCCAACCCATTCCAGGCCTCTTCTCCCTCGTTTCTTTGTTAGAAGGTTCTGTGGAGCTGAAACTCAGACTCTGATGGGGTTTGTGTAGTTTAGTTGTGTTCTCAGAGTCTACTGTTGTTTTGTGTTGTTTCTAATGAAAAGCAAGTTTACCCTCAGAGTTATGCTTTTCCAAAGAAGCTAGTGTGTTTTTGTTATTGTCATTGTTGTTTTTGTTTTCTTTTGTTTTGTTTTTATGTTTCAGGTTCTAAGTGAAGTGAGGTGGAGAGGAGTTGGGAATAACCAAGGTTTAGAACATGGTGAGATAGTTATCTCTGATCTGCAATCCCCAGCAGAGAGCTGGGGTAGGATAGGAGGGCAGAGAGGATTTCTATTCACCTTTAATATATTTTTACAAAAAAGCAAACAATTTAAAAACAAACCCACCACTTCTGTACATGTCTAAATATATTTTTAGAAGTGGGTAGGATTGTGATTTCTGATGCAGGGCCTTTTTATAAATAGGTTAGAGTAGCATCATCCAGATTTCTCTGTTGTTTGTTCCCCTTGTTTTTTCTTATGTTGTGTTACTAATGTAATTTATATATTTTTTAGATCTCCCTTTCCTGTAGAGATAAAAGTGATTTATCTTGGCAATTTTGTTGTTTGACATTATTATTGGTGGTGGTGGGTGGTGGTGGTGAGGTATGGGGAAGTTACTTTCCTTTTGTCTCTCATTCAGCAGTTTATCAGTGGTCATTTCTCTGGTACCCAACATTATACCTAAGATAGGAATTTGGCTGGATCCTGTCCTCAAGGGCACAGCTTAAACATGTAAAATACATAATTAACAGTAAAATAAGCAGAAAATCAAAGATAAAATAATTCAGTGGTCCTGAGAAGTTCAATGAGAAAGCTTTCAATTGTATTCATGAGCTACTTTTTATTACCATATACTAATTATACATGATAATATATTTATATTGCTGTGGTAGAAACCATTACCAAAAGGAACTTGGGGAGGAAAGGGTTTATCTGGCTTCATATCTGATCATATTCCATCATTAAAGGAAGCTAAGGCAGGAACCCAGAGGTAGGAACTGAAGGAGAGGCCATGGAGGAATTTTGCTTACTGGCTTGTTCCCTATGGCTTCTTTGTACAATCCAGGACCACCTGCCTAAGGATGGCTCTTCCTATGTCAGTTATTAATCCAGAAAATGCCAGTCAGATGGAGGAATTTTCTCAGCTGAGTTTTCCTCTTCCCAGATGACCATGGCTTATGTCAAGTTGATGGAAAACCTACCAGCATAACTGACCCCATGTCAGGTTGGCATACAAATTCTTAAGTACTTTTTTTTGTTCCAAGAGGGAAGAACATGGATAGTTGCAATAATATAAAAGCAAGAACATCATCCAGCAGTATAATTCAGATTCTGTAGCCCATTGTTCCATATCTATGATTCAGTCACCATCTTCTAGTGTCCAAAAGGGCTTATGCAACTTCCTTTTCCTGCATACAGCATACCTACCATGTCTCATAGGTTGGGGCTGCCAGCTCCAACCCACTCCTATTACCTATTTCTGTCCTAGTTTGCATTCTATTACTGAGATTAAGACCATGCCCCAAACTAAGCAGATGAATAAAGAAAAAGTATATTTTAGCTTATAGGTAATAGTCCATCACTGAAGGATGTCAACCTGAGAACTCAAGGCAAAATGAACCAGAGGCCATGGAGGAACACTGCTTATCATTTGCTCCTCATAGCTTACTCAGCCTGCTTCCTTATACAACTCAGGACCACATGTTGCAGGAACCTGGAGGCAGGAACTAAAATGGTACCACCCACAGTAAGCTGAGCCCTCCCAATCATTACAAAAGTGCTTCATAGCCGTTCTGATGGATATAATTCCTCCTTTGAGGTTTCCTCTCCACAGATATGTCTAGTTTTTTGTCAAGTTAAACAAAAACTAACCAGTACACTTAACCAACTTCACTTCGGAAGAGGGAGAAAACAGGGAACAGGACAGGAGCCTATCACAGAGGGCCTCTGAAAGACTACCCAGCAGGTTATCGAAGCAGATGCTGAGACCCATAAATAAACTGCAAAGTGCAGGGAGTCTTATGAAAGTAGGGGAAGATAGAAAGACCTGGAGGAGAGAGGAGCTCCATGGGGAGAGCAACAGAACCAAAAATACCTGGGCCCACAGGGCGTCTTTTCTGAGACTGATACTCCAACCTAGGACCCCTGCACAGATATAGCCCATGGCAGCTCAGTGTCCAAGTGGGTATCTAGTAAAGGGAACAGGGACAGACTCTGACATGAAATCAGTGGCTGGCTCTTTGATCACCTCCCCCTGAGGTGTATGTGGGGGGCAGACTTACCAGGCCACAGAGGAAGACAATGCAGACAGTCCTGATGATACCTTATAGGCTAGGGTCAAATGGAAGGGGAATGGGGGACTGGGGACTGGGGGAAGGGCATGGGAAGAGAAAAGGGAGGGAGCTACAATCTAAGACCATACTACTCTGAAGGCGTGTAAATATATTTTAAGAAAGACACTCCTGGTCCAAATCTGCTAAGAGTAGAAGCCCCCTGGATATTGACACTACTCAAAATACAGAGCACAAGCAGAAGGTGCAAAGACAAGGGAAGCACAAGACAAGAGAAAAGAAGGCCCAGTGTAAAGGAAACAGGGAAGGCCAGTGAGCACTTGGTTGATAGAAATGGACAGCCAGCCAGGACGACAGCCATCTTGGCTGTGTAGGTTATGTTTTGTCATTACCCTAAAAAGAGAGCCAGGAAAGCTTTAACTAAGAACTTCCATGATTATGCTTTGAAAACACTAATATGGGTGTTGTCTGAATACATGATTAAGCAGACCTCGCACTGGATCTAGTCTGAGCAGGGTCGGGCCTGGTTAATACTTTAATGGGAGGGGGCTACAGTGGGGATACAAATCGAATAAAGTGTAATCAAAAAAATTTTCAAAAATTTTAAAGAAGTAATTCTTTAAACATCACAAATGTAGTAAATTCTGGCACCAGCCTGGTTCTAGAACCTGTATTCTTAACCTATTCTAGCACTTCTTGTAGCCATTTCTTAAGTGTTCTGTGGCATTGGGCACTGAGTTCAGAGCTTACATGGTATAGTCTCATTTATTTTTCTAGCTATGTGATAATTGAAAACCTAATTTTCAGTTACAAATGAAGTCAGCCAGTGGGCTTCCACAACAGGATCTGCCTGATTCCAAAACTCATGTGCTTTTTCCTTCACTTTGTTAGAAATCTTTCTGAGTCTCAAATCTAATAATAGATGTATTGATTACCTGTTGTGTACCTAAGGTGTAGCACAGAGAGTTGGATCATGAGGAATACCTCCAGGGTGATATTGAAAACCTTGCTCCTGCTTGGCAGGGTGGTGCACACCTTTAATCCCAGCACTGGGGAGGCAGAAGTAGAACAGCCAAGGCTACACAGAAAAAAACTAATAATAATAAAATTTGAACCCAAGTTAAGATATTTTTTTCCTCTTCAAGGTTTTACATCTATAGGCTGGAAGGATGTTCTCTAGCGGTCTAATCTAAATGACTGCTTCTACTCACAATCAGCTTCTTACTAGCAACAGTTCAGAGAGAGAGAAAATCATGTCTGGCACACAGGGAACAATGTCTTCTACTAGAAAGAAAACAAGATAGTTGAAGGATTTTAGAATCTTTGCAGGAATAGTGGGCTAGATTATTTTCACTACTGACTCCCACTGTCTCTGAAAGATTGAAGCACTGTTACCAGCTTCAAGTCAGAGAATAGAAATGAGTTTTGATCAGCTTATTCCCCGGTACAAGCAGGAGATATCATTAGATCAGAGGCTTCTATCTAAAAATGAAAGGTAGCAATTTCCCTAATTTCAGTCTATTCCCTTTACAGAACTAAGTTGACATGTAACTCTTTCTCAATGACTAAGTAACTTGGTAGAGTATATTAGGGAAAAGTGTGTGCAGAGAGAAGTTTATACAATTTAATATAAATGTAGCTGTAACTTTCCTAGGGTGGCGGGAATGACCCAAATCTCTGTGAATATGTAGTTTGAAAATGTACACAATCATAATCAGTTCTATGATATAATACTTAACTTAGAACCTCAGATAATGAAAGATAAGTAATTTTAACATTTGTCAAAAGACCTGATCGTCCCATTAATGACAACCATTGAAAGACAGACTAGCCCTATAACTATTAAGGGAATTTAATTTACCCCAAATCTTCAAGTTCAGATGGTTTTACTAGATGATTGTAACAAATCTTGTAAAAATTAGCATTTCTACACTAGTTCTTTCAGAAAATAGAAGAGTTAGGTGTTTTTTTCCAATATATCCTGTTCAACTAATATTGCAATTAACATAATCAGATAGTACAAGGAATTCATTGTGGGCATGTATATTTTTTTCATAAAATATTAACAAATAGAATTTGCCAATATATCAAAAATACATCATGAGAAATGGAATACATTTAAAAGGTGCATAGTTTTTCAAAACCATTCTTTAAACAACAAAATATAGTAGCTTTGTTTTATAAATAATTGTAAAATCTAACATTCAACAAAATTCAGCACTCATTCATAATAAAGAGAACTCCTAAACTAGGAGAATAATATCTGCCTTCACTTGGGCTTCTAAAACAAAATACCACTGATTGAGCACCTTAAGCAGTTTTTAAGGTTCCAGAGGCAAAGAAGGCAGAATTCCAGCATGATCAGTTCTGCTGAGGACCATTATTTGCTTTTATTGTTTTAAATCACGCACAATCAGTCATTGCAATGGAGCCACATAAATTGTTAAATTGTCTTAATTACAGAAAACAAACATTTTTAATCACAAAATATTACTTCATCATTTTACCAAACACAGTTTCAAACTTCTATATTCGTGTATATTCAAATATAAGGTAATATGAAGGGCTGGAGAGATGGCTCAGTGGTTAAGAGTACTTGTTCTTTCTGAGGACCCAGCACCCACACAGCATCTTATAATTGTCCATAACTCTAGTTTCAGGGGATCTAATACCTTCTTCTGACCTTCGTGGGCACCAAGCATACATGTAGTTCACAGATATACATTCAAGCAAAATATTTATATACAAAACTAAAAAAGTAAAATGAGCTGTATAATACAAAAATATTTCACAATTTCCATGGGCAACTATAATGAATACTGTGCACTGTACTGTATGCTGGAACAAGAAGAGAAACAAAATTGATGTCATACACACCATAAGGAAACAGTACAGTTACTCAAGAATCAGCTGCAATGCCAACTAGTCATGAGCATGGGGCCTGTCCTAGAGTGTGGTTGATAATGCTCAGTTCATTCCATTGAAGAAAACTGATTTTACCTCTTCAATCAAAAGTGTCTTGGCCAAGGGTAGAAATGGGTGAGAACATCCTCTCCTCATGCTGGGATTTTGTCCGTATTAAGCTCGTGTAAGCCACAGTCTGTTTTTTTTTGGGGGGGGGGTGGAGGTTTTTGTTGTTTTTGTTTTTTGAGATAGCTGTGTTCTGTGTAACCCTGGCTGTCCTAAAACTCCCTCTGAAGACCAGGCTGGCCTTGAACTCACAGCACTTCAGGAGGCAGAGGCAGGTGGATCTCCGTGAGTTAGAGGCCAGCCTAGTCTACAAAGTGAGTCCAATACAGCCAAGTCTACATACACAGAGAATCCCTGTCTCGAAAAACAAAACAATAAAGCACCTCTGTTATTCAATTTTGTATTTTAGTGCAGCAGGGTATCAATTTTTTTTTTTTAGCTTTCCAACAACTACTTTTTTGCTATATGCTTATATGGCAGTTTGATGGGTGGGGATTGGTATAGAATTTTTTTAATAAGTACTAATCCTATCTGGAGGGTCCCACCTTCATAACTTCATCTAAACCTGATTATCTTCTAAAGATCTCACCCTTTAAATCCCTCACAGTATTTGGGATTTAACAAATGAATTTGGGATTAGGAATACATGAACATTCCTCCTAAACTTAATAAGTATGTACAAAAGTATAACATTTAATATTCCCAAGATTAGAGGTAAGGATGGCTCCTATCACTATTCGTATTCAACTTACTGTAGAAGTCCTAGTCAGACTAATTAGTGAAGCATAATAGGAAAAAGGCATCCAGATTGGAAAGAAAGAGGTACAGTTGTTCTTATTTACAGCTGTAATGATGGTTGCAATAGTCTACAAAACTTCCTTGATTTGATAGATGACTTTAGGAAGGCTGTAGAATACAGTCTCTTAGCTAGAACTCTGTACATTAAAGCTGAAATTTAAGAAGTATATAAACTGTGTAACTCAAACACAAAAAATTTCCAAAACATAATGCTTAAATGTATAATGGAACATATATAACTCTTATATAATGAAAACTGCTGTTGAAAGATTTTAAAGATCTAAATAAACATTTGTGTTCATTGTTTAAAAGATAAGGATATCAATTATTCCAAGTAGATATATAAACATAATGTCATTCTACTAAACTTTTCCAGCATATTTTGATAGATCTTCACAAGATTATTCTAATGACTGTATGGAAAGGCAAAGAAACTGTAACAGCTATAGCATTGAATGTTGATCTTCTAGAAAGTATGTCTACATTTGAATCCCTGAAACCATCATATCACATTTTATTTAGTAAAAAATTCTTTGAAAATGTAACTGAGCAAAAGATCAGAAGAAGGAATTATCCTGGGTCATCTGAATGACCCCTAAATCTATGGAAATTTACTTTTATAAGAATCAGAAAACACAGACACAAAAGAAATATCCATGTAAAAATGGAGTCAGAGATTAATGTTATGCAGCCACAAGCAAATGAACACCTGCTGCATCAGTGATCAAGACTGGCATTACTTAAAGGGAAAAGAAAGAGACAAAGGTATAAAAAGAACAAAGAACACTTTCTTAAATGTGGCACTGAAGAGTTATAATATCTATAAGCAGAATGTGAGCCCTGAACATTATGACCTGAGTTTGATTCCCAGAACCCAGAACATGGTGGGAGAAGTAAACTGACCCCCACAAGTTTTGCTCTGTCTTCCATTTTCTGGAAGATTGAAACATTACCTAATATTTCTGACAAGTTATTTTGATTTTTCATTTTGGTCTTATTCTTTCTCCCCTCCCAATCTCTCCCACCTACCTAATTTAATATCCTTTCTCTGACAAAAACAAAACAAAAAAGGACACATGAACATGGAGTTCATGCTGGACATCGTGGTGTAAAACTTTAGTCCCAGCACTTGAGAGGCAGAGGCAGGTGGATCTCCGAGTTTGAGGCCAACCTAGTCTACAGAGTGAATCCAGGACAGCCAGGATTACACAGAGAAACACTCTCAAAAATTAAAAAAAATATATGGAATTCATTTTGTGTTGACCAATTATTTGTTAGCATGAGGCACGCCCTGGTGTGTGGTTGATATATCCAGTGACTTCCTTCTCCAGAAGGCATCAATTGCAAATAGCTTCTTGTTTGGGGGAGGGTAGAATTTTGTACCCATTTCCCTGTCTCCAGGTGAGATGTCATCTGGTTTGAATTTGTGCAGGTCTCATGAGAGCTGTTGCAGCAGCCTCTGTAAGTCCATATGTCCTTGGTGGTATCCACCACCTCTGCCTCTTAAAAATCTTGCTACCCTCTCTTCGCACAGATCCTTGTACCTTGAGGAAAGGGGTGTGATAAAGGTAATTCAGAGCTCAGGGCTCAAAAGTCTCTCAGTCTGTATGTTGTCCAGTTATTGTTTCACTTACATTTTGAAATGGTCTAGGCAAATGGCTCAGTTTAACGTCCTTGACACCAAGCCTGATGACCTCATTTCCAGACCCCATGTGGTGCAAAGAGTAAAATGATTTCCACAAGTTGTCCTCTGACTTCCACTTTTTGGATGATTTCAAACATACCTAATACTTGTAATAAGTTTTTCATATGTGATAATGCTGAGGTGCTAAGAGCACATTTCTTTTTAAAAACATCATTTTCTTGTCTCTTTTTAGAAGGATTGATCTTTATTTTGAATAGATGTGAGTATCTACATGTATGCATGTGTACTGTATGCATACCTGTGGAGGCCAGAAGAAGGCATCAGATTTTTACAATGTGTGAGCCACAATATGGGCACTGGGGACTAAACTGTGATCCTCGGCAAGAGCACTAAGCACTCCTGAATGTTGAGCCATCTCCCTAACCCCTCTTGTTTCTTTTTAAAGTAAATGTTAATAGCTTTTTGTGAATATAGGTGTACTGAGGATTGAACCCAGGCACTTACAAACACTACTCAAGTGCACTAAATACCACTGAGTTTCACCTCCAAGTTAGTAGTTTTCTACAAAGGTTATTTCTCAATTCATAGTTTCCTGAGTTTCTTCCCATCTCTCTCCTTTTTCATGTTAGAGATTTTCCTAATAACCTATTTTAAGAAGTTCATTTAAATTTTGTAGTAAGAGATTCATAACGTCATTTATGCTTGGTGTCCTTCATTCCATAGATCATCTGTTTTTGTTCTTGTAAGAATAATCATTCTTCTAAGGCATAGGAAGTAAGTATACAAATCACATATTCCACAGAGTAAGGAGGGGATCTGGAGATCTAAGTGCTTCTTAAGCACACTTTCACTTGATCTTTCTATGTAGTCCTGCATTTACTGACACTTTTGGAAGTAGCTGAAGTATCCCAGTGGCATTTTTCTCCTCTTGAAGTGGAACATTTCATTCTAAAACTCATATGAAATAACAAAAAATAGCCAAATTAATTTTGAAAAGAGCAAGTGGATGACTCACACTTTCCCATTTTAAGACACAATTCAAAGCTAAAATAATGGCAAACTAGGTGTAGCGGCTCACTCAGAATTTCAAAACTTGGAAGACAAAGGCAGAATGACCAAAATCTCAAGGTAAGCCTGGGCTACCTAGTCACTTCCAGATCAAACTGAGTGACAGAGCCCTCATCTCAAAAACAAAACAAATCTTACAGTAAACAGTGTTGTGTGGGCATGAAATAAATATGTAGACTGATGTACTAGAATTGATTGTCAAAGAAAATACTGAGAAAAAGAATTGAACATCGACATCCTTATAAAATAATTTGATAACTAGATACATGTTCAGAAAAGGGCCAATTTGGATCCTGTCTTACTGCTGTTGTAAAACACCATGACCATAGCAACTTGGGGTGAACAGGTTTGTTTCAGCTTACAACCTTAAGGCCGCCCTCTATTATTCAGGAAAATCAGAGCAGGAATTCAAAGCAGGAGCATGAAGGTAGAAACTAAGCAGAGGTCTTGGAGGAGTGCTACTTGCTGTCTTGCTCCCATGGATACATCAGCCCAAGAGTGGCACTCCCCACGCTGATCTGGCCTCTTCCATATTAATCAATAATCAAAAAAACTGCACAAGCCAATCTAGTGGGAGCATTTTCTCAATTGAAGTTCTTTATTCCCAAATGACTCTAACTTGTGTGTCAAGCTAATGTAAAACTACCCAACACAGACATCTACCTCATAATGTAAACAAAAATTAAATAGAAGCCAAGCAGTAGTGGTGCACACTTTTAAGCCAGCACTTGGGAGGCAGAGACCGGAGGATCTCTGTTGGAAGGACCCTGCTGTTTGAGGTTGCAGTCCTCCCAGTCCGAATAGCCATTCTGAGCTAGATGGAGGACTCCCTCTCCCTAGCAAGGTCTCCTACTCTCTTCCTAACCCCATGTGGAGAATGCCTTTAGGCATAGATGCTTCTAACCATGTCTTATATATATATAGCCTTTGACACAGTTCCCTGCTAGCTCTCTCCTTTCTGTACCTATAGGATAATTAGATACTGTGTTCCTGTTCATATGCCTGGACTGTGCTGCTGCCAAATGCAAATTAAATATCCCTGGGATCCCTAGCCTTAACCAGATATGTACATCTATCCTGTGAACCCCCTCCCACCTACTTCCCAAGGGGGTAGCCTTTGTTCTCCCTGAATAAAGTTGAACTCTCTGAAGTGGTTCCCAGAGGTCGTTTCTGTCATGCTTTTGTGCCTTCTGAGCCCTGTGCTCCACCTTCTGTTCCTCCTGACTTTGTGGACTGGTGGCCAACAGCACCCAGGGAAGAGGAGAACCACAGCTCTCTGTTAGTTCAAGGCCAGCCTGGTCTACAGAAGGAATTCCAGGACAGCCAAGCTACACAGAGAAACTGTCTCAAAAGTATTTTAAATGGATATGTAATTCAATATATGACCTAAAATATTAAAGTCTTACATGAAAACATCTGAGTAAATTGCCGTTTTACTGTGGTTTTGGCAATAGATTCCCATACATGACATAAAAATTAATAGCAATGACAAAATTATAAATTAAGCTTCACCAAAATAGTTTTGTGTATCAAAGAATGTTATGACAGAAGTGGAAACTACAAATCTAAGAAATAATTTTCAAGTAATATTTATAAAATGGCATAATACACAAGATATATAAAGACCTTTTATGATTTGATAAAGATTTCAATTAAAATATGGACAAATGAGCCAGGCAGTGGTGGTGCATGCCCTTAATCCCAGCACTCAGGAGGAAGAAGTAGGCAAATCTCTGAATTCAAGGCCGGCCTGGTCTACAGAGCAAGTTCCAGAACAGGCAGGGCTACTAGTGGGCCTTGTACCTCATCTGGGCAGCACAGTAGAGCTGCCCCCATTGGTGGGGTGAGCCAGCCCTGAGGGCATGAGAATGAGCGAGCTGGCCCTGAAACTTGCCTTCTGCGAAGCAAGGGAAAGATGCCCTCCCCCAGTCTTGCCCCTTGTCACCTAGGGCAGGCAGGAGAGCTGTCCCTGAACCTCACCAGGGCAGCACAATTGATATGGACCTGGATGTGGGGTATGCAGGTGAGCTCGTAGGGGCCGTGAGTGCAGAAGAGTCAGCCCTGCTTCTTGAATGCTGGGTGGTGGTACAGATGAGGGAGATGTGTCCTCCCCACTTCCTCATCCCTCGCCACCTATAGCAGGCAGGAGACCAGGCTCCAAGACCATGAGAGTAGGAGAATTAACCATGTCTCTCACTGGCTGCAACACTCTGCACAGCGGGCCCTCTACCTTGCCTGGGTAGCAGGGTAGAGCTGGCCCTGGTTGCAGGGGTTGCTGGTGAGCTGGCCCCAAGGGTGTGAGAGCAGAGAGCTGGCAGGTTGACCAGCTCAGATACCACTTAGGACCAAATCTAGGGCTTTGAATTGGTCCACCCCAACATCTGAGCCATCGACGAACTGTTGGAGTACATGAAGGAGCTAATTCTACAGATCCAAACCTACAAGGATCTCCATGACACAGGACAACAACAGGATATCTGAGAGCCGTCTCACTGAGGTTCCAGTATTGATAGTGTAGCAGCAGCTAGTGGCCGCATATTAGATCAATGACTTATTGCAATGAACATTTGCAAGCAAAAAAAGTGTGGACAAAATGCTAGGGAAACTGTGACACACTAAAGCTTCCACAATGAGATTTTTTTTTTCTCTGTTGGAAGGGAGGTTACAAGGGTGGAGGGCAAGTATGAGGGGAAGAAGAGATGAGTGGAGTTGGGGTGCATGATGTGAAATTCACAAAGAACCAATAAAACATTAAATAAAAAAAGCAACAAATGACTCATTTTCCTAAATTAAGTAGTCTACAAGGACATGAAAACATGTTCAACATCATTAGCTAGTAGGGAAATAAAAGTCAAAACTGCAATGGCTTGCCACTTCACACTAAACGAGCTCAAGTGGACAAGATGAGTTAAGATTCCAGTGGAAACAGTAATTGGACTCAGTTACCAAAAAAAAAGGTATAAGATATAAGGGTGGAGAGGGACTGGAGATCAAAGTTGGGGGTTGGGGTTTGCTATATATTCTATACATGTATGAAGTTGTCAAGGAATAAAATTTAAAAGTAGGAAAGAATCTAGCACTCAGGAAGCAGAGGATCTCTGTGAGTTCAAGGGCAGCCTGGTCTACAGAGTGAGTTTAGGACAGCCAAGACTGTTAAACAGAGAAACCTTGTTCAAAAAGCCAAAAGGGGCGGAGGGAGAAAAGAGAGAATGTAAAAAATATGTGACACTGCCCTTGCGTCATCACCAATCATGCACTTCTTAACACACTTCAGCATGGTTTGGGATCCAGCAGTACCAAAAATGCTTCAAGTTAATATTTTTACCACATGTGTCCTCAGCAGCATTTGATAAACAGTTTCTCTGGTTTTGAACACAACCTTAAATTCCTTCACAACCTATTTCAGGCTTTGGGGCAGAAACATTGGCATCATTACCTGTGAAAATTCTTCACATCTTATTTCTCCTAATCATCTTTTTTTTTTCCTTCCTAAACTTTTTACCTAAGCAATCTCACAGGCACTAGGAACAACTTGTGAAGTGATGAAAAAGTGCTCATAAAAAGGTGGTGCACGCCTTTAATCCCAGCCCTCAGGGCTGTCCAGAACAGCCAAGGTTACATAGAGAAACCCTGTCTCCATAGATAGATAGATATAAAAATAAGAAAGAAAAGTGGATGGGAGAGATGGATCACAAACTTTATCTTGTCATTCCTAAAGGATGGTGCCATTGCCATAGATCGTTGCTATACCTCAAGGATTTGTGATCTGTTAGTTATTTGTCAACGTCTGAAAAGTATAATCAGAATAGGCATGCTCAGCACCTCACAGATTCCCATAATGGCTGTCTGGCCTCTAGACTGAGGGAGACTATGGTGGTAAAGATCATGTGGAAGCTACCAGAACTCTGTCTTCCAAAACACTAGAAGTTTCCATCTTCCCTTCTTAAACAAAATCTCCCTGTCTTTGAATTGACTGTGTCGCACAGCATTTGTGATCATGAAGAAAAGTTGAGTAAATTTTGGGTATGTCACCAGTAACATTTTAAGTAATAGAAACAACTTTCTATAACATTTGTGTGTGTGTGCTTGGAAATTGAAGTCCTGCTTGGGTTCCTTGTTGGCATCTACAATTCTGTCTGCTGGCAAAATGAACATAAAGTAACATCCTTTCCACTAAACGTCTTATCTTTGACATTCTCTCCCACCTCAGTCATTTGTACTGTCCACTCATTGATGTCACAGCACACGTTTTTTTCCCCAGTCACATCACAACACTCTATTACTTTTACTTTAAGTATCTGTCAGACCTTTCCATATCTGCTGTCACTGCTCTATCTCACCACTGAAATACTTCTTGCATTATTTTTCTGTTGCTGTATAAAACACCATGACACCAAGCAACTCATAGGATGAAGTGTTTACTTTGGCTTACTGTTCAAAAGGGGGAGTGCATAATGGTAAGGAGACATGGCAATAGGCTTCCAGAGCAGAGAGCTGAGAGAGCACATCTCTAACCACAAACACACATCAAAGAGTGAACTGAAAGTAGGGTGAGATCATCAACTACCAGAACTTGCTCCAGTGACATACTTCCTCCAGTAAGGACATACTTCCCAAAGGTTCCATAACCTCCCCATACAGCACCACTAACTGGGAACCAAGTGTTCAAACACCTGAGCCTATTGAGGGGGAGGGTGGAAATTCTCACTCAAACCATTGCAGTTCTTATTTCATCTCCTCTGGCCCATCTCTAATGTGTTCTCCAAAGTAATAGTTTTTACAAATGTCTTGAAGAAAAGAGCCATATCTGTTCTCTGCTTGAAAATAGCTAATGGGAATCCTGTGAGCTGCCCCAGTCAGGTTAATCACACTTTTACTGTTCACAAACCCATTGTATATGGTTCCTAGCTCCAAATCTTCAGATATGGGTATAGATTCAACAAGTCCAGAGATTTTAGCAGAAGGATTATGTACTGGAAAGACAAATCCATAACCAATAAGTATCTACTGCAATAAGGACAAACCATTGTCTTTTCCATGGAGGACGTGTTCCAATTTAGATTACCTGCCACCAGGCCACATGGCTGGTCACCCCAGGGAATGGTGCCATATCAGGGGCTCATTGTTGGTCTCTGCTGTTCACAGACATAGCACTCAAGAAGCTGTAGCCAGGTCAGCCTTGGTGAGTGGAAGTCCATGATGTTGAGCCCATTCATAATCCCATCTCTGCGATCATGGTCACTTTGTTCATGAGCCCATTGAGCAATGAATGACAAGTTTGCCTGGGGAAAGAGACTGGCAATACACAGAAGGGGTCATCCTATCTACTTGATTATTGAACTCCTCTGATGAAGTCACCTTTTGATGAGCATTTACATAGGACACAAGTATTTTCACATCCTTTGCCCATTTGGAGAGATCTATACACATGCTTCTTTTCCAGGTGTATAGTGCACCAATTTTCCAATCATATACATGTCTCTGACCATCCAGCCAATCCATTGGCTACAGCCCATGCATCAGTGAACAATCACACATCTGGGCATTTCCAAACAAAATGTATGACCATGTGTACTGCCTAAAGTTCTGCCCGCTGTGAAGATTTCCCTTCAACACTTTTCAGGGATGTCCCAGAAAGAGGATGTAATGCAGCAATTGTCTAGTTCTGAGTGGTGCCTGCATAATGTGCAAAGCCATCAGTCAACCAGGCCCAAGTTTCTTCCTCAGTCAACCAATTATAAGGCATACCCCCATGAGGCTATTGGTGCATGCTTGGCAGCAAATGGCATTGTAACAGGAGTAGAAACCATAGGCATTTAGGGAACTTCTTCATGTAACTTACTTGTGCCTTCACTACCTGCTTAAGTCAGATCACATATATACTACTTTCCTTTGAAAATATATTGTTACTATACATGTCTGTGGTGATTTGAAAGAAAATGGCCCCCATAAGCTCACAGGGAATGGCACTATTAGGAGGTATAGTGTTGCTGGAGTAGGTGTGACTTTGATGGAGAAAATGTGTCACTGGGGGCAGGCTTTGAGTCTCAGATGCTCAAGCTAGGCCCAGTGTGGCTCAGTTTCTTTCTGCCATCTATGGATCCAGAAAGTAGAAATCTTAGCTACTTCTCCAGCACAATGTCTGCCTGCATACCACCATATTTCCTGCCATGATGATAATGGACTAAACTTCTGAAATTGTAATCCAGTCTCAATTAAATATTTTCCTATATTAGAGTTGTTATGCTCATGGTGTCTCATCACAGCAATAGAAACTCTCACATAGTCAACATTCTACTTTATGATTTAGTGGGTCAGATAACACCCAGCTCATGATGGGCAGGCAGCTCAGGTTGCAACTTGGTGGCCCCTTGTCAAATGTTCATTTTCCATTAAGGCCCAATAGCTAAGCCAAGAGCTGTCTCTTAAAGGGAAAATAGTTGTCTACAGATGATGGTAGATTCTTGCTCCAAAACCCAAAGGTCTCTTCTGTGATGCATCTACAGGGACCTGCCAAAGCCTCCAAACACTATCCCTATCTTCCACTGGCACCTCAAGTACCATGGTATCTGCTGGATCATATGGTCTAAGTGCTTAAGCAGCCTGCACAGCAGCCTGGATCTGTTGAATACCCTTCTCCTGAACCAGACATTCAAAGTTAGCAGCTTTCCATGTCACTTTGTGTATGGGTCAGAGTAACACATACCCAAATGAATTAGGTGCTCTCTCCAGAATCCAAATAGGCCCACTAAAGGTTGTGCTTCTTTCTTGGTGGTAGGTAGGGCCAGGTGTATAACTTATCTTTCACCTTGGAAGGAATATCTGCATATCCCATACCATTGGACTCCTAAGAATTTCACTGAGGTAGAAGGCCCTTAAATTTTGTTGATATTGTTTTTGATTCACTATTTTTCTTGGCAGAGGTAACTCCAATGGCTTCTATTTAGCCTTTCCAACCATAATAGACCTCATTTATCAGATCAAGAATGAATATGAGAATTCTGCCAACTTCTTAGTATGCCTATCCCAATTATATATTCCCATTCCCCCAAATCCGTACCAACACCTGCTGTTAAATATTTTATTGATTTTGACCATTCTAACTGGGATAAGATGAAATTGCAAAGTACTTTTAATTTACATTTTCTTGATAGCCAAGGGTGTTGAACATTTTTAAATGGATTTCAGTCATTTTGTGTTTCATATTTTAAGAACTCTGTTTAGTTCCATGACTCATCTTTATTTTTACTTTATTTTATTATTTACAATGGAAACATTTATTACTTTCTTAGGATCATAAATCATCAAAGGAAACCTAAGGACCCTGGGAGCCCTGCAGAGACTGATACCCCAACCAAGGACCATGCATGGAGAGGGCCTAATACCCCTACTCAGATGTAGCCCATATACTGTCTCCAAATGGGTTCCCTAGTAAGAGGATCAGGGGCTGTCTCTGGCATGAACACAGTGAGAGGCTCTATGATCACCTCCCCCTGTGGGGGTTGAAGCCTTACCAGGTCACAGAGGAAGACAATGCAGCCAGCCCTGATGAGACCTGATAGGCTAAGGTCATATGGAAGGGGAGGAAGTCCTCCCCTATCAGTGGACCAGGGGAGGGGCATAGGGGGAGAAGAGAGAAGGGAGGGGAGGATTGGAAGGAGACAAGGGAGGGGGCCACAGCCAGGATAGAAAGTGAATAAATAATAGTTAATAATAATAATGATAAAGAAGGAAAAAATTTAAAAAGTAAGACAAACTAGACTTAACAGATACCTAAAGAATTGTCTATTTTTCCACTTCTATCAGTTATTATGTTTCCCTAGTGGTTCGGTACCTTAATTATAGTCAATGTGTCTATGATGAGTTTAAAAAAAACTTAGATACGTGTGGCCATGAGCATATGTATTAGCATAAAAAATGAATTTGCTTAACACATTTCAAAAGACACTAATTTCACATTTGCAATATACTCTTTAATGACCAGAAGACAGTACACCTCCTACCCCCCAAGAAAGTACTGTCCTTGAATTTTAACAGTGTCACTTACTACTCTCTGTCTTGGTTCTTCTGCATGTGGATCAAATTCAAATTCTGTACTAGCAACTTGAGGAAATCTGAAATGTAACAACATATTCTCAGATAATTCTGCAAATACTAATAATAAATCAGAAACTGTTACAATTTAAGTGAGCATAGCTCTTTTATACAACATAATATTTTTATTGATTATTTGAAAATTTCACATCATGCATCCTATCACACGTACTTCCCAGTCTTCCCAGATCTATCCCCACTCTTGTGGCAAAGAAGAAGAAGAAGAAGAAGAAGAAGAAGAAGAAGAAGAAGAAGAAGAAGAAGAAGAAGAAGAAGAGGAGGAGGAGGAGGAGGAGGAGGAGGAGGAGAAAGAGGAAGAGGAGGAGGAAGAGGAGGAGGAAGAAGAAGAAGTAGTCGTCCAACACTCAGGAAGTTAAAGACTAGCCTTGTCTACAATATGAGTTCTAGGACAGCCAGGGTTCTTACACAGAGAAACCCTGTCTTCAAATAAGAAAAGAAATGTAATAACCCATAAATATTTTTACAAAAGAAAGAAAAGCCAGGCACGGTGGCACATGCCTTTAATCTCAGCACTTGGAAGACAGAGGCAGACAGACCTCGGTGAGTTCAAGGCCAGCCTGGTCTACAAAGTGAATTCCAGGATAACCAGGGAAATTATCCAGAGAAACCCTATGTTGAAAAATCAATCAAACAAACAAAACAAGTCCAATTTGTGTTGCCCATCTACTCACTGGAAGCTGGTCAAACTCCCAGAAGCCAGCCCCTTAAAGAAAACTGAATCTTTTCCCATCTGCACCCCCACCAGAAGCCATCAACTGTGAAGAGCAATATTTCAGCATCATTATTACAATTTTTATAGAGTTCCCTTTGATGTTTTTTCTGTCTAGGCTGTTTTTGGTGGGGGTGGTTAAGGGTGGGGTAGAGGTTGTCACAGAAGCCTTCTATGTCCCTCTTTCTCAACTGTGAGTCCACAATCATTGGTATCACTGCAAAAGTAGCTTCTTTGTCCTTTACAGTCAGCAGGAGCATGGATTATGGACTTGATCTCTGGGGTAAGCATATGCCATAGACTTCTGCATGGTCTCTGGTGGCAGTAAAAAACACAGACATCAACACAACCCTCTGGACCATGGACACGATCATAGCCCTCAGAAGAATCACAGGCCAAGAACATCAACGTGGTCTCCAGGGCAACACAGGCCACAGACACCAATATGGCTCCTGATGTAAGTGTAGGCCATTCACATTAACATAGCCTTAGGTGGCAGTGTATCCCATGAACATCAACATGGCTTTAGGAGGCAGCACAGACCACAGATATCCACCTTTGTTGGTAACATGGGCCATGGGTATCAACATAGCACCCATCTGCAGTAGGACCACTAACCCAGATATGGCCTTGGCTGCAACATGGACCACAGAAATTTACATGGCTTTAGGTGGCTGCACAGGCCACTCATGTCAGCATGCCACTTCTCATTTTAAAATTGTGTTTTCTTTTTTTAGGTTTTTGCATATTCTAGATACTAACTCTCTACCAGATGTACAGATAACAATTTTTTTCCTGTTCTGTAGACTGCTTCTTTGTGTAAATGATAGTATCCTTTGTTACACAGAAGATTTTCAGTTTCATGTGATCCCATCTATCAATTGTTGGACTTAATGCCAAAGCTTTCGGGACCTTGTTCAGAACATTCTTTCTTGTGTCTTTAAGTTCAAGTATATTCCCTACTTTCTTCTCTATCAGATTCAGTGTGTTGAGTTTTATGCAGAGGTCCTTGAATTGTTTGGAGTTTAGGTTGTTTTTGTTTTTGTTTGAGACAGGTCTCACTAGATAGCCCTGGCTGACCCTGGAACTCCCTATGTAAACAGGCTGGCCTACAACTCAAAGAAATCCTGCCTCTGTCTCCTTAGTGCTGGTATTAAAGGTATGCACTACCACACCCAGCATGGAGTTGTTTTGTACAGAGTGAGAAATAAGAATCCACTTTCATTCTTCCAATATACAAATATCCAGTTGAACCAGTGTCATTTGTTGAAGATGCTTTATTTTCCCAGTATATATTTTAGGTTCTTTGTGAAAAAAAAAAAAAAGTTGGTGAAAATAGGTTCATGGACTTAAACCCAACATCTTAATTATATCCTGTGTATCAATGTCTCTACTTTTATGCCAGCACTGTATTATTTTATTAATTACCTTTATTATGCAGCTCTTTATATAACTTAAAACCGACATTTAATAGCTCCAGTACATCATTTCTTGTTCAGGATTAATGTGTGTGTGTGTGTGTGTGTGTGTGTGTGTGTGTGTGTGTGTGTATGTATGAGTGTGTGTGTTTCCATATGGAATTTAAGATTTTTTTCAGTTTAATGTGAGGAATTGCATTGAAATTTTAAAGAGGATTGTGTAGAATCTATAGATTGCTTTTCTTAAGTGGGCCATTTTCACAATAGTAATCCTACCAGTCTGTGAGCATGTGAGTCTTTCTGTCTTTCGTTGTCTTCTTTAATGTCTTAAGTTTTTGTTATAGAAATCTTAGAGTTTCTAGTGTTGTGATAAAACACAAAAACAGCTTGGGTAGGAAAGAATTTATTTTGGCTTACTACCTTCATGTCACCCTTTATCACTAGGGGAAGTCAGGGCAAGAACTCAAAGCAGAAACAGAGAGGCAGAAACTAAAGAGGCCATGAAGGAAAGCTGCTTACTGCCTTGCCACTATGGCTTGCTTAGCATGCTTTTTGTTTGTTTGTTTGTTTTGTTTTGTTTTGTTTTTCTGTAGCACCCAGGTCCATGAGCCCAATGATGGCACTGCAAACAGTGATTGGGACCTTTCACGGACCAATCTAGTGGTGGCATTTTCTCAGTTGAGATGCTGTCTTCCCAAACAATTCTAGCTGGTATAAAGATGTAACTGGACTTTAGCTACTTTGTGGATTCTTCTTCCATCCTTATCCACCGCTTTTTCTTCTACCCTTTCAACCCCTTAACATGAAAGAAAAAAGGAAAGAGATCCCTGAATAAAATCAGGGCTTGGTCAGAAAGTGGGTGACATTATCATTAGGCTATTTCCTATTGATTAGGGGCATCGATTCTTTGGGACAACTTTGGTCTTTGCTGTTAGTATTTCTGATTTTTTCTTGTTTCGTCTTTATGTACAACTACTTAGCAAACTGCAACTAACCCCTCTGTAAGACCAACAACAACCCATCAACCCACCTATCAGGGCTCTAGCATTTATATATCCACTGAAAATTTCCCAAATTTCCAAACATCGCACAATCACAGAAATTACATGCAGCAAAATCATAGCCCTGCCAGAACACTAGGCAAATCATAGTCAGCTGCTGTGAAGCAGCCCCATATCGCCACACCTGGGATTAAAATGAAAACATATTTTTTACAATATTGCTGTGTTCTTAAAGAAATCAAAATTCCAAAATTCTCACTACATCAAGGTGACATGAAACTAGGCAGCACAACCTCTTTTACTTAGTTAATTATTATTATTATTATTATTATTATTATTATTATTATTTAGATTTATTTCAAGGCTTTTTGAGGTTGTTACGAATAAGATTGTTTCCCTGTTTTTACTAGCCTCAATTCTTTAACTAAAAGACACAGGCTAGGTGAATGGGTCAAGGAACAAAATCCAACTCCCTGTTTTCTACGAAAAACCAAACAACAAAAATACATTTCAGCTTTAAAGATAGGTATGGCCTTAAAATGAAAGAATAAAAAAACAAACAAAAAACAAAACACATTCCAAGTAAACATGACCAGGAATATGAAAAAGAAGTTGCTGCTATCCTAGTAGCTTACAATATAGCTTCAAAGAAAAACTAATAAAAAGAGATAAAGATCGACACCTCATTCTAATCAAGGGAACAGTTAAACAAAAAGACATTACAATCTTAGCCATACATGTACCGAACTCTGGCATACTTGATTTGTACTACTGGATTGAATGACACAGATTAACATCGACCCATTAAAAGTATATCATTTCAATACCACACTTTCTCCATTAGACAGTCTATCTTGAAAAAAATTGAGCACATAAACATTAGAATTAAATGAAATCATACATCAAATGGGCTTAACAGATATCTATAGACTATTTTATCCTAACATCAAAATACACATTCTACTCAGCAGCCTATGGAAATCTCTTATCTGATTTGACCACAAATCAATACAACATAAAATTGACAAGAAGCACATCTCTAGTAAATAAACAAACTCACAAAGACTAAACAACTCATTATTGAATGATGAGTGGGTCAAAGAAGAAAACAAAAGGAAGAAATAAAAATGTTCCCAGAAAAAAATGAAAACACAGCACAATAAGACTTCCAGTACACTTTGAAAGCAGTCCTATGATGAAAATTTATAGTGGTAAATGCTTAGATTAAAACATCAGAAAGAAACTTATGAGACACAATGAAGGCAGTGCTAAGAGGAAAGTTCATAGCACTGAGTGCTTTCAAGAAGAAATTTGAAACATCTCGTTCAAGCAACTTAATGGCCCAACTGAAAGCCCTAGAAAAAAAAAGAAGCAGATACACCCAAGAGGAGCAGAT
>CM053742.1:109935987-109952136 GCA_028658305.1 Pachyuromys duprasi | reverse complement strand
CAATTAAAAAAGAGGAAATCATGAAATTTGCAGGCAAATGGTGGGACCAGGAAAAAATCATCCTGAGTGAGGTATCCCAAAAGCAGAAAGAAACATATGGTATATACTCACTTATATAGACCTATAGGATTGGAAGGTCATGCTGAAATCTATATACCTAGGGAAGATAAACAAGAAGGAGGACCCAGGTTGATATGATCAATGCTCATTTAGATGGACAAATGGGATGGACATTGGATGTAGGAGAAAACAAGCAACAGGACAGAAGCATACCAAAGAGGACCTCTGAAAGAATCAATATAGCAATGTATCAAAGCAGATATTAAGACTCACAACCAAGCCTTCGGCAGAGGGCTGGGAATAATAATGAAAAGAGGGGGAGTTATTAAGACTTGGGGAGAACAAGAGCTCCACAAAGACCAAATAGATCAGGGCACAGGGGTCTTTTATGAGACTGTTTCTCCAACCAAGGACCATGTATGGATATAACCTAGAACCCTCGCTCAAATGTAGTCCATGGTAGCTCAGTATCCAGCTGGAGACCCTAGTAAGGGGAACAGGGGCTATTTCTGTCATGAACGCAATGGCTGGCTCTTTGACCTTCCCCCACACACGCCTGAGAGTAACAGCCTAGCTAGATCCCAGAAGAGGACATTGCAGCCAGCCCTGAAGAGACAAGATAAACTAGGGTCAGATGGAAGGGGAGGAGGTCCTCCCCAACCAGTGCACTTGGAGGGGGGCAGGGAGGAGATGAGGGAGGGATGGGGAGAGTGGGAGGGAATGAAGGAGGGGGCTACGCCTGGGATACAAAGTACCTAACCTGTGATTAATATAAAAATAAATAAATTACATTTAAAAAATTTCAATGTATACTAAACAATTCATTAATAAAATAGTTTGCACTTTTTCTTTAAGGAAAACATCAGAAAGAGCACAAATAAGTGATTTAATGATGTAACTCAAGAATTTGTAAGAATAAGAACAAACCAAATCCAAATGCAGATAATAAGTATCAGCAATAAGCAGAAATCAATGAAATAACAAAGAAAATAAAACAAAGAACCATTGAATCTAAGAGCTGGTTCTTTGAGAAGATAAACAAGATTGACAGACCCTTTGCCCAACTAATCAAAAGAAAGAAAGAGAGGAAGCAATTTAACAGATTTAGAAATTAACAGGAAAACATTAAAACGGACACAAAAAATTCAAAATGTTATAAAGAAACACTTAAAAAACCTGTACTTTTAGGTTTGAGACAAACTAAACAGACCCATAACATATGAAGACATTGGAATAGTAATAAGAAGCCTTCAGAATAGAATAATGTCTAGGACCACACAAAATCACAATAGAATTCTTCCAGACATTCAAAGATCTGTATCCATCTACTCTTAAATTGTTGCAAAATTGAAACAAGCATAATACTCCCAAATTCCTCCCATGAAGCCAGTATCACTCTCTAATACCCAAAGTAGGTAAAGACTAAACTGAAAAGGAAAACTACAGACAAAAATTCCTAAGGAACACAGATTAGAAAATGATTTAGGAATAGAACTTCCTTAAGATCCAGCTATACCACTCCTAGGCATATATCCAAAAAACGCTCAAATATACAACAAGGACATCTGTTCAACCATGTTTTAGCAGATTTATTTGTAATAGCCAGAAGCTGGAAACAGCCCAGATGCCCCTCAGTTGAGGAATGGATACAGAAATTGTGGTACATCTACACAATGGAATATTAATCCGTGATAAACAAGGAAATAATAAAATTTGTAGGTAAATGGTGGGAACTGGAAAAGATTATCCTGAGTGAGGTATCCCAGAAGCAGAAAGACACACAGGGTATATACCACTTATAAGTGGATATTAGACATATAATATAGGATAAACATACTAAAATCTGTACACCTAAGGAACCTAATCAAGAAGGACTCTGGCTAAGATGCTTAATCCCTATTCAGAAAGGCAAAGAGGATGGACATCGGAGGAGGGAGAAAACAGGGAACAGGACAGGATTTTTTAAAAAACATTTTCAGGGGACAGGAGTTCCACAAGGAGAGCAACAGAACCAAAAATTCTGGGCCCAGGGGTCTTTCTGAGACTGATACTCCAACCAAGGACCATGCATGGTGATAACCTAGAACCCCTGCACAGACGTAGCCCATGGAAGCTCAGTGTCCAAGAGGGTTCCCTAGTAATAGGGACAGGGACTATCTCTGACATGAACTCAGGGGCTGACTCTTTGATCAACTCCACCTGAGGGGGGAGCAAAATTGCCAGTCCGCAGAGGAGACAATGAAGCCAGTCCTAATGAGACCTGATAGACTAGGCTCAGATGGAAAGGGAGAAGGATCTCCCCTATCATTGGACTGGGGGAGGGCCATAGGAGAAAAGGGAAGGAGGATGGGATTAGGAGGGGATGGGAAGGGGGCTATAGCTGGGATACAAAGTGAATAAACTGTAATTAATAAAAAAATAAAATTTAATTAAAAAAAACAATTTAACATTTTCTTTGAATGGGGTATCCATTTATTTTACCTGTCTTCAATGCTTGGAATTCTCTGTTCCATGTCTTGTACATAGTAATAGAGGACAGGAAAAATAATGAAAATCGCCTACCTGAATCTCAGCCCAATGTGGCCACTGAGGGCCTCCAAGTAGAAAGTCTACATTCTAAATATTTATCCTTATACTCACAGATAAGTATAGGTCTTAACCCCTACCAAAGAAACATTTCTTTGCAACAAATGAAGATCATTACAGAAAATCACAACTAATCATAATGCAGAGAACAAGCCATTGTGTGATACTCAGCTCCAACTGGTGTACCTTTAGCATAACCACTGCAACCTAAGGCTCAGGGAACATTATAGAAGACATTATAAGGCAGAAAAACTGTAAGAGCCAGAGCAATAGGAAAGTTGCTGCAAGACCAAATATCCTAGAAAACTCAGAAAAGCTACACCCATAAGTCTCAACCACTTGGCTTCCTAAACAAGACATGAACAAATATGGCACTATTTTTAGATATGTTAACATAAAAGTGGGAAATTTCATGGAGCCTTACTAGCTAGTTTTCTGTCAACTTGACACACACTATAGTCATGTGCAAGGAGGAATCCTTAATTTTAAAAAGATCAGGCTGTAGGCAAGCCTGTAGGGCATTTTTTAAGTGGTGATTGATGGGAGAGTGCCCAGCTCATTGCAGGTAATGCCACCCCTGGGCTGGTGGTCCAAGAGTCTATAAGAAAGCAGGCTAAGCAAGCCAGTAGGCAGCACTCCTCCATGGTTCTGCATTAGCTCCTGCTTTAAGGTTCCCACCCTGATTTCCTTGTCCAATGATGGACTATGATTTGAAAGTGTAACCTAAATAAACTTTTTCTTCCCAATTTGCTTTTGGCCATGTTTCATCAAAGCAATAGTAACTATAACTACTACAGGGCATTAACCCTAGAGAAAGTACAGGCAACTAAGGAATGCTGAGAGTGGAAGAAATAGTTGTTCTCAGGGAATACACACCCCAATAATTGGTTATCCAATACCTAGTGGTCACCCACCCCCCAAATCACATTTACATGGATTGTGCAGGTTGCATCTATTTATTTAGGTATGTGTATATGTGTGTGTGTGCATGAGTGTGTGTGCATGTGTGTGCCTGTGAGTGTGTGTGTAACAATAATTAAAAAGAGGTCATGAATTTGAGAAAACAAAGGAGGTGTTGGAAGAAGGAATGGTGTAATTTTACTTTATTATTTTTTAAGTATTTTTTAAACTTATTTCTTAGAACATATACATTGTTCCTGCACATTTTGGTATGCTGTGTTTACATTTTCATTCAATTCTAGTGATTTCATTTTTCTTCTTGAATTTTTTTCCTTGACCCAATTATCATTCACTGGTATGTGTCTAATTTTCTTGACACGTGAGTTTTTTGTCCTTTGTAGTTTCTGTTGCTGTTGATATCCAGATTTGAGATATGTGGAACTTTTACTTGTGTTTTAATTGTTGTCTTGGAGGCTTACTGCTTTTGTCTGATAACCCAGGCCTAGTCCTAGAAGCTTCTAGCCTCTGTACAATCTAACTTAAGCCTGGAACATTTTCAGCCTATCTAAATCTAAGACTTAGTGCTGAATAAGCTCACCCTTTCTTGTTTTTACTGAGCTCTGGGCTGGCTGGTTTAGCTCAGCTCTTCTGGCTCAAACTCTCTCAGGTAACTTATTCAATCTGGCTTTTCTCTCAGTCTCTAAAGTGCTCTGCTTGGCCTCAAACTAACACAAGCAACCTATTCTAATCTTCTGGCTTTGTCTCATTCTCTGGCTCATTCTGTCTGGCTTGTTATCTCATTCAATCTCTCTTTGTAAAACTCTTCTGGCAAAACTGTCTCCTCACTCTCTTTCTCTCTCAATGTTGCCCCATAAGTAGCTTCCCTTTCCTCTTTCTTCTCCTGAGAGTTAGGTGTATCCTATTCTGTCAAATCTTTCTCTGATTCATCACTTTTTCTCCCAGTCAATTAAACATCACTTTCAAACATGGGTGCTTCCTTCTACAAACTAACTACACTGTCATTGTTTAGGATTAAAACTATGTACCACCATGTCTGGACCTAAGCTTTTCTTTACCTGAAACTTGCTGTATACCTGGCTGGCCTTGAACTCAGATCTGCTTCCCTCTCTCTCATGGATTAAAGCTGTGTTTGTATTGCAGCTGGATCACACAGACCTAGGTGGTAGGTGGATGTGATCTTTTGCCAGAGCAGCCATATTCTGAATTAAAATTCCTCTATCTTTCCTTATAGTCAGAATGTAGGATGTTATTTCAATTTTTCTAAATTTATTGATATTTTGATTGATATTTTAATATGTTCTTAATTTTTAAAAAAATGCTCCATAGGCTGGTAAGAAGTATATTCTTTAGTGTTTGAGTAGAATATTCTGTAAATATGTTAGAACCATTTGATTTATGCCGTTATTTAATTCCAGAATTTCTCTGTTTAGTTTTTATTTGGATGACCTGTCTGTTGGTGAGAGTCTGGAGTGTTGAAGTCATTCATTATCACTGTGTTGAAATCAGTTTGTGATTTTAGATCTAATAGTGTATTTTTATGAAATTGTGTAACCCTGTGTTTGGTGTATATATATTTAGGATCGTAATATACTATTGATGAATTATTTCTTTAATGAGCATGAAGTGCCTGGCCCTCCTAATATCCTGTAACTAATTTGGTTTGAGGTCAATTTTGTCAAATACTAAAATAACTACATTTGCTTATTTCTTAGTTTCATTTTCTTTGGAACATCTTTTCCATCCACACCCTAAGATGTTATCTATTATTAATGATGAAGTGTGTGTTTATTTTTCTCTTCAGACCAATTTTTTTTTTTTTAGTTCTAGCATCCTATGTATAGCTGGTTTACTGGACACAAATTCCTTAAATCTTGTTTCATTATAGAAAGTTTCTTTCTCCTTCAATTAGGACTGATAGTTTTGTTGGGTCTAGGAGTCAGGGATGGCATCTATGGCCTTTCACAATTTGTAGAACATTCTCTCTTTCAAAGTCTCTACTGAAGAATCAAGTGTTACTCTGATAGGCCTGCCTTTGTGTGTGACTTTGTCTTTCTCTCAGCTTTCTATATTCTTTTGTTGCTTTGTACATTTAGTGTTTTGATTCTTGAGTGGCATGGAGTGTTTCTTTTCTGGTTTTGTCTATTGGTGTTCCACAGGCCTCTTGCACTTTGTTGGGCATCTTTTTCTCTACAGCTGGGAATTTTTCTTCTGTGATTTTTTTTTTTTTTGGAAAATATTTTTTGTGTCTTTAACCTGGATTTTTTTCTCCTTCTTCTATACTTAAAATTCACAGGTTTGATCTTTTTATAGTGTCCTCAAGTACCTGGGTGTTTTGTTTTGGGGTCTGATAGATTTAACGCTTTCTTTGACTAAATAATCCAATTTTCTGCCTTGTCTTTGGGACCTGGCATTCTTTCTTCCACTTGGTCCAATCTATTGATGAATGCCCTGGTTGGATTTTTGTCAATTTGACACAATCTAGGGTCAACTTGGAAGAAAGAACTCAATTGAGAAAATAACTCTATTATATTGGCCTGTAGGCAAGATTGTAGGGCATTTCCTTGTTTCATGATTGATGTGGGACTGTCAAGTCCACTCTACCAGGTGATCCTGGGTTGTATAAACAATCAGGCTGAAGCAAGCCAGGAGGAACAATCCACTAAGCAGCATTCTCCCATGTTCTCTGTTCCAGTTCCTGCCTCCAGATTCCTGGTTGACTTCTTGACCTGAATTCCTTTTGTGACCTAACAGAACATGAAGAAAACCCTTTCCTTACCATGTTTCTTTTTGTCATGATCTTTATTACCACAATAAAACCCTATCTAAAACAGTGAGTCTTTCTTCTAAGCTTTATTTTTTTCCCTGAGGGTTTCTTTTAATTTCAAGTTCTATTTCAGTTTTGTTTTTTCTTTGGAGATTGTATTTCTTTATTAAATTCAATTTCCTTCCCTTAAGTATTTTATTTTCTTCAACTATCCACTTATGTTTTCAAGGTTTCTACTCAGGCGTTTATTTGTATCCTCGACGAAGCTCATTAAGTTCTGTGAAGAGCTAACCAGGCTTAATGAGTTTGTTTACAGACATTGTTATGGAGAGCTGCTTACTTGGCAAGGTGCTTTGTTATTGTGTATTCAGCGAAAAACATGCTTTTGCCCTGGCCTTTACCTTGAAGCAGAGATCAGTAGGATGTTTTGCCAAGTTCCTTTAACTTGTTTGTGTGATCTTGGACCATTTCTGCTATACAGAGAAGTGGTCTAAGGAAACAAGTTTGGCTGCTCCATGTACCCTTTCCTGGTATTGATGTGACTTGTTTTGCTTTGCCTGTAAAAAGGAGCTGTTGAATAAACTTGGGGCTTCAGTATTCACTGACAGTCCTCGTGAGCTGATCCCTTGTATCTTGCTTTATTTCTTTCAATCCTCACTCCCTACTCAGGTACTGTTCAACTTTGCCACTGGCAGTCTCTGGCACATTGTCTTATAAACAAGAGCTGTATCTACTGTGTTCTCTGGTGCAGTTTGGCACAGTTGGGCACCAATATATGCAGCTTTTCAGCTGCTTGTACATAGAAATTTGTATGAAAATTAGAAAAGAAACACTTTAAATCATTATAAAAGAGAGAAAAATTGGGGAAAAGTTTCACTGTTGCAGATGATAAATCTGTGATATTCCTAAATGTCAGGGTAAAAAATAAAAGATAGGTTGGATAAGAGGTCCAAAATTCAGTTATATAAAAGACATGAGTTTGTGTTCTATAGTTGTATAGGATAACTATGTGTATTAGTTGTTTTTCTTGTCACTATAACAAAATATGCATAATATACCTGACCAAAATAATAACTTTTTTCCAAGACATGGTTTCTCTGTGTAGCTCTGGCTGCCCTGGAACTTGCTTTGTAGAGCAGGCTGGCCTCTAACTCAGAGATCCATCTGCCTCTGCCTGTAAGTGCTAGGGTCAAAGGCACGTACCACTACTGCCTGGCAAAAAGTAACTAAAAGGATAAATGATATGTTTAGGTTTATGGTTTGATAGGGAAGGTCATTGTGGTGGGGAAGACACGGTGGCAGGAATAGCATTCCACCCCTAGCCTTTGTTGTGTCTGTGGCCACCACAGGGCTTATGATTGATCACCTTACAGTGCAAATCTATCCAATATACATCACAAGTCCTTGCAGGTCTAACAGTGTTCAAAAATAGAAAGCAAACAGTTATATAATAGCACATAATACACATTCTCATTCCAAAGGGAGGAACAAAATAGATGAACAAAATAGAAGACTGAACCAAACAAAGACTGAAACCCAGTTGTGCACATATCACTCTCCACAATTCCATGTCTAGCATCTGGAGGTCATGGTAGAATTACTGGAGATAAAAGAAGCTTGGATAGCCCTGCTCCTATAGTTCTGTCACCTATGGTACATGTGGCATCTCTTAAGCTGTGCCTGAAGCTCTTCTTGGCAAATATACCAAACATTTGTGGTATTCCCAACAATTTGGGGCCTGTACTGCAATGTAGGCTTTACTTTCTTGGCTCACACGATGAATGACTTGTTAGGACATAGTTACAAAGATTTGATCCTGTCACACATTATACAGCTTTAATGTTTTAGTAGGCAGACTTTGGTGCAAACCTTCATGACCCCAAAACTCTGGTATTTTGTATGTGTGTGAAAACAGAACCATGTGGATGTTACTGTCAAATCTGCTTCCAGTTCCAGATGCATATAGCCTGGACCCATTTCCTTTTACTGTCATGCTGCTAAACTAGAAGTCTTAAGTTAGGGATTTATTTTTGTGAAGAGACTTTTCACAGTAACTCTTAACTGTTTTGTTTGTTTGATTGATTTGGTTTTTCAAGACAAGGTTTCTCTGTGCAGCCTTGGCTGTCCTGGACTCACTCTGTAGACCAGGCTGGCCTCAAACTCAGAGAAATCTGCCTTCCTCTTCTTCTACCCTGAGTGCTTGGATTACAGGTGTGCACCACCATGCCCAGTTCACAGTAACTCTTATAAAGGAAAACATTTAATTTAGGGCTGGCTTATAGTTTCAGAGGTTTAGTCCATTATTTTCATGGCAGGAAGCATGGTAGCTTGCAGGCAGACATGGTGCTGGAGGAGCTGAGAATTCTACATCTTAATCTGAAGGCAGCAGAAGAGGACTGTGTTCCACACTGGACATAACTTGAACCTATGAGACCTCAAAGCCCACCCCCACGGTGACACACTTACTCCAACAAGGCCACACCTCCTAATAGTGCCACTGCCTATTTGCAACAGACAATAAAGGAGTGGGTTGCAAACGGGGTAGGGCTGGGTTATGCCTCTCATTTATCCATGACCCAATTACTTCAGCTAGGCTTCTCTTCTCTGTTGGTCTCCTTTTGGAGCTCCTGTCCCCTCTAGGTCTTTCTATCTCCCCCTTCTTTCATAAAATTCCATGCATTCTGCCCAAAGTTTGTCTATGAGTCTCAGCCTCTGCTTCGATACTTGGAGCAATGGAGTCTTTCAGAGGCCATCTATGGTAGGCTCCTGTCCTGTTCCCTGTCTTTTCCTGCTTCTGATGCCTATCGTGTTTGCAGCTAGGCATCTCTTTAAGGCCACAGAATCCCATAAATACTGCCTTAACCTAGATAGCAAGTGTTCAAACTCATGAGACTATGGAGGACGTTTCAAATTTGAAGCAAAACACTGTTTTACAATGGTTTGTTATATATTTCATAAAAAAAACTATAAGAGAAAAGTTCAAAGTCTTCAAAGAAATTATGTGTTTATGGAAATTTTAAATGAATTTGATTTGATCAATACATATATCATATTATCCCAATGTATCCCATAAATATCTATAAATTTGTGTCAACATTTCCAGAGCTTAGCAATACAATATTAACAAACTTAAAACACTTAAACTATATCCTTTTATATGATAATATATGTTATGGTAATTTTACCACAACTTAAATAGATATGTGAATAAGATGAAAACCTCACAGCCCTCCCTTAGTCTGATAGGAAATAATAGAGAAGTCATTTAATGATTAGTTTAAAGTGATTAAAAATACTGTTTCAGAGACTGAAAAGATGGCTCAGCTATTTTTCCAGAAAATTCATGTTCAATTTTCACACCTATACAGTGGCTCACAACCATCTATGACTCCAGTCTCAGGGGATCCAATGCCTTCTTTCCATTCTCTGCAGACACTAGGCACACATGTGATACACAGACATACATACAGACAAAACATCCATATACATAAAATATATAATTTTTAAATTTTTCTATGGAATATGGTTTTACCTAATCAACGACTAAGTATATTGTTCTATTTATTAAAATATTGTGATGTTCAAAATGAGGCTTTTTTAAAAAAATGGCTTCTAAATAAAGTTTAGTTTGTGAAAAATAATTAACTGAAAAAGAAACAGGAAATAATAACAAAAGGGCTAAACTAATCTAGCTCAGATGGTAGAGACAGGATTTATTGTGAAAACACGAAGACCTGATTTAAGATCCTTGGCATCCATGAAAAAAGCCAGGCATAGCTGTACATGGTTGTAATTCCAGTGCTGAGGAAGCAGAAACAGGATTTCTGTAGCTTGCCAGCCAGCCAGTTTAGCTAAATTGCTGAATTCCAGGTTCAGAAACCTGTCTCAAAAAAAAAAAATGAGTAGAGAGTAATTAAGGAAGACATTTGATGTCAACTGATCATACACACATACACACACATGAAAGATAATCAAACCAACCAAAACCAAACAAAGTAGACTTAAATACTAATGATCTTGATTTGATAAATACATACAGCTGATTATCACATTGCCATCCATAAATATCTATAAATTCGTGTCAAAGAAGAAAGCAAATATGCAAAAAGAAGGAAAAAAAGAGATTAGAAAAAAGAAAAAAACAAATAATGAGCACAGGACTAAAGACTTTAAAAAGATTTAAAAGATTAACAAAGAAGTCTATGAAAGTCTGTGAAGAGTAAAGGCTTAAACTTGGATGGAGTTAATAAATAATTATTACTTTTTAGATGTCTAGTAACCCAGACCTGCCTCAAACTTATGATCCTCCTGCCGTCACCTCTTCACACATTCTGTGTGTACCACCACAACCAGAAATGAAATATTATTAAGGTGGAAACTACTAACTCAAAATAAAGTAGTAGACCATTTTAATAAACCTATAACAAGTAAAATAAATTAAGCTTATAATTTAAAATTCACCTATAATTATAAACTCAAACTCATAAGAATGTTTTAATAACACTGAATATTTTCAACCAAAGATACTTTATGTGTAGCAATACAATTTATATAAAGCACTACAATTTAAATAAAACTACAAGAGACTGATTTGATACAGTCTTTTTGTTTCTTTGGTTTTTTTCAAGACATGATTTCTCTGTATATTTTTGGCTATCCTGGACTCACTTTGTAGACCAGGCTGGGCCTCAAACTCACAGAGATCCACTTGCCTCTGCCTCCTTGAGTACTAGGACTATAGCCGTGCACCACCTCACCTAGCTTGATACAATCTTAAATAGAAGGAAAAAAATTTTCAGGTATAAAACCTCTGTGTAGCTCTTGTTGTCTTGGAACTCACTCTGTAGACCAGGATGGCCTACTAACTCATAGAAATCTGTCTGCTTCTGGCTTCCGAGTGTTGAGATTAAAGGCATGCATCATCACCATTGGCTTATTGTCATATTTTGTGATAGCAGTTATTCAGACCAGAAAAAGGTGGTATCCAAAAAATTAATACAATATTTAAAATTTTTAGCATTTGAAAATTTCATACATACATGTAATACATTTTGATCATATCCACCTCCCACTTACCCCTCCAATTCCCCTCCCCCTAACACATACCCTTTCTACCTTTGTATGTTCTTTGTTTGTTACCCACTATGATAAATTAGTGCTTCCCATATGTTCATGGGTATGACAGTATCTAGTGGGTCATGAAAACCCTACTAGTGGCCACATCCCCAAATTAAAATGGTTCTCCCTTACTCAGCAGCCATAAACTGTCAACAATTCTTCAGCTAGGGGTGAAGACTTGTGAGCTCTTCTCCCAACCCATGCTAGATTTTGACTGCCTTGATCTTGTTCATGTAACCACAAGTTATCATCAAATTTCTATAAACTCTTCTAGAAAATTGTGATGGACTAATTCTTCAGTCGTCCTCTAACTCTTACTACAAAGTCAATACTATGTAGAAAATTTGATAAAGCATCATAAGAGAATAAAATGTCAGGGGTATATCTCTTGTTGGAATAGAAGATAACTTCTCAACCAAATATTAGGAGACCTAATCTGGGGGTAGGAGGAACATTATATGTCATAACTAATAAGGATTTATCCTATGGATGCAAAGTTGGTTCAATATAAGAAAAACATCTAACATAACATTTAAATAGAATAAAGGACAAAAATCCCACAGTTATCATAATTGATGAGTAAAAGGCATTTGACATAATTCAAAATACATCCATATTAAAAAATCAAATCCATTGGGTAAATGTCCACAATTTCTGCATCCATTCCTCCATTGAGGGACATCTGGGTTGTTTCCAGGTTCTGGCTATTATGAATAAAGTTGCTAAGAACATGGTTGAGCAAGTATTCTTATTGTATACTTGAGCATATTTTGGATATATGCCAAAGAGTAGTATAGCTGGATATTGAGGTAGCACTGTTCCTAATTGTCTGAGAAAGCACCAGATTGATTTACAAATTGGTTGTACACATTTACATTACCACCAGCAGTGGAGGAAGGTTACCCTTTCTCCACAACCTCTCCAGCATGTCTTGTCCCTTGAGGGTTTTTTTTTTCATTCTTTTTTTTATTATTAATTGTAGTTTATTCCCTCCTCTATTGCTGGTGGGAATGCAAACTTATACAACCACTCTGGAAATCAATTTGGCGCTTTCTTAGACAAATAGTGATTCCTCAAGAATCAGCCATACCACTCCTAGGCATATATCCAAAAGATGCTCAAGTACACAAGAAGGACATTTGCTCAACCATGTTCATAGCAGCTTTATTCATAATAGCCAGAAGCTGGAAACAACCCAGATGTCCCTCAGTTGAGGAATGCATACAGACATTGTGGTACTTTTACACAATGGAATACTACTCAACAATTAAAAAAGGAGGAAATCATGAAATTCACAGGCAAATGGTGGGACCTGGAAACGATCATCCTGAGTGAGGTATCCCAAAAGCAGAAGGACACACATGGTATATACTCACTTATATAGACCTCTAAGATAGGATAAACATACTGAAATCTACACACCTAAAGAAGATAAACAAGAAAGAGGACCCCGGGTAAGATGATCAATCCTTACTTAGGAAAGACAAATGGGATGGACATTGGATATAGGAGGAAACAAGTAACAGCACAGGAGCCTACCACAGAGGGCCTCTGAAAGACTTTATCTAGCAGTGTATCAAAGCAGATATTAAGACTCATAACTAAACCTTTGGCAGAGTGCAGGGAATCATATGAAAGAAAGGGGAGTTAGTAAGAACTGGAGAGGACAGGAGCTCCACAAGGACCAAATATATCAGGGCACAGGGGTCTTTTATGAGACTGTTTCTTCAACCAAGGACCATGTATGGATATAACCTAGAACCCTGCTCTGATGTAGCCCATGGTAACTCAGTATCTAAGTGGGTACCATAGTAAGGGGAACAGGAACTATTTCTGACATGAACTCAATGGCTCGCTCTTCGACTCTCCCTCCCCCTCCCCCCGAGGGAGGGGCAGCCTTTCTAGGCCACAGAAGAGGACATTGCAGCCAGTCCTGAAGAGACCTGATAAGCTAGAGTAAGATGGAAGGGGAGGAGGTCCTCCCCTATCAGTGGACTTGGAAAGGGGCAGGGAAAGAAATGAGCAAGGGATGGAGGGGATTGGGAGGGAATGAGGGGGCTACACCTGGGATACAATCTACATAACCTGTGATTAATATAAAATTAAAAATAAATAAAACATATAATTACAGTTTATTCACTTTGCATCCCCCTGTAGCTCCCTCCCTCCACTCCTCCCAATCCCACACTCCTTCCCCCTTCTCCACCCATGCCACTCCACAAGTCCACTGATAGGAGAGGTCTTCCTCTTCTTCCTTTTGACCCTAGTATATCAGATCTCATCAGGAGTGGCTGCATTGTCTTCCTCTGTGGTCTGGTAAGACTGCTCTCCCCTCAGGGGGAGGTGATCAGAGAACAAGCCAATCAGTTGAGTTTTTGATCTTAGCCATTCTGATGAGTATAAGGTGAAATCTCTGGATTGTTTTGATTTGTATCTCCCTGATGACTAAAGACATTGAGCATTTCTTCAAGTGTTTCTCTGTCATTCTATATTTCTCTATTGAGAATTCTCTGTTTAGCTCTGTACCTCAATTTTAAATTGGATTACTTGATTTGTTGCTGTTTAACTTCTTGAGTTCTTTATATATTCTGGATATTAGCCCTCTGTCAGATACAGGGTTGGTGAAGATCCTTTCCCAGTCTGTAAGCTGTCATTTTGTTCTGATGACAGCGTCCTTTGCTTTAGAGAAGCTTTTCAGTTTCATGAGGTCCCATGTTGGTATAATATTCTTGTGGACTGTCCCCTTGTTCATTCTAATGCTGATTTCTCTATCCCACTATCTGGTTTCAATCTGGACATTGCATTTTGATGCTTAGTCTAAGCATCACCTGTCTAAAGTTTGTGTAAACATGCCACCATTTGTTCTCTGTAATTTTCAATTAAACAACCAGCCAATGTTGTGCAATGCAGAAAATAGAGTGGGACATCCTGGTCCTGAGGGAGAAGAAGGAAGCAAGTGGGAGAAGAAGGAGGGGCAGAGATCAGCAGGACAGGACTTGGAACCATGAGGAGGGATGAACCAGACCTAAGATAAAGTGGGAAATCTGGTAGGAAACTATGTGGGCTTGGAGGTTTAGGATGGAGTAGTTATTGCCCAGCATTGTGCTCTAGGTTAATTAAAATATTCCTAGTCCCTGTGTGGTGATTTGGGTGTACTGCAGGTTTAGGAATAACGGCTGCTTAACTAAAGATAGATCAATAATAATTATAAATTTATTTATTTATAATTTCTTTGTAATTTCTAACAGTCCCATTTATTAATTGTTGATCTTAGAGCCTGTGCTGTTGGTGTTCTGTTCAGGATGTTGTCTCCTGTGCGAATGAGTTCAAGGCTCTTTCCCACTTTTTCTTTTAACAGATTTAGTGTGTCTGCTTTTATGTTGAGGGCTTTGATCCAATTGGATTTTAGTTTTGTGCAGGGTGATAAATATGGATCTATTTGTATACTACTCAGCAATTAAAAACAAGGGAATCATGAAATTTGCAGGCAAATGGTAGGAACTAGAAAAGATCATCCTGAGTGAGGTATCCTAGAAGCAGAAAGACACACATGGTATATACTCACTTATAAGTGGATATTAGAAATATAATATAGGATAAACATACTAAAATCTGTACACCTAAAGAAGCTAAGCAAGAATGAGGACCCTGGATAAGATGATCAGTCCTCACTCAGAAAGGCAAACAGGATACACATCAGAAGAAGGGGAAAACAGGAAACAGGACAGGAGCCTACCACAGGGGTGTCTGAAAGACTACCCAGCAAGTTATCGAATCAGATGCTGAGACTCATAGCCAAACTTTGGGCAGAGTGCAGGGAATCTTATGAAAGAAGGGGGAGACACAAAGACCTGGAGGGAACAGGAGCTCCACACGGAGAGCAACAGAACCAAAAAATTCTGAACAAAGGGGTCTTTTCTGAGACTGATATTCCAACCAAGGACCATGCATGGAGATAACCTAGAATGCCTGCACAGATGTAGCCCATGGTAGCTCAGTGTCCAAGTGAGTTTCCTAGTAAGGGGAACAGGGACTGTCTCTGACATGAACTCAGTGGCTGGTTCTTTGATCACCTCCCACGGAGGAGGGAGCAGCCTTTCCAGGCAACAAGAAGATAATGAAGCCAGTCCTGATGAGACCTGATAGGCTAGGATCAGAGGGAAGGGGAGGAGGACCTCCTCTATCAGTGGCCTTGGGGAAGGGCATGGGAGGAGAGGAGGAGGAAGGGTGGGGTTGGAAGTGGATGGAGGGAGGGTGCTATAGCTGGGATACAAAGTGAATAAACTTGTACAACCACTCTGGAAATCAAATTGGTGCTTTCTTAGACAATTAGGAATAGTGGTTCCTCAAGACCCAGCTATACCACTCTTAGGCATATATCCAAAAGATGCTCAAGTACACAACAAGGACATTTGCTCAACTATGTTCATAGCTGCTCTATTTGTAATAGCCAGAAGCTGGAAACAACCAAGATGTCCCTCAGTTGAGGAATGGATACAGAAATTGTGGTACTTTTACACAATGGAATACTACTCAGCAATTAAAAAGGAGGAAATCATGAAATTCGCAGGCAAATGATGAGACCTGGAAACGATCATCCTAAGTGAGGTATCCCAAAAGCAGAAAGAAACATATGGTATATACTCACTTATATAGACCTATAGGATAGGATGGTCATGCTGAAATTTACACACCTAGGG
>CM053742.1:109901739-109935887 GCA_028658305.1 Pachyuromys duprasi | reverse complement strand
CAACAGGACAGGAGCATACCAAAGAGGGCCTCTGAAAGAATCAATATAGCAATGTATCAAAGCAGATATTAAGACTCACAATCAAGCCTTTAGCAGAGGGCGGGAAGTAATAATAAAAATAGGGGAAATTAGTAAGACTTGGGGAGAACAAGAGCTCCACAAAGACCAAACTGAGCAGGGCACAGGGGTCTTATATGAGACAGTTTCTCCAACCAAGGACCATATACGGATATGGCCTAGAACACCCGCTCAGATGTGGCCCATGATAGCTCAGTGTCGAACTGAAGACCCTAGTAAGGGAAATAGGGACTGTTTCAGTCATGAACTTGATGGCTGACTCTTTGACCTTCCCCATACATGCCAGGGAGTAACAGCTTGGCTAGATCCCAGGGGAGGATTGCAGCCAGCCCTGAGGAGACAAGATGAGCAGGGGTTGGATGGAAGGGGAGGAGGTCCTCCCCCGTTGGTGGACTTGGAGGGGAGGGGGCGGGGAGGAGATGAGGGAGGGATGGGGAAGGTGGGAGGGAATGAGGGAGGGGGCTACGCCTGGGATGCAAAGTACCTAACCTGTGATTGATATAAAAATAAATAAATTTAAAAAAACAAAGTGAATAAACTGTAATTAATAAAAATCGATTAATTTTTAAAATCCCATTCAACTGAATAGAGAAGGAACTACCACATTCTTAAAGTCCCAGCCAACAATATACTTAACAATAAAGATTGAATGCTTTTCTTTTCTAAGGGATCAAAAATCAAGGCTGACAGATTTCACCAGTCCTATTCAATATTGTACTGGAAGTTCCAGTCTTTACAACTAGCCCCATAAAGGGCATCAAAGGCATCTAAACTGAAAAAGAAAAATGTCTTTACATACAAATAATGCTGTCATGTATGAAAACCCTAACGAAGCCAGAGAGACACTCTTAGAACTAAAAAGTAAGTATAACAAAGGCCCAGTACAAATTCAAGTCCAACCCATTTCTATACACTATCAACTAACAAAATTCAATGATGGCAGAAAAAAGTTTATAAGCACATTTCTTTGAGGCTTCTGAGTAAAATGGCAGATTAGAAAACTTATTGGAGGAGTGGAGGGGATGAGAAGGTGGTATAAGCCTTTAATGCCAGCACTCCAAAGGTAGAGGCAGGTGGGCCTCTGAGTTTGAGGACAGCCTGGGCTACAGAGCTGGTCTGCAGAGTTACAGCTAGGGCTACATAGGAAAAAAAAAACTGTCTCAAAAAGCCAAAACAAAACCAAAAACAAAGAAAGAAAAAAAAAAACGAAAACAAAAACAAACCTTATTAGTGTTACTCCATCCAAAAAAAAAAAAAAAAGTCAAGATAATACACAATAATTCCTATATTCACAAGAGACAATATCTGTAAAGAAATTTGTTGTTGAAATTTCCATGGAGAAGCAAAAGGCCATAGTCACAAACTGACGCTGAACTGTGTGATTTTGACCAAGGTCATGGCAATAGCCAGGCGCGGCGCAGTGGCACCCACTTTTAATCCCAGCATTTAGGGAGGCAGAGGCAGTCAGATCTTTGTGAGGCCAGCCTGGTATGCAAAGAGAAGCCATGTCTGGGGGAGGGGGAAACTTAACTCATAGATAACCTGCTTTCGTTTTTCTATTATTCAATTACATTTTAGGTCTCTTCTGCACTCATTACATTGTGTACTCCTCATACACAACCCATAGAACTTTCTCTTATCCCTACTTAATATTTTTCTCCTTTTCCCCATTCCCTCCTCTTTGTATGTGAACTATTCTAACTTCTCTTTTCCATCTACTTTCTCTTCCTCAATTCTTTCCTCAGTTCATCTAACACTACTAATCCATTTCCTTACAATCTTTACTCAGTCTACTTCTTTTTTCTTCTAATCTTCCTAATAGTTTACAACACACTATAACATTCTTATTGCTTGCTGTGAGCAACTGTTCTCTGAGCAAAGCAGCCACTATCTTGGAGCATTCAGCTGTGCCCACTTGCAAAACGTCATACCAGCTGGGCTTGTTGACTGTTTACACCATGGGGTGTAAACCTTCTCACCTGAGTAATCCACTGCTCACCTGCTGTCTCCCACTCTACATTAATGGATTGAGCATAGCCTCGGGGAGGGGTTTAGTTTACAAATAGGCTGGGGACAGACCAGGGTGCTCCTTTGTTGTGTGAAGAAGCCATTATCCCAGCTGGGGAAAGGCTTCCCAGGTGCAGCACTTTTGTGGGAAGGCGCTCCCACAACCCTGTAAGTAACTACTTACCTAAGCTCTGTAAGGAAGCCAAATAAACTTATTGGTTCCCCACAGTAAACTTTGGTGGAATCATGCCTCAGTTTCTTTTTTAAATTTTATTAATTACAGCTTATTCACTTTTTATCCCAGCTGTAGCCCCCTCACATGCCTCAGTTTCTTGTTGGGACCTTAGGAGAAGGGGTAGATGTTGTTTATGTCTCCCTCAATGAAGGAATTTTATCAACATACTTTATTCTCAAATAGTTATTGAAGTTAAAGAAATAACTTTTAACCAGCTATTTCAGTATTGGCATAGTATGCTCACCAAGAAGTTGTGACTGTTTCTTCAGCTAATAGTCTTCATGACTTTCATAACAATGTAGAAAATTGCACCAGTGACCTACATATTTGGAATGAGAGTTTAGCTACTAAACCATGCATCCCAAACTTAATACAATCCAGTCCTACTTGAACACTGCAAATTCTTTAACTGCAATAGTACAAATGATACAACTTCCAATCAATAACAATCCCAGATACACAAGTCCCAATACAGAAAAATAACAAATATGGAAAATCAAGGCAGTATGTCCCCTGTGAAAAATATCAATTCTACTGTAATAAATTCAATGAATGTGAGCTAATCCCAAAGAGTACTAAAGAATAAAGATAAAATTTAACATAAAATGTATTGATCATGAGGATGGTAGACAGAGAATAACTTCAGACTAATAACGTAAGTAATACACTCAATAAAACTATAGCATAAAGTGTCATGAATCTATGAAAAAACGACTATCAACATTCAGGAAGAGGGCCAGCAACATGGCTCACCAATGAAAGATGTTTGCCATCAAGCCTGAGAGCCTGAGTCAGATCTCCAGGACTCAGATGGTAAAAGGAGAGAAATGAATTCTCCAATAACAAACAAACCAGTTAATCCCTCAAGTAAGAAAATTCCATGTCAAGTCCTTTAAGGTAATAACCTTAATGCTTCTTAAACTGTTTCATAAAACAAAAAGAGAAGGAATGTTACCAAACTCTCAACAATGTCATTTTTACTCTGATACCAAAGTCAGATAAAGGCACAACAAGGGAAGAAAGTTATAAAACAATCTCCCAATGACCATAGGTGCAAAAAAGTTCTCAGTATAATACTTGCAAATAGAATCCAAGAATACAACAAAATGGTTATTTACAATGATCAAGTTTACTTTGTTCCATAGATACAAGGATGGCTTAACATATACAGTCAATAAATATAATACATCTCATAAATGGACTGAAGGAGCAAAATCACATAGTGCATCTCAATATATGCAGAAAAGTTTTTTAATAAAGTCCAATATCTATTTGATTTTTCAAAAAAACCAAAAGTAACTAGAAATTATTACATATCTGAGTGTAATGATAAGGGATACATAGTAAAAGCTCAAAGTATTTTCACTAAAACCAGGAACAAGAAAATAATGTCTACTTTCTCCACTTTTATTTGATGGCCTTGAAGGTTTAGCTGGAACAATACATTAGGAGAAAATAAAGAGAATGCAAAATAAGAAGAGAAGAAATTAATGCATCCTTACTTGGAAATGATATGATTCTATTTGTAAGAGACACTAAAAAGAAAACTCTTAGAATTGATAAGCACTTTTAGCACAGTGACAGGATACGAAATTAACATATAAAAAATCAGTATACCAGTAACAAGCGTGCTGAGAACAAAATATCAAGAAAACAGTCTTACCCACAATTGCCTCAAAAGGGAACTCGGAATAAACCTAACCAAAGAAGTGAGAGACTTCTACAAAGAAAACCTTAACACTGAAGAAAGTAACTGAAAACTCTAGAAGATGAAAAGGTCCCCCACATTCATGTACCGACAAAATTAATATTGTGAAAACAGCTATGCTACCAAAAGCAACCTACAGATTCAATGCAATCCCAATAAAGGTCCTCACATAGTTGTTCTTTGCAGAAATAGAAAAAAAAAAAAAACCCTAAGATTCACATGGTATCACAAAAGACTCCAAAAAGCTAAACTAGCCCTGATCAAAAAGCACAGCTGAAGACTTACCAGATGTAATTCCAGTTTATACCACAGAACTACAGGAACAAAGTACAATAGGACTGCCACAAAATAGACACATAGATCAGTGGAATAAAATAGTTTCCTTAGCACAATTTGTTGAAGAGGCTGTCCCCTCTATAAAGTATGTTTTGGGGAAAATTGCTGAAAATCAGTAGATTATAGATGCATGGGTGTGCTGGTAGAATCTCTATGCATTTGTTCCCGTGTCTCCTTTATGCCAATATGTTTTAGTCTCTGTGGCTTTGTAATATTTCTTCATATCAACTATGATACTGTTTGAATTTGTTCCTTTTGTTCAAGATGGTTTGGGATATTCAGGATTTTTTTGTGCTTTCATATGAATTTCAATATTTTTTTTCTATTTTGGTGAAGATTGTTACTGATATTTTATGGGATTTCATTGAACTCTTAAAAGTTTATAATATTATCTTTCCATTTTCTATAATGTCTTTAACTTCCTTTATAAGTCTTTTGCCATGTTCACTGTATATACCTCTCATTTTTTGGCTATTTATTCCTGGGATATTTTTTTCACCATTGTGAATGGGATTGAAGCCATTTAGTCACTTCTTTTATGGTGAATTTGTTACGAATGATAGAAAAGTGACTTTTTTCTCTTGGATTACTTTTTAAATATTTTTATTTTAATTTTTATTAAATACACTTTATTTACCTTGTATACCTCCTGTACCTCCCTCCCTCGTCCCCTCCCAATCCCACTCTTCCCTCCCCCTTCCCCACCCATGCCCCTCCCCAAGTCCACTGATAGGGGAGGTCCTCCTCTCCTTCCTTCTGATCCTAGTCTATCAGGTTTCATCAGAAGTGGCTGCATTGTCTTCCTCTGTGGCCTGGTAAGGCTGCTTCCCCCCACCCCCCATTCAGGGGGAGGTGATCAAAGAGCAGGCCAATCAGTTCATGTCAGAGACAGTCCCTGTTCCCATTACTAGGGAACCACGTGGATACTGAGTTGCTATGGGCTACATCTGTAAAGGGGTTCTAGGTTATCCATGCATCATCTTTGGTTGGAGTATTAGTCTCAGAAAAGATCCCTGTGCCCAGAATTTTTGGTTCTGTTGCTCTCCTTGTAGAGCTTCTGTCCTCTCCAGGTCTTACTATTTCCCACTTTTTTCCTAAGATTCCCTACACACTGCCCAAAGTTTGGCCATAAGTCTCAACATCTGCCTTGATACCCTGCGTGGTAGAGCCTTTCAGAAGCCTTCTGTGGCAGGCTTCTGTCCTGTTCCCTGTTTTCTCCTTCTTCTGATGTCCATCTTCTTTGCCTTTCTGAATGGGGATTGAGCATTTTAGCCAGAGTCCTCCTTGATTAGTTTCTTTAGGTGTACAGATTTTAGTAGGTTTATATTATATTATATGTCTAATATTGACTTATGAGTGAGTATATACCCTACTGGAAAAGATCATCCTGAATGAGGCATCCCAGAAGCAGAAAAGTAACTTTTTATTGGTTTTGTGTCTTGCTGCTTTGTTGACTTTTTCAGTTAATAGTGTTTTGGTGGAGTTGTTATTGGTGGTTGAGGTCTGGGCTGGATGTTTCCAGATTCTTGACTTTCTTTTAAAATTTTGTTTGGAGTCACAGTCTCTCTTTCTGTCCTGGAACTCACTATGTAGACCAGGCTGGCCTGCAGCTCACAGAGATCTACCAGCCTCCTGAGTGCTGGGATTAAAGACTTCTTATCTAGAGAATTTAATCTGAGGTAATTTTATTCAGAAGAAAGACATAGTATATATTAGAGAGGGATGTACCGTCAAGATTGACAGTAGGCCACATGAGTGAGAGTACCCAGGTACAGCCTTCAGTCTTTTATTATGGGGCCTAAAGGAAGGAGGGACTACTCACTAAGGGGCATGGTTTGAGTGGTTCTTTACTCTAATTGATTGTGTTATATAGTAATTTCTTTACTGTTCTTGTCCCTTCCCATAATGTATCTGATTTTGATCATACACATGCAAAGTTATGCAAAAGGACACAATTTTGCCTTATTGCTCAGCACCCAATACCAGTTCAGGTCATACTGGTCCTTGTATTTGCCATGCTTGGATACATTGAGAATACATTTTAGTAGAAAGAAATTGTCTTAATTTGATTGTTACCAGGGGTAGGGGAATGTTTGCCATTATTTAAAGATTAGAGTATATGTAGCTTGATGCAAGTGGGATGTCCAGAGGTTTCTGACTAGAGGTATGCGTGTGTGTGTGTGTGTGTGCATAGTACATACAGGTGAAAGAATTAGGCAGGTGAATGCATTATTACAAAATGGGAGATTATGCATAATTCTAAACCAAATGGGGATCCCAAGATAAACTAACCTGCTATGCTTTCCTGCCTGCCTCAGAGTCTATATTTTTTTCATTATATAGAATCATGTCATCAGCTAATGGAAAGAAATGTACTTCCTGTCTTCCTTTTTTTTTTTTTTTATTGAGTCAGGGTTTTTCTGTGTAGCCTTGGCTATCCTGGACTAGCTTTATAGACCTGTCTGGCCTTGAACTCAGAATGATCCACCTGCCTCTGCCTCCCAGAATGTTGGGATTATAGGCATGTGGCACCACACCCAGCATGACAGAGGGAATTTAAATGCAACAACTCTTTGTTTGTTATATCTGTGAATTTTGGGCTGCAGCATAATGTTGGCCTCATAGAATGTGTTCAGAGATTCCACTCTACTTCATTGGCTTAAGATTGAAATGAACTCAATGGCTGGCTCTTCGACCCCCCCCCCTCCGAGGGAGGAGAAGGCTTGCTAAGCCACAGAAGAGGACATTGCAGCCAGTCCTGAAGAGACCTGATAAGCTAGAGTTAGATGGAAGGGGAGGAGGACCTCCCCTATCAGTGGACCTGGAAAGGGGCAGGGAGGGAAGGGGGGATAGGGAGGGAATGCCAGAGGGGGCTATGGCTGGGATACAAAGTACATAACCTGTGATTAATATGAAATAAAAATGTTAATAAATCATAATAATTTAAAAAAGATTGAGAGAACCATGATCGGTTCTTCTTCTTCTGAAAACTAAGCAGTGACACAGTTTCAGGGATTTTTTTTAATTTGATGCTTTATTTATATTTTCATGTGTGGGAAGGTAGTGGGGGGAAGGTAGTGTGTGTGTGTGTGTGTGTGTGTGTGTGACTCATATGTGTATATTCATAAAAGCTACAGGAGGATAGCAGGTGTCCTGCTCCAATATTCTCAGCCTTATTCCTTTGAGATTATTGCCACCTAGGAAGATCTGATATTTTGTTTGTCTCAACTAGAATAAAGGCTAGTATTAGCATCTAGCGTGTAGGTAACAAGAATGCTTCTAAAATATCCTACAGTGTACTGGACAGCCACTCATAAAAATGAATAATAGTCTCTAAACTGTCAATACTGTTTATATTTTTAAAAAATCTTGATTTAATGATTTGTTTCTTTTCTTGTGACAGAACACTTATTAAGAAACAATTTAAGAGAGGAAGGATTTCCTTTGGCTTGTGAGTTTTGTTTTTTAATATTTTATTATATTTTGTATTTTTTGTCTGTATGCATATATGTGCACAACTTGTATGCCTGGTACCCATGAAAGCCAGAAGAGGTTGTCTTGGTCCCTGGAACTAGAGTTACAGATGGTTATGAGTCCCCATGTTGTTGCTGGGAATTGACCTCAGGTCTCTGGAAGAGCAACCAGTGTTCTTAACCACTGAGCCATCTCTCCAGCCCCATTGATTAAAAATTCTATAATGAATGCAGTCTCCCATGGTGAAGGAGGCAGGGTGATGGCAGTGTGAGGCAACTAGCTGGTCACATGTATCTGCCCAGAAGAAGCAGAGAGTAAGCAGAACATGCTATAAAACCTCAAGGCCCATCTCTATGATTTGCTTCCTCTAGCAAGCTGCCTACACTCTAAAGGATTCATAACATTGTAAAACCACCACTTGGGGACCTCCAAGAGTACAAATCTATAAACTTATGACTGACATTTCACATTCAAACCTCAACTAAAATATAGTCTGAAATATTAACGAATGCAATGACATGTCTAGTTTTTCCTTTAAAGCAAGTTGAGAAAGGGATGTGTATTGTATAGATGGTAGAATCTATGCTGTAAATGGATAATTATTTAAATTGTAAGCAGGACAGATTGCAGATCAAAGGTTTTGTGGCTAGCTTGGTACTTACATTTCTTTTTTGGTGGCCTGCAGAATACCTTCCTGTACCAAAGACCATAGAACAAAGGGGTGAAGTCTCTAACACATGGCATCTTTTATATCTGAATTCTTCTACCCCCATCCAGGTGATGTTTTGCTATGTAGCCTTGTGATCTTCCTGCCTCAGCCTCCTGACCGTTGGGATTGCAAGTGTTGGGATTACAGCTATCTCTAGCTTTAAATTTTTTTCTTGCTTTTTAAAAACGTTTTTGGTGGTGCTTGGGATCAGAATTAGGGCCTTAAACTGGGCAGTGTGGCGCACACCTTCAGTCTCAGCATTCTGGAGGAAGAGACAAGCAGATCTCTATGAGTTCAAGACCAGCCTGGTCTACAGAGTGAGTTCCAGAACAGCCAGGGCTTCACAGAGAAACCCTGCCTCAAAAAACCAACCAACCAAACAGTAAACGAACAAAAACCCAACAACAGAGTTAAGACCTTTCACATTCTAAGCAAGGCTCCACTACACATATATATTTTCTTTGGAGGGGCCTGGGATATACACATTCCCGGCTTATCTAATCCTATTTTATAAAAACATTAATCCCAATCATGAGGTCTCTGCCTAGTCATCTCAAAGATCCGTCCTATACTAAATCTATCACCTTAGAATTTGGCAACCTAATTGCAGGCCTTGCCAGATGTCAAATATGCTGATGCCCTGATCTCAGATTACAGCCATGTGGGAAATAAATTTCTCCTGTTCATAAACTAACTAGTTTTCGGTTTGTTGTATAGCCCAAACATACTAAGACATAAAATTGGAATCCAAAAGTTGAGAGTGCTACTATAAAAATATATTAAAATGTTAATATGGCTTTGAAACTGTTTAGTAAACAGAAGCTGAAAGAGTTCTGTAGTAGAGGCTGGAAAATGCCTGTATTGCTGTGAGTGGACTATGTAGAGAGATTCCACAGAAAGCTCAAGAAAAAGAAATGAAGAGAACTCTAGAAGATGCTGTAATATTCTTAAGACCTAATCGGGGGCTGGGGAGATGACTCAGTTGATAAAGTGATTGCTGTTTAAGTATGCAGATATGTGTTTGCATCCTTATCATTGGCATGAAAGCCTTGCATGGTCTCTTCCATCTGTTATCCCAGAACTTCACAAGATAGAGGTAGCATTGGTGGAAGCAGAACAGGGGATGGGAGTAGGGCAAATTCCAGGGTCTTTACGGCTAGCCAATCAGTGATCCCCAGCTTCAGTGAGAGACCCCTGTCTTAAAAATAAGGAGAACAGTTTATAAAGACAACCATGTCAACCTCTGACCTCACATGTATGCAGATATACAACATATTATATTACAGTACATGCACATTATACATATACAACACATATACAATATACACATAGCACACACACACAAATACCTAAATGGTCATAAACAGAATGTTGTTATTCATAAGTATGGTAATGGACATTCTGATGAGGTCTCATTCAGGAATTCAAAACATGTGAGCAGAAATTGGAGGAAATGTCATCTTTGTTATGATATGGGAGAAAATTTGTTGAATTAGAAGTAATCAGGCAAAAAAAAAATACACACAAGTGGAGGCATCACAGAAATTACAAAATACTGTACAAAGCCAGAATGATCAGCACAGCATTGGCATACAAATACCTCAATCAATGGAAAGAATAGAGAACCCAGAAATAAACTCAGGCGATTACAGTCAGTTGATATTTAATAAGGCTGCCAAGAACACACAATAGGAAAAGGCCAGTCTTTTCAGTAAGTAATGCTAAGAAAACTGGTTATCAACATGCAGGAGAAAAAAATTGTACCCTACAATGTATTAAATATTTAAATGTAAAACACGAAAGTATAACATTGTTTCAAGATAACCAGCAATATGTCTTACCTAATAAATATATTTGCTGCCAAGCCTGACAACCTGAGTTAGATCCCCATGTAGTGTGTATCCTGGTGTTTGCTAAGTTCCCCTCCCCCTACCTTAGGATGGGTCAAGAACTGTCTGGGAAAAACAACAAACTAAAATGCAGAGAGAATGAAAATAAAATAAAAGGGCACGTTACAGTGACATACACCTGTGATCCCAGCATTCTTGGAGGCAGAAGCAGGCATGTCACTGTGAGTTTAAGGCCAGCCTAGTCTATAAAGTGAGTCCAGGACAGCCAAGGCTACACAGAGAAACCCTGTCATGAAAAACAAACAAAGAAAGAAAAAGCTTTATTGAAGTAAGCTAAGATTGCCTGTTGGGATGGGAGGGGAAACTCAGAGTTAGAGATCTGCTTGGGTAGGCAGGTGGAGGCGCTTTGGGTTAGGTGTTTTATAAAATCAACTCACATTCCACTATTTTTGTTTGTTTGTTTTTCAAAACAGGGTTTATCTGTGTAGCCTTGGATATCCTGGACTCACTTTGTAGACCAGGCTGGCCTTGAACTCACAGCAATCTGCCTGCCTTTGTCTTCCAGAGTGCTACAATTACAGGCATGTGCCACCTCACCCGGGTCTATCCCACTTTTTCTATTATCCCACCGAAATGTTTGTGCCTAAGCAGGACTTTTCTTCCCTACTGCTGTTCCCATGAGACTTTTTAAACAGGGTTGAGACTGTAAAAGTCTATAAGGACTTTTGAAACTGGACTAATTGCCTTGACCATCAGCCTATGTGGGCCAGACAGTGTGGAATGCGGTTGAGTGAGACTATTCCCCATAGGCTTAGTTGTTTGAATACTTGGTTCCACAGTTGGTGTTTTGGATAAATTAGGAGGTGTGGCCTCACTAGAAGAAGTATGTCACCAGGGGTAGGCTCTGAGTTTTCAAAAGCCACATGCCATTTTCAAGTTTGCTCTCTATTTTCTGCTGTGGATCAAGATGAGATCTTGACCCTCAGCTCTCAGCTTCTAGCTCCAGCTGCCATGTCTGTCACCTGAGGCTGTGCTGTCTCTGCCATGATGGACTCTAACCATCTGGAGCTATAAGACCAAATAAATCCTTCCTTCTATACGTTGCAATGGTGTTTTAGCATAGCAATAGAAAAGGAACTAACATGTGTGCTAAGGTCAGAAGTTAGTTGTATTTCCAGTAGAGCCTAGTGGGATGGAATTTAAAATGATACTTTCAAGCTTTTGAACAAGGTCATTTTCTTTTAGATAGGAACAGAGCTGGCACCTGGAGGAACTATAGATCAGAAGATCCCTATGAATGGCTAAATTTTGTTTAATGAGATAGGGAGAGGTCTTGACTGCCTGGTGCACAATCTCTAACCATCAAAGAATCCCTGTCAGGATTTTTGGTCCCTGTAAGCCATTCCAGTTAAAAGATGAGAGATTCTTTTGAAAAGGATAGACATCCAATTGGGTTTGTTGGAGGGAAGGGTTTTGATAGTAATTCCAGCAAAGGGTCAGATTTTCTCCTCATGCCTTGTTATTAGAAATGGTGATGAGAAGACTGTTTCTCCATTCTAGGTATAGGGCCAGAGAGGTTGAAGAAGCAGTACTTTCTTGGGAAGTACTCAAGCCTATTACAGAAAGGAGGATATAATCCAGAGAAGGACAAGTGTTTCCAGAATGACTCCAAATAATATTAACTGGCTTGGCAATGTCCAATGAGGGAGGTATAGACGCTGTATAGTCCTACTGGCAAGGTTATAGTGAGGAGAATGTCAAGAAGAAATAGCATATAGATATAGAGGGACATCTCTCATCTATGACTTACATGGTTATTTCTTGAAGAGCAGTCTGTCTTCCTCTGGTGGTGGAGTAGGAGTTGACTTTTGAAGGGGTATTGTTTATGCCCTCCTTAGGTGGGGACTGCATGGAGCAGCACTTTCTGTCCATACCAGCTCCCTTCACAACTCTAGAGATAAATAAAATAACAGAACAAGGAACCGCCAATGTGGCTTCCAGAAAGGGAGAGAGAAAGGAAATTTCATTTGGTTTTCAGGTTAAAACAATAGTAGGCCTCTTGAATGCACGTAGGTACTGTAGTATTACATTGAGCCAAGGTCATTATGCTTTATATCTTGGATGCTTTTTTTTTTTTAATCAAGTAGAAATAATTAGTGAGAAATAGTTGTCTAAATAATATCTCATAAATTTATGCCTAATGTCTGGGGACTTTGAACCCCTAAACTGTTAAGAGTCACAGCAATTATTTTAATCCTAGGCTATACTTTACTGTTTTGGGTTTAAGACCATGCAGGTTGCCAGTTGATTGCTTTTTTTGTACTGCTAAGGGGAATTAGGGATCTGGTCCTCAGGGATCACCTACGTTGAGAAGAATCTTTGGCTCTTCTAGCCCTTTTTCTATAAGTTGTTCAATCTATGTGAGTATAAGTCAAAGGTGTCAATTGACAATGGCCTCCATTGGAAGCATGGAGGGAAATTTTTCCTCTGTGTTGACCAACGTCCTTGAAGACTAGACATTACTTAGAGTTTACTGGGTGGGGTTCAGTGGCCTCCATGAACAAGAGAACATGTGGCCCCCCACAGAGAACATTTTGACCCATGACCCATAGTCCCCCAAGACCTAGTTGTACTTGGAGATCAAGGAGGAAGCTAGTCTCCATTTTACTCCATCTAACCACATTAGTATAGCCTCCAAGTATGGTCACTGAACACCCAGAATGCCTACACCAGTCTGGTACTTTTAACTATTGTGTAACAGTTAGAAAAACTTTGAGCAAAACCAAATATTTAAGTAAACTTAGATTAGACATATATATTTTTATAGTTAGTCCTTGCAATTGTTATGAAGAGCAGACCTTTGATTTGAGCAAAAGTCTGACTTTTTGGACTGGGTAAGTTCCCAGTTAAACCTGATCAAAAAAAAAATCAATGTGCTTTAAATAGTACAGAAAGTGATATACTGTAGAACTGTGCCTTTGGTTTTGAACAGCTTAAGTAGCAGATACATAGAAGCAGCAGATACGAAGTAAAACTTCCTCAAATCCATGTTTATAACCTCTCCCAGGACTCACCTAAGGAAGCCCTAATAAAAACATCATGTTAGAGTTACTGTTGAGAACATTTTTTTTTAAGCCGAGAGGGTCTTCTCAACCCTCTCCATGCATGAACATACCACTAGCTATTCTTACTATAGACATCTTTATAGCATGATATAAATAAAAGAAACCTGTATTAGGAATAATTTACCCATTAGCTGTTAGGGTCATAGTGCCTTTACTCTTTGATTGCCTTGCTTCCTTTTCTCTCTGTCACAGAGCCAGGGAGCCAGCCTGACTCAGAAAAATGGGTTTTGGAAGAAATTTTGAGATAAACATGCCTGGGACTGAAGTTGGAGGGGCCAAATCTCATTTCCAGAGATAGCTTCTCAGTAAGCTTAAGCAACACATGACACCCTATTAAACAATGTAATGTATATACAGAATATATTATTTCTCTGGTGTATGTTGATTAGGAAACTTGCTGTTCAGTTCAATGTAGATAGGATGGATCAAAAATATCTGCCCTCCTTTTAACTTGTAGATTTGATTAGATAGATGAGCCTTATTGGATAGGCCTGTTAGGACTGACAAGGGATAGAACTATTGTTTTTTAAAGCATTACCCTCTGATTTCTTCATACTCTATAAGGTCAAGGGTGCATGGTAATCTATACTCACAATCATGCAAGATCAAACTAACAGAGGTAGGTACCTTTACCAGTATCTAACTTGAGACTCTCCTTGGCCTGAAAACCTAAGTATCCACTGTCTTATAATGAGATCAAGTTGTATTGGAGGTTCGCTTTTCCCCCCGTTGAACAGCCACCGGCTGAGAGTAAGTCTCCCTAGGCTCTGCTAAATGGGAGACTTTGAATTCTCTAAGTATCTCCTGTAAGGGCAGGATCCCTGGGGATATGAAACATGCCTCCTGGCAGAAAAAGATTATGCTCTTTTGTCTTAGTGTCTGAAGTTCTAATTTTGCTGAGTTCTTGAGAAGGCAGCCCAGGGGCAACTTTAGAAGAATTTTGGAGCCCATTTGTTTGCCCAGTCTGCAAAAAGAGAGATGAGGAAAGAGAAATCTTGGGTCAGGCTTGCACCTCCCTGTTGGCATTCCCCCAGCCTCTTTGCAGAGCCGGGCAGAAGGGAGCAACAGTGTTTTGTTTTGTTTTTGTTTTTGTTTTTGTTTTTTTTGGACAGGTATGTTAAAGGTTGTATTTCTTTAAAAGAAGGCAGATAGCATTTTAAAAAGGGCATATTCTTAAATTTACATCAAAGTAAAATAAATAACTTCATCAACAAAGGATAAAAGAAGTCATCTTAGTGACAGACTTCCCATTAACTTCGGAAACAGTGACGTATATGAATGACTACACAATGCTAAGGAGTTCCCACTGTTACCCACTGTACCCACAATATGCACCCACAAGACACTAATCAATTAAAAGCAAAAAATAATTATTAAATATTTTTAAGAAATGTTCTGTGTTTGTCACTGGTAAAAAAATAAAGTCCAACAATTAGATTTAATTAATAGATACACTAAAGAAATACTGTATTAAATGACAAAGTGAACACTAAATTCATTTTATGAAAGTATAATAGCTCATTTAACTCAGTAAAGACTACTGTGACAAATCAAATTCTAATGAATAAATATTGGGTGTCTACTGTTTCAGGACTTGATGTTGGAGATATCATGATGAAAAAAGTTTCATGTTCGGAAGAGTAACCCACTTAGGCACAATTTCCAAACTACCAACATTATGGTTGCAGATATTGATGGGGATTTCAAGGTTTAAAAACCATTTTATAAGCTATGAGAACCAGTACCTAAGGCAAGAAAGCCAAGAAGATGTGTTAGAGGCATCAAATTCTTCTCTTTCTTTCATAGCAGGGCTTTAAGTGTTTAAAATTATGGACACATTGCGTCACAAAATACGAGGCCTCTGAAATTTCAATCATTTTATGATAGTTTTCTACAATAAATTAAAAATCTTTTCTTACAAATGATCTTAAGTCTTGTCACCTTAAATGCATTTCAGTCTCTTTCACTTCTGTTGATTTCAAGTGAAAGAAACCTAGCATTGCTCTATCTTTTAAGCCAATTATAATATAATCCAATATTTATAAAATTTGTTTTTATCACTTATCGCAACAAAGCTTTTTAGTCTGACTTGGGGAGAGGCGAAGTGAGTGGTAGGATTTTAGCACTTACTCATGGCTGGGACCCACCATCTCCAGTTTTCTTATCTTCAGTTTCTTTTTTCAGGGCTTTCCTGCCTGCATGGGGCTTGGGTCCTGTTTCCTTATAATATTTTGGTTATGTTCCAAATACTTTCGGAATTGCCATTCCCTGAAATAAAAGACCTGCCACCTGACTTTTTGGAGAAAGTTAACAGAAACTAAAGAGTTTTAAATTGGCAGTAGTCTGCCCAGAAAAGGATTCAAACAGGTCTCTGGTAGGATTAGAAACATCCAGTAGAGGAAAAGAACAGCCAAGGTCCCCAAGACTGCTATCTGCTGTTTTATTGACTATACCTTCCAAACAACAAAGCTCCCTGGGATGCACATTCTAGGAATGAAGCTGTCAAAGAGGGTGAAAGTGAAGAAGAAGCTTGTCAATCAAACGGGACTCAACAAACCCCAATCTGTACAGGACCTAAAGATAAGGGAATTGTAGAAGGGGCAGTTTTGGGGGGGGGTCTGGTCAGATAGGTGACCCATGGTGCAGGTTTTCTTTTTTATAGATGGAGTTTACCATCTGCATTGGGTTGACTTCACAGGCACAGGACTCCAGGAAGAGTAGGCCTGGGCACACCCTTGTACCCAGGATTTGCTAATAATGTCTACCTGAGGGCTGGACCATTTGGAGGGGGTATGTCCTTCCTCGTTGTGGCCCAAAGACTGTGTGAACAGACCCCTCCAAGTCCCCAGAGATTATTCTTAGTCGCCAGTGAAAGTAAAGAGGGGCTAAGTGGGGGATTTGGCCATGTTAATCATGGCTGGAGGTTCTACCCGCTACCCCCAACCCACTGCTTCGAAGGAGTCTCCAGTCATACCAACAGAAATCTCCAAGAAATGTACCTAGAATTTCGCTCCATTGGACAGACAGAGAGCTAACTGTCCAAGTAAGAATGAAAAAAAAATTAAAACTTTATTGAGGCAGGTGACTTGTACTGAATTAGGAGGGGAAACCCAGAGTTGGAAATCTGCCGGGGCTGGGGTCCTCTAAGTTTGGCGTTTTATAAGATCCCTGGGTCTTCCCATTTTCTTATCATCTCCCTCAGAAAGACAGTCCCTGAGTGGGCCCCTTTCTCCCTGCCATGTCCCACGAGAAAGGAAATAGCTCTCTTAGGAAACCCATCCCTGCTTTTTCTATCTGCCTATATCCATTTAACTTTCCCTCACCCCCAGTCGCATGGTCAAAGGAGGGAACTGACTCCCTCAAGTTATCCGTTGACCTCCATATGCACTACAATGAGACATTTGAATGTAAGCACATACACACGCGCACACACACTGAATAAATGTAAAAAAAAAAAATCACTGCAAGAAAACTTGGAAGCAAATGCTCTGTGACATTGGTTTGAATATCACAAACCAAAAAGACAAAAATAGACGAGCAGGATTTTATCAAACTGAAAAGAATCTGTACAGCCAAAGAACACTTCATACAATAAAAAGACCAACTGTGAAATGGTAGGAAACATTTTCAAACCAATTTCTGGATAAGATAGTTGCTTAAAAGTCCCATCTATGTGAATAGCTGATGGAAGTTGGGAAAACAAAGCCAGTAGGAGGATTTTACCACTCCAGAAGCAACTTCTCTCTTCCCCCAAGATCCACTTGCTTATCGTCCAGTGAATTTCCTCCATGACTGGCTTGGTAGCTACAACTACAGCCAGCTTTAAGGACTTCCTCCAGTAAATCTACAAAAGCTGTGTCAACAGGGATCATAGAGAAAGGGACCCCAGGGGTCACTATCCCTGGGACTATCCTCAGCACCCCAAATGGCAGAAATGATGCAGAAGCTACAAATGGTGCTCCTGGTACCACACCCTGGCCTGCCTGGCCTGATTGCTAGAGAGGTGGTTGTGCAGAAGATACTGTCAAATATTCCCAATCCTTGAGAAAAAGCCAGTTCTCTCCTTCAGTGAACCTCACACAGATGTGGCTCTAGGAATCAATCACCAAGGGAAGAACTGCACGGATGAAAAATCAACATGGAGGTATATTCTGGAGCAGGACACAGAAGGCAAAGCAACTCACAGGTGAGGTAAAATCCAGTATCCAGGCCAGTTGGTTTCATTATCCTACATCTCCACCAAGTGTTCATTCCCTCCCACGTTTGTTCCTTATTTTTGTAAGACCCAAGACCAATGTAGCAGACCAGTCCAGTTTCACTATATTGTTCCCTTCTTTTACACCCTTCTCCACACATTTTCTTTTTTTCTTTTGCCTCTGTTCTCAAAGAACACAGGCTGCCCTGATATATGTTCTTCTCTTAGAAATTTCCAGAGTTGTGCCTGTGTGACATAACTTTTGTTTGTTTGGTTTCTGGGCTCTGGAAATAGCTGTAAGGACAGATACTGGGTTTAAGTCCTCACCTTCCAGGATATCTGGCTCCCAAGCTTCTGGCGATTTTCCTGTCTGCTGCCCATTCTATCTTCCAGATGTTATGTGCATTCTGTAAATTTGAACTTGGGTCACTATGCTTGCACAGCAAGTGCTTTACCCAATGGCCTGTCTCTCTAGCTCTTCAGTCTACCTCTAACCAGCATTTCTACACCATCCCTCCCATATTTCCTTTTCCTTGCTCTACTTGCCATCTAGCAGCTTAATACTTACCAATCTCTGGTTCTTTCTTCTTTTACTTTACTGCTACTTTCTAACCATAACAACGCCTTTCAGTACTCTTAGTGTCCTTTAACTCCCTAAAACAATGGTAATTAAGGAGTGAGAAGTTGAGTGTTTTCTAGGAAATTGTTACACTAATTTCATAGAGGGTTTACTGCTAGATGGTGACTATTGTTGAAGACAGTGCTTATCTCTCAGGGAGAGGGCAGGTTATAGAGTGTGGTGACCTGAGTGAAAAAAATGGAACCTCAGTTCTAGTACAGCCTAGTCTCTCCTGAAAACTGGAGACACCTCACTAAAAGAAAAACTTCACTTGAATTAAAATAATAATAAATTAATCAATAATATAACTGCAGATAGGCAAGTCTCAATAAAAAACTAACATGAAAAACCAAGGCAACATGACTCCACCAAAAATTAATTATTAAACTCCAATGAACAACTATAAATACATTCAAAAGATTGATTAAAGAAGGAATGAATTAACTCCAAGAGAACACAAGTATCTGAATAAAATAAGAAAATCAATTCAGGATATGAGAACTCAGTAAAGGGATAAGAAATACTATGACCAGGATGTAAAGTGAATAAATAAGTTAATTAATTATAAAATCAAACAGAAAGAAAAATTTGATAAATCAAGTAAAAACTTAAATGGAAAGACTTATAAGAATGGATTCTGTGGATCACAGAATATCAGAACTTGACAAGGTAGAGTTATTCAACCACTCAATAAGAGAAAAGGATAATTTTTTAAAATGGAAAGGCAAACAAACTGATATTTCTCAAAAGAATATAAAAATGGCCAGTGGACATTGATCCCCACAGAGACACTCAGAGCTAGGTGGGCACTGAGCAACTCTGTGCCTTGTTGAGGAAAAAATATCTATTTATGAACAAAGGATACTAACTTCAAAATATAGCTTGTGTAATCATAAAAGCATGGTATTGGCATTAAAATACACAAACCTATGGGACAGAATAGAGAAGCCAAAAATAAACCCACACCAAGAACACACAATGGGAAACAATCCAAGAAGCAAAATTTTCTCCTATGCATTCTCTATGCAAACTTTCCAAGAGAAACACAAGACACATCAAGATGCTTTATCCAGCTTCCCTCGGCTTCTAGATGATCCATGAAGTAGAAGATCATGTTTCCTAAAGAGAAAGGATAGTGTAAAAGAATGGCAAAGTCAAACAACGTGTGAAACAAACAAAATCAAACAAATGTGTGAAAGAGAATAAAGAGAAGTCCAAGGATCCCAATGCACCCAAGAGGCTTTATGATAGTTTTAAATGTCAACTTGCCCCAACTTAGACTCATTTGGAAAGCCACTCTCAATTAAGTAATTGCCTTTATCAAGTTGTTGTGTGGGCATGTCTACCAGGGAAATGTCTTGTTTGTTAATTAATGTAGAAGACCCACCCTGAGTGTGGGTGCATTTCATGAGCTGGACTTGGAACTGTGCAAGAGTGAAGAAAGACAGCTGAGCATATTCAGCAAACAAACAAGCAAGCAAGCAAAGATGTACTTGTTTTCTCTCTGCTCTTGACTGGGGATGTGATGTAACTAGCTGTTTGAGTTCCTGACTTGACTTCCCTGAAATGTTTTATAGTGACCTAAATTTTTCAGGCAAATAGACCCATTCCTCCCCAGTGTTTTGTGTTTGTTTGTTTTTTGTTTTTATTTGTTGTTTTTTTTTTGGAAGGGTGTTTGTCATAGTTTGTCACAGTAACAAATGAAACTAGAACAGACTTTCTTCAGATTTTTCTTGTACCATTCTGAATATTATTTCAAATCAAAGGAGAACTCCAGCTTCTTGCTTGGTGCTAATATGAAGAGAATACTACTTCAGGCAGCAAAAGGAAAGAAGGATGCTGTTGCCTACTGAGCTAAAGAAAACCTTCAAAAGGGAGGAGATTATCAAGGCTAAAGAGAGTAAGAACAAGAAGACAGAGGTTAGGAAGATAACAGGAAAGGGGCAAAAAAAAGAGGAAGAGAGAAAAATTCCGATGCTGAATAAAATGGGTCTAGTGAATTTTTTGTCTTTACAGCATTGAACATCTCATAGTTACTCCTTTTAAAGAAGATGATTTGAAATATAAGACTTGTAAGACTTTATTTTTCTTGAACAGTGTCTCTATTTCTTTAGTTAATAACATGTGACTGAAAATTTCTATGGATATCCCTGTTCTTGGGTTGGTAAAATATGGAGGAGAGGAGTTCAGACTGATGTGGAAAGTTAAAGCAAGTTGTCTCTACACAGCGTTGACCAGTCAAATATGAGGTAGTGGTTTATTCAATCTCAGTTGTCATTAATAAAAGGACCATGTATGGATATAACCTAGAACCCCTGCTCAGATGTGGCCCATGGTAGCTCAGTATCCAACTGGAGACCCTAGTAAGGGGAACAGGGACTATTTCTGTCATGAACTCAATGGCTGGCTCTTCAACCCTCCCCCACATATGCCTAGGAGTAACAGCCTAGCTAGATCCCAGAAGAGGACATTGCAGCCAGCCCTGAAGAGACAAGATAAACTAGGGTCAGATGGAAGGGGAGGAGGTCCTCCCCCATCAGTGGACTTGGAGGGGGTCAGGGAAGAGATGAGGGAGGGATGGGAAGAGTGGGAGGGAATGAGGGAGGGGGCTACGCCTGGGATACAAAGTACCTAACCTGTGATTAATATAAAAAATAAATAAATTACATTTAAATAAATAAATAAAACTTGTGCAAGTCAATTGCTCTGCTAATTGAATAATACTCCGTAGTTGCAAAAAAATGGTTTTGTTGGCATTTTGAATACTCCTAATACGATTTTTTATTAACATTTTTTTTAAGTAACAAAGATACATGGGAAGCTATCAACATCACCAATCATCAGGGAATTTCAAAGTCACAATGAGTTATCTCTCTTATGCTTGTTAGGATGCTTATTATAAAAAAAACATTAGGTAAGTTTTAGTGATTATATGATGAGAGGGGAGCTCTTGCACACTGTTGATGATAATATGAACTAGTCCAGTTGTTGTAAAAAAGAGCATGGAATTTTCTTAAAAATTAAGGCTAGAAGTACCACATGATCCAGCGATTCTCCAGCCAGATAGCATTACTCTCAACAACTAACAAGTAGAATTCACCTAAGATGAATGAATCAAGGAAAAAAGTGGTACATATATGTAATGCTATATGTTAATGGTTAAAAAGGAGGAACTCCTATTATCTGTGACCACAGATGGTCCTGGAGGATGTTATGCTGAGTGAGATATTGCAGGCACAGAAAAGCAGGAACTGTACAATCTCACTCAGATATAATGTCTAAAAATATTGAGCTTATAGAAGATGAGAATTGAATAGAGGCTACTAGTTTGGAGAAAAATTTCTCAAAGGATACATAGGCAGATAAAAGCAAAAACTTCAGAAGATGTGATGTCATTGTTGAGTAGTGTGATGATAGTTAAAGAGGCTACAATGTATTCTAATATTTGCTGGTGGGGCATAGTTTGTTGTGTATCCCAAAGTGGACTTGAGCTCCCAATCCTCCTACCTTTAGTTCTCACAATTTTGAGATTAGAAACAAGTGTCACCACATATATCATTAATATTTTATATTCCTGAAAAAGCAAAGAAAGTGGTTATTGTATGTTATATGAGTTAATGCATTTTTAATTAGCTAAAGTTCATCATTCCACAATGTATATACACCTGGAAAAATCAAGTTGTACATGATCAATACAGTCAATGTTGTCTTTCCAATTAAAAAAGTGTCCATCATGATTTTTTTAAATCTTCTCTTTTTATTTTTTCTTCACAAATTATTCATTATATATCCAATTGAAGCTCCCTATCTCAACTCTACCTAGTCCCACCCTCCCTCCTTCTTCTGCCTATCCCCTTCCCCTAGTCCACTGAAAGGGGGAGTTCTCCTCTTCTGCCATCTGTCCATAGCTTATCAAGTCTCATCAGGACTGCCTGGATCCTCTTCCTCTGTGGCCTGGCAAGGCCGCATCACCAGAGGTGAGTGATTAAAGAACAGGCAACCAAGTTCATGATAGAGGCAGCCCCTGCTCCCCTCACTCAGAGATCCACATGGAGACTGAGTTGCCAATTGGCCACATCTAAGCAGGGGTTCTATGTCCTCTCCATGCATGGTCCTCCGTTGGTGTATCAGTCTCTGCAGGACCCCCTGGGGCTCAGATCCTTCAGCTTTCTTGGTTTCCTTGTGGTGGCTTTTTATTAGATTATTTTGTGTGTATGATTGTTCTGCACGCATGTATGAATGTACACTACTTACATGCTTGGTGCACTTCGAGGTCAGAAGAGGGCATTGGGTAATCTAGAACTGGTGTTACAGATGGTAGTGAGCCACCAAACTGGGTGCTGGGACCTAAATCCACACCCTCTGCAAGAACAGCCAGTGCTTTTAACAATGTAGGCATCTCTTCAGCCCTGTTGTTTCTTTTCAAATAGAGAAATATTTTTTAAAAATAAAAATAAAAATCCAGAGAAACTGATAAATCAACCCTGGGGCTTGCCATTTTGCAAGGAATGTAATATTAATCTTCCAGATTTGTGTACCTCCCAGGGACACTTCTCTAGTCACACATGCATAATGGAAATAAGCCAGAAAGAACTGCCACAGTCATTCTAGTTAGTTTTGTGACCTATGCCCCAGATAAGATACCTGCCAGTCTGCCATCTGAGAGTAACACTGTGCAGAATACTATTACCAAGGCTCTGCATGCCTCCTAGTGGGCAATCGCCACTTAGGCCAGCCTTTAAATTTCTCCTGGTATGGTTTTGGACCCTCGGTAGCTAACATTGGGGCATTTCTTGAATATTTATCACAGGGCCTGGCTGTCAGAACTGTCATCACAATAACTTACTAACCATCATGATTTTTAATAATGCAATACTATTCAGTCTTTAAGAAGACAACTCTACCATTTGTGTTAGCATGGATAAAGCTAAAAAGCATTATACTTAATGAGATAAGAAAGGAGCAGAAAGACAAATAACACATGCTATCACTTATAAGTGGAATCTACAAAAATAGAGGAGATGGTGGCTGCCAAGAATTGGAAGAATAAGGATAGGATAGGGAAAGATGTTGATCACTGGGTAAAAAGGGTTGTTGCTTTAAATTCTGCTAGGAAAAAAAGGTTTTGAGATTTATTGTACAGCATGGCGATAACAGTTAATGTGTCATATATTTTTAAATTGTTAGAAGGATAGATTTTTGTTGTTATTGTATTTTGAGACACAGTTTCTGGATGCCTGCAACAAACTCACTCTTTAGACCAGGCTGGCTTTGAATTCAGAGACCTATCTGCCTTTGCCTCCCAATTGCTGGGACTAAAGACATGAACCACCACTAACCGACTTAGAAGGATAGGTTTTAAATGTTCTTGTAACCACATATAACCATATGGCTTCCACTTGATGAAGTAAATGAATAGGGAAACAAAGAAGAAAAAGAGATTTCCTAGCAGTAGGTCACTATGTTGGGAGATGACAGGCTCTTGCCTTTTAAGTATCATCTTATCAGAAACACCTTTTTAAAGGATTTTTTTTTAATCTAGAAAGGGTCTCACTACATAACAAGTATGGACTCAGACTCTATTCTTCTGTCTCAGCCTCTAGACTGTTGAGATTACAGGAGTGAGCCACAATACCCAGCTTTTTATATGGTTTTCAAGGAAGATACGCCAGTTCCGTACAGTGTGTGTCCAGTGTTTCAAAATGTGCCCTCTTATGGAGTATGGGCTGTTTAAGTTGTACATCATCAACTTGGTTTTATAAGAGCTCCAAAGTGGTGGATCTAAAAAGTACATATGTGATTAAAATTTCAGTGTTAGATGTAGTTATTGCAATCAGTATTTCTAGCAAGAACTCTTGTAGGCGAGATCTTCTCCAGTATAACTTGTGAACAATGAAAGTGTATATTTAGCTGAAAGTATGCCTTTAATTTTTTAGAAATAGTTTATTTGTATGTATGTATGTATGTGTGTGTGTGTGTGTGTGTGTTTGTGAGCTCTACAGGCATGCTGTACATATGTGCCTTTGCACAAATATAAATCTCGGAGAACAACTTGCAGAAGTCAGTTCTCTCCTTTTATCATGTGAGTTCCAGGGACTGATTTCAGGTATTAGGCTTGGCAGCAAGTGATTTGAACCACTGAGCCATGTCACTGGTCCTGAAGCTATTATTACTTTTAAAAACTGACAAAGAAACAGCAAAATAGCCATAGTACATAATACAATGTTTTAAAATATGCATGCTTAGTGGAATAACTAAATTGAGCACATAACATATATATTACCTGGGCTGGAGGCTTAACTCAGTGGTGGTAGAGCACTTCTTTGGCATAGTCAAGGCTCTGGGCTTGATCTCAAGCATTGTAAGATAAAAAACAATAAAATAACCACAAAAGCTCCCACCTTCCCCTTAAAGAAAACCTGTATGTCAGTACTCCTCAGCTTTCCTACTTCCGTTACCCTTTAATGCAGTTCCTCATGTTATGGTGAACCCCCAATCACAAAAATGTTTTCGTTGCTACTCCCTAGTGTAATTTTGCTACTGTTACGAATCATGATCTAAATATCTATATTTTCTGATGGTCTTAGGAGACCCCTATAAAAGGGTTGTTTGACCCTCTGAGGTCACCATAATATGCATTACTAAACATATGTACCTTTATGGTGAAAATACTTTTAAAATATATTCATTTAGTTACATTTATTTTTTAGTAATCCCAAAGTATATGCTGTTGTTTTCAGAAGTCATTGTGTTATACAACAAAATTCTTGAGGGTGATGTCATTGAGGCCAGGTCTCACTACATAACCAGACCCTCCTGATTCAGGATTCTAAGTGCTTGAATTACAGGTAGCCACCACTAATCTCTTGAACTACCTCCCATTAGATCTGGAGCTCTCTCCCAGATGAACTGAAATCTCTTACTCTCTCCTCAAATCCCCCTAGCCCTGAGCCCCAGCTACAAGTAACCATTATTCTACTAGTTGAAGTTATTTCTAAGCAAAGTATTTAAGGAATGAACTGCTTCCTTTTGACTGCTTAGGTTAAAGAACAAGAAGAGATAAATATTTTAATAAAATTGTTCATCAAGCCACATAGATGGCTCACACCTATAATCCCAGCACCTGAGAGGCTGAAAATTAGGACACTTGGCTGCAAATTTGGAGTTAGGTTTGGCTATATAGTATGTAGTATATTCCAGGCCAGCCTAGGCTACATAGTGAGATGTGATCTTTAAAAAACTAGGAACAAAGAGGATACAAATAGAAAGAAATTTTTAATTAAGAGGAAGCAGGACTTAAAATTCAGAAAACAGCTAACCCTATCCATATGGGGGAAATCAGAATGCTTGGTTGCATTCAAGTGTCAACACATGAAAGTCTTCTTTCATAAGATGATGTGGTTAAGCCCCATTACAAGAGTATACAGACTAGGCATGGTGGCGCACACCTTTAGTCCCAGTACTCTGGAGGCAAAGGCAGGTGGCTCTCTGTGAGTTTGAGGCCAGCCTAGTCTATAGACTGAGTCCAGGAGGAGGGGAATGCTGGTTAGTTTTATGTCAACTTGAAATAAGCTGGAGTTATGTGAAAGGAGGGAACCTCAATTGAGAAAAAGCCTCCATAAAATTGGGCTGTAGTCAGGCCTGTAGGACATTTTCTTAGTTTGTGGTTGATGGGGGAAGGCCCAGCTCATTGTGGGTGGTGCCATTCTTGTGCCAGCGGTACTGGATTTTATTTTATGTTATTTATTTGTTTTTGGTACTGGATTTATAAAAAAGCAGGCTGAGCAAGCCAGTAAGCCACACCGTTCCATGGCTTCTGTATCAGCTCTTGCCCTGTTCCTGTCCTGACTCTCTTCAGTGATGAACAGTAACATTGAAGTGTAAGCCAAAACAAACAAACAAACAAACAAAAAACCTTCCTTCCCCAACTAGCTTTTTGGTGATGGTATTTCATTACAGCAAAAGTAACCCTAAGAGAGGGGATAACCCACTTATCAATTAGTGCTGCCCATATGTGCATGAGTGTGGGGCCATCCACTAGAGCATGGGAAACACAGCAGTGGCCACACCCTCAAAGAAGAATGATTCTCCCTCCTCCAGCACCTCTCAGCTGCTAATAACTGAAGAACTAGTTTCTGAAGAATAATATTTATTTTACCATATCCAACTCCTATTTGAACATTACAAATACTTCAACTGATAGAATGCAGCTGATAAAAAATAACCAAACAAAGAATTGACACCAGATACATAAATCTCAGTAAAGTAACCTAAGCCACACAAAATCCAACACAACATTCCTCCAAAATTTACTAATTCTACAGTAATGGCATCTAGTGTGAATGAATTACATGAAATTCCTGGTAGAGATTAGAAAGACTGAATATGAGTTTTTTTCAAGGAAAACAAAAAAGAAAATAAGCTCCAGGTTGAGAACAGAAACAGGTGAATTAAGTAAGAGGGAGGGACTCTGGAATGATGGCTCAGTGGATAAGAGCACTCACTGTCTGCTCCTCCAGAGGTCCTGAGTTCAATTCTGAGCAACAACATAGATGGTGGCTCACAAACATCTATACTGGGATCCGATGCCCTCTTATACATGCAATAGAGCACTCACACATAAAATAAATAAAATCTTTTTAAAAAAAAGAAATAAGGGGGTGATGCAAGATATCAAAGAACTCAACAAAGACAAGCACTGAAGAAAAATAAGTTCTGAAATTCTGAAAATGAAAAACATGATAAATCAAATAAAAAGCTTTGGCAGAGGTATCACCAACAAATGGATCAAGGGGAGATCAGAATATCTGAGCTTGAAGACAAGGTGGATGAACTGGAACAATGTAACAAGCAAAAGATAAAATAACAAGAAGGTAGAGATAAGTTGGAATTCCAAGATACATGTAACACTCAGAAAAGATCAAGTCTACAAATAATAGGCACAGAAGGAGAAGAGCCTAGTTTTAAAGGCATAGAGAAATGTCTTCAGAGAGAATCATGACAGTATGTTTTGTGCAGTGGATGATGGTTAACACAAACTCACAACTGGTCAAAGTGCAGAGAATATGTGTCATTGGAGTGCTCAGCCACAAAGGGACATTTTACAATTCCCCCTAAGGTTCAGGAACCTTCTCAGAAGGGGAATAGGAAGATTGTAACAGCCAATGGCTGAAAAATACAGGAACAAACCAGTATCTTGTGGATAGGACCACTGTACTCATGAACTCACCACAGCAGTGGTTACCTGCACAAAACTTCTACAATATCAAACCAGTTAACATTCTAGCTTGGATGAGGGAGAGGCTCATGAGCCCCCATTCCTAACAGGAGAACAATTGGCAGTTGATAGCTTCTGGTGGATGGAAAGTCAGTTTTCTTTAAGAATGATGCTCTTTGGAAGGGGTCAAGGACACTACAAGAAGACCTACAGACTAAACTAACTTGGGTCCATGGGGGCTCATAGAGACTGAACCACCAAGAAAAGAGCATGCATGGGCTGGACCTAGACCCTCTACACATATGTAGCAGATGTGCAGCTTGGTCAACATATGGGTGCCCTAACAATGGGAATAGGAGCTGTCTCAGACTCTGTTGCTTGCCTTTGGATCCCTTTCCCCTAGCTGGGCTGCCTTGTCAGGCCTCAGTGAAAAAAAGATGTGCTTAGTCCTGCTGTGACTTGAGGCTTGGGATGGATTGGTACCCATAAGGCCCCTCCTCTTCTCTGAGAAGTAGAGGAGGGCAGGAGGGTGTGACTGGGAAGAGAGGATAGAGGGGGCAGGGATCAGGCTGCAAAGTGATTAAATTAGGATAAAATACAAACGATGAATAAAAGAGTATGGCTCTTGAGGGTCAACTAAACTCCAGTGGATAGCTTCACACTTAGGACTATACAGGAAGATGAAATTGGACTTGATGGATTATTATTATTGTTAAAAAGTAGGACATGAAGCTAGAGGGTATAAAGAGATAGGAGTGGACCTGAGTGAAGTTAGGGGGAGTGAGGAGTGAATATGATCAAAATACATTACATATATACTATGGGAAACTGTTCATTTGTAAAGAAAATGAAATTGTGAACTTTGTAGGTAAATGGATGGAAATAGTAAAGATCATATTGAGTGAGGTAACCCAGAACCAGAAAGACATCACATGTTCTCCTTCATCTGAGGCTCCCAGTTCTAGATCATCAGAACCCTGCACAGCTATAAGGCAGCTCAATATGTTGAAGAATATCCTTTACATGTGAATTAGTTGGTATAAACCTCTTCCAGGCAGTTTGGCTGGCTTCTGCTTCATGCAGACAGCTAGCTCAACATCAAGGTTTTCTTTGCAGGTTGATTTGTCTGGGAGTGACTCTCAGCAGTATTTATCATTTACTCTGGGAGTGAGAGGAGTCCTGGTGAATCTAGTCAGTTTCAGGAACTTCCTGAAGCTATTTTGAGATGTTTACCTTCTGGTTTAAGGAACTCTGCAGAATAGAATGTTTAAATCTCCAGGAAAATCTATACAGCAAGACCGATGGGCTCATGAACTAAAATTGAACTGACCTGAAAGTTCCCTCCCTGAGGACTAACTTTTATGGTATCAAAAGGTACCACGAAAGCTTCCAAAGGTGGGAAGCAACCAATAGTCATACCCAGATATGATGCTTATGAATCACGGAGAATATAGTTGCACAATAACCCTAAGGATGTAGTAGTGAAATGAATACCTTGGCAGTAACCAAGAGCTCTATAATTGAACTTAAGACACATTCAACAAAAGGGAAATCATGTGTGGCACTGAAATGTTCACCAGATATCCAATGCTAGTGAAGTCATGGATCTTAGAAGACAACCTACAGCCACAACGTTACTAAACCAGTATAAGCCCTAACTACATTCTAACTATTTGTTCTTATATGCACAGGTAAATTTAGTTCTCACCCTCATCAAAGAAATGTCTGCAACAGAGACTATTGCAGAAAACCACAGCTAATTAAAATGCAGGGTTGTAGAGCTCAGTCTCAATGGATATATCTACAAAACAACTCTGCACTTAAGACTTAGGGAACATAGAAGAAGAGGAGGTGAAAGATTTTAAGAGCCAGAGATCATGATGTTCTCTGTGAGAATGTATCTCCTAGGAATGTTAAAATCTATATTCATAAAGTCTTTCCAACATGATTGCCTAGACATGAGCTAAACAAGAACAGCAATAGACATGCTAAACTAAATGGTGGAAGGCCCATGAGGCCTTGACCCTATACAAAGAACTACAGGCAAGTAAGGAATACTGAGAGTGGGAGAAATAGTGTTACCCAGGGAAGAGTGCATAAGCTGGTTATCTAACACCAAATGGTCAGCCCTGAAAATAGACATACAAACAGCATTATACATACTGATCAATCTATGTTTAGGAATGTATATGTACACACACGCATACAAATGCACACACATGTAAAAACAGTGAAAACTGAGGCAGTGAACTTGAAAGTGAGAAAAAAGGGGTGGGTGGAAGAGTTTGAAAGGAGTAAGAGGTAAATGGTGTAATTACAATCTCGAAAAATAAAAGAAAAAATTATAAAACATATGTATGAAATTCCCAAAGAATTAATTAAAATATTAACAAAATAATCATAACAAAATTATGCAGAGTTATGAAAAAAGATTACAATTCATATATTAAAGGAACTTAGGATGCCAATAAGACAAAACTAGGAGACAATTACTCCTAATCATAGTTGAATTAAGATGCTAAATACACAGAACAAAGAAAGTATTTTGAAAACAGCAAAAGAAAAACACGGTCACGTATAAAGGCAGGCCCATTTGAACAACAGCAGATTACTCAACTAAAAACTCTAAAAAACAGAAGGCCTTGAGATTATGTATTTCAAGTTATAAAAGACAACTGACAACCTAAACTACTATACCCAGCAGAGCTACCTGGCATAATTTAAATGAAAACTTAATTGTGACCACTAAACCAGCTCTACAGGAAATACTCAAAGAAATAATTTCAATTGAAGAGAAAAACAGATGTCCATATAGGAAAAGCTCTTCTGTGCTTCGATTTGAATTCTTGAATTTTTTATATTTCTCTGAAGAATCATACTAGAATTTTGATTAGGATAACACTGAATCACAGACTGCTTTCAGTAGATGACAATTTTCACATTAATTCTGATCGTGAGCATAGGAGCATTTACCATTTTCTAGTCCATTTCTTTTTCAACTTCTTCAGTGTTTTAAGGTTTTCATTGTAGAGATCTTTCAGTTCCTTGTTAGGTTTCGTCCCAGGTATTTTGTGTGTGTGTATGTGTATCTGTCTGTCTACTGTGAATGGCATTGTTTCCTTAATTTCTTTTTTTAGTATGTTTGTAACTGGTGTACAGGAAAGCTACTAACTTTTATATATTACTTTTGTGTTGTACCACTTTGCTAAAAGGGTTTATCAGCTCTAGAAGTTTTCTGGTGCAGTTTTTAGGGTCTCCTATACATGTAGAATTGTATTGTCTGCATATGAGGATACTTTGACTTCTTCCTTTCCTATTTATATGCCTTTTAATTTTTTTCTCTTTCTTATGGCTCTAGCTACAATTTTAAGCACTCTATCAAATAGGAATACTAATTCATTAGAAGAATTTGGAAGCAGTTTTTTGGTCTTGTTCCTGATTTTAATGGTGATGCTTTGAGTTTTTCTCCAGTTATCAAGATGTTTACTACAATCTTGTAATATATAGCTTTTAATGACATAAGTTCCCTCTGTCATTAGTGTCCTGAGGTCTCACACTTTTTAACGATCCATTGATTTTATTTTATACAGATGTATGTTTTGCCAGTGTGTCTGTATGTTTACCATTTGCATGCTTGCAACTTACAGAGATTAGAAAAGAGCTTTAAATTCCCTGAAAATTGGAGTTATGGATTATTGAGAGACCATATTGGTTCTGGGAACTGAACCCAGGTTCTCTGCAAAAGCAACAGGTGCGTTTTAACTGCTGAGAAACTCTTCAGCATGTTTTGAGGTCTTTATCATGAATGGATGTAGATTTTGTCAAATGAAAATTTTTTTCCATCAATTGAGATGATCATGCGATTTCTCTTCAAGTCCAGGCATGTGGTTAATCATATGTATTGATTTATACATGTTGAATCATTTCTGCATCTATGGAATGAAGACAATTTGGTTATGATTAATGGTGTTTTTAATATTCTCAGATGATGGGATAAGATGAGAGCCATTTCCAAGCCTCTCTAGCCCTTTCTGGACTCTTTATGCTTGGTTCAACTCAGCTGTTCTGGCTTAAACTCCTCCTCAAGCTGACTGATTCAAACTGGCTTCTGAATTAATTGTTCTTTAATGCTTCAAACTAATTTTGGCAATATATTTTTGTTGTTGTTGTTTTGGTATGGTTTTTTTGTTTTTCGAGACAGGGTTTCTCTGGATAGCCTTTGCTATCCTGAACTGACTTTGTAGACCAGGCTGGTCTCAAATTCACAGAGCTCCTCCTGCCTCTGCCTCTCTGAGTGCTGGGATTACAGGTGTGCACCACTGTACCCAGGTCTGGAAATATGTTTTAATCTTCTGGCTCCTTCTCATTCTCTGGCTAATTCTGTCTTTACCTGTGTCTAACTTGTTCTCTCTGTAAACTGTCTCAGTAAAACTGTCCCAGTAAAAAAACTCTTGGTAAATCTCTCTCTCTCTTTCCCTCCCTTCCCACTCCTCTCTCTCTCTCTTTCTCTCCCTGCATTGCTCTTAAGTAGCCTCTCTTTTCTGTTCTGTTATTATGAGACTTGGGAATATCCTGTGACTCATTCTGTCAAATCTTTCTCTGATTCGTCACTTTGTCTATCCCTCACCTAGACATCACTCTCAAACATGGGTGCTTCCTTCTATAAACTAACTTTACCTTCATTGTTTGAGATTAAAAGTGTATGCCAAGAGTGTGTCTGTATTCTAGCCAGATCATACTGTAATTCAGAGTGTGTCAACATTCTATCTGGATCACATAAACTTAGAAAGTCTTTGGATGTGATCCCTTGCCAGAGAAGCTATGTTGCTGGATTAAAATTCCTCTACATAAGGTCTTCTAGAATTCAGTTTTCAAGTATTTATTTTGTTTGTTTGAAACAGGGTCTCACTGTATAGCTACGGATAGCATGGAAATTACTGTGTAGACCAGGCTGGCCTCAAACTCAGAGATCCACCTGCCTCTGACTAGGATTAAGGACATTGGACACTATGACCAATACATTTTTTTGAGACAGGATCTCATTAAATTGCCTGGCCAGCTGCGAACTCTCCATCTTTGTCTCAGCCTCCTAGTTGCTGGGATTATATATATATGTCACTGTGCCCAGCTGTATTTCATCTTCTTAACTAAATGTTAGAATATAGAGTTTTAACTGCCTACAGTTTATGTGGATATACCAAGTATGTAGACCTACACTTGTAAACCATGGTCAAGACAAAATGTTTGGAAATCTTATGGGTTTGAGTTTGAATTCTACCTCTGACATTCTTATATCTGTGAATCTCAATTCTTACCTCTGTAACATACACAATGTCTCAGGCAGCATATAGTCTCAGGTGGGACAGTAGTTTCTACCTAGTAGTTGGGGGCAGGGGGAAGATTGTCATAGATATTGCATATAAAGCATCAAACACCAGGTTTGTCAGACAGCAGGTGTCAAAAATAGGAGCAATCACTTCTTAATGGGGGCGAGTGGAAAATGAGATCAGAAAGATTTGAATCAGGTGTTCAGAGGAATGTAATGCCAGGTCTGATCCTGTGACACTGAGAAACCTTGGCAGGGTTTTTAATTAATCCTAAAGAATCTGTGGCATTGTCCCTTTTAGTCTGGTCTAGGAAAAGAACAAGAAGCCCTTGGCCCAGCAGCTCTTGGGTTAAAATCTTTGCCTGCATCTGAGTTATTTGTAACCCGTTGTCGTGGCAACAAGTTTGGCAAGCTAGCCAGTGCTGCAAGCTCCTGACAGTGGGGCGGGGAGGGCAGTAGGAGAAGACAGAAGATTCAGAAAGGGTTCATCTGTGACCGGTGTCTCACTTTCCTCTGATTTGCAGATGAGGGTGATTGTCCTTTGAGAGAACTGCTGGATGTTGAGGCCTCTCCTCCCCAATCTCCTGATATTTCAGATGCAAAAATAGGCTGAGAGGTCCAGCAGCTGGCTCAAGGCCACAAAACAAGTCAGAGACAGGGAGAGTACTAGCACCCACCTTTAGAAAGCCCCCTGTGTCATGGAAGTGAAGCACCTGGAGTAAGCCCTTGAGAGCAATTCATCCATTTACCTCCAGAAGACACCTGTCTTCTTTTTGTTGCTGTTGCTCATATGGGAAACTAGGACCCAGGGTGATTTACAACTGACTGGGCATCACACAGCAATTCTGAGATTGAGGCTAGTGATCTCTTAGGCCTCTATGCTGACCTCCAAGATAGAGCCTCCCATAGTAATATTGGTACAACTGCCTTGGCCTTTGATGCCCTTCAAAAGCACATGTGTTCTGGTCACATATCCCCTTCCCTGAAACCCCTTCAGTTGCATGCAAAGATGTCTGTATTAGTCAGTTTTCTCATTGCTATGGCAAAATATGCAACAGAAACAACTTAAAATGAGAGGGTTTATTCTGGCTCACAGTATGAGGGTACAGGGAAGGCATGGTAGCAAAAGAATGAGGCGATGGGTCACATTGCGCCCACATTCGTGATCCAGGGAGATATAGGCTGTTATTCCGGCTGGCGTTCTCCTTTCTCCCTCTTCATTCAGTCTGGAACTCCAGTCCATAGGATGAAGTACTCACATTCAGGGTG
>CM053742.1:109850923-109901239 GCA_028658305.1 Pachyuromys duprasi | reverse complement strand
TGATCCAGGGAGATATAGGCTGTTATTCCGGCTGGCGTTCTCCTTTCTCCCTCTTCATTCAGTCTGGAACTCCAGTCCATAGGATGAAGTACTCACATTCAGGGTGCCTCTTTCCCTCCTTAGTCACTCCTGTCTGGAAACACTCTCACAGACATACCCAGATATGTCTCCTAGGTAATTTCAAGTCCAGTCAAGTGTGCAATGGAGATTTGCCATCAATATATCCTCCTGCCTGCAGCAAGGGCTGCAGGGTTGTGTAAATATCATGCAACCCCACTCACTCTGACCCAAGTTACCCCCAGAGACAGGTACTTCCTGAGTCCTGAGCACTCTTTCTCTTTAGTGCGTGTCTCTGTGTGTGTGTACATGTGTGGTTACATGTGTGTCATGGAGTACATGTGGAGTTCAGAGGGCAATTGCTGGACTTGGTGCTCTCCTTGCATCGTGTTGGTCCTGAGCTTGGCCTCAGATCATCAGGCATGGTGGTGGCTCATGCATGTGCTGAGCCATCTTGCCAGCCCTTAGCATCCCCTTTTGTAATGTAGTCCTCACAATTTGTCTCTGTCTTCTTATTTACCAGGTGGAAACCTAAAAGACCAGAAAAAGACAATGTGACTGGCCAAAGTCACACAGTGAGTCTTAGCCTGAATCCCTCCTCCTCCAGGAAGGCCTTTCTGCCTGTCCTAGTTCATAGCCCTCAGAGTTCCTCTGGTGCGTATCTTTCTTACATTTACATGCACCCCACTCTGTGTTCTCTGTCCTATGTACAGGACAGACTCCTGTCTCCTCGTAGCTGATCCCAACAGGTCCAGCTGGTTTTCTCCTGTCTGTCAAATCTACCCCTGTCTAACAATTTGCCACTACCCTGCTACGGCCTGGAAATCTCTCACATGTATGATACTTAGTCTTCCCTGCTAGACTAGCCATTTATTTTGTGTAATTTAAAATGTGGGAATGGTTGGTTGGATGGTGCCTAAAGAAGGCCCATTTGATGTCACTTGTCACATGGTAGGTTTCTTTCTATATGTGGATTGTCTTTGATTTTTTTTAATGTAATTTGTGTTTTGTTTGCTTTTTTCCCCTCTTATTGAAAATAGATTTTTTTTCTCACATAATCCTGGTTGCATTTTCCCCTCCCTCTACTCCTCCCAGTTCCTCCCCACCTCCTCTCCCAACCAGAACTAACACCTGTCTCTCATTAGAAAACAATTAGGTTTCTATAGGATAATATTAAAATAAGATAAAACAAAAACTAACACACAAGAAATGAACAAAACAAAAAGAATGAAAACATCTCGTGAGAATGCACAGTAAACAGAAAGGAACTTGTTCACACAGGCAGGAATTCCATAAAAACATTAAAGTGGAAGCCATAATATGTATACAAAGAACCTGTAGGCAGAAAGAGAGATAAAAAACATAAAGAACATAAAAAGATAAAATGCTAATAATGCAAATTTTTTAAGTAAGAGCCCTGACACAATGTTACTGAGACAAGGAATTTCCAAAGATTCCAGTGAGTTCATTTTCTGTTGGCCATCTACTGCCAGGCATGCAGCCTACCCTTAAGAGTAGTTTGTTTCCCCATCAAGATTCCTTTGAAGAAAACTAAAGTTACATTTGCAAGTGGTTATCAATTGAAGATTGCTTCTGGGGCATATATATATATATATATATATATATAATTTTCACTTCTCATTTCTACTCTAGGACCCTGTCTGGGGCAGACCCGTGTAGGCCCTGTGCATGCTGCCTCAGTTACTGTGAGTTCATATGAGCTTTGATCATGTTGATTTAGAAGACCTTGTTCTCCTGGTGTCCTCCATCCCCTCTGGTTTTTACACTGTTTCTGCCTTCTCTTCCACAGAGTTCCCTGAGCTCTGAGGGGAAGAATTTGATGGAGGCATCCCATTTAAGGCTGAGAGTTCCAAGTTCTCTCACTTTGCATAATGTCTGACTGTGGGTCTCTGTGTTTATTCTCATCTGCTGTAGGAAGCTTCTCTGATGGTGGCTGAGAAAGGCACTGATCTCTGAGTATAGCAGAATGTCGTAAGGAGTCATTTTATTACTGTGTTCACTTAGTAGAACATAGTAGAACATAGGGTATAAGTATTTGCTTATACCCTATATTCCTAGGCTATCTAATCTCAAGGTTCCTGGTCATTCAACCAGTGTTGGGTATGGGTTCCATCTTGTGGAGGGGGCCTTCAATCAAATCAGATATCGGTTAGTTACTCCCACAAAATTTGTGTCACAATTGCACTAGCATATTTTCACTATTGTAAGTTTGTGGCTGGGGTGGTGTTTATGCTTCTCCTATGTAGCCTGCAGATTACCTTCTAGTACCAAAGACAGTAGAATATAGAGGCAAAGACCCAGCTTGATGTCTCTGTGTTCAGTGAGTTGTACAGGTATTGTATTCAGCAATGGGGCCTTGCCATCATTTTCTGGAGGACAACCTAGAGTCTTGTCAACAAGCTGTTTGGAGGTTCCCACGGGAACCCTTTGTCCAATAGCTCAATAAGATGTAACATAATCCCAGTCCTCGAAGCTTCATTTGGTGGCAAGATGACCAGTTGGGTCTCTGTGATTAGTGATTAGTGAATCTTTAGTGATTTCTTTAGATTACCTTTTTTAATTAGGTTATTTCTTTTCTTTCTTTTTATTGAAAATAAAAAAAAATTCTCTCTCACATAATACATCCCAACCAGTTTCCCTTCCCTTCACTCCTCCTAGCATCCCCCCACAACTTCCTCTCTGCCCTTAGATAAACTCTCCTTCCATTTCCTCTTCAGAAAAGAGCAGACCTTAAAGAAACAACAGCCAAATAGGAAAAATAAAAGATACAATAAAACAAGAATAAAGCTCATATCAAGCCTGGACAAGGCAACCCAATAGAGGGAAAAGAGTCTCAAGAGCAAGCAAGAATCAGAGACACACCCACTTCCATTGTTAGGAGCCCCACAAAAACACCAAGCTAGCAGCCATAACATGTATGTAGAGGACCTAGGGTAAACCCATACAGGCCCCATGCTTGTTGGTTCAGTCTCTGTGAGCCCATGTGAGTCCTGCTCAGTTGATTCAGCGGACCATGTTCTGGTGTCATCCGTCCCTTTTGATTCCTACAGTCTTTCTTCCTCCTCTTCCACAGGGTTCCCCAATCTCTGAGAGAAGGAACCCTACAGAGACCTCCAATTTGGACTTTCTCTATATAATGTCTGAATGTGGGTTTCTGCACCCTCTCCCATCCACTGTTGGAGGAAGCCTCTCAGATGACAATAAGTCATGGCAATAATCTTTTTTTTTTTTTTTTTTTTTTTTTTTTTTTTTTTTTTTTTTTTTTTTTTTTGCTAGTTACGTTTGAGTCTATCCTAGGTCTTTGGGCTATCCGGTCTCCAGTTCCTGATCATCCAAGCGGTATAGGTCATGGATTTCCTCTCGTGGAGTGGGCCTCAAGTTAAACTAAACATTGATTGACCACTCCTACAAATCCTGGGCCACCATTGCCCCAGCATGTCTTGCAGACAAAACAGATTATAGGTAGACGGTTTTGTTGCTGGGCTGATGTCCAGGTTTCTCTTTCCATAGCCTGCACGGTACCTTCTCACATTAAAAAGGCTAGAATATAGAGGTGAAGGCTCCAAACCCACCCCACCTCAACTATTCTATGTTCAATGAAGTTACCCTTTGCAAATCAGTCCTCACTGTCAGTTTGTAGTGAACAATCTTTTGTCTTAGGAACAACCTAGGTAATTTAGGGAGTTCAAATTAATTTGTATAACAAAATAAATTGGATGCAACCCAGTCCTGCTATTGGATGCCTCACCTGGCTATGAAAGATGGCCAGGTGAGACTCCAGATTCTCCATTTCTAGGAGTCCTCACTAGGACTACCTTCAGAAATTCCAGGAAGTTTCCACTGCAGATTTCCATACTAGGCATTCCACAAATGCCTCCCATACTTTCTTCCTCCACCCCATCTCCTCTACCTAATCTCCTAGCTCCCATCCCAACCAGCTCCCAGTCAACCTGTAAAATCTATTCTATTTTCCCCTCCCAGGGAGATCCATGTTTCGACCTAGACCCCTCCTCTTTACATAACCTCTCTGGGTCTGTGGATTATAGTTTGATTATCATTTATGTAACAACTAATACCCAATTATAAGTGAATACATACCATATTTGTTTTTATGGGTTTGGGTTACCTTACTCAGGATGTTTTTTTTTCCCTAGTTGCATCCATTTGCTTGCAAATTTCATGTTGTCATATTTTTAACTGTGGAGTAATATTCCATTGTACAAATGTACCACATTTTCTTAGTCCATTCTGTTGAGAAACATCTAGGTTGTTGTCAATAATTTAGTTATTATGAATAAAGCTGCAATGAGCATAGCTGAGCAAGTCTCCATGTGGCAGGATATAGCATCCCTTGGGTATGTCTAGGAGTGATATGGTAGAGGCCCAACTTTCTGAAGAACTGACATACTTAGCTCCATAATGGCTGTATAAATTACATCCCAACCAGCAATGGAGAAGTGTTCTCCTTGCTTCAAATCCTTTCCAGCATGAGCTGTCACTTGTTTTTATTGATCTTAGCCATTCTGAGAGGTGTAAGATATAATCTCAAAGTAGGTTTGATTTGCATTTCTTGATGAATAAGGATGTTGAACATTTCTTTACATGTTTCTCAGCCATTTGAGATTCCTCTATTGCGAATTCCTTGTTTAGATCTATACCCCATTTTTAAGATTGGGTTATTTGGTTTTTTGATATCTAGTTTCTTGAGTTCTTTAGTGATTCTGTTTCTACATTCAGGTCTTAGAGTGTGTCCTAGTCACTGTTCTATTGCTGCGAAAGAGACATCATGACCAAGGCAACTCTTATAAAGGAAAGCATTTAATTGGGGGCTTACAGACAATGGGGGTTTAGTCTATTATCATCATGGCAGAGACCATGTGCTGGAAAAGTAGCTGAGAGCTACATCCAATCCACAAGCTGAGAAAGAAAGTGACTAGGCCTGGCATGGTCTTTTGAAAACTCAAAGCCCACTCACAGTGACACACTTCCTTTAACAAGGCCACACCTCCTAATCCATTTCAAATAATGCCACTTCCTAATAACTTAGTGTAATGGTTTGAAAAAAGATGACTCCCATAGACTCACAGGGAGTAGCACTATTAGGAGGTGTGGCCTTGCTGAAGTAGGTGTGGCTTTGTTGAAGGAAATATGTCTCAGTGTCTTCCTGCTGTTGGTGGTAGATCAAGATATATAACTCTAAGCTCCTTCTCTAGCAGCATGTATGACTGCATGCCACCATATTTCCTGCCATGATGATAACAAACTAAATCTCTAAACTGTAAGCCAGTTCCTTTTAAACATTTCCTTTATAAGAGTTGCTGCAGTCATGGTGTCTCTTCACAACAATAGAAACCCTAATGAAGATACTAAGCATTCAAATATATGAGCCTATGAGGCCGTTCTTATTCAAACCATCACAGACTGTTTTATTCTTTCATTGTCTGTGTTTTCCATAGATTAAGTGATTTATTTAGTTCCTCTTTAAGGACCTCTGTCATTAATAAAAGCAATTTTACTGTGTTTGTCATGTGCTTCAGCTATGTTGCGATATTCAGGGCCTACTGTGGTAATGTTGCTGGTTTCAAGTGCAAACAATGGTTAAAGAAGAGCCTATAAATTTAAAAGGGGGCTGGAGAAATGACTCAGAGGTCACACTCACTGGCTGTTCTTCCAGATGGTCCTGAATTCAATTCCCAGCAACCACATGGTGGCTCACACCATTTGAAAAATGATATCTGGTGCCCTCTTTTGACCTGCAGGCATATGTACAGGCAGAATACTTTAAATAATAAATAAAACATAAAAAAATTAAAAGTGGAAGCCAGGTGCAGTGGCACATGCCTGTAATCCCAGCACTCTGGAGGTAGAGGCAGGTAGATCTCTGTGAGTTCGAGGCCAGCCTGGTCTACAAAGTGAGTCCAGGACAGTGAAAGCTACAAAGAGAAACCCTGTCTCAAAAAAAATGAAAAAAATTTAAAGTGGGGGTTGAAGATGGGTGGGGTAGTAGAGGGGAGATAGAGGAGAGAAATGTTTTAGTTTTATTTCAATTAAATAAAAAACAATAATATGTATGTCTATACAAGACAAAATTTTATAATTCTGAAAGTAAAACTCACAAAATACATTAAAATAATTGTCTTTGGGAATAGAAGAGTGGGAGTACATTGTGAGAATTCTGGAAATAAACACAAATTAAAAGACATGAATTAACCAATGATGAAAATGTTCTTAATTTGAGGAGTATGAGTAACCTCACTCTGCACAGAAGCTCTAAGTAGCATATTAAAATCCTGTTTCCTCCAAAGAATGCATGTCCACTCATGACTATTTGGGAAGAAGGAACTATGTCAAGTTAGTTAAGGCACTTACTCTTCATTGCCTTGACTAGATTTAAATTTACCTGTGAAACATGCCTCTTGCCTTGTCAGTGAGGGCATTTCTAAAAAGGTTTGACTGTGTATGTGGGTGTACCAGTACCTGGACTGTAGTCTTGGACTGAATGAAAACAAGAGAGGTGGACATTGAAATTCATTCTTTCTCTCTTTTCTTCCTCCTCCTTCTTCATGAACATAGAACACGAAGCAATGCCTTATGTTCCTATTACTGTGTCTTCCCTGCCATAATGGACTGAATCTTCTTCGAACTGTAAGCCAAGATAAACCTTTCCTCTCAAGTTCCTTTTGTCAAGTATTTGATCTTAAGAAAAATAAGGATAACAGAAAAGGAGCTTTCTGTAATCGTTTTCATATAAGAACGCTGATTTTGATAACTATATGTAGATGAGTATACTTCTGTGGAAGTCTAGAAGTCCACAAAGATATATAACTGGGTCAGAAAATCTAAGCACTAAGAGACTAAGAAAAATTACATCACCTTATTAGTCTTACCCGTTCGCCTATTGTAGAAAAGCTCAGAAAAAGACAGACCTTTTTGGTGCACAGTTGTTCCCTTCTGTGATAAGAGAAAAATGAGTCAAAATGCCTAGCATCTCCAGTTGTGTAAGATGCTGTTCAAGATACCCACTGCTTTATTGCACCACCCCTATTATTAATGTAATAATGCATTTGAGAGGCTAGGATTTGCTGAGAGCAAGATAAAGAGAACATAGACCTACTAACTCCTTGGATTGCATGAGAAGGTCCAAACTTTAGCTTTCTGGAATAGCTCACCTACAGATATCTCCTAATTACCCATGAATGTCCCAAATGCTCTGCATGTTTTAGTCCTCCCAGGCCAGATCCCAAAGCATTTCATGGATGACAAATGTGTCGAACATAGCCAGGTGAGTTATGTAGAGTTAGAGACAGTATACTACTTGAGCACTTAAGGATGCCATGAAGGGAGAGGGGTAGGAATCTCTTGATAATCAGTCCAAGTATCCTCAATCAAGAAAAGGCATACAGGCTTAAAAATTACCTTCCAATAGGAATCAATCAGTATGAGCCAGGTATATCTAAAGTAAATATCAGAAAAAAAAATCTTAGGAATTCCTAGATGGGCTTACTGGTGAAGTTCCCTCCCTCACAAAACCAAATCAGCAAAGCCTAGAGGATGTGGTTGCTTCTTTGGATATGAATGCAACACAGAGGACTTGAAGGAAGAGTAAACATCAAAGAAACATGAACTTCCCAAAGTACTACAGTATTATCACACTAACACCAATAAAACTGAAATTTAAAAAACATCTGTAAAGAATTAAACATCACTGTTTCACAAACATCATCAGCTTCTAAAAGAAAGCAGCTAATTAACTCGATAATAGCAAAAAAGAAAAATGCCTGATCAATATAAGAAGTGCAGAAGAATTTTAATCCAGCAACACAGCTGCTCTGGCAAGGGATCACAACCAAAGACCTTCTAGGTCTGTGTGATCCTGCCGGAATCCAAACATGCCTTTAAACCAGGAGACAGAGGCAAATGGACCAGCCTGGTATAGAGCAAGTTTCAGGTAAAGAAAAGCTTAGTTCCAGCTTAGTGAAGGTAAAGTTAGTTTGTAGAAGGACGTACCCATCTTTGAAAGTGATGTTTAACTGAGTGGCAGAAAAAGTGACGAATCAGAAAAAGATTTGACAGAGTAGGATATGCCCAACTCTCTTGAGAAGAGAGAAGAAACTGAAGCTACTTAAGGGGCAATGCAGAGAGGGGGAGAGTTTTACCAGGAGAGATATACAGAGACAAGTTGCAGAGAGAGAACTGTGAAGACTGAATGAGCCTGAGGAGGAGCCAGAAGATTAGAACAGATTGCTAGAGTTAGTTTGAGGCCAAGCAGAGCAATTCAGAGGCTGAGAGAAAAGCTGGAATGAATAAGTCAGCTGGGAGAGGAGTTTCTTTGATCTAGAAGAGCTGAGTTGAACCAGCCAGCCCAGAGCTCAGCAAGAAGAAAAGGTGAACTTGTTCAGTAATATGTCGCAGAGGCTGAAAATATTCTAGGCCTAGGTTAGATTGTAGAGGCTAGAAGCTTCCAGAACTAGGCCTAAGTTAGCAGATAGAGGTAATGAGTCTCCAAGACAACAACTGAAGCAGGTAAATAAAAGTACATTTACAGAGAAGATCAATAAAAAAACACTACTTTTTAAGTATAAGAAAAATTCTGGACATAAAGAAGAAATATAACAAATGAGATTTAAAATGTAACACAGGAGTTGGGGAGATGGCTGTACTTGTTGGCGTTTGTCAACTTGAGACATTTCTCATTCCTGGAAATGAGGAATCATAATGAAAAAAATGCCTCTATAAGACTGGCCTATAAGCCAGACTCAATGGCACATGCCTGTGATCCTACCACTCAAGAAGGCAGAGGCAGGAGAATCTATGAGTTCAAAGCCAGCCTAGTCTACAAAGCAAGTCTATGACAGCCAAGACTACACAGAGAAATGCTGTATAGAATAAAAAAATAAAAATAAATAAAAAAGATTGGCCTATAGTCAAGTTTGTGGGTCATTGTCTTGATTGATGTGTGAATGCCCAGCTCACTGTGAGGAATGCCATCCCTTGGTAGGTAGTCCTGTGTTGAGTAAGAAAGCAGGTTGAGGAGGCTTGAGAGATGGCTCAAAGGCTCAGAGGTTAAGAGCACTGGCTGCTCTTCCATAGGTCCTGAATTCAATTCACAGCAACCGCATGGTGGCTCACAACCACCTATAATGAGATCTGATGCCTTCTTATGGCATACAGGTATACATGCAGTACAGAACACTGTATAAATAATAAATAAATATTTTTTAAAAAGAAAGCAGGTTGAGCAAGCCAGTAAGCAGCATTGCTCCATGGTTTCTGCTTCAGTTTCTGCCTCCTGGTCCCTGCCCTGACTTCCTTTGATGATGATGTGGAAGTGTAAGCCAAATAAATCATTTCCTCCCCAAATTTATTTTGATCATGTTTTTGTTGTTGCTGCTGCTGTTGATTGTTTTGTTTTGTTGTGGTTTTGTTTTTCTTTCCACAGCCATAGAAACTGTAACTAAGACAGAAATTGGTACTAGGTTCCTGAAATATTGCTGTAGCAGACAATTGTTTTGTTCTGGGGAGGAATGTAGAAGTATTTGGAACTTTTGACTGAAAAAGCCTTTGTACTCAGAGCTTAATGGGATGTTCTGTGGGCTCTTGTACGATTATGCTGAGTGGAACTCAGACAATGGAGGCCTGCCTTAGGAAATCTCAAAAGGAAGCAAAGACTGACTGTACTGGGCTCTTTGAATAATATTTTGAGTTAAAAATCTGTGGTCAGCTGAGGCTGAAGAATCAGCCATAATTGACAAGAGAAGTAAAACCTTTGCTGTACTAGGATGTTTTATATTGGTTACCTGGAACTGAAAAAAAGACACCCATGGTATATACTCACTTATATAGACCTCTACAATAGGATAAACATACTGAAATCTATACACCTAAAGAAGATAAACAAGAAAGAGGACCTGGGGTGAGAGGATTAATCCTCACTTAGAAAGTCAAATGGGATGGACATTGGATGTAGAAGAAAACAAGTAGCAGGACAAAAGCCTACCACAAAGGGCCTCAGAAAGACTCTTCCTAGCAGGGTATCAAAGCAGAGTGCAGGGAATCATAGGAAAGAAGGGGAAGTTAGTATGACCTGGAGAGGACAGGAGCTCCGCAAGGACCAAATATATCAGGGCACAGGGGTCTTTTATGAGACTGTATATCTCCAACCAAGGACCATGTATGGATATAACCTAGAACCCCTGCTTGAATGTAGCAAATGGTAGCTCAATATCCAAGTGGGTACCCTAGTAAGAGGAACAGGGGCTATTTCTGACATGAACTCAATGGCTGGCTCTTCGACCCCCTTGCCCTCCCGAGGGAGGAGCAGCCTTGCTCAGTGCTAGGCCATTGAAGAGGACATTGCAGCCAGTCCTGAAGAGACCTGATAAGCTAGAGTTAGATGGAAGGGGAGGAGGTCCTCCCCTATCAGTGGACTTGGAAAGGGGCAGGGAGGAGATGAGGGAGGGATGGGGGGATAGGGAGGGAATACGGGACTGGGCTACGGCTGGGATAGAAAATACATAACCTGTGATTAATATAAAATAAAAATGTTATAAAAAATAAATTAAAAAAATAAAAAGAAGCCAACATTACTTGGGTGGTGATGGCGAGCGCCTCTAATCCCAGCAGAGGCAGGCAGATCACTGTGAGTTGGAAGCCAGCCCGGTCTACAGAGAAAGTTCCAGAACAGCCAGAGCTTCACATAGAGAAACCGTGTCTTGAAAAAAAAATAGTTAGCATCATTGAGAACAGTAAATCTGGGATTATTTCCTCAGGGTCATCACACAGAAGCTGTGGTCCAGAAGGTGACAATAATGTAATTCATGGTGGCAGCCAAACTTGGTAATGTGATGTTTCCCACATGGTACTAGTTTTGAAGGCATGAAGAGGTCGTGGAGAAGGCTTGGCACCATGAAAGGCCATTGGTGAAGGTGCAACCTCAGTCAGGACTGTGATATGGCAGTGTAAGCCAAACAAACCACTTTCTCTCTAAGATCATTTTGGTCATAGGATTTTGTCACAACAATAGAAATGCTATTTAAGATAATGGCTCAGTTGGTAAAGTGTTTGACATACAAGACGAGGCTCCTGATTTCAGATCCTAATTAATCACTCCTGTTTATTAAAAAATTAAAAAAGCTAGGCTTGGTGGCACATTCCTGTAATCCAAGCAAGGGAGACTAGCATCAGGAAGATCCCTGGGGTTTGCTGGCCAGCTAATCTTGCCAAATTGGTGAGTTCCAGATTCCATATGTATCCTAGTTTACTTCTCTGTTATTGTGACAAATGCCATGACCAAAATGTAAATTGGGGAGGAAAGGGTTTATTTATCTTACAGTTTAGAGTCATGTAGGAATTTAAGCTAGTCAAGGCAGGAATCTGGAGGCAGGAACCAAAGCAGAGACCAAAGAAGAATTCTGCTTACTGGCTTACTTTTTATGGCTTTCATGTTTTGTTTTGTTTTGTTTTTCGTTTTTGGTTTGTTTGTTTTTTTCACAACCTGGGACAACCTGTCTTGGCTAGCACTACCCACAGTGGACTAGGCCCTTCCACACCAATCATTAATAAAAACAAAATACCCCAAAGAAATGCCTACAAGTCAATAAGATGTAGGTTATTCCTCTTGAGATTCCCTCTTCACAAGTGACTCAGTTTGTGTGAAAGTCTCAAAAACTAACCAGCACAATAAGAGACCATGCCTCAAAAAATAAAGTGGAAAGTGGTGTAGCAAGACATTCTTGGTCTGCATGCATGCATGAACACACAAAAAATACATAATAACACACAGAGCAATTGATAGCTGGGTGTGTTGGCTTGTGCTTGTAATTCCAGCACTCAGGAGGAGAAGACAAGATTACCATTATATTCAAGGCCAGGCTGTACTACTGAGTAAATTTTGAGATAGCCTGTGTTACAAAGTAAGACTCCATCTTAAAATGAAAGCAAAAGCAAAAGAGTATCAGTAGCATAATTGTTCAAACAGAAGAAATAATTTGTGAATTAGGAGACGGGATTTTTCAAATCATCTAATTGGAAAACATAAAATAATGAAATACAATGAAGAAAGCCTATGAGATTTATGTGACACCAAAAATGGCAATAACATTTGTATTATGGATGTTCAAAAAGTAGAAGACTGAAAAAAAAGACTCAAAAAGCTTTAAAAATAATGTCTGCAAGGTCCCCAAATCTGAGGAAATACAGACATCAAAGTAGGTGGGACTTAAATCCACTTTCAACCTGAAGAAAAATACAGACTTTTAAAAGTCACAGAGACTTCTGAAAATCATTAGGAGAAAAAGAAGCTTATCATTTACAAGGGAAAATGAATGAGGCTATTAACAGAAACCTTAGAGATATTGTGGTTGTTAGTTTAGACGGTCTACTTTATTAGATTAGGAAATAACTAGAACATTAATAAGGCACACATTTAAACATGTCTTTAAGGATGTTCCAAAGAGTGTTAAGCATCATGATGGGCAATACATGTCATGAGCTAGGGTTCCAGACTGAATCAGATGGTGAAAATGAGAAAGCCAGTTAAGCGCTAATGTTCATCCCTGCTTCCTCACTGTAGGAGCATTGTAACTAACCACTCACACACTTACCACCGTGTTTTTCCCTCCAGGATGAACTGTGTCCCTTCAAACTGTAGCCTAAAAGTTATTTCTTTCTTGAATTACCTTGGTCAGGTTATTTTGTCAATGATAAAAGTAACTAATATAGGCTTGGAGAATGAGTGCTGGTGAGAAAAGTAAATGAATGAGATTAAAAGATTTTCCCAAGCCGGGTGCAGTGGTATACACCTATAATCTCAGCACTCTAGGAGACAGAGCCAGGCAGATCTCTGTGAGTTTGAAGCCAGCATGGTCTACAAAGTGAATCCACGACAGCCAAGGCTACAAAGAAACCCTGTCTCAAAAAAACAAACAAAAAATATTTCCCAAATAAAAGCTGAAGGAATTCACTACGTGGCCTACCTTATAAGAAATGTTCATTTCAGGTAAGGCAAGCCAGATCTCTGTGAGTCTGAGGCCAAGCTGGTCTACAGAGCAAGTTCCAATACAACCATGGCTACACAGAGAAACTGTTTTGGAAAAAAAGAAAATAAAAATAAATGCTAAAGGGAATTCTTCAAGCTGAATGAAACTGGTGCTAAACAGTGTGAGCATACAAAATGTTTAAAATACAATAAGTAATGGTAAGTTCAATATTCAAAATACTCAAATATTATAACGAGACATATAAAGAAATATCTTTAAAGACTAAAAATGAAACTACTTAGGATAATACTAGCTATGATAATTTAAGGGATAAACAGTATAAAAATATGCAAAGTTTAATACCAGAACATGTGTAGGGAAATGAAATGAGAATGTTTTCATGCAATTGAAATTAAATTAAACTATTGCATTATAACTTGGGTTTTGAAAAATATATTTATTTTTATTATTTTTAGTAATTTCTAGTGTGTGTCTTTGAATGTATGTATGACCAAGTGAGTGTAGGAGACTGAGGAAGCCAGAGGCATCAGATCCCCTGGAGTTACAGCCTCAGAGTATTGTGAACCAGCTGATGTGGATGCTGGGAACTGAACTCGGTTCTTCTGGAAGAACAATAAGAGCTCTTAATCTCTGAGCCATTTTTCCAGTCTCTTATTGATATTTTATATAAGCCTTTTAATAATTACAAATCAAAAATATGTAACAGATACCCAAAATAAAAGTAAGCTATTAAAATAAATTACTAGAAAAAAAAACAGTCAAAAAAAGAGAAAGCAAGAAAGGAACAAGGAATCTACAAAGAAACAGAAAATAATTTTCTAAATTGCAATAATAAGGTTTATCTACCTTAAAAGATCTATCATGTGTTCCTCATTAACATGGAAGGACATAGTACATGTGTTAAATGATGAAAGGATAATAAATCAATGCTTAGTGATGATTGCTTTCCCTTCAAACTAATGCTAGTATGACTTTAAATCTGGGCATAGACTTGCCATTCTACTCATTTAAAGTATAATTGGCTGGAGATAATGCTTAACACTTCAAAAAAGAATTGCATTATTTTAGTAGAATGTCATTTTTCTTTTTTTTTTCTTACAATAGATGGTAAATGCAGCTTCCCCATCTCCAATCCACCCAGTCCCTCACCACCTCTCCCCAAGATTCATTGCTCCTCTGGCTTCTTTTGAGAAAAGAACAAGCCTCTCAATGATATCAATCAAAGTTGGCATAACAAGATGCATAAGATTAGGTGCAATGGAGAGATGGTTCAGCAGTTAAGAGCTGTTGCTGCTCTTGCAGAGGACCCTGAGTTTGGTTCCCAGCACCCACATGGCAGCTGACTCTGTAACACTACTTCTAAGGAATCAATGACCTAGAACTGGCCTCTGTGAGTACCAGGCATGCATGTGGTACCCATATATACATTTAGGGAAATATTCATATGTATAAAATAAAAATAAATCACTAAAACAAAAAAATAAGGTTTATCTATTAACAACTATCTTCCATATAAGTGATTTAAACTCTTCTCTCGGGAAACATATATTGCAATGGAATGATTTTTTTAAGATCCAATTTTATGCTTCCTACAAAAGACTATAACTTTAAAGACAAATGTAAAGTGAAAGGTTCAAAAATATATATTCAATACAAATGGAAACCAAAAGAGAGTAGAAGTAGCTTCATTTGTATCAGCTAGTAGATTTTTGGATAAAAACTAGGAAAAGAGACAAAGAAAGTCATTATAAAATAAGGGTGTCAATTCACCAAAAAGGTGAATTAAATATGTACCTCACATTGGAGACCTTAGATATATAAAACAATCATTAGGAAATTTGAAGAAAGACTTAGAAAAATGTATTAAAATATCAGGAGATTGGAGAAGTTTAGGTAAGATGGTGAGTTGGAAGCAGCATCCATGAGATTAGATGAAAAGAAAGACAGAAAAACAATAGATCCTGATTCTATAAAAGAAAGTGCAGTGATGAAAACAGCTCTTAAATTCTACAAGATAAAAATTTTTGCTGGACCTCTCTGCCAAAGTTAATAATATATCTTGAGGTCACTTAAGACTTCTATCTTACTGTATACTCAGCCTATTTGTTTAATGTGCCTCTAAGAGAACAATGTAGCAACCAATCTTGCTTGCCTTGAATTTCCATGTAATCAACTTTTACAACCTAAGATAATCCTTAGCTGTAATCTTAAAATATGCACCCCTCCATGACCCAACCCAAAACAATGCATATGTATCATTTACTGAAAGCAACAAATGCAGACATTGAAAGCAACCTTCTAAAATTTACCATAAACGTTGAAAGCATCCATTTATAATTATTGGTTAATAACCAATGGTGTTTGTACTACTGCTTTTTATCTGTGTCAGTTGGGATCAGTTGAAGCCAGTGACTTAATCCATTGTAAACCTGTTAGCAATTTTTGTGAAGTGTTCTATTCCTTCCCATGTGATGCTTTCTGTACATTTCAGTAAAGAAAGAGTGAAGCCCTTTGTAATTGACATACAGTCACACACAGACACAGGCAAGACATACACATGGCAGACACACACTGAAGACAGAGTCACACACACATGGACAGGTACAGACACGGGGACACATGGATTCACAAGACAACCTTCTTTAGGCAGACACAAATTCAGACTCATGCAACAAACAGACCAAGGACCAAAGGTGCAGGGAGCACAAGGTAGAGAATACTAATGCAGATGTGCTCTTGGCTGAATGACAGAGGGGAAATACCTTTCTTTCTTTCTTTAGTGAGACATGAATGCATTATTGGCAACTCTGGAGTTAATCACTAATATATATAATCCACACAAGAAAGAGTTAAGGCAGAAATAAGAATAGGTGGGATTTTTCTCGGTAAAAAGCAGCAAAGACAATGTTCCTACCCACACCACACTGCTTGCATCAGGCCATGTTCAGATGTAGTTGTCAGGGAAGTACCCTCAATGAGTGTCAAGTCCTAAAAGAACTGGAGAGATGGTTCAGGCCATAGAAACAAGACAAGAGGTTGGAGCCTGTAGAGTTCAGAACACCATGGACTGTATAGATGTAGAAGCAGAAGCATGCCGTGGGACTGTATAGATAGCAGCAGAAGCATGCTGTGAAATCCTGAAGCTGAGGCGTGTCACTGTCTACCCTTCCACCCCTGTCCTTGTCTGAATAAACTATACAAAATTACATGAAGTGTATTGCAGAGCTAGTGCAGTATGTTTATGGGTGCAACAACAGTGAAAACAGTCAGGAAGGCCATTTTCACCCTCCTGTTACAAAAAGTTCTGTGAGGAAAAAATCATCTCTAAAACACCAGAGACAAAGTGATAATCTGTAGGGAGGGAGACTCTTACCAGGAAATTCTGGCAGAGTGAATTTTTGTCACAGGAATTCTTCTCAGGGGAAAAACACGTTGAGGACATGTTGACATACCTTGCTTGGATTACTGACAATGGCAGCTCTGCCCCCACCTGTGGAGACTGATAGAAAAGATAATCCAAAGGGAGGGAAAAAGCATATCTTCCCAACTAAAAAGAAATACTGGCTGAAATCATAACTTTTATCTCATTTTATTGTACATTTTAATTTTATTACTTATATTTTTGTACTTTGATTGTTGTGTTTTAACTTGTATCTCACAAAAAATTTTTATTGTCCTTTTGCTTTTCTACACCTACTCTATAGTACTTTTCTTTGCTATTTTTGTTATCTCTAACTCATATACTTTTCTTCTCATTTATTTTTGTCTTGATTTTTTTTCAGACAGCATCTCTCTACATATCCCTGGCTGCACCACCACTGCCTAGCTTTCTTCTTATTCTTATTCATTCTTTTCTGCATCCCCTCTCTATTTCACTACTTAAAAACCAACACCCTCAGCCCTTAAAAAATCTGTAAACTTTCCCCACCAGTACTGTAGTGCTGTTGTCCCTGAATCTTATCAGCTGCATAAAGTGCATTGTCTCCTATGGTGCACCGCTGACACCACTGTCAACATTATGTCTGCTACTGTATTTGGCTTCACCTATGAATTGCAATAAGAAACATAAAATGAATGAAGATAATTCACCAGGAGTACCCAAAAATAAATAAATAAAAAGGGCAAAAAAAAGAAGGTTTAAAATAAGCTGGAAAAAAATCCTCATCCCCACAAATGTCCAAAACACAACAAAGAAGCTAGGCATTCATGGTGCACGCCTATAGTCCCAGCACTCTGGGAGGCAGAGGCAAGCAGATAGGTATGTGTTAAAGGGCAGCTTGGTCTACAAAGTGAGTCCAGGATAGTCAAGGCTATAAAGAGAAACCCTGTCTCAAAAAAACAAAACAAAAACCACAACAAAGAAACGAAACTATGAAACATTGACCCATTACAACATCTTGAAAACTCCCAAAATGCTAGAAACCAAAGACAATGAGATAGATGAAGTGCCAGAAAAAAGTACCTGAGTCCTACTTTCAAAATAATCAATGATTTGTGGGAAAGATGCCTCAGAAGTCAAGAGTACTTACAGATGATACAAGTTCAATTCCAAGTACTCCATGTCAGGTGACTCACAATTGCATATAACTCCAGATCCAGGGGATCTTCTGTCCTCTTCTGGCCTCTGCAGGCACCCACACTCATGCATATAACAACACACAGAGACATATCTAAAATAAAGTATATCTTTTTATAAAAAATCAATGACTATGTAGTTGTGGGTTATTAATATTTATTTTTGATTTATCTTTTAGTTAAGCAGCCATTATTCCTAAACCAGCTGTATACCCAAATCACCACACAGAGACTAAGATGTATTTTAATTAAATACCTAGAGCACAATGCTGGGCATAGTTATTCCATCCTAAGACTCTAAGCCCACATAGCTTCATACCATTCAGATTTCACCCATTATACTTGCTTTTAGTCATATCTTAGATCCAGTTCATCTCTCCTCATGTTTTGAAGTCCTCTCCTACCAATCCCTGCTCCTCCTCTCCTCCCACTTGCTTCCTTCTCCTCCCCTCCAGATCAGGATGCCCCACCCTATTCTCTCCTTTGCTCAGCATTGTGGCTGGTTGTTTTAATGACAATACAGAGAACAAATGGTGGCATGTTTACACAAATTTGAGACAGGTGATAAGCATCACAATGCAATGTCCAGATTGAAAACAGATAGTGGGGTAGAGAAATTAGCATTTGCGTGAACAAGGGTAAATTGTATACATTTCAAAAGAACATTATACCAACATTTCCCCCCTTATGTCCAATAAATGGCTCCTTTTCTTTCAATACAATAATAATTATAAAAGTTATGAATAGTATTAGGTAAGGTTTACATGTGCACTGTTCAATTCACATGCATTTGGCAAATTAGGAGAAACTATTTGATTATCTCTCTTGTCTTGACAAGTTTACAGTTCTATACCTAAATTAACTGTTATCCTTATTGGTATTACCTATATGAAAGTATTTTCTTAAATTCTAAACAACTTAAGCTTAATTGTGGAACTGTAACTATTTGGTCTTCAACCCCACTAGAGACTTGAAATGGAATAAAATTAGTTACTGGAGTTAATAGGAAGTGTATGTTAGCAGCTTCCAAAAAATAAAAAATTGACAGAGACAGTTTGTTGCCTGAACAGTCACCCAAAACTCTCTATAACATTGGAGCATCATCTTCAACCTTCTGGCTCAGAATATTCGACAGACATATATGTGAAGTAGGAACTATTTAAGACTTGCTTACCCTGTCTTGGCAGAGTTCAGCAGTCGACTTGTCCTGCATTTAAGCTTGCCCATTTTGGGCAGAATTCTGTCTGTTATGAAATGAGGGCATTTTCTTTTTGCCCAGTAGGCTCATTTGCCACATTTGATGCCATCTCCATATGTAGGTTCTTCAATGCTCATCATCTTCTTTGAGGTAGGCAGGGTGCTGCCATGCTGAGATGACCTGTCTCATTGTCAAGGAATCTTTAAAATAATAAAGATTATTTTAAATGCCATATTCTGTAGGTCTCTGATGTTTTTGAAGACTTACCTATCTTTATGTAATTGATCTGTCTACAAAATCATTTCTGTCTGTTAAACCTAGGATATATACTCCTGTGATAAATTAGACTAGTGTCTGACATGTCTATGACTTGAGTGACTAGCAATTAACTTGCATTACCTAATACCCCAAACAGTTGGTAATAGCAGTTTAAAAATGTTGGAAGTAAACTTGAATTTGTAGCAATATACTAAAACTTACTAATGTATTAAAATAGACTTATTTTTGCATCAATATATAAGATCCTATACCAGAGTTAAAATTAACCTTATTTGAGAATGACAAATAAAACCTTAAATTGAGTAGATTCAATAATCTACCTTTTGTCTTATTATTCCTATAAGATATCCCTGTATTCCCCTTCCTTTCTTTTCAACCCCTTTTCTCCTTATCTAAAAAAGAAAGATGCAGAAAAGAAAAGGGGAAAGAGAGAAATCCCTGAGTCTAACACTGTTTTCTTTCTGAATAAGACCATTAATAATTTATAACCATCTCCCAATTGTCATTCATAGCCAGAGAAAACAACCAAAAACCTACCCAACCCCCCTTAAAGGAAATTGGGCATCATTCTCATGAATTTCTTCTAGCTGACTTTTTGGACACGCAGAAATCATTTTAGGGGGCCCAAAGGAAATTGGGGAAAATGGTTAACTAAGCAAGTATTAACATTTGTGGTCCAGTCTTTGAATGTTGAGAAATTTCAGGCTTAAAGGAAGTCCTGTTTGGAACAGTCGAAAACGCTGGACCAATTGAGATTAGTAGCTTTTTTCAAAGCTCTCTTGTGAGCAGGCTTTGATGAGAAACAGCAACTGAAGCAGTTGAGACAGGAACAAGCAGACTGCTGGAACATGCAAGATGCTGGAACAGACATGTCAATGTCTCAGCATGCTAGAAGGAGAATTTCTGTCAGCTTTGATCCAGTGTCTCCAGGGCCTGGTCCTTTTTTTCTGTAAACATATAATTTCTCACAAGCATTATACAGTCCTAAAATTATAAATGTATGAGATTTGCAAGATGAACCTAAACTGCAAACCAATTTTTATCTATGCCAATTAAAAGAATGCCATAATAAATTTTGAGGCCATTGTAGCTAAGGATTTATTGGCCATGTAATATTGAAGTTCTGGCTGGAGACATTTTTTATGTCTCAGTCAGTTTCAGAGTTGTTCCCATGTAAAGGGATCACCAATATAAGTTACCATTATTGAACATACAATCATAATCATGTTGAAATCAAAACAAGGTTTTATAGATCAAAATATCTTTTGTGGGCTTTCGGGCACCTGATGTATTAGGCCAAGCTGTTATCTATCTTCCCCAGAGAAGACCTCCCCTTACAGAGACAAGCTGGTTTCCTTAAGCAATAAAAAAGGTATGTTTTAAGTAAACTTTATATAAACTCCTTTTTAAATAGGCTTTAAGCATACCCTAGACATCTTGTACCTCTTTAGAGGTTTAGGTCTAGGTTTTTATATATGTTTTAGCTATTTTTGTCTTATCCACTTTTCTATACAGAATGGGCAGTTATACCTTTATAGCCAAACTTTGTATAAACTCCCATTTACTTTTAGCATTTAAGCATACTCTAGGCATCTTGTGCTTGGATTTTTATATTGGTTGTGGCTATACTTTGGTTTGCCCCTTTTTTGATCTGGGATGGATGGTTCAGCCTTTTAAACATATGAATTGTAATATTTGAGTTTCTAGGACTTAACTAGGCTGGTGTGTACTTTGCCACCTGTAAGCCCCCTGTGTCTTTTAAGCATCAGGTATGACCAATATTTGCTCCTCGATCCCCTGTCTCACATTTTAAAGGATAAGTCATCTTCCAGAGTAGTGTGACACCTTTATCTAGTCAGCATTTAAACTTCTTTTTGATGTGGAAGGCATGCAGTTTGCAAGTTTGTCTCCCAGCCTAATTTTGAGTCCTTACATTGACCAACAGAACATTTTTCTTAAGCGGAAATGCCCTTTTGTACCAGTTCTGTGGAAGTACCATTTTTTGAGATTGTTTGGCCTTTTTAGAGCAGTGTGACATCATCTCTCCTTACATAAACCTAAAATTGGTATAAATGCAACCTTTACATGAGTAAGGATGTAACATCTATTATTAAGAAAAAATAAGTTATATAGTAATCTTAAGGAAAATTTTGTCATTTTGAATATTAGACTATCTCTGCAAGTGGCTAAACAGCATGAGTTGACATCCTGGTTTTTATTATGTAAATTAGGCTGATCTGGAATTCAGAGATCTGCCTGTTTCTTTTTACTTTGTGTTGGGATTATAGACATGTGCTTTCACTAACTTGTTCAATTTTTTTTCAAATCCATATTATTGTAACTCAAAGCCTTTAAATGAAAATCAAGCAAAGAGACAGAAAATTTTAAGTTTTGGGTCAGTTGTGCCAATTTAGGCTGTAACAAACAAAGCCCAGTTGGTTTTTTTTTATTAAATTTTTATTATTTTATTATATTAATTACAGTTCATTTACTTTGTATCCCAGCTGTAGCCCCCACCCTCATTCCTTCCCAATCCCACTCTCTCTCATCTCCTTCCTGCCCCTCTCTAAATCCACTGATAGGAGAGGTCCTCCTCCCCTTCCATCTGATCCTAGTTTATCAGGTCTCATCAGGACTGGCTACAATGTCCTCCTCTGTGGCCTAGCAAGGCTGCTCCTCCCTCAGGGGTGAGGAGGTCAAAGAGCCAGGCTTTGAGTTCTTGTTGGAGACAGTACCTATTCCCCTAACTAGGGAACCCTCTTGGATACTGAGCTGTGATAGGCTACATCTGGGCAGGGGTTCTAGGTTATATCCATTCATGGTTCTTGGTTGGAAAAACAGTGTCAGAAAAGACCCCTGTGCCCAGATATATTTGGTCCTTGTGGAGCTCCTGTCCTCTCCAGGTCATACTAACTCCCCCTTCTTTCATATGATTCCCTGCCCAAGGTTTGGTTATGAGTCTCAGCCTCTGCTTTGATACACTGCTAGGTAGATATAGAGTCTTTCAGGGGCCCTCTGTGGTAGGCGTTTGTTTGTTTTTAATTTAGTTGTTGTTATAGTGAATCGGTGAACCCTTTATCAAAAAGAGCTTTGAATTTTACCTGTTATTAATCTAATTTTTATTAGTAAGAGTGCAGTTTCTATTGTGTGTAATTTAGTATCCCATTCCCTGGAATTTTCCCCATTTTCTCCTTGAACTTTTTTGGAGAGGCATGGAGAAGAGCCATCACCATTAAACATATTTCAACCAGATCCATGACTATAACAACCAAAACAAAACCAAAAGGGATTAAAACTCCCTCTGGCATGACATTTTTCATTCTAGATGCAGCTCTAGGCCGAGCTCTGTCTAGAGATCTGTCTGCTTCCAGTTCCTTTCTATCCAGCCATGGCTGCTGTTGTTGCTCTGACCTGAGCCAGCCACAGTATAAGGAAGCCATGCTTGTCTACCCCTCCTGTTGGACTGTGGCAGCAGCCAGTTTTTATGTTAAGTCTCAGGTCTGCCCACAGTAGGCTATCTTTTGTTCCTGGGCCTGTTTAAGAGTCTCTCTTAAAGCGACAGTAATTGACCTGGAAGTTTTTAGGTTTTAAGTTTGGGTTGTATCGCTGAGAGTTTATTCCCCCCACCAAATTATGTTAAAGTATGATTTAAAGTGAATGGATACTTGATTAGTTGGGCACCATTTGTTGTGGGTTTTTTTAAAGATTATTTATTTGTTATTTATACAACATTTTGCCTGCATGCTAGAAGAGGGCACCAGATCTCATTATAGATGGTTATGAGCCACCATGTGGTTGCTGGGAATTGAACTCAGGACCTTTGGAAAAACAGCCAGTGTTCTTAGCCTCTGAGCCATCTCTCCAGCCCTTGTTGTGGTTTTTTAATATTTATTATTGATTTATCTTTTAGTTAAGCGGCCGTTATTCCTACACCAGCTGTACACCCAAATCACCACACTGAGAATAGGATTATTTTAATTAACCTAGAGCACAATGCTGGGCAATAGTTACTCCACCCTTAACCTCCAAGCATACATAGTTTCCTACCATTCAGATTTCACCCATTATACTTGCTTTTAGTCATATCTTAGGTCCAGTCCATCTCTCCTCGTGGTTCCAAGTCCTCACCTACCAATCCCTGCTCCTCCTCTCCTGACCAGGATTCCCTACCCTATTCTCTCCTTTGCTCAGCATTGTGGCTGATTGTTTTATCGACAATACAGAAAACAGTAGCATGTTTACACAAATTTGAGACAGGTGATGCTTAGAATAAGCATCACAATGCAATGTCCGTATTGAAATCAGATAGTGGGGTAGAGAATTCAGCATTAGAATTAACAAGGGTTTAAACTGCATACATTCCAAAAGAACATTATACCAACACTATATAGAAGATTCAAACAAGCAGATGAATGAAGTAGGGAAATCAATTCAGGATACAAACAAGATTATCAAAGTGAATGAAATGCTCCATAATTTAGAGGAGAAATCTTTTTTTATCAAATAATAATTTTATTTTCTTTTTAAAAATTCTCAAACAATTTTATAATTTATTTATTCACTTTATTTTTTTACATTAAAGCATTTTATTATGAATTTATTTATTAAAATTTATTTATAAGAAGAGAAATCGTAAAGCACAGAGGAAAATACCAAAAATGAAATTGAGACTCTGAAAAAGAACTGAACAGAAATACTAGAAACAAGAGTCAATGTGTTAAATAAAAATGCAGTGTCAAGTACTACCAACAGATAAAACCAAATAGAAGAATGAATTTCGGCTAGGAGACAAGGTCTAGATAATAATACATTAATGTATAAATAAAGGAAAATTTAACAAACATCACCAAATTTTTCAGGAACTCTGGGATGTGTTTGAGAGATCAAATATAATATTATGCAGAGACAGGAGCCAAGATAATAAAATTAACAAAAATTTCACAACCCTAGAGGAAAAAAATGGCATTCAAACACAAGACATTTAAGAGTTCCAAGGGCAAGATTAAAACCCTTTCCACAACACATTATAGACAAATGCCAAAGATTCATGGCCAAGAAATAATATTAAAACCTGTAAGAGCAATCTGTCAAATCACATATTAAGACAGAAAAATCAGTATAACATCACTTTTCTCATGAGCAACCTAAAAACCATGAAAGCTTTCAGATGTGTTTCAAGCCTTGCAAACTTGAGCTTGTTGAGCTGTTAACAAAGATTGATGTATTCAGCAAAATTATCTCTTAAAATTAATAGATACTGAGAACATTTCAAGAGTAGCACTTCTTTAATCCCAACACTCAGGAGGCAGAGGCAGGAGGATCTCTGTGACTTCAGGGCCAGTCTGGTTTACTACATAGCAAGCTCCAGGACAGCAAGGACTAGATAGAGAGACTCTGTCTCAAAAAAGAAAAGAGTCAAGGAGATTAAAAATTTCACAGGTAAATGTATGGAGCTGCAGTCAATCATTCAGCGAGGCAATACAAGAAAGACAAATTTTACTTGCTTTCTCTTACTTGTAGACATGTGTGTTTTATTTGGAATACCCACAGAGGTCAGCAAATTAGTAGAGTCATGGGATGGGCTTTTAAGGGAGGGAAAATAAAATGCAATTGTATGAAGGGTTACAGGAAAATAATGAAATGAGAAATGTTAAATTGTGGTGGGGGACAGGAGGGTAGAATAGATGAGAGAATGCAGGGAGAGATAACTAACACAAAAGCCTTTAGAGAAAGTAATTCCAGCCCTTGGAAAGCTAATTTATAGCACCCTCCAGCACTATGAATGCTATCCAGCAGGGAAGAAGCTTCCTTGTTAGTTCCAGATTGATTACTCTATATCCTTTAGCCAAAGTGTTCAGCAGTAGGGTCTTACTATTTAGTTGTGGTGGATAATCAAGAGTACTGGACAATATCCTATGTCGATTTAGTTGTACAACTCATAAGGAAGTATTCTATGCCTGCCACTGAGATTTTTCTTTTTAATAATCCATGTTTTCAGGATTGCTTCATTGCCTCCTCTTGCAAGGTTCCTGTGTTTAAACTCCATTAAGTTATTTAAATTATATTTTAAATTATCTTGCAAATTAGTGGGGTCCATAAAAATGTTCATAAAGCCTCAGTTTTAGTCAGCTTGTCCCTCATTCTTCTTCCATCTGCCTGCCTCCATCCCTTCTTTAACCCCCTATGCTGGTTAGTTATTGTTGTTGTTTCTGTCAAGTTGACACAAATGAGAAGATTCTTCCATCAGACTGGACCATAAGGTAGCCTATAGGACATTTTCTTGATTGGTGGCTGTGCTTCAGTTTCTGCCTCTAGGTCCCTGCTTGAGTTCCTGCCCTGAATTCCCCCAATGATAAACTGTGAGGTGGAAGTGTAAGCCAAGTAAACCCTGTTTTTCCCAACTACCTTTTGATTATGGTCTTCACCAAACTAAGTCATTCCCTGAGTTCCCACTTGTACTTGAATATCACATGTGTTCTACTATCTTCATCTTTTATGAAGGATTGTTCCTCTCCTTTGTCTTATGGGCCCTTTCTATCAGACCTCTATAGGCACTTCAAGTCAAATATAAAAATCTAAAGTTTTGAGGCTAAAATCCATATATGACATTTGTCTTTCTGGGTCTGGGTTATCTCACTCGCTATAATATTTTCTGGTTACATCCATTGTCCTGATATTTTCATTTTAAAATAGTGAAGAACATAGATATGTAAATGTGTCTTTGGTAGGATATGGATCCATTTAGGTATATTCTCAGCAGTGGTTAGTGGAATCATAATTTTTTAACTCTTTGAGAAAGCTCTACACTAATTTCATCAATAGTGGCTACATGAATTTGCACTCCTACCAACAATGGATAATGGTTGCCTGCCCCTGGCCCCCACAAATTTGTTTGTTTTGTTTTTGAATTCTTGATGACAGCCATTCAGTTTGGAATGAGGGGGAATCTTAAATTCATTTCAATTTGTATTTCCCTGATTGCTAGTGACGTTCAACACTTAAAAAAAAAAAAAAAAAAAAGCAAAACCCTTGTTAGCCATTTGTATTTCTTCTTTGAGAATTCTGTTCAGTTTCTTTTGTTGTTGTTCTTTTTAATTTTAATAATTATAGTTTATTCACTTTGTATCCCAGCTGTAGCCACCTGCTCCATCCCTTCCCAATTCCACCTTTCCTCCCTCTTTTTCTCCTATGCCTCTCCCTGAATCCAATGATAGGGAGATCCTCCTCCCCTTCCATCTGACCCCAGTCTATTAGGTCTCATCAGGACTGGCTTCATTCTCCTCCTCTGTGGACTGGCAAGGCCGCCCCCCCCCCTTCAGGTGGAGATGATCAAAGAGCCAGCAACTGAGTTCATGTCAGAGACAGTCCCTGTTCCTATTACTAGGGAACCCAATTGGACTCTGACCTGCCATGGGCTATATATGTGCAGGGGTTCAAAGTTATCTCCATGCATAGTCCTTGTTTGGAGTTTCAGTCTCACAAAAAACCCTGTGCCCAGATATTTTGGTTCTGTTGCTCTCCTTGTGGAGCTCCTGTCCCCTCCAGGTCCCTCCATTTCCCCCTACATTCTTAAGATTCCCTCCACTCTGCCCAAAGTTTGGCTATGAGTCTCAGCATCTGCTTTGATACCCTGCTGGGTAAGTCTTTCAGAGGCCCTTTGTGGTAGGCTCCTGTCCTGTTCCCTGTCCTCTCCCTCTTCCGATATCCATCCCATTTGCCTTTCTGAATGAAGATTTGGCGTCTTACCCAGGGTCCTCCTTCTTGATTGGCTTCCTTAGATGTACAGATTTTAGTATGCTTATGCTATATTATATGTCTAATATCCACTTATAAGTGAGTATATAGCATGTGTGTCTTTCTGCTTCTGGGATACCTCACTCAGGATGATCTTTTCTAGATCCCACCATTTGCCTGCAAATTTCATGATTTCCTTGTTTTTAATTGCTGAGTAGTATTCCATTGTGTTAATGTACCAAAATTTCTGTATCCATTCCTCAAGTAAGGGGCATCTGGGTTGTTTCCAGCTACTGGCTTTTACAAATAAAGCTGCTATGAACATGGTTGAGCAAATGTCCTTGTATACTTGAGCATCTTTTGGATATATGCCTAGGAGTGGTATAGCAAGATCTTGAGGTAGCACTATTCCTAATTGTCTGAGAAAGCACCAGATTGATTTCCAAAGTGGTTGTACAAGTTTACATTCCCACCAGCAATGGAGGAGGGTTCCTCTTTCTCCACATCCTCTCCAGCATGTTTTGTCAATTGGGTTTTTGATCTTAGCCATTCTGGTGGGTGTAAGGTGAAATCTCAGGGTTGTTTTGATTTGCATTTCCCTGATGACTAAGGATGTTGAGCATTTAAGTGTTTCTCTGCCATTCGATATTCCTCTATTGAGAATTCTATGTTTAGCTCTGTATCCCATTTTTAATTAGATTACTTGATTTGTTGCTGTTTAACTTTTTAAGTTATTTATATATTCTGTATCTGTTCAGTTTCTTTTTTTCTCTCTTCTTTAACATTTTTATTTTATGTTAATCACAGGTTATGTACTTTGTGTCCTAGCTGTAGCCCCCTCCTGCATTCCTTCCCTATCCCCCCCATCCCTCCCTCATCTCCTCCCTGCTCCTTTCCAAGTCCACTGATAGGGGAGGACCTCCTCCCCTTCCATCTAACTCTAGCTTATCAGGTTTCTTCGGGACTGGCTGCAATGTGGCCTAGCAAGACTGCTCCTCCCTTGGGAGGCGAGGGGGTCGAAGAGCTAGCCATTGAGTTCATGTCTGAAATAGTCCCTGTTCCCCTTACAGTCACCTTGATACCTAAACCACACAAAGACCCAACAAAAAAAGAGAGCTTCAGACCTATATCTCTTATGAACATTGATGCAATAATACTCAATAAAATACTTGCAAACCGAATCCAAGAACACATAAAAGATATCATCCACCATGACCAATAGGCTTCATCCCAGGCATGCAGGGGTGGTTCAATATACAGAAATCCATCAATGTGATCCACCATATAAACAAACTAAAGGAGAAAAACCACATGATAATCTCCTTAGATACCGAAAAAGCTTTCGACAAAGTCCAACATCCATTCATGTTTAAAGTCTTGGAGATATCAGGGATACAAGAGGCACATACCTAAACATAGTAAAGACAATATACAGCAAGCCTATAGCCAACATCAAACTCAATGGAGAGAAACTTAAATCAATCCCACTGAAATCAGGGACAAGGCAAGACTGCCCATTGTCTCCATATCTCTTCAACATAGTACTTGAAGTCCTAGCTAGAGCAATAAGACAACTAAAGGTGATCAAGGGGATACAAATCAGAAAGGAAGAGGTCAAAGTATCCCTATTTGCAGATGATATGATAGTATACATGAGCGACCCCAAAAATTCAACCAAAGAACTCCTTCAACTGTTCAGTTTCTTTGTCCATGTTTTGACTGGGTTGTTTTCTTGATGATTAGTTTGAGTTCTTTTCTATTCTAGATACTAACTTCTGTTGGGTTTATAGCTAGGAAAGATTTTCTTCTACTCACATTGTTCTATTGACAGTTTCCTGTGGTGTCCTACTCAGAAAGTCCTTATATATGGATGTATCTGGAAGTATACTCCATAATTTCAGAGTTTCCAGTCATGTGTTAATGTCCTAGATTTAAATCAGGCTTGTGTTAAATATCCTTGTTAATATACTTGATTGTGTTGAGTTTTGTGCAAAGTGAAGGACAACAGTCTAATTTCATTCTTCTATATGTGGGCATCTGGTTTTCACACCACCATTTTTGAAGATGCTGTATTTTTCTCAATGTGTATTTTTTTAACATCTTTATCAAAAATTGGCTGCATTGATGCATGGGCTTATGTCTTTTTATTTTCTATTCCATTGATCCATATCAATGTTCCTTCTTAAACTGATAAGTTTGTTTTGTTATATTATCTTGTCTTATAAATAAGGTTTCTTGGCTTGCCCTTATGAGAATATGTTTCTGCATACTATCTTTAGATATATGTTATATGGTAAGTTCATATGATAAATCCCTCACCAGAGTGTTTTACTTGGTTTGGTTTATAAGTAAGCACTCAAATAAATTTAGTCCATAAATAGGTACTTTCAAAATGTCTGAGATATTTAGAATTTACATATAATTTAATATAATGTTGGAAATGGTAGAAATCATAATGATCTCAGCCTAAGAAACCTATAAATGATGATGTATTCCTGTCGATCATGTTTTAGTTATGATGCTTTGCTTACCCATATCTCTTATTTTCCTTACACTGAGTTTTGTGTTCAAAAACACTCCAATTTTCTAATGACTCTAATAAAATATATTTACTATTTAGTAAGTATGGATTAAAAAATAAGTTTTAGATTTTTTTTTCCAAGACAGGCTTTCTCTGTGTAGCCTTGCCTGTCCTGGACACATTCTGTAGACCAGGCTGGCCTTGAATTCACAAAGATCTGACTCTCTGCCACCTGAGTGCTGAGATTAAAGACATGTGCCACCACTGCCTGGCTCAATTTTCAGATTTTCAGAGACCAATTTTCTTTTCTTTCTTATTTTTTTTTTTGAAGATTTGTCTTTCATTTATTTTTTTAACATTTTTAAAAATTCATTTTTATGTTAATTACAGTTTATTCACTTTGTATCCCAGCTGTAGCCCCTACCCTGTTCCCACCCTCACTCCCTCATCTCCTCCCATGCCCCTTTCCAAGTCCACTGATAGGGGAGATCCTCCTCCCCTTCCATCTGACCCTAGCTTATCAGGTCTCATCAGGACTGGCTGCATTGTCCTCCTTTGGGGCCTGGCAAGGCTGCTCCCCACTTCAGGGGAAGGTGGTCAAAGAGGCAGCCACTGAGTTCATGTCAGAGACAGTCCCTGTTCCCATTACTAGGGAACTCACTTGGATACTGAGCTGCCATAGGCTATGTCAGAGACCTGTTTTCAATCTTCAAAAAGGCAGGGCGTTTGGTGGAATACTTGAATTTTTTTCCAAAAATTCTATAAGCAAAACAATAGAGCCTTTTCTTCCTAAGAAAAAGAGCACAATATTATCTGGTCCAATATATTACTGCATTACTATTGATATTAATATTTTTAACTAGGGTTGTAGCTTACTGATACAGTACTTGCTTAATATATAGTGGGACCCAGAGCTTGAATAACTAATGGGACTGAAATAAATGTGAAGATGCAACAAATTTTTGGATGTAATGAACAATCAGCTACAGATACCTGTATTTCCTGTCACAACACAACCTGTTCTGATGGCCATCAACCTTATATTTGTTGCTAGATCACCAATAGCATGAGACCTACCCATACCTTTCTATCTCATATACTTCAATTCAGAGGATCAATTTGCTAGCATTGAATTTCAGATGGGTAAAAACTGCCATCTGACCTGGAAGCCTCTGGTGAATACTCAAACTTCTGCCTACCTCAGAGTAACTTTCACTCTCATTTTGTTACTCAGAGATTGTCATCCTCTATCTTTTTTTTTTTCCTGTTTTTTTGGGACAGTGTTTCTCTGTGCAACCTTGGCTGTCCTGGAATCACTTTGTAGACCAAGCTGGCCTCAAACTCACAGAGATCCACCTGCCTGTGCCTCCCAGAGTGCTGGGATCACAGGCGTGGGCCACTGTGCCGGGCAAGTCCCTTTATCTAGAATTTACAAAAACAGTTCCTGGTAGCAACAGCATTTACAGTTTTGTTTTTGTTTTCATATCAGAATTGAACAAAAGAAACCTTACTGGAGATATAGGTACTGAACTATGAATTTTAGGAAAGTCTGAATTTCCTAAAAATAATGATGAAATTTATATCTTATAAAAGCATTCATGTTCAAAAATAGGACACAGAAAAAAGTGTTATTTTGAAAAACAGCAAACTTGTAACATTAGAGATTATACCTTGAGAGCGCACTGTTCCCTGATTAAATGCATCTTCAAAGAGTTCCACGCTAGAGTGAGTCAGCATTGGAAAAATACTAAACAGTGTTCATACTTTACCAATGAAAAGTAGATGGGCAGCATTAAATAATGAGTCCTACTTCCTTTTTCTGTTTGTGAAAGTAATATATATATATAATACTTATATATAAATATATATACATATATATATATACATATATACTTTTGACATGCTCACAAAACTGTTGAGATAATGATTTCTCACAAGCCTGGCCTCTTTTCCCAGTCCCTGTCACTACATGGTACATAGGGAAAGAATAGTTTTCTTGGAAAAATTTTAAAACATACAACAACATTGTCCTCTAATTCCTTCTGTAACATGTTATCCATTTTCTTCCCTAACTGGAATCCAACATAATACCAAGAAAAGCACAAATGAAACTATTACTCACAAATAAGAGTTACAATAGTCTGTACAATAAAGATCAATCTTTCCTAAAATTAAAATTAGTGAGATCCACATGAAGTTGTTGCTATAAAATCAAACTGGCCAGGAAAAACACTAGAATTAAAAATAATTAAATGGCCAGGTGTGGTGGTGCACACCTGTAATCCCAGCATTCCGGGAGGCAGGGGCAGGCAGATCTCTGTGAGTTCAAGGCCAGCCTGGTCTACAGAGTGAGTCCAGGACAGCCAAGGCTACACAGAGAAACCCATCTCAAAAATTCAAAGTACCTAACCTGTGATTGAGATAAAAATAAATAAATTAAAAAAAACAAAAATAACTAAATAAATCATGAAATGTTTAAAATTTAAAATACTGTAAACATCAAAAACATATCCCTTTTTCCTTTCATCGTGCTTTCTGTTTTTATTTTTTATGAGAAAAGTCTTCCCTTTTATTTTGGACATAGAAGTTTTAAAAGTAAGAGAGAGAGAGCAAACTGGATACATTAAGAACACAAAACATTCCAATAGACAACCTCCAATTTTTTTTTTTTTTTTTTACTATAGAAGTTTAGTATGTCGCCAGGCACAGTGGTACACGCCTGTGATCCTGGCACTCATGGAGGCAGAGGTTGGAAGATCTCTGTGAGTTTGAGGCTAGCCTGGTCTACAAAGTGAGTCCAGGACAGCCAAGGCTACACAAAGAAACCATGTCTCAAGAAGCAAGCAAGCAAGCAAACAAACAAACAATCCATCTTTATTACATTGTAGTCAGATACAATACCAGGATGTTATTTCAATTTCTGTATTTGTTGAGTCTTATTTTGTATCTTACTATGTGGTTAGTTTTGAAGAAAGTTTTATGGGCTTCTGAGAAGAATGTCTATTCTTTAATGTTTGGGTGAGATGTTCTGTAGAAACCCATTTGGTCCATTTGATTTATGATGTAATTTAATCACAAAATGTCTCTGTTTAGTTTTTTTCCAAGTGACCTATCTATTGGTGAGGGGGATATTAAAATCCCCCAGTGTGGTGGTTTGGATAGGTTTGGCCCCATAGATTCATGTGTTGGAATGCCAGGCCATAGGGAGTGGCACTATTAGGAGGTGTGACCTTACTGGAGTAGGTGTGGCTCTTTTGGAGGAAGTGTGTCACTGTGGAGACAGGGCTTTGAGGTCTTAGATATATGTTCAAGCTCTGTCCAATGGAGAAACTAGTCTCCCGACTTTCTGCAGATCAAGATGTAGAACTCTTAGCTCCTACATGATCATATCTACCTGTAGGCTGTCATGCTTCCCACCATGATGATAATAGACTGAAACTATAAGCCAGCCTCAATTGAATATTTGTTTGTTATAAAAAAAAACGTGTTGCCTTGGTCGTGGTGTCTCTTGACAGCAATACAACCCTAATTATCACCCACTATCATTTTGTTGAGAATCAATCTATTGTTTTAGATCTGATAGTATTTCTTCCATGAAAATGGAATAGTAGTTCTCACCTTATCTCCCTTTAACACTCCTGTTTGTCCTGTGCAGAAGACAGGTGGATCATGGAGAATGACACAGTTCACTATCACAAACTTAATACAGTAGTGACTCCAAATTGTAGCTGCTATGCCAGATGTGATGTCCTTACTTGAACAGATTAACAAACACATCTCCTGGTACATGGTTTACAGCTATTGATCTAGCAAATTCCTTTTTCTTAGTACCTGTTGAGATAAGGACCAGAAGCATTTTGCTTTCAGTTGCCAAGGCCAGCAGTATACCTTTAGAGTTTTACCTCAAGAACATAGTAATTTTCCAGCCCTGTGTCATAACTTAGTTAGAAGGGTTCTTGATTGTCCATCTTGTCCACAAAATATCACACCAGTGCACCATGTGATGACATTATGCTGATTGGACCAAGTGAGCAGGAGACATCAACCACTTTAGACTTGTTGGTAATACATGTGTGCATCAGAATATGGGAAATAAATCCAACCAAAATTCAAGGACCTTTTTCCTCAGTGAAATTTCTAGGTGTCTGGTAGTGTAGGGCATGCAGAGAGTGTAGGGCATCCTTCTAAGGTAAAGGATAAGTTATTGCATCTGGCCCCTCCTACCACCAAGAAAGAAGTTTACGGGACCTATTTGGATTCTGGAGGCAGCACATTCCTCACTGGGGTGTATTACTCTGGCCCATGTACCAAGTGACTCATAAAGCTAACTAGCTTTGCGTGGGGCCTGGAACAGGAGAATGCTCTTCAACAGGTCCAGGCTGTTGTAAAGGCTGCTCTACCAGTTGGACCATATTATCCAACAGATCCAAAGGTACTTGAGGTGTCAGTGGCAGAGAAAAATACTCTTTGAAGCCTTTGGCAAGCTCCCATAGGCGAATCACAGAGATTTTTGGCATTTTGGAGCAATGTATCTTCCCTTTGAGAGATGGCTTTCATCCTACTATTGAGCTTTAGGGAAAACTAAACATTTGACAATGTGCTAAGTTACCATGTGACCTGAGCTGTCCATCATGAGCTGGGAGTTTCTTGATCCATCATGGTTATACAGCAGCAATCCATTATCAAATGGAAATGGTATATATGTGATCAGTCCTGAGCAGGTCCTGAAGACACAAGCCAGTCACATGATAAAGTTTCCCAAATATTTCTTGTTTCTTCTCCTGTTGCAATGCCTTCTGCTCCCAAACATGGACTTATAGGCTAATGGGATGTGCCTTTTGATCCATTGACTGAGGAAGAGAAGACTAGGGCCTAATTTAATGATGGTTCTGCACATGATGTAAACATTACCCAAGAGTGCACAGCATTACAACTTTTTTTTTCTGGGACAACTGTAAAAGACACTGGTGATGGCACATCTTTGGGCAGTACATTTTCTTTGGAAGAAGAAATAGTCATATGTGTGATTATTCAGTGGTTCATTGGCTGTAGCCAGTGTTTTGCCTGGGTGGTCAGGGGTTTAGAAAGAACATGATTAGAAAATTGCTGAGAAAGATCTGAGGAAGAAATGTGTGGATAGATCTCTTCAAATAGGCAAAAGATGTGGTGATATTTTTGTCCCATGTAAATGTTCATCAAAAGGTAACTTCAGGATGACATGTTCTGTGGACAGTGAGTCTCTTTCCTCAGACATCTCTGTCATTTTCCAGTGGGCCCATGAACAAAGTGGACATGGTGACAGAGATGGGGGTAATATATGGGCTGAACATCATGGACTTCCACTCACCAAGGCTGACCTGGCTACATCTGATGCTGAATGCATTATCCAAAAGCGTCAGAAAACAACACTAACCCCCAGATATGGCTTCATTCCCAGCGGTAACCATTCAGCAGCCTGGTAGAAGGTTGACTACATTGAACCACTTCCATTATGGAAAGAACAATGGTTTGTTCTTCCTGGATATGGATTTGTCTTTCCTGGTACTTCTGTCAAAATTACCAGGATCTTATAAAATACCTTATTTACCATCATAGTATTCCATACAGCATTGCTTCTGATCAAGGAACTCACTTTACGGCCAGAAAAGTGAGACAGTAGTCTCATGTTTATTCGCTGCCATCCTAAAGCAGCTGACTTGATAGAATGATGGAATGTCCTTCTGAAGACACAGTTCCAGCACTAATTAGACGACAGTAACCTGGAGGGCTAGGGCAGGGCTCTCCAGAAGGCAGTGTATGCTTTGAATCAGCATTCAATATATGGTATGTTTTCTCCCAAAGTCAGGATTCATGGGTTCAGGCATCAAGAGGTAAAAATGGTAATGGTTCCATTCATTGTCACTCCTAGTAACCCACTAAGAAAGTCTTCACTTCCTCTCCCTGTGACTTTAAGATCTGTTTGCCTAAAGTATTAATTCCAGATGGGAGTGGGTGATGGGGGAGTAACGAGCACTCCTGATAAGAGACACAACACAATTCCATTAACCTCTAAGCTCAGACTTCTTACTGACCACTTTGGGTTTCTGATGCCCTTATGACAAGAAATGACAGTGTTGGGGGGGGGTATTAATTCAGATTACCAGGGGGAATTGAATGGCTTCTCCACAATGTAGGTAAGAAAGTGTATGTCTGCAGTACAGGAGATCCTTTAGGTCATCTCTTGGTGCAACTATGTCCTGGATTAACATAAATAAAAACTAAAACACCCTAATTAAAGCAAGATGACAAATGGCACAGACCCTTCAGGAATGAAGGTATGGATACTCCTAAAGGAAAAAAGCCAAGACCTGCTGAGATGCTTGCTGAGGGTAGAGGGAATTCAGAATTGTTAGCAGAGGGAGGTAGTTCTAAATACCAGCCAAGGCCACATGACCAGTTGCAGAAATGACATGACTGTTTCTGTCCTATTTTGTTAAAAACATGTTTGTACATATATTGAGTAGTTATTTTTGTTTTCTTTCCTCTATTTCTTTATCATATTCTCTAATATATCTGAGGTAATATCAGTGGTTATCATATTAAGTTTAGAGACACTAAAATACTAAGCATTCCTCAAGGGATATTGCCACCAATTCTAAATATATAATTTGCATTTGAATGTGTAATAGTTATATTAGGCAGAATTATTTCCTGGTTTTTGTTTTTATTTGGAAATTAAGGATGACATAAAATGTGATTCATGTCATGTTTACACTGAGTTGGCTTATAATGACCAACCTTTGTTGTCAATTTTGCTACATCTGAAATCAACTAAAACTCAAGCAGCTGTACATGCTTGTGAGATAATTTCTTGATTGGGTCATTTGCAGCTGGAAGGTCCACTCAAAATCTGGGCCATACCTTCTGGTGGAAGCACACATAAAAGGGCATGGAAGAGGGAAGCTTGTGCTTTTTGCCTGCTTGTTCTCATTCTTGTTGGCAAGTTCATCTATACTGCCGCTGCGGCATTCCTTCTCTAGTATGGAAATCTACTTCTTGGGGCTGAAGAGGTCGCTCAGCTTCTAAGATAACTGTCTGCTCTTCCTAGAGGTCCTGAGTTCAATTTCCAGCAACCACATGGTTGCTCAAAACCATCTATGATGTAATCTGATGCCCTCTTCTGGTGTGTAAGAGTACATGCAGATAGAGCACTCACATACATAAAAAATAAATAAATCTTAAAAAAAAAAAGAAAATATACTTCTTCAAGATTCTGACATAGACTGAAGACCAGTAGCTCAGCTCTCTGGGAATTCTCTACCACTCCAGCACCAGACTGGGTCTGCTAAAATATCTAGCCTTGTGAACTTAAAGAACTGGTGAATTCTTGGCCTTTCCTCTGGGAAATAGCCATTACTGGTCACGCTGGAACATAGCCTGTAAATCACTGTACTAAATCCCACATATATGCATATGGACAAGTCTCCTTGGTGAAGATAAATGCAAACTTCTCAACAAAATATTTGGAAAGTGAATTAAAGAACAAAAAGACCAATTGTGGGTCAGCCAGATGGCTCAGTTGGAAAAGCTGCCTGCTGCCAAGAGGGAAACAAACAGTATTAAGAATGAAATATCCTCAACCATTACCCCAGCGTTCAGCTATAACAATGCTGGGGCCAGTCATAATACTGAAAATCAGTGTGGAGAAGTCTCAAAAAGCTAAAGGTAGATCTACCATATGACCTAGATATAGCAATCATTGGCATATACCCAAATGACTCACTATACTACTACACAATTACTTGTTAAGCCATAGTCATTGCTGCTCTAGTAATAATAGCCAGAAGATGGAAACAGCTTAAATGTCTTCAACTGACAAATGGACAATCGTGAAATTTACATATAAATAGCTGGACTCATGAAATATTGCAATTAGTAAGGTAATCTAGACCTGTAAAGGCAAATGCCACATGTTCCTAGGTCCAAATCTTCAGATGTGAATGTACAACACAAATAACCACATAAAACAGGAAAGCATAAAGGAGGGGGCAGTTTGAGAAGGGAATGCAGGTGATATGAAGTATAAAATTGGGCCAGGCATGGTGGCACATGTCTTTAATCCCTTGGGAGGGATTTAATCACTTGGGAGGCAGAAGCAGGTGGATCTCTGTGACTCTGAGGCCAGCCTGGCCTACAGCAGGCAAGTCTAGGACAGGCAGGGCTCTGTTACACAGAAAAACCTACGGTTTCTGTTTCCGTTTTCCAGAAACCATTTATTTGTTTTAGAATTTATCTCGCTAAGTAGTCCAGGCTGGCCTTGAGCTCACAGGGATACATCAATGCAGCGATTTCTAGGAGAGACTATTTTACAGCTGTCTTCCTGGTATTCTGCCCCCTCAGTATTTACTGAGCAATGGATGCAGGAGCTGTAATGTAAAAGTATTAATTGGGGTCTTGATTTTATGTTCAGGGCAAATATTAGATAATAGGATTCCTTGAGGACTTATCAAACAACCTTAGAATTATTTGTCTCTTGTCTCTCCTCATTCTGTATTGACATCCATTCCTCCTTCCTAGCTGGAACTCTCTCATCACTTTTCAATTTCATGCTTCTTTTCTTTCTTTTTTGTTTTGTTTTGCTTTTTGAGACAGGCTCCTAGGGATGAGCCCACTAATTGGTTATATAATGCAAAGTGGTTAAACCTGAAACCAGACACATACAAACAACAAAAATGGACTCATAGGTTATTTTTGTATGTTTTTTTTGGGGGGTGTCAGATATGGGTTCCATCTCATGGAGTGGGCCTTAGGTCAAATCAGACATTGGTTGGCTAGTCCCACATGTTCTATGCCACCACTGTGTAGCAAATACACTGCTGGTCCTGCTTTCACTATTTGTTGGGATTGAAGACACAGCTTAATGAAAACAAGCTACCAATTGAGCAACAGCTGTAGCCACTATCATAGATAAATTCTAAATCAAACAAAAAGATATCTGATATGGTTTGGATATTATCACCAAAACTCATGTTGAAATTTAAACTCAGTTATAAAGTAAGATGAGAGTTTTTCTTTTTTCTTCTTGTTGTTGTTGTTTTTGGAGATACGGTTTCTCTGTGTAGCCTTGGCTGTCCTGGACTCTCTTTGTAGACCAGGCTAGCATCGAATTCACAGAGATATGCTTGCCACTGCCTTCTGAGTGCTGAGATTAAAGGTATGCCTGGCTTGATTTGATTTTTCTTATTTATTTATGTATTTTTTAAAGTAGGAGTGCTTTGTCTGCATGTACACCTACGTGCCAGAAGAGGGCATCAGATCCTAGTATAGATGGTCATGAGACACCATGTGGTTGCTGGGAATAGAACTCAGGACCTTTGGAAGAGCAGCCATGTTCTTAATTGCTGAGCCATCTCACCAGCCTTAATTTGATTCTTCTAAACTGAGTTTCTCTGTGTAGCCATGGCTGTCCTGGAACTCATTCTGTAGACCAGGCTGAGCTTGCATTCAGAGGTCTGCCTGCATCTGCCTTCTGAATACTAGGATTAAAGTTGTGCGACACCACAGCCCAGCCAAGAAGATGGAAATTTAAGACAGGTTTAAACTTAGTTGAACTGCAGACTTGAAAGTGAGACCTTTCAGAAGAAACTAGGGTTAAGTGAGTCAATGTGTGGGCATCCTTAACTCAAGGGGTCTATGTTTTTAAAAGGCAATAAGAAAAGGCCTGAGCTGGATGTTCACTTCCTGCCCCCATGTGATGCTATGCATTGCCACCAGGCTCTGTAGAGAGTCTCTTACCAGCAAGAAGGGCCTTATCATATTTGGCTGCTCAGACTTGAACTTCCTAACTCTTTTTTTTTTTTAAGATTTATTTATTATTTATACTGTATTCTTCCTGTATGTGTGCCTTCATGCCAGAGGAGGGCAACATTATAGATGGTTGTGAGCCACCATGCGATTGCTGGGAATTGAACTCAGGACCTCTGGAAGAGCAGCCAGTGTGCCTCTGAGCCATCTCTCCAGCCCCAGAACTTCCTAACTCTTAAAACGATGATGCAAGCACATCTTTTTTCCTGGGTCGTGAATAGGAGAGACAGTAAGGGAAGAAGACATGGAAGGAGTTGGGGAGAAGAAAGAGGAAATGATTGAATTACATTTAAATTAAAATTTTAAATATCAAGAACAAAACCCTCTTTCCTAACAAATTCCTCAGTCTGTGATATTTATTTATAGTAACAGAAGGTAGACTAAGGACACTAGGCCCAAAGGGAACCAATACAAAATATTAAAAGGTTCAATTCATAAAGAAGATAGATAATGCTAAAATTGTTTGCTTCTAACAACATAGTTTCAAAATATATAAAACAAAAAAATATGGCAAATCTAGAAAGAGCAAAAGATAAATTTACAAACATGGTAGAATGATAGTGGGTGGCACAATTTAGTGGTGCTATAGGTTCAGCAGCTAGGCATATAGGCAAGAAAGCAGTAAGAAATGCAAAATTGAACATTACAGTTAATGCTCTGGCTGTAATGAGTGTAGCAGAGCTTTGCACTTCACCACTGAAGAATACACATTATTTTCAGCCTCACATGAATCATGCAGAAAGTTGGCCCTACACTCCACTATAAAGTCAATGTTAGTAAAACTTAAAGGATTATCTCATGGAAATCACTTTCCTTGCCACTATCCAGTTTAGTTAGGAATCAATTTAAAACATTAGAAAAAGCCTGTACAAATGAAAATTTTATTTTTAATTTAATTTTATTATTTATTTTTTATTTTGAGACAGGGTTTCTCTGTGTAGCCCTGGCTTTCCTAGAACTCACTCTGTAGACCAGGCTAGTCTCTAACTCACAGAACTCCACCTGCCTCTGCATCTCAAGTGCTGAGATTAAAGGCATACAACACCACCCCTGGCTTTATTTCATTTTTCTCATGCTAAGGCGTGAACTCAGGATCTTGTCCATGACAATAAAGTAGTCTACTACTGAACTATATCCCCAGACCTACAGGTGAATTATTTTTTGTTTTGTTTTATTTTGTTTGTTTATTTTGTTTTTCTTGAGACAGAGTCTTACTATGTAGTCCTGGCTGTTCTGGAACTTGCTATGTAGGTAGACTAGGCTGGCCTTTAACTGCCACTGGCTCCTGAATGCTCGAATTAAAGGCATGCAACACCACACTGGACATATGGAGTTTTAAAACTACATCATGGAACAATTTATAGGAGAAGAAAGTTATGGTTGATATTAGAATTTTTTTTCTTTTTACTATTGTTCAGTGAACCCAGTGCCTTGAACTTACCATGGTCTCTACTGCTGAGCTACATACCCAGCCTTTTTCTTTTCTTTTTTGAGACAACATCTAACTGTTCCCTAAGCAGGTCTTGAATTAGATCTTCCTGCTTCAGTCTCACAAGTAGGGAATTAGAAAGTCTATTCCACCAAGTAAAGGCTTTTTGTTATGTTTGTATTGTCGTATACTGAACCTAGAGCTTTGTTTATGACTATTGAGCTACATCCCCATCCAGAAAACTGTATTTTATAATAATAAAATGTTATGTATCAGAAATACATGGGGTGTCATTCTAAAACATTGATCTTTGCTGTTGAAACCTATGTTAGAGTTAGAAGACTAACAAAGAACAAAGAAAAATTAAATGAGAAAAGGTAAGACAATATGGAAGAATGTATAAAACAAAGACCCAGTTTTGAGGATTTAAAAAAAAATCCTCAAAACTGGTCACCTAAGTGGATAGGATGTACAATCTTCTCACATAATTAATCAAGAGAGAAGACACATGGGCTGGAGCAATGGTTCAGTGCCTCAGGGCACTTGCTATTACTCCAGAAGACATAAGTTCAATGTCTGCAGCCAATTCTCTCACCTATAACTCTAGCTCCAAAGGATCTGAAATCCTGCTATGGTTCCTGAAGGCGTGCACACACACACCATACACAGACACAGACACACATATCTACAGATAAGTAAAAATGAAATCTAAAAAAAAAAATCTTTTTTAAAAATCAGAGAGAAGACACTAACAATACTAAGAATGAAGAGTCCTCATCCATTGTAATAATGTATGCGTAGATAGACAATATTTATGTATAGTTTAAGGTTAAGCCACACAGGAGAATAATGCTCCCCACAAGAGCCATTGACTAACAAAAACCCTAGTATAAAACATGAAGAGTCTCCCTTAAAGTTGTTGGTCACAGGAGACCAAGAAATCCTCAGAACAGTCCAGGCTATTGCTATTAACCATGATTGCCTTCTGGAACTTGAAGGTAAGACCCTATTGCTGAAGATGCTATAGAGAGTTGTTCTCTGAAATCTCATGAGCCAAATCGTCTGCATTTCTTCCAAGTTTATAGCAGAATGGGCTCTTAAGTTCTGATTACAGCATTCCAGAACTTCTTGAATTCCCAGCTCCAAACTCCCACATTCTTCCTGCAAACATATGAGATGCAATGAAAACAGTCCTAAGAGAAAAGTTCCTAGTTCTGTCTATATTAAAAATTGAGAATGATCTAAAAGAAATGACTTGATGTACTTTAGGACCTTGGGGGTGGGGGGGAGCCACACCTCCAAATCAGTAAATGTAAAAGAATAAAAAAAAAAAAAAACTAAGAAAATCAAATCAATGTCCATGGTGAGCACAGACCCAAATTTTCTCAAAACAAAACAAAACAAAAAAACAAAAAAAACAACAACCTGCAAACAGACAAAAGGTTCAGTGTTGTACACCTTAATTCCAGCACTTGGGAGGCAGAGACAGGCAGATCTCAAAGAGCCAGTTCTAGATTCAGAGACTCTTTGGATTGTATTTTGTTGTTGTTGGTGGTGGTCTGTTTGTTTCTATTAATTAATTTCTGCTCTGCTTTTTAAAATTTTTCTTTCTTACCATATACTGGATTTGGGTTTGGTTTGTTCTTTTTTAAATTCTTGATTTCATGAAGTCATTTATTTGTGATTTCTCTCTTTTTTTATTAATTACACTTTATTTACTTGGTATCCCCCCTGTAGCTCCCTCCTCCCTCCCCTTCCAGTTCCTCCCTTCTTCCTCCTTCTCCACACATGCTCCTCCCAAAGTCCACTGATAGGGGAGGTCTTCTTTTCCTTCCTTCTGATCCTAGTCTATTAGGTCTCATCATGAGTGGCTGCATTGTCTTCCTCTGTGGCCTGGAAAGGCTGCTCCCCCCTCAGGGGGAGGTGATCAAAGAGCAGGCCAATCAGTTCATGTCAGAGACAGTCCCTGTTCCCATTACTATGGAACCCACTTGGACACTGCCATGGGCTACATCTGTGCAGGGGTTCTGGGTTTTCTCCATGCATGGTCCTTGGTTGGAGTATTAGTCTCAGAAAAGACCCCTGTGCTCAGATTTTTTTGGTTCTGTTGCTCTCCTTGTGGAACTCCTGTCCTCTCCAGGTCTTGCTATTTCCCACTTCTTTCATAAGATTCCCTGCACTCTGCCCAAAGGTTTTTTTTTTTCAGTGTAAGCACTTTGAGCTATAAATTTCCCTCATAGGGCTCCTTTCAATTTGTCCTAGATGGTGTGTGTGTGTGTGTTGTGTTGTATTTTCATTTTAATTTAGTTCCAGAAAGTTTTAAATTTTTTTCTTAGTTTCTTCTTTGACCCATCCATCATTCAGTAGCTGTTTAACCTCCATGAGTTTTCATATTTACTAGAGTTTTTTTTTACTAAAGGTTAAAATTGCCCTGTCAATTTTAAATGTTGTTTTGTTATGGCCAGATAAGATACAAGGAGTGATTTCAGTCTTCTTGAATTTGTAAAGATTTGTTTTGTGTCCCAGGATGTAGTTTGTCTTAGAAAAGCTTACTTGTTAGGCAGCATGGTGAATTGAGGCCATTATATTTAAAGTTATTATTGAAAGGTGTGTGTTGGTTGCTCTTATTCTGTTATTGTTGGTTATGTTGTTTATGCTTTTAGTCAGACTTTGTGTTTCATTAATTCTAGATCCATTTGTTTTCTTTGTACAGTCTCTTAGCTATGCTTATTCCTTTCTTCAGCCCAACACTTTGCCCTTTGTATTCTGTTTAGGGTTGATCTATTGGACAGAAGTTCTTTTAGCCTGTTTGAAAAACAGGAAAGTTTTTCTTTGTCCTTCTTCAAAAGCAGATAGTTTTGCTAGTTTGCTAGTTAGCAGATAGTTTGTCTAGGTTGGCAGCCATCAGCTTTTAGAACTTGGAGTGCATTACTCTAGGCCCTTCTGGCTTTCAGAGTTTCCATTGAGAAATCAGCTGTTATTCTTATGGGTTTTCTTTTATATGTGATGTGCGTTTATGTGTGACATGTCTCTTATAGATTTCAATATGCTTTCTATGTTATGTATATTTAGTGTTTTAATTATGCTATGTGTGGTGGTTTGAATAAGAATGGCCTCCATAGGCTCATATATGAATGTTTGGTGCTTAACTGGTGGACTGTTTAAGAAGGTTAGGAGTTGTGGCCTTATTGGAAGAATTGAGCATGGGCTTTGAGGCTACAAAAGCCCACACCAAGCTCAGTCTCTTTCTGCTTATCTCTCTATGTATGTCTCTCTGTCTCTGTATTTCTCTCTGTGTCATTTTTCGTATCCTCTCTCTCTCTCTGTCTCTCTCTCTCTGTCTCTCTCTGTCTCTCTCTCTGTCTCTCTGTCTCTCTCTCTGTCTCTCTCTCTGTCTCTCTCTCTGTCTCTCTCTGTCTCTCTCTCTCTCTGTCTCTCCCTGTCTCTCTGTCTCTGTCTCTCTCTCTCTCTCTCTCTGTCTCTCTGTCTCTCTGTCTCTCTCTCTCTCTCTCTCTCTCCCAACTGCAGCTTGCAGATCACATTGTAAGCTCTTATCTACTGCTCTAGCAACATGCCTGGCTGCCTGCTACCATGCTTTCTGCCATGAGAGTCGCAGGTTTACCCTCTTAAACTGTAACTAATCCCCCCAGTTAAATGCTTTCTTTTTACATTTCTTTGGTCGTGGTATCTCTTCACAGCAATAGAACTAATAGAACTAAGATACTGTGCTATAGAATTTTTTTTCCTGCTCTTGTCTATTTGATGTTCTGTGTGCTTTTTGTATCTGTATGGTTATATCTTTTCTTAATTTGAAGGAAGTTTTCTTCTATGACCTCATTGAAGATCTAGTCTAAATCATTGATATGGGATTCCTCTCCCTTAACTATGCTTATAATTTGAAGATTTGTTTTTTTTTTTTTAAGGTATTTGTGGATTTAGCCTGGAGATGGTTCAACATAGCAAGTTGTGTAATAAATCACACAATCATCTCAACAGTTATAAAAAAAAAAAGGCTTTGACAAAATCCAACATACTTTCAGAATAAAAGTCCTAGAGATTAGGACTAGAAGGAACATACCTCAGCATAATAAAGGTTATATATGACAAACACACAACCAGTATCATTCTAAGGGGAGAAAAACTTGCAGTAATTCTCCTGAAATCAGGAATGAGGCAGAGTTGTCCACTTACAAAAATCAATAGCTTTTTTATATATCAACAACAAACAAGCTGAAAAAAAAAAGAGACCATGGGACACTCTCATTCACAATAACCTCAAAGAAAATAAAATATTTAGGAATAAATCTAACCAAGGAAGTGAAAGACCTCTTCAACAAAGGCTTTCAGTCTCTAAAGAAAGAGATTGAAGCAGACACTAGAAAATGGAAAGGCTTCTCAGATTGTGGATTCTTAGAATTAATATTGTGAAAAATAACCGTTTACCAGAAGCAATGTACAAAACCAACGCAACCACAATCAAAATCCCACAGTATTCTTCACAAAAATAGAAAAGGTTATCCTAAAATTCATTTGGAGCCACAAAGACCCCAGATAGCCGAAGCAATGCAAAAAGAACCAAGACCAAAAAGAACAATGCTGAACAGATTACCATTCCATATCTCAAGATATATTACAGAACAGTAGTAATGAAGCCAGAATGGTACTGTCACAAGAACAGACGTGTAGACCCATAGAACAAAATTAAAGACCCAAACATGAATAAACTTAACTTCAACCACTTATTGTTTGACAGAGATGCCAAAAATATAAGGTGGAAAAAAAGAGAGCCTCTTCAACAAATGGTGCTGGGAAAATTGAATGTCCACACGCAGAAGAATGAAAATTAGATCCATATCTATCATCCTATAGGAAAACGAATTCCAAGTGGATCCAGGACCTATATCTGAAACCTGAAACTACTAGAATAAAACATAGGCAGTACTCTACAAGATAAAGCTGGAGAAAAGGACTTTCTGATCATAACTCCATTTGCTCAGGAATTAAGGCTGGCAATTGGGGCCTGGAGAGGTGGCTCAGTGGTTAAGAGCACTGACTGCTCCTCCAGAATTGACCCGGGTTCAATTCCCAGCACCCACATTGCAGCTTACAACTGTCTGTATCTCCAATAAATAATTTTTAAAAGGCTGACAATTGATAAATGGTACCTCACAATACTAAAGAGCTTAAGGAAACAACCACTTAAGGGAAGAGGAGTCCCACAGGATAGGGGAGGATCTTTTTCACCTATACATATATGTGACAGATGACTAATATCTTTAATACATGAAGAATTTTAAAAAACAGAGTAAAAAAATAATCTATTAAAAAAAAAAAAAACTATGGTAAAACTAAAGTCTACCACACAACCTGGCTCGACCATTCCCTGGCACATACTAAAAGGATTTAACATTTCATTCCACAGATACTTGTTCAACCATGTTCATTGCTGTTCCATTAACAATAGCTAGGAAATGGAAATAATCTAAGGGTCCTTCATCCAATGAAAGGATAATGAAAATGTATATACACTATGGAATACTATTCAGCTGTAAAGAAAACTGAAATGAAATTTGCAGGTAAATGGATGGAACTAGAAATTATCATGATACACATAATTCCATTTATAAACATGAATATATAGTTTTAATTAACTTTCCTCATCTGGGTTCATGGTGCTCCCTCTAAGAGTTAAGGACCTAGCTGGGGGAGGTAGCACACACCTGTAATCCCAGCACTCAGGAAGGCAGAGGCAGGCGGATCTCTGTGAGTTTGAGGCCAGCATGCTGGTCTACAAAAGAGTCCAAAACAGTCAAGGCTACACAGAGAAATCCTGTCTCAAAAAACAAAAAAAGGAGCTAAAGACCACCTAATACAACCCCAATACCAGGCATGAGAAGCCCTCTTTTGAGTTCTTGGCCCGAGCTGTCGAAGGGAGTCCCCAAAACTCACAGCTTGTTGCTGTTGCCCTTAGTTATCCCCCAGAGGTAGAAGCTTAGTTTCTATTGCTGAAGATACCATGTACTTCAGACACAGGGCCCAGAGGCCCTGGCATTGGAAATGAGCTGATTGGATCCTCCCTTCAGATTAGCTTTTATGGTACCAGAAGGTGTCAGGTTGGCTTTCAAAAGAGGAAGCAACCATAGTCCTACACAGCTAAAATGTCTATGAGTCACATCAATGACCAGAATGGCATGATAATGCTGAGGGTTCAGTACTAGCATGCATTTGTGGTAACCAACAACTCACTAAGCAGGACTAAAACCTGCTCAATAAGGGGGAAACTGTGCCTGGTACTGGAAACCTAGCTAAGTTCAGTGCTGTTCAATGCTAATGATGTCACAATTATTGGAAAACCTATAACCACTAATTTACTAATCCAGCAGAATCCCTATAACAATCTATAAATATGTGTCCTTATACCCACAGACAAGTGTAGCCTTCACACCTCATCAAGGAAACTTCTCTTTGCAACAGAGACCAACACAGAAAACAGGGATCCCAGTCCCAGTGAATGCATCTATGAAACACTCAGTGAACATTGTGGAAGTGGGGACCAAAAGACTGTATGAGCCATTGGCTGGAAAGATGGCTTAGTGGTTAAGAGCACTGGCTGCTCTTCCAAAGGACCTGGGTTCAATTTTTAGCACATGGATATTCATACCTGTCTGTAACTTCAATTCCAGGGGATCTGAAACCCTCTCACAGATGTAAACACAGGCAAAACATCAATGCACATAAAATAAAAATAATTTTTAAAAAAGATTGTAAGATCCAGATGACCAAGAAGTCTTCTACAAGTCAATATCTTCTATACTTGATAGGGAAGCTGCACTCATGAAATATCAACAATAAGCCAGACATGATGGCACAAACCTTTATTTTTATTTTATTTTTTCTTTCATTGAAAACAGATTTTTTCATACAATATATTGATTACACTTTCCCCTCCCCCAACAGTTGACCTTGATATTTAAACAAACTTAATTTATTTTGGGTTAGTAAACACTTCGACCTCTTTTTTTCACCCCCCCCCCAACACTGTGAAAGAGTGAAAGAAAGTTAGTGTGGACAGGGGGTGGAGTTCTCTCTGCTACTCTCCACTGGGTAGGGTCATAGGGTTGTATTTTGGGGGCAATACCAATATCAGTTGTCAAGAAATCCAAAAGTCCAGGTAACCAGCAAATCAGCAAACAGCAAATGCAGCAACATGATGAACCAGCAGCAAGCAGTCCTTCTTCAAGCAGCCATACATTCTTTCTTTGGGCTGTCATATTTACACACCTCAAAGTCCTCAGAATTCAAGTAATTCTACCTGGCAAAGACCACAGTTCACCTGAGACACGTAACAGGTGTGGAACAACTAAAATCCTCAACTTGGAATTTTAACAAAAACATGTTTACATATCATAAACCAAAATGTCCACAATACCCTACTCCTCCCAGTTCCTCTCCACCTCCCTTCACATCCAGATCCATACCTTTTCTGCCTTCTCTTAGAAAACAAATGAGAAGGAATTTCTCAGAAGAAATAATAATATAAGTAAGATGAAAGAAAAGCAAATCAAAATAGTTTGAAACAGAGATCCAAAGGAAAAGCACAGGAAGTGGGCAGAGATACATTATTTTCACACATAGGAATCCCACCAAAACCCAAAACCGCAAGCCGTAATATATATGCTATGTGTGTGTGTGCATACATGCGTGCATGCATGCATGTGTGTGTGTGTGTGTGTGTGCTCAAAGGACCTCTAAAGTTAAAAACATGTCCTGGTTTAACATTATGAGACAATGAATCAGCAAAAGATCCCACTGACTTCATTTTGTATTGGCTATCTATTGCTGGGCATACCCTTTGGAGTGTTTTTTGTTGTTGTTGTTTTGTTTTGTTTTTTCTGCAGAGACACTCCCTTGAAGAAAACTAATTTTTCATTTGCAACTGACTATCAATTGGAGATAGTTTCTGGGTTAAGGATGGAGGCATATGTTCACTCCTTTTACCTCTAGACTCCCATGTGGGCAGAGCAGTGCAGGTACTGTCTCAAATCTTTAACTCCAGCTCTCAGAAAGCAAAAGCAAGTAGATCTCTATGAGTTTGAGGTCAGTCTGGTCTACAAAGCAAGTTCCAGGACAGCCAAGGTTACAGAGTGAGACCCTATCTCAAAAACAAACAATTCTTATTCTTTCCATTTCTTTTTCTTTTATTGAAAATAGATTCTTTTCTCATACAGTATATCCTGATTATAGTTTCCCCTTCCTCTTTATCATCCCTCCCCTTTCTGTCTCTCATTAGAAAAGAACAGGCTTCTAAAGATATAACAATAAAACATGATAAAATAAAATATGAAAAGATGAAGCCTACATGGAACCCTCACCCCTATGTTCAAAACTCATTTTAAAAAAATGTAGGCCTTGCCAGGTGGTGGTGGCACATGCCTTTAGTTCCAAGCACTCAGAGGGCGACAGAGGCAGGCAGATCTCTGTGAGTTTGATGCTAGCCTGGTCTACATATGAGTTCCAATACAACCGAGGCTAGTAGAGACCCTGTCTCAAGACAATAACAATAACAACAAAGTAAGCCTAAAGGCAAGTCTAGTAAGACACAGCTATAATTCCAACCCTTTGAAGGCTAAGACCGGAGAATCACAATTCTAAGCCATACTGGGCTACATAGACTCTACAAAACAAGGGAAATCTAACTATGTTGTAATATTATTTCATCTCATATTAATAATTTCTTTGGAAACTCTTCTGACTCAGTGTTTTTAAAGTTAGAGTTCATGGTATTGTAGAGGAATTTTAATTCAGCAACATGGCTGCTCTGATTACCTCCAAAGACTTTCTGAATGACCCAGCTGGAATGCAGACGGGCCACACATCTCTGGCTGGAATACAGACATGTCCTTAGTACACACCCTTAATCCCAAATAATGAAGGTAAGGTTAGTTTGCAGAAGGAAGCAGCTATGTTTGAAATTGACATTTAATTGGTAGGCAGACAAAGGGATGAATCACAGAAAGATTTGACAGAATAGGATATGCCCAACTCTCAGGAAAAGAGATGATTTAAGAGAGCAGAGGGAGAGGCACTTCAGAGAGTTGAGTTCAGTTCAGTCATTGAAGTTCAGTCATTTCAGGCAGTTTGGTGCAATTTAATCAATTCAGTGTAGTGGAGTTGAGTTGAAGTCAATCAATGGCAGTCAGTTGATAGGCAGTGTGGTGGCAGTTCAGATCAGTTCAGTCAGTTGGTTGGAAGTCAATGAGTGCAGTGCAGCAAAGTTGAGTTCATTGGTGCACTTCAGTGCAGTGCAGCAGAGGTAGGTGAAGCCAGAGAATAAGGAGCCAGAAGATTAGAACAGGTTGCCAGAGTTAGTTTGAAACCAAGCAGAGCAATTCAGTCAGAAGTGAGAGAGAGAAGCCAGTTTGAACCAGTCGGCTTGGAGAGGAGTTTGAGCCAGAACAGCTGAATCGAACCAGCCAGCCAGAGTTCAGAAAGACCTAGAAAGTGAGTTTATACCAACAGCACAGGCTCTAAGATCAACAATAAATAAATGGGACCTCATGAAACTGAAAAGCTTCTGTAAAGCAAAAGACACTGTCATCAACACAAAACGACAGCCTACAGACTGGGAAAGGATCATTACCAATCCTACTTCTGACAGAGG